>CADEBD010000289.1:1872208-3072208 GCA_902825455.1 Arctia plantaginis | reverse complement strand
CAAAAACGCTTCGTTTGGCACCTTGCTTTTTCGAATGGTGTGGCTAAGAAAATACGTTCATACAAAGGTCGGCTTAAATACTTTCAAATGCGTTCCCTAGCAGGTCGTAGACTTCTCAATGATGTAGTGTTTGCCTGCAAAGTATTTGCATCTAAGATAGACTGTCCACAACTTATAAGTTCAATCAAGCTGCGCGTTCCGACTAGGATGCCGCGCTATTCTATTACACCACTTGTTCCACCACTTAAAAGGACTGTTCTAGGTGCCAGCTCTCCATGCTCAAGATTGTGTAAATCAATTAATTCGTATAGCAATAAAATCGATCTTCACTTTGACTCTGTGGCAAAAGTTAAATCAACACTTTTGAACTTACCTGATTTTACATAGTGTATCTATTGATAGATTAAACTGGCTGAAATTGTAATTATAAGAATGTCTACATTTACGAATTACATTATATGGCTTACTGTCTGTATTTTTTATAATATTTTAAATGCGGTGTTTACCTTTAAGTAATTGTAACATTAAGTTTTGTATTTTCGCATGCAACTAGAATAAGTTTAAATGTTAACAATTGTTGGTAGACCTCAACTAATAAATAAATAAATAAATAAAACCTTTGTGACGACTTTTGGATTAAAGTAATGTTGTATTTAACATAAGTATGTGCTGGTCCATGTAAGAGTCTACTAAGCCAGCGTGGTATAGTAGACCAAAACCTCCTTTTAAGGAGTGGCCTATGTCGGTAGTGGACTATTAGACACTGTTCCTGATGATGATGGTCTATACTGGCATAGGGGGCGAAAGAGAGCCCCCCTAATGATAACTGACCACCTTAATTACTACCTAAGTCACATGTAATATTATGTCATTATAGTATTGTGTATTATTTTTTTATCAATTTCTGTAATCTGCTTATCAGAGCCAAGACTGACCTTGTAAATAGATCTTTTTGATATCTAAACATACGATAATATTAATAATACATTATTAAATATATTTGTTTATCTGAGACTATCTTTTGTATTCGGCTCCGCCCGCGTGTTTGTCGGTTATCGCGGTAAAAAGTAGCCTATGTTACTCTCTGATAATGTAGCTTTCAACTGGTGAAAGAATTTTTAAAATCGGTCTATCCGTTTAGGTGTAAAAGCGTAACAAACAAACAAATTCACTTTCACATGGAGTTTGGATTTTAGTTAATAAATATTTTGTCTAATTTCCTCTTATTAACTCTCTCTTTCACAAAGATGTCAGCAATTTTTTTTTACTTATTAATATTCGCAGTTCTACGTTCCATCATGAAGTGAGCGCCATTTTAATACATTTTATTACTTACTAGCGTTCCGCTCCCGCTTCGCACGGGTGCAATGTAGATACTACTAATACTACTTATGTGGTGTCAGTGTGGAGTAATTAATTATACTATTATTATGATAGTATTATACTACAGGACATCGTTTAATGCAAAATTTATAGGCCGCAGCCACCCGGGACGAAGGTACGGCTCGACGGTCGTTGGGACCCCGCATTTTAAACCTCAACATCTTCTAAAATATTCATTTCAATAAAATGCTGTAAAGAGCAATTTACTAAATTAAATGCACAACGTATCTAAAGTATTTAATTGGATAAGGAATAATAAGGTATTGTTTAAAATAGCTTCGTAAATAACCAATTTTTTTTTGTAATATTTGAAAGATAAAAGTGGTAACTGTGGTTTATCATTAGTAGATAGATATATACCATTGCGGACTTTTTTGTAGAGCTTTTTAAGATTCCGTAGTACATTCTTTTGGTCTATCTCGTAAAGTTTAGCCCGCGTTTGCAATATAAGTGCACAAAAACATGTTTTTTACGACAAATCTTTGAAATTCTCTCTCTCTCTCTTTCTCTCCCTCTCTACTATAATATGCATATATTATACATATAAACCTTCCTCTTGAATCACTCTGTTTATTGGTGAAAACCGCATTAAAATCCATTGCTTAGTTTAAAAGATCTAAGCGTACAACAATACTTATAGGTACACGAAAAAAGCAAAGCTTTATTCTGTACAGCTAGTGCCCGCGACTTCGTTCGCGTGTAATTTGTCTAGCGCTGCCTTAATGGTGGGTTCGAATCCCGGACCGGTCAACATTTTAAAGGGCCTGAGAAGAACAGCCTAAGGTAGTAAAATATTATCGAAATCAGTCCAGCCGTTTAGAAGATTACCCGGAACAAATAAACAGACTTTGAACTGGTTTTTAGGCATAGTTATCGTACAAATAACCGCGTAAGCATGAAAAAAACCTATTATTTTGACATTACAAACAGACACTCCAATTTTATTTATTTGTATAGAAGAAACTGCAAATCATTGCGGGTTATTTCAAGGTGATAGATAATTGGCTTAAAACATGACTAGCTTAAGACCTTGGTCTTCCAGTCATATGAATTATTTTGCTATTTTTATCCATTTTTGGTTTAATAATAATCATCACACAATTATTTGTCCTGGGTGGTTATCGAACCCACGACCTCTCACTCAGCAGTCAGGGTCACTAACCAATAGGCCAGACCTGCAATAACAATATTCCCTCCTAAAATCCCAAGTTGACGGCCATGAGTTTATTATTTAAGTAGGTTCCAATAAAATTGTAGTAAACAAAATGTGAGCTTTTAATACTCCTCAGTCCCTGCCCTCCAGTAATCCCTCAGTAATAGGTATAAAGGCGTTAATATGTTCATATGTGTGAGTTAATTTATGTAATGACGTAAGAATTGACAGTGGCAGGTTCGAAACGGTTCATAGGTAGTAACTTTTTATACTTCTACTTCTTATTAAAGATTGAAAGGTCAAGATAAGGCCGTTACTCTAATGCAAATATAGCCGGAGAATCTCCGTACGTAATTAAGTTTGTGAATATCCGGATATTTCAAACTTTTTCGTCCATCTATCGCATGTCGCCTTACAGTCAAGGCCAATATGCCGCCATATTGGCCTCGCAGCGTTTAAATTCTCACTCATTCGTGCGCTCCGCAGTATTTGTGTGTTTTGATCAGTGTATTGATGTAAATGTTCGTGATGGACGCGATTTTATTAATCTAAATCGAAAAAAAACGAAGTTTAAGTTGCCTACGATCCGAAAAATACTTTCACTTGCATCGTGGTTTCACAAAACCAAACCACACATCTTTACAATGCGCACGTACGGCAAACAAAGTACCTGGTAAGGTTTACACGTGTGTGTGTTATTTCAGTAAGTATAATATTATAGGTTTACATGTGTGTGAATTGTAACTAAATCTTTTTACTTCATTTGCTGCGTGTACACGGTTTTTCTGTACGTGTATAAGTATCTGAAATTCTAGTATACCCCTAAATCGATTTTGATAAATAGTACCTGGATGTTATAGATTCATTATTAGAGCTACTTGACGCTGCTATAGGGTTCAGAGAATTTCCTTTAAGTCCAGGCAACACTCTTGAATCCTCTAGAATTAAAAATATTTTAAACTTCATTCTTTATCTAATAAAATAAATCATTTTTCATTTGGTTGATTACATACATACATCCGTGTGGTGACGGATGAAGAATACGGAGTGTCACCACCCCTATACATCCCGTGTGCCGTCAACTAGACATACATTTTTTTTTATTTTCACACATCACACACACGGCCGTCTGGTTCCAAACAAGGCAGAGCCTGTACTATGGTAACCAGCCTGCTGATGAACATACTTATAGATTTCTAAATACATACATATCATAAATAATTTACACCCAGACACAGAACAAATCATCGTGCACGACCTCCGGCCCAGCAGTCAGGGTCACTAACCACTAGACCAACAGGCCCGCCATGTATTACATGTATAGTTAATCAAATGATGATGCTTTGCCTAATAATTTGACTGATTTTTTATGATCATGATCACAGTTCGAAAAGTTGGGCTTCACTTTAAACAAATAAGTTTATAATTAAGATAAATTTCATTACCTATATTTTTTATTAATTTGTTTAATTATAACACTGAAAAAATAATTATTTATTTAACTAAGTCTCGAATCTAAGGCGATTGTCCGGAGAATCTCCGGATATTTATAAAAGCCGGCTTCAAAAAGTCGTCTTCAATGTCAAACTCTAGTCAAGATAACATAATATTCGTCTACATATAAATATTATCTTTACGTAATGGGCTATTATCTCGTGGTATTAAAAACTCCGCAGTTTAATCTGAAGTCTTGCTATCTACTAACGTACACTGTGAAGTCGCAATATGTTACGAAATATTGTTAAAAACATAACAGCGAAGAGTTTGCGTGCTGTGGGAAAAAATAATGGTTTCCCTCCGAGTTTAAGTCATCAAAGAAGTTTAGCGTCAGTGTCGAAAACGGAGTTAGCGTTGAAAGCCGAAAAGTAAGTTGATTTTAAACGAACTTCGGTTGTATTTGATAAGCTCTTATAAAAAACAAAAATAAAAATATCTACCATCGTTAGTTAAATTTAATTAGAGTTCACTTTTTATATAGACGACGGGCGGATGGCGTAGTGGTTTATGTAACGGACGCCTAAGGGCACGGGTATGATCCCCGCTCAAGTCAAACATTTGTGTACATGAACCTTTATGTTTGATTTGGTCTGGGATGTTTCTATGTCTAATATGCTTGTAATGAAAGCAGTCAGTTGTCTAGTAGCCATAGTACAAGCTCTGCTTAGTTTGGGACTAGATGGCGTTGTGTGAATGTGGTACAATATTATTATTTATACCACACTGCCTAGAATCCAGTTGTATTATTTACACATACTTTACCTGAGGGCTGGTTAGAATCCCGGTACTCCGGTGTGGTTACCTAGCTGGCCTATGTCTGCAGGTGTTCTCGGTGGCTTGTGTCATTTTGGTAAAAAAAATCCGTGTGCTTGGACGATTCTGCCATACATAAGAATCAAGTATATATACTTAGGACCCGTAATGTTATGCTTCATTGTTTAAAAGGGTGTATGTCTATTTTTACTTCATTTTGTCTCCCGATTTGTTAAGGAGTCAATCATCAATGGATTTATTATATTTTGAACTCCTCCAATTTACTTCTGATTAATTTCATTTCGGGTTCTAAGACAGTTTAACTTTTCCTGGGATTTCTCGAGTCTTATAACTCGGTGTGTTAGTGGGTTACTGCTGTTGATCCTGGTGTACGGGTGGTGGGAGGGATTAGACCCGTTAAAATAATTTTATATCTTTTAGTAAACAACCTGAAACAAACTCCATACCAACTCGTCTGGCCAGCGTGGTATAGGAGGCCAAAACCTCCTTTCTAAAGAGAGGCTTATATCCAGCAGTGGACTACTATAGGTTGTTGGTGAGGATTGAAAATAAGCAAGCTAGCTCAACATTTAAAAAAGAAACTTGCGATCTACATTTTATCTTGTCTTCTTGTCTTCGCATTCTTGTCTTCTTGACTTCGAGTGTAACATAATTATTGTTATTGTAAACATAATTTATTTTTTCTTATATTGTTCTCATGTAAGTGACTATGTCTTAATGAGAAATAAAGATCTTGAAACCGAAATAATACCTGTTGTTTTTTGTTACAGAGTAAAGGTTACCTTCGTACTAAAGGACGGCAAGCGCCTAGAGACAGAGGCTAAGGTAGGCGATACACTTCTCGACGTAGTCGTCAACAACGATTTGAACATCGAGGGTTACGGTGCGTGTGAAGGCACCCTTACCTGCTCAACGTGTCACGTGTTCTTAAAACAGAGTGATTATGATAGGTAATCAAAAATACTAGTTTATTTTAATGATAAATTACACCTAGTCACAAGGGACGCTTAGAAACCAGGGACACTTAGAAACTGGGACACTTCGACACTAGGGACATTTAGAAACCAGGGACACTTAGACACCAGGGACACTTAGAAACCAGGGACACTTAGACACCAGGGACTCTTAGACACCAGGGACTCTTAGACACCAAGGACACTTAGACAATAGGGACACTTAGACACCAGAGACACTCAGACACCAGCGACACTTACAAACCAGGGACACTTGGGAGCAAACGAGCAGACTCGTCATATGCTGGTAAGTTACTTCCGCCGTCAATAAACACTCACAAGAGTTACAAGTGCATTGACTTCCTTTGAGTTCCCCTCCCTTCTCCCCCCATCTCGAGAAATAGGAGGAGGTTTTGCGGTTTGGTAAAACCACTTTCTCGGTGAAAAGCAATACAAGAACCTCTTAACTCCATTGAAACCGGCCCATTTGTGATGACGCCGTGCGACTACTAAATCTTGTGGTCATCACTCATTTTGTTGTTCTGAGTGGGAATCGAACCCACGACCTCTGGCTTCGCAGTTAAGCCCACTAACAACAAGACCAATAGGCCAGTCGATCCAGAATAGTATCGAATAGAAAATTTGGATTGAAAAGTACTCGATATTTTTTTGTCGCTAGTCAAAACCACTCGAGTTCTTTCGAGTTTTTTCTCAGTGCACTCTTGATACTGCTCTGAGTTTACAAATAACTTTCTGTAAACTAACGGTACCTCTATAAATATTAATGTGTCAGACACGATGTATTTATATGTACATACATAATGTTAGTATAACTGATGTTCTGATTTTATTAACATATTATTCTGCAGAAAACTAAAACGTACGATTTATTATAAAACATGCTTATTATTAAAAACAAAAAATGTATCACATCACATCACACATCAAATCAACAGCCTTTAATAGTCCACTTCTGGACATAGGCCTCTTCTTAGAAAGAAGGTTTTGGCCTACTACACCTCGCTGGCCAGACGGGTTGGTATAAGGTTTGTGTCAAGTTTTCCTTCTCTCTGCAGTGCTGTTGTTCTGCGTAGTTTTTTCCCTTAGTCGGCTCGTACGACACCCACGGATGAATAGGTGACACTGTGTATTCTTAATCCGTCACCACACTGACATATGTGCATAGGTCTAAACAAAAAATAAATGTCTGTGTCTTGGTACGCTGAGAGAATTGATAACTTAAACTAATCTAAGTTGAACTATTTAATATTGAAATTGTTTAACGAGAGAAAAGCTTAGGTTATTACTTAAATTTTATGTAAAACGTCTGTCCGAAATACGGCTAGCTCTGTGGGTTAGAGTGAGCGAGAAGGAGCCTGCCTACCGCTGTCGTATGCGTGAGAGAAAGGGAAGACTGGCGTCGTAACGCGTTACGTAACGAAGTGGTTTATCCTCCTATAAGAAGTTATCACTTCAAAAACTTGTGGGCAAGCTTCGTGAAGCTGACCATGGATAAAAAATGGTGGGTGAAAATGTATTCCGGCCTCCTTGCGATTCGTTGAAAGTCATTGAAAATGCAACTTTTTATTTTGATAAGAATCAATTTGTCACATTGAACTGTGCATGGGAAATAAGGTATCAAAGTTTTTGTTCATAGAACACTATTATGGCAAAAAATATTATGAGACGGGCAGGATCGTTCTGTTTCTATAACTAGCCTTTGCTGTCGTGGCTTTGCACCGAATGTGTAAAGTTATCAGAGCCCAAACTCTCCCCTTCCCCTGATTCTGGGGGGTAGGTAGTCACTTACCATCAGGAACCTGTCTCCTTGTTTGCTCCCTATACCATAAAAAACTGCAAATAGCTTATAAAGCTTCTGCAAACTACTGGGATCTCAGAAGACAGATCACTGAACTCCTTTGATCCACATTCTTCCATTTTAACTTATTAATTAATATAACTTATTAATTGGACTGCACGGATGGCGTAGTAGTTTAAGCGGTCATCTCGCCGCTTCCTACTGCGCTGAGTGTTGTGGGTTCGAGCCCCACATGGGACAACACTTTGTGTGATCCACACACTCGTACTGAGTCTGGGTGTCCTTTGTGTACATGTATGTTTGTAAAAACCCCCGCGACACAGGATTTATTCCTTGCTCCTCCACTTCCTCCTTATTTGCCTATTTAAAAGAAAAAAAAAGATTAATATTATTTCTAAACCTCCAGGTTACCTGAAGAACCATGCGACGAAGAACGAGATATGCTAGACCTGGCTTACGGCTTGACGGACACATCGCGTCTGGGCTGTCAGATAACACTCACCAAAGACCTGGATGGCCTGGAAATCCAGGTCCCCGAGACTATTAATGATGCTAGAAATTGATGAAAATTGTCATTGTTTTTATAGATAAGGTAAATTATGTCACCATCATCCTTTAGTTGTCCACTGGCTGGACATAGACCAGCTTAGAAAGGATTATTTGGCCTGCTTATACCACACGGCGACGGGTTTGTATAGGGTTTGTGTCAAGCTTTACTTCTCTTTGCAGTGCTGTTACTGTAACCGGCTCTTACGACACCCACGGCATGAATTATACCCAACGGTGTTACACGGAAATATACCCAATTATAATAAATTATATTAGGGTTTGGACAATATTTTCTGTTTTAATCAGCATCAAAAGCTATGAATATAAATAGCATGAAATCCGTAGAAAGGTCATGAGCCAGAGATTCAGTACATACGGGCTGGCTCCAGTGAGACCACCTTCACAGAAAACCAAAAGAAGCCTAACCGTCGCTAACCTAACCTTCTGTAGAGAGCTCTTAAAAAATGTCAACGCACTGTGCTCATGTGTGTCGGTAATCACTTGCCATCAGTTTAACCGTCTGCTGACTCCTTATTATACCGTAGGTAATAAAAGTGGTTGTTTTATTAAAAATTTTGATGTTTTTGTAATTTAATAGTTTTCGGTTTGTCTACCAAATTTAAGTTAAGATTTTAGTTTAGTAAACAAGAATGTTATCAATCATTATAATAGAAAAAGTTGACAATAAAATAAATTATGTAAGAACAAGTAATAATGTTATTATATTCATTTTTTTTAAATTGATGACTAGTTTCGCTCGATATTTAGTTTGTGGGTTGGAAATATTCCCGCCATTTTGTACCTCACGGCAGCCATTTTGATTTTATCACAGCTCTTTTTCTAAAAAGAAAAATACACCCAACCATAGAACAAATGATCGTGCTCATAAATATTTGTCCTGGTTGGGAATCGAACTCACGACCCCTGGCCTAGTAGTCAGGGTCACTAGACGAACGGGCCACCAATGATCGATTTGTCAATTTTGTGGATTGAACCGTTTTTTCACAATACGGAGACCTTTTTTTTTGTTTCATTGTGACTTGCAGTTTTAGAGATAAGTAGAATAAACAAAAAACAAACTTATCAGCCTTATTAATATGAATATTGTATTTGGTTTTCTAGATTATTTAACATAAATTACACAGGTCAACAAAATTTGACAAAATTTCTTACCTAGAAACAAGAATATACTTTTTAGTAGGGTTTTGGTGCGCTGAATCTAAATTCGGCTGCAGAATTGCTCTATCACGTCAGGTTTTTAAGATATTCTAATCTAAAAGTGCAAAAAACGCCATTTTTACCCATACTGCCCTGAACTACAAGTCTTTAAACTAAGCAAACCCTGTTCACTACTATCTCAGCGAAAAAAAATGATATTTAGGCAAACTCAACGTCATTTGAAAGCTGTAAACTTTTTATGCATAATAAAATTTAGGTTAGAATATCTCAAAAACCTGACGTGATAGAGAAATTCTGCCGCCGGATTTGGATTCAGTGCACCAAAATTCTACTAAGAAGTAAACTGGTGTTTCTGGGAAAAAAAATTGTTCGTCTGTGTTATTATAAGTATTTTTTACAAGTGGACATAAAAAAAATTGACACAATGCCGTATAAATGCTGTGTGAATAAATTTTAGTAAAATATTGTGAAAGGTTCGGCCTTTTTATAGCCTAAAACACGATCACTTCATAGGTATTTGTATCCCACGTAAACAGTATTAATGTATACCTCCTTCTCATTTAAGAAAGATCGTAAGTGACATTTAGCTGTTATTTGAAAACAGTTTTTATATCTTCAGGAATACTGACAAGTGTTAAAAATTAATATTCTGGGACATAGACTCACTATATGTACTGTGAATACCTAAATATACTATCTATTATAATTATTATACATTAATACGAGAAAGAAATTCTTTGTATTTATTTTTAAACAAATATGGCGCTCGGAAACATATAATATTTGGCATAGTAATAACCTCAAACATCTCACACACGGCCGCCTGATTCCAAACTAGGCAGAACCTGTACTATGGTAACATGACCGCTGATAAACAAACACATAAATATATAGAAAAATAAGACCCACACAGAACTGATGATCGTGTTCATCACACGATTATGTATCCTGGGTGGGAATCGAACCCACGATTCCAGCTTAGCAGTCAGGATCATTAACCTCTAGAGCAACAGGCCCGTCGACAAATACTTGAATTTTCATCATTCGAAAATGTTAAGCAAATCTTTTGTTGCATATCAACGAGTGGGGGAGGTTATTGGAGGCCTAATTCCCACCTCCTCTTACTCTAGGGAGGAGGGTACTAGAGTGAAAGTGTATTTGGGCGGCGGTTGTCACTTATCATCAGGTGACAGAACTTGTCTTTTGTGCCCAATACCATTAAAAAAAACAATGGCATTCTGGGAGCGCCGATAGAAGTGAAAACTTACATACAGAGGTGTCTTTAACGATATCAGTGTCGCGAGTTGAATTGTTTTTCCCCATCTCAAAAAATGCTCAACGCGCCTAACGAAGTTTTCACTTCAACAGAGGTGTCGGTAACGGTAACCGTGTCGCGATTTTCAATGGTTTTTGCCATATCAAAAAATACATTATTTTGTTTGTTGTTCAAAAATGCCCAACGTGCCTTAAGAATTTTTGACTTCAACAAACAGTTGCACTCCGAGAGTGCCGACAGAAGGGAAAACTTGAAAATTTAAAAATATTTATTTCGATTCGAAAAGTTCCGACTTGAATTTATATCTATATTGTACGTATATACACAATATATGTTTATATTATATATAGTTATATTATCAATTTATTTCAACCCAAACTCAACTCGTGTAAACGGGGCCAATAAATGTAGAAACTTATATGCAGAGGTGTCGGTAACGGTAACAGTGTCGCGAGTTAAATGTTTTTTTTTATCGCAAAAAATACATTCTTTTCTTTGTTGTTCATAAATGCCCGACGCGCCTAAAGAAGTTTACACTTCAAAAAAAATCGCACCTATATAGTAATTATTATACATCACGCAATAAAAATTCTCCCGCTGGTTATAATGTACTGCCTGACCCGTACAATCATCGTATGGGGGTTCACTTAAAGAAATAAATGTAAGTACCCCGTTTTCGTAACATTTGTCATTGCTACTGGGCTCTTATTGGTCGTAGCATAATGTTATACAGCATATATCCTTCCTCGTTGAAAGGGCTATCCAACACTTAAATAATTTTTCATTTCGAACTAGTAGTTCTTGAGATTACCTCGAACATACAAACTCACAAACTCTTTTTAAAATATTAGTATAGATGTGTTCTAAACATGAACTGGGGCCTGCCAGGTTTTTATCTAGCCTGGACATAGGAACCTCCCTTTAAGTTATATAAAAGTCCGTTCCCTTTTTTTTTATGTCAGAGGGGGCAGACGGGTCACCTGATGGAAAGTGACCATCGCCGCCCATTAACGTCTGCAAATCAAGAGTCACAAACGCGTTGCCGGCCTTTAAGAAAGGAGTACGCTCTTTTCTTGAAGGTTTGAAGGTCGTATCGGTCCGGAAATACCACAGACGACAACCCGTTCTACAGATTGGTTGTGCGGGGCAATAAGTGTCACGAAAAGCGCACAGTAGTGGAGCGCAAACTATCCAGGTAATGAGGATGAAAATTTTGCCGTGTGGAACTATGACGATGGCGATCCCATAAAGTTAAAGATTTGAAGTCGACCTATAGACACTTTTATCCCGTAACGGCACTATAATTTTAGTCCCATTTATATAATAGGGGGCGAATAGGCTATTTGACAACATTGAAAATATTCTCTAAATTATGGCCATCCTAGTAGATAAAAGGATAGAAAAGCATAATTTATTTTATTTTACACTATTTGGTGTAAAGTTTTAAGCAAATTTAGCGAAATAAATTTTTTTTTTTTTAATCATTTTATCTCGGACGGGAACGTCCTGTGATTGGACACAAATTTGTGACGACACCGCAATGGTCACAAGTGTCAAAAGTGAACCATAGATTAAAAGATATGAAGTAAACAAAACAAAAATCTTAATTTGTGGATTCCTTCAACCGATGTTAAGTGCGCATTTATGTGTTTTTTTTAAGTGTTTTAGTTATTTCTAAAAGTATTTTTTAATAGATTTTTTTTCAGCTAATTGTAACCACAGTTTTCGTCTTTTGGGATCCGTTGGCACAGAAACAAACAGTTTGTGTGGAGTACTTTTAGATGTATTCTTACATGTTGACACTACACACCATTTATACGCCATTTTATCTAATATATCTTAACAAAAATAATGAAACTCACTTTATAACATAACCACGTCAGTACTGTTTTGTTTATAACACATATCACATATCATAACATATGTCAATTGCGTTACGTCATGATCTTGGCGTCTTGTCTCCCCCCTCTTGCCCTTCAGTAGGTTGCTAGCGTGTGACGTCAGGGCACGTTTTTGCCGCGGTTTTAAAATTTAAACTTCAATAGCGATTTTTAAATGTAAATAGATCTAATTTCTCAGAAATATTAATGTACTATGTACAATATCATGTATAGAAAGAATCTAAAACATTTTCTAAACTTAGTCAAATAGCCTATTAATTGGGTTAAATCATACACATAAATTTCTAAATAAACATCTATATAATTATATTGTAAATGGCAAAGTGAGTTTATTTGTTTGTTACGCTTACACGCCTAAACCACCAAACCGATTTTTAAAATTCTTTAGCCAATGGAAAGCTGCATTATCAGCGTATAACATAGGCTACTTTTATAGCGATAGCCGACATACACGCCGGCACACCTATCCTTGCATGTATAATATGAGGTCCCACGGCCGTCTGTCTGTCAGTATGAACGCCATAAACTCATTATACGGTTTTCACCAATAGATAGTGTGATTACTGAGAAAGCTTAGGTGTATAATTCATCATAGTTGTATGTAACTTGACTGAAATATAACTATTATTGTTGAAGAGGTTGTAAAAGTCTTAAGCTAAAAAAACCGGACAAAAAAAGGATCACGGTTACTGCGGGCGAATCTGCGAACTTACACCCAGATTCAGAACAAATGATTGTTCTTATTATTTAAAGGCGACATCTTTAATTGTTAAACCCGTTTCCAGTTACTATAGATATTGTATGTTTTATTAGATATTTTTTGAGAATTTACAACATTATGAATAAGTACGTAATACCTATATAGTTAATTATATAGTTTTGTTGAATAAATAGAATAATTGAAGTGTGTTTGTATTTTATTATACATTTGAATCTAATTCGTTGTTTCATTGTTTCTTCAAAATCTCGAAAGGTATTTGGTGTAAAGAAGAAAAGATCTTTCTATGTAACTGTTTATGCCACTACGCAAATATATATATATATATATATATATATATATATATATATATATATATATATATATATATACAGCTTTTGCCGCCGAAGGGGTAGACAGGCCCGTTAAGCGTCAGAAATTTGTTGCCACCTTTCACATTTTTTTTTTTAATATTTGAGAAAATCTTTACTAAATCTATGTTCATAAAAGAAGAAACCCACAGACTGCTGAAACCGCTGGATCTAGAAGCATGAAAGTTTGTACAAATGTTCCTTAGGTGACGAAGTGTGCACTATGTACGGGTGCGGACGGGCAACCGTGGTACCAATCAGCACTTTTCTTTTCTTTTAAAAATGACAACTCCCGCATTAGGAATAAATCCTGTGTCGCGGGGGACTTTACAAACATACATAAAACGGACACAAACAACACCCAGACTTAGAACAACAATTTATGGATCATACAAAGTGTCGTCCCATGTGGGGTTTGAACCCACAACACTCGAAGTAGTAGGAAGCGGCGTGGCGACCGCTTAAACCACTACGCCATCCGTGCAGTCAATCGTATATGCAGTATAATGCAGTCACTCGTACGTGTAACACTGAAAGCCTATCTAAATTACAACCTAAGTACGTGTATCGAGCAGGCACCGTAGTGAACCAAGCAATACTCGTACGTAACCTACGCCTAAGTACCTAAATCCCTAACCCTACCAATATTGGACCCTGCGCTGAGGGTATATATACATATATAGATAGTGCGGGCGGTGCGCTGGGACAGGGTAATGAGTCAAAGTCGAATTAGACAAAATGACTGATTTATTTACATCGTAATACGTCTTATATACTAAACTTACTCTAAGTACACATGAATGGCTATTTGCATGTGTGCCATCCGTGTGTTGTGTAGATCCTCCACCACCACCAAAAGCCTATAACAGTCCACTGCTGGACATAGGCCTCTCCTTAGAAAGGAGGTTTTGGTATAGGGTTTGTTTCAAGTTTTCCTTCTCTTAGCAGTGCTGTCGTCCTGCGTAGTTTGCTCCCTTAGTCGGCTCTTACGACACCCACGGGATGAATAGGGGTGGTGACATTCCGTATTCTCAATCCGTCACCACACGTCGTTGTGTAGATGGAGCTGCCTTAATCTCGGTCATGACGAAATGTTGACAGTGCACCACGTGTGACATAGATGCTGTTGCTGGGTGATGCAATTATGTTCATCATTGAACACACTAAGAAAGGATTTTTAAAATTCTATTCCTAAAGGTCGCTAAATGGGGGTTATAAATTTATATGAAACTTCGTTATTTTTGGTAATGGTTAGGGACGCCAAAGAAGGATTTGAAGTTTTCCTTCTCTTTGCAGTGCGACGACATCTACGGGGTGAATAGGGGTGGTGACACTCCGTATTCTTAATCGGAAAATTGTGATAATTTATATCTATACATGTCTATGTCCAGCAGTGGACTATTAAAGGCCATTGATGTGTGTGATGATGTGATATCTATACATTAATACATGAAAAAAATATTTGTACAACTATTTAAATATGGCACACGGAAGCTCATCGTATTTGGAATATTTAATGATTAGTTATGCAAAAAGCAAAAAATTTATAAATAAATGCCCTAGAAAGTTGAAAGTACCAAAAACGGGTAGGTACATAAAATTATAGGTGTCCAGTAATCAGCAGTATTTTGACATTTCATGGTACAGAAGTCTAGGTGTACAAGCTATCATCATCAACAGCCTTCACTAATCCGCTGCTGGACTTGGCCGCTCCTTAGAAAGGAGGTTTTTGGCCAACTATACCACGCTGCCCAGACGGGTTGGTATAGGGTTTGTGTCGAGTTTTCCTTCACTTGTCCTGTGACGTCATTCAAAACGCATTGACACTATTCAGCGTTTTCAAGGGTTTTTTTTTTTTTTTTTAAATACGTTATGTAAATATTGCTTTTTCTTTAAAATATAGATTTTTTGGGATAAAATAGATATTAAAGTATATAATTTACCAAGGTTTGAAATTGAGTCAACTAGCCTATTGTGATAATTTATATCTACTGGGTCTACCAATAGGGATGACCTGGTTTTGACAGCTCATAGCGGCCATGTTTAATGATGGATCTTTGATGTCTCTTGACATTTGTGTTCAGTAAGGTTTGCCATTTTATCATGTCACGTTTCACTTTAAACCAACTCTTGGAAATTGTCCAAAATTATTACGAAAGTGACGAAGGAAACCCTGTTACTGGGAATGGCGAGCGCTATAACTCGATGTTAACCGAATATTTCTTGCCGGAATTTGATGATATTGATGCAGACGACCTTTATTTTCAACAAGACGGTGCACCACCTCACGTTACTCGAGTGAACATGGAATTATTGCGAGGAAAGTTTGGTGAGTCGTTAATTTCAAGGAATGGACCGATCAGTATGCCACCAAGATCGTGTGATTTAACACCTTTAGACTATTTTCTTTGGGGTTACGTTAAATCTTAAGTGTACAGCAATAATCCAGCTACAAATCGTGACCTAAAAACCAACATTCGACGAGCCATAGCCGACATACCGGCCGAAATGGTGCACCGCGTCATCGAAAATTGGCGTGATCGGGTGACAGTCTGCAAAAAGAGCCGCGGCGGTCATTTGGCCGATATATTATTTAAAACATAAATTGCATAAAATTATCTATCAAATGAATCAATGGGATGCATTTTTCATAAAAGATTGTGTTTTATTCAATTTTTAAACCAGGACAAATTTTTTTTTCTTATTGGTAGACCCCATATAAATTACCACATGAAGAAAATTCTTTATACTTCGTTTTTGAATAAAATATTTAAACAATATATTATATGTTAAAGTAATAAATTATCCAAAAACGGTTCGTTCAAGTAATACTGTGCAATGAAAAATAAAATTGACATTTAAAACAGTCGAAATTTGACCAACGAACAGGCGGTTTCTAGTTAGGTACTATACTTAGTATTGAAATTGCATCTACCATCATAATTAATAGTTCGGTGTTTAATTGTTTTTCCTGCCATGAATTTTAATAGGATTTGTGTTGAAAATTATTTCGGAATTACAAGTTTATGGTCTGTTGAACTTGTAGTTGAGTTGTATATGTGAGTTTTTCGACACGATGTTAATAAAAATTTTCTTTTTCTTTTTATTCGCAGGAATAGGTATTGTATTTCGATGAATATATTTTTTTAATAGTAAACTGGCCGTAGGTAAAATAAAACACTTCCCTTCTGCTCACTCATACCTCCGAGTGTGCCTATTCCTGGTTTCTTAGCTAATCTATCCTGTCCTCCTCTGGAAATCAGGGTAGTACCCAGCCGCCCTTCATTTAAGATTAAATTTCTAATTCATACTCGAATACCCTAGCAGATTCATCACTTAATACGTCTTAAATTTATTGACCTTAATTTTTACAACCAGCATTTAAAAATTTATCCTAAATAAAAAATTAAATCCTAAATTTGATTCGAGCCATATTATTTTAATTAAAAATTCAGTTGTGTTAGAAAGTGTTTTGTTTTTGTGAATTTTTGGTAGTTTTTGGCGCCATGGATAAGCAGAAAATTTGTACAATTTGAATATGAGTTCCTACGTTTTAATACCGCTGTAAAAACAACACGAAACATTAACGACGATAACGGACCTAACACTGTTTGCATAAATACGGTCCATTATTGGTTCAATCGTTTTAGATCTAGAAATTTCTCCTCACGGTAACTGTAGTCGACGAATAAAAAGCGATAGTGGAAGCGGATCGAACTCAATCTACGGCTAAGCTTGTTGCGGGCTTTGGAGTTAGTGTCAAAACAAAATTGAAGCACTTTTGACTTGTGACTCCTGCGCTTGTGACTCCTGAGTTGCAGTCGTTCATGGGCGGTCGCTTCCCATCAGGTCAGGACCCGTCTGCTCGTTTGCTCCCTATTCCATAAAAAAAATCGGAGACATAAAAAAGCTACATAAGTGTGTGCCACACGAACTAAGCGACCATCAGCGAAAAAAACTAGGGAGTTCTCAATCAAATTGTTACCTGCGATGAAAAGTGGATCTTGTACGAAACCGTAAGCGTTCGACTCAGTGGGTGGACACGAGTACAGCACCTATAGGAAGATGATGGTGACTGTCTGGTAGAAGTGGTGGACCAGTGCCGGATTTGTACATCACAGGTTCAAAACAGTGACGGCAGATGTCTTTTGCCAAGAATTGTGAAAAATGATGGAGAAGCTCTACCCCATTGCTTCTCCATCAGATGTACAGCTGGAAGCTCTCCGTTATACGCCGTACTCACCGGACCTTGCCCTAACAAATTTCTACTTTTTTCAAAATTTAGAAAAGAAATTAAGTAGGAAAAGATTCAACAGCCGAGAGCCTTAAATAAAAACTTTGACTTTGGCAGTGTATAATTTGGCTTCATCGCCTCCCGTCGAGCAAACCTACAGTAAAAGGATAAACAAACTGCCATCAAAATGCCAAAATTGTATAAAAAAATTGGGCCAGTACTTTGATAAGCTAAAATAAAAAAAATATACAAACATTAAACTTCAGAGGTAAAGACCTGATATGTTTGTGACTCGATCGAATATATACGCATCTATGTATATATACTTAAGCACGTATGTATTTAATAACAATAAGTCATTAATTTCAGGTTCTTAACCCATAAATTGTTGTTTGTATAAGAACACCAATAAAAACAAATAACATTTTATCATTGTTACATGTTAAGAATAAAAATCGTATCAACATTATTGAATACATATTGTCATATTATTATTTATTATACATATATCCTTGTGTTGTATACGTCTCAGTTTTTCTGATCAACTTGTTAATTATTTTCATTAATCCACTTAAATGTAGTGCATCGAGTCACTAATTTCTGCAGCCCGTTTGGCCATCGTGGTATAGTAAGCCAAAACCTCCTATCTAAGAAGAGGCCTATTTCCAGCGAGTGGACTATTAAAGGCTGTTGATGATACTTTCATTTTCATGTTTGATAATTTAAATATCATAAATTATGAAAATCGAATTTGTCAAAATATTACACTATTAAATAATTTATTAAATAAATTTTCAGTTATATCAAACAAACACGATTCAACGAAAAACAAACATTTGAATAATTACCACCAAAAATATTTCTCTAGAAATTTGGATACCCAAGAAGAAATACCCGTATACATATTAAAGTCTTCGAAGTCGAAAAACCCTGTATTTAAGATAAAGAAGTCGGAAGATATAACTGACCTAAACAATAATAATGACCCTAAAAATATATTATTACAAAGTTTGTTAAATATATTATCTCAAGATGGATTCCGAAGAACAAGGATAGACAGGGAGTCATGGACAAATTTGATGAACAGGGCATTGAATAAAAAGCTTCTTGAACTGAACAACGGGACGGGCTAGAGAAAACAATGGCAAAGCTTTACAATATTAAGACTTAAAATAAATTGCTCTTTTTATAAGTTTTATTAATTTATCAAGTCCTATTAGATCCACAATCTTAAAAAACCCCCGACCCCGACACAAAAAGAAACGGTATAAAGCCCAAACATGACCTATATGCTGTAATTTTCCAAAAAGGTTGGCTATCCTTCAGACTACTTGATGCAGCAGCAAGTTCCAGGTTACTATGTCGTGGAAATACCATCAAAGTAATAGTATACCAACATATCAATCAGACCTGTTTATTTTGGTAAGATCCCTAGGAAGTGAGCTGATGATCTTCAAAATTTCTAGCTAAGAACCATCTCGATCACGTCGAATTTCGAACAAAAAAATCCGTATCGAAATTGGTCCATCCGATCGACAGCTATGATGCCACAGACAGACAGAAAGATATATAGATACACAGGTTAAACTAATAACACGCCTCGTTTTCCGTCGGGGGTAAAATATAAGTACATGTTGTGTTTTGAATTATGAGCTGATCTAAATGTTGATGAAATTATTTTATAAACCCCGATGACAAAGGGGAGTTTTATAAGTTTAACTTGTTTGTATGCATATGTGTCTGACTGTGGCATCATAACTCATTCATCATCATCATCATCAACAGCCTGTAACAGTCCACTGCTGGACTTAGTAAACCTCTCCTTTGTAGGTTTTGGGTTTAGTGGGTAAACCGGTTCTCCGGGAGTCCCACACACGTCCTGCGTTTCCCCAACGGAGGGTATGGTGCAAAAAGCATTACCCGCGTTAAAAAAAAGGTAGTTTTTGGCCTACTATATGACGCTGGCTAGAAGGATTGGTATAGCGTTTGTTTCCAGCTTTCCTTCTCTTTGCAGTGCTGTTTTCCTGCGTAGTTTGCTCCTTAAGTCGGCTCTTCTGACACCCACCGATAAATATTTAGCCGTATTCCTTGACTTACAAAGGGCGTTTGATATCGTTTCTATTCCGATCCTTTTAACTCGCCTTGGCAATTTAGGAATTATGGGAAACGCACTTTTATGGTTAAAAGACTATCTCACAGAAAAATAACACTGTGTTAGATTTGAAAACCATACCAGTTACACCATTTTGGGGTCATATGGGGTTCCAAAAGGCAGCAACCTCGGTCCTATTTCTTGCATTCATGAACGACCTATGTAAATTTGAAATTCAGGGTGCTGACATACAAATGTTTGCCGATGACACAGTGGTATTGTTTTATAGTAATACATGGAAGAATGTACGACAAATAGCTGAAAAAAGTATGTCCCGTATTACAGCTTGGCTTGTAGATACTCGTAGTCTACTTATCAATGAATGTCGACAAAACAAAATTCCTATGCTTTAGTAAAACTACGGCGTCTTCTCCGAAAACACTTTAACTTCGAATACATTGTCATCCTTGTAACCGATCAACAATCGATCAACACGTTGCAGTTGTCCCGAGCTATCAAGGACAACCGAAATCAAATATTCAGGGGTGAATTGACTCTTTCTGCGAGCAAGTTATGCTCGCGAAGGAGACGGCGGAGCGGGACCGGGAGAGGTTTAGAACTCTCCCGGCCCGCCAGGCCCGGGAACGGGCCAGGTACCGCAGGCGACTCAGGCGCCGGAGGTCGCAGAACGACCTCCGTCCTCCATAAGCACAGGCCTGGAGGTGACAGGTGAGGCCATCTGTCACTCCAGCAGAAGCAGGCCGGAGTGGCGGCGAGCGCGTTGCGAAGCGCGCTCGCTTCCAGAGAGCAGAGGGAACACGGGGTTCCCACACGGGGAGGGGTCGTCTACTCGTCTGTAGATGGCCCGAGGTATGTCGGGGCACCAGGGACTTCCTTTCTAGGGTATACCTGGTTCCCCGGCTATTAGCACCCGCGACGGCGCGCGGTTTTAGTCGGTTCGAGTCCGACGTGCCACCGATAGGTGGTATACGAGGGGATTTCGATTCGATTCGATTCGAAAAAAAAAAAAAAAAAAAATGGGTGAATATTGACGACAAATTAAACTGGAAGAAACACCCTAAACACAGTTAGTGGTCGACTAAGGAAGCTTATTTATATTTTTAAGAATTTACGAATAGTACCTGACACTACACTTTTAATACAAACGTACAAAACCTGATCTGAATGTTTATTCACCTACTGTTTATGTTAGTGGGGCTCAGCTGCAAAAAGATACTTGATTGAGGTCGAAAGAGCACAACGGGCTGTACTTAAAGTACTCCTTTACTTACCATTCCATCACCCTACTCATCTAGTGTATGAAAAAGCTAAAGTTTTAAGCGTACGAAAGATGTTTACGTATCAATGTATTCGCAAATATCACAAGCATACTGTACCTACCCATCCTCTAACCTTCAGGTAAAAGAAAAGATGAATGTCCAATCCCAAGGGTTAAAAGCAAATTTCCTCGACAGCGATATGGCAACATTGCACCTAGGTTATATCATCATCATCATCACATCAACAGCCTTTAACAGTCCGGTGCTGATCATAAGCTTCTCCTTAGAAAGGAGGTTTTGGCCTACTACACCTGGCCAGACGGGTTGGTATAGGATTTGTGTCAACCGGGCGGAGAGCGGATTTCGCCCTCCGCCCGAGGATGTGCGCGAGTGGCGCGAAGCCGCTCGCCGAGCCACGATGGCTCGTTGGTCGTTCCGGCTGGAGACTCCACGCGCTGGCTTCGCCGCCGTGGAGGCTCTCCAGCCGGTCATCGCCGAGTGGGCAGGGCGGCAGCACGGGACCCTTTCCTTCCGACTGACGCAGGTGCTTTCCGGGCACGGTTGCTTCGGAAAGTACCTGCACACGGTCGCTAGGAGGGAACTGAGTCCCGCCTGCCACCACTGCGACTGCAGTGAGGACTCGGCCCAGCACACGCTGGCGGTCTGCCCCGCATGGGCGGCGCAGCGCCGGGCCCTCACTGCAGTCATCGGAGTGGATCTCTCGCTACCGGCCGTAGTACGCTCCATGGCCGGTAGCGACAGTTGTTTTACCGCGGTCGCAACCTTCTGCGAGGTAGTAATCTCGCGGAAGGAGGCGGCGGAGAGGGCCCGGGAGGACGACCTCCACTCGGACCCGATCCGCCGCCGGCGAACCGGGCGGCGGAGGCCCGCCTACCACAGCCTCATGCCGCCCTAAGTGTGGCCGCGGGTGGACGGGGTGGGTTTCCCCTCCACCCGCATTAGTTGGCCAGCCGCGAGGGGGCGGCGTCCGCGTGTGCCGGACGTCGCCTAAAGAGAGGAACATCTACAATGAGACGGAGCCCGCACCAGGAGCGGGCCGGCGCTAGGAGGGGTCCGGATGTCTTAATAACAGCTGTTCCGGGATCCCTCCTATTACAGGCGCAGAGTGGCACACCGTGTGGTTTTAGTCGGTCCGAGTCCGACACACCACCCCGCCGCAAACCCCGGTGGGGTGACGGTCCGAGGGGATTTCCACACTTTAAAAAAAAAAAAAAAGGGTTTGTGTCAAGTTTTCCTTCTCTCTGCAGTGCTGTTGTTCTACGTGGTTTTTTCCCTTAGTCGGCTCTTACGACACCCACGGGATGAATATACGAGTATAATAAACTTAATTTAAATTACAAAACCAGATATTTATCGAACTACCAAATTATGAGTACTTTAATTGTATGCATCTTTTGTTACAATAAAGAATGTATAATTATTATTAATTATGATGCGATTTTTCTTATTTGAAAGCTGACGTGGTTGCTCTTAGATATAATTCGTGAAGACCATCAGTTCATTTCTTAGTTGATGAAGGTATCTCATTAACTTACACAACTCCGATTAATAAGAAAAGTTGTGTACTTTAGTGATATTTCCATGATATGGTAACTTAGACTCGTATTCAGCCCTTGGATGTCGTAAGAACCGAATAAGGCAGCAAACAACGCATACACACTACACTTTTATTAACCTAATCACGAGCCCGGCTCCTTGGTATTGTTGGGTGTTTATCTTTCATAGGTAAATTTTATTGTGACGGGGTAGAAAATCTCCTGTCGACCCTGATCTGGCAACGAATATGTACCCGTTTAATTTAACACTCGCCAAACTAAATAAGGATATACTCATAAATATTGAATGATTTATTTCTTCAAGGAACCATCCTAGACGTATTAAAATAGAGTTCAGGCATGTTCATCTACACCCTACTTTCGCTTCGTTAAGTATTATTTTCGTGTAGTATTCGTTCGACCGCTGTTAAGTAATTCTTTCGTTGAATTTCTAGTGATATTATTGGAATTATCCCCCATCCCTCCACTCCTCCAACCTGGGCCTGCACTTAGAGGCTGGCAACTCACTTCTGACCCTTGGTTTCAGGTGTCCATTGGCAGTGGTAGTAACTTTCCACCAGTATGCTAGTTTCGCAAATAAAATAATTCAATTTGGCAATATAACAGCTCGTACAAATTAAATTATTTGCTTGACTTGAATCTAAAATTACTTAACTTGTTTGGAAAATTAAATTGTACTTTACAATAAGGCATAAAATTGCAGATCAACACAATGAAATATATATTTTTAATTATTTCTGCATTATTTGTGTCAGGTATTATTTGTTTATTTTAAAGTGCTGTATGAAAGCAAACTGTGCAATTAAGTAAATGTTTATATCTGGTTTAACACAAAAACACCTTTAAAAACCGAAACTTGTGTAATACGTGGGAGAGTCACTCGACGGGAGTGATGCCACGGCCTCACAGAAAACTAGAGTGAGAGGTTACTGGAACCCAAACCCCTCCTTCCACTGCTTCTGGGGGAAAGGACTCACATTGCGTCAAAGCAATTGTGACTCGTGAGTTGTAGGTGTGAGTTACTTACCATCAGGTGACTAGGTGACCCATCTGTTCGTTTGCCTTTCTATGCCATTGAAAAAAGTACAATACCAGTATCTTTATCAACAGCCTCTAACAGTCCACTGCTGGACATAGACCTCTCCGTAGAAAGGAGGTCTTGGCCTACTATACCGCGCTGGTCATCTTAATATCGAGTTATTTAAAAGTCATTATTCCTTTCCAGTATCATTGAGCTACCACCATTCGCCTATTCCTCACGGACGACAAGCGATGTCGAGTAGAAGCATACAGAATTACATCAGCTCTCCCCTACGAATGCGCGGAGGATTCATGCGGAAAAAACTGTACGAAAATTCGATGCTAAGGAAATCTTCTTCCGGAGAAGAAATAAAGGTGTACATTATAACAGACTCTTCGAAGTCAAAGAAGGTGAAAAGAAGCGATGACTTGGATTTAATAAGAAATTTGTTTGACGAAAATGGTATGGTGTATTTAACGAAACCAAAAGACCGTAGTGAAGATGGATTTGAGTTGAACGAAATTCTCGCCAAGAAAACCAGAAGAAATTTTGCAGTTGAACCCTATGAAAATAAATACACCAACTACGAATTTAACAGACTACTAAGAAAATTAAACGACGATGAAAGCTACAGAAATGTGATTGTTCAGTAGTAAATTAAAACTATAATTAATTATTTCTGTATTATTGTGCCTATTTTCCAGACGTTTAAAAAAGATGAACCACACGTTAGAGAAAAAATTGTAGGAGGATTTTTTTATTTTATGTCAATCTAAAACACAAGGAATGCCTTTAATTTACACTTGCTCAACAAAAAGATTCGTATTTTTGTCAAGTTCATACATTTCGCCGTGAATTTCAAAAAAAACGAAGTGTCAGTCCTTAATTAAACAAACGTCAGTGTCATAGTATAAATGTCAATTTTGGGAAATATGACATTACCTCCATCAAAATCTAAAACCTCCTTTCTAAGGAGGGGCCTATGTCCAGCAGTGGACTGTTAAAGGCTGTTGATGATGATGATCAGGACATTACCCTTTCTGATTTGCCATTTTCTGGCCACTTTTTTCCACCTTTCTCTGCTTTGCCACTTTATGCAAAAAAATACTTTGGAAACAACATAACCTACCATAAATTCGACGTCATATTACCTGATTATGCAATTACCAATTAAACTGAAATTATGGCAGCGTAAAGTTCTGTTGCCCAGCTAATGACACGTGTTTGGAATTTGTAGCGGTTCATCATGATTTGGGCCCAACGATGTATGGGAGACAGGCATTCTCCTTTGGTCAATTGTCAATCTCAATTATTAGGGTATTGTAAAGCGCCAGCGAGTGTAGTCGCAAAAGATGTGTGACATCTGACATGTCACTCATTCCATCCTCTTTACGAACTCCCTCACGTTGCTGGAAAACTAAAGGTACACATGTAAAGTGTCTGCTGTGTCTGTAAGTTACTGTTACGACATAAGTGGTGACTCAAATCACAGCACCGATATTTCTCTATGGTATAGAGGACAAAACGAGTAAACTAATCTCCTGATCAGTATCATCATAAATTACTACCACTGCCCATGGATACCTCCCCCCGCCCAGTTTCAGGGAGAGGGGTGAGGGTGTTCACCGGTAACCTCACTGACTCGGTGGAAAGAAATAATTGCTTTACAGCGGTTTTCTGTGAGACCCTGGCATCATTTCGGTCGAGCCGTCTTCTCCCACATTGGAAACGGAAATGGAGAAATTATTCTTTTATTTGGCTCGAATTTAAATTTGAAGACAGATAAAATTAAGGAATGAAGTTTATTATTAAATGTAATACTAGCTGACCCGGCGAACTCTGTTCCGCCTTAATGGCAATAAATAAGCCGATTTTCGAATTTAGTAAGTTATTTTCCGTCTTTGAAAATTCATCGATGAAGCATTCCAAGTATAATAACGTGGCATCTCCGAGTAAAGCAAAGTTCGTGCAAACTTTTTTTTTTTTTAATAAATAGTATCCTATGTCCGTCTCCTGACTCTAAGCTACCTCCTCACCAATTTTCAGCCATATCGGTAAAGCCGTTCTTGAGTTATAAATAGTGTAACTAACACGACTTTCTTTTATATATATAGATATGTATGTAGGAGATCGCGGGAAATGGACCTATTGTAGAAGCAAAACTTGGGGAAGGCATATGGCCAGCAGTGAACGTCTTTTTTTTAGAAAAGACAACATTAGGAATATATCCTATTTCGCGGGAGACTTTAAAAACATACATGAAACGGACACAAAGAACACCCAGACTCAGAACAACAATTTGTGGATCACACAAAGTGTCGTCCCATGTGGGGATCGGACCCACAACACTCGGCACAGTAGGAAGCGGCGAGGCGACCGCTTAAACCACTGCGCCATACGTGCAGTCAATTGCTTTAACTATACGTTTTAGTTTTAAAATATATTATAAATGTGAAAGTGCGCGTAAGCGTAGTAGTGAGCGGCGTGGCAACCGCCCAAACTACTACGCCATCCGTGCAGTCGTTTCGGCTGAAAAAGAAGAAGATATGACAAATCAACAAAATTTAGAAGCATTGAAGCATTTTTTTAAAGTTTATAATTTGTTAATTTTATTCCTAGACTATTTATGTGCCATCTCCTCCTGACAATATTCTACCTTCTTGGTATCTAATTTTTTTACAAAAAGAGAAAATAGTCAATTAAATATAAAATAGAAAAAGAAATAAGAAAACAATATCATTTAGTATGTCATAAAAATTCTTTTTCTGGAATAGTAGCCGTCAAACAAATTTTTTTATGTTTCTGTTTTAAAGCAATATTTTCGATCAAAATATATAATGGTAAATACTTCGATTATTTTATAATTATGAAAATTAATTACATTAACCAAATGGGATATTTGTGATTAGCCGGCAAAACTAAACGGTGAGAGTGTTTCACATTATTCCTTTTAATTTGTTCTAATAACCTCAAATCTACTGCTTTTTTCTCTTCTTTTTCTACTTCTTATTCTATTTATGTATTCTGATGTTATAACTACTAGAATTATTCGAGTATCCTCTGCGCTACGAGACAGTCTCAGATCATTGATATAGATATATAGATATATAGTATAGTACTGAACTATTTTATTATTCTATCTAGATAGATAGAATAATAAAATAGTTCAGTACTGTAAAATATTGTGTCCAACTCCACTAAGTTCGTTTCTACTGTCGCTGTGTGTGTTGTCAGCTATGTTGTCGCTGTCACTACAAACTTATAAATAATTCTAGAAGATTTTACATCTGCTAGAATTGCCCGTGTACTCACTTTGCTAACACGCAGTACCTATACAAACTATTTCTTTGTATCCAAGGACCTTATGGTAAAAAGCAGACATGTCATCGGTATCGGAGGCCTTATCCTTCTCTCTAGGGGGAGGGAGATTAAACCTCCCAACCGTTATAACCTTACTCAATCGATGAAAAGCAACAGAACAATGACTAAAGTGGGTTTCTGTGATACCGTATCACTGGTCAAGCTGTCCCGTTTGTGCCGAAGCCCGGCTCTCAAACAGCAATTATTAAATAAACCTTGGACTTGTTTTTCAGACACCAAAATGGCTAAGTGTCGGCGAAGGCGGAAGTAAGTTAATTTTTGTAATTCGTTTCTTCCCATCCTCTTACGACGTAAATAAGTTTTATAGGTGCCCGATGATAAGCGATTGTCTGTATCTACAGACACTAGTGAGACAATGGTGAAGTAACATTTGTTTCCCTGTGATCTTTATTGTCCCTTCTCTAACTAGATCCGGTGCATTTTAAGGCAATTTTGCAACGACGCAAAAGTCCGTCTCGTACCCAAATCGGCCTCCATTCTACTGCAAATTTGCATCTGTAATGAAAGAAGATTAACCTAACACATCTTTACTAGTCCGAGGGTAATTTCAGGAACTATTGATTCGAATTGAACGGTTCTTTTAGTGTTGAATAGCCCTTTTATGGAGGAAGGATATAGGCTATATAACATCACGCTACGACCGATAGGAGCCGAGTATCAATGACAAATGTTGCGAAAACGGGGAAAATTTATTTCCTATAATCTCCTATAATCTTATAATCTCTTATATTATAATCTCTTAAACTAACCAGCTAACCCGCGCCACAGCTTCTCAGCTGTGGCGCGGGTTAGCTGGTTAGTTTTCAAAAAGCTAGAAAATTAAACTTTAATTAAAAAAAAACAAGTTTAGTT
The DNA here is from genome assembly GCA_902825455.1 of Arctia plantaginis. Taxonomy (NCBI): domain Eukaryota; kingdom Metazoa; phylum Arthropoda; class Insecta; order Lepidoptera; family Erebidae; genus Arctia; species Arctia plantaginis. The sequence continues at coordinate 3,044,219 of CADEBD010000289.1, read as the reverse complement.
TAATAATGACGACAGGTATCATTGTAACTAAAAAATTAGGCGATCGTTGATTGTTACAACCATGAAAAATTGTGACAAGCTGGGTAACTGGTAAACTGAGTTGGTGTTACTATAAGTTAGAGTCTCGTCCAAGTTGACTTTGAACAAATCTATTTTCTCCAAAGTACGCAAAGTAATGTTGATTTTGAAATTTTATAATTAATATTAATTATTTCTTTCACAGAATGTGCAAAACGTGAGTACATAAATACCCAGATCAATGTTTAGAATGATTCCTGGTAAGTTTACTTTGCATGGCCATTGAACCAGATGCCGTCGGCTATCATAAAGTTTAACGCCACTGCTGGACATAGGTCTACCTCAATATCTTTCAAGAAGACTGTTCAGAAAAGGCCTGCATCCACTGTTGACCTGCCTTCACTCCATCATCCAAATTAACAACTACTACATCAATGCTAATATTATGAATGTGAAAATATGGATCGATGTTATTTACTTAATTATTCCAGAACGGAATTGGGTGAAATATGGTACAGAGACAGATAGGTAGTCTGGAATATGACATAGGTTATGATCTCAGCAAAAATGCTAGTGTTAGAACAATGTATTTTTTATTTAATACAGGTCATAGTGTTGGCAACATTGTGTCGAAATGCCATCTCGATGGGCATAAACGGCGGTGCGCGGCAAAATCGCTGCTTTAGAAACTATATACTTTTATGAAGTCTGAAACCATTACTCTTTGCGTACGATATTTACTTACGTACTCATTACGATTTAAATCATTACTATAACTACTAATACTTTCAATTTTAGAAAAATATGGTAACGTGATTTCATCTTTAGTTTGATTTGATTAAAAACTAACTAATAAAAATAAAAATATGTAACGAGTTAACTTGGTAAGGATTGAAAGGTGTGTTTTAGGCGCTGCCGAAGCAAAACGGGTCGCTTTAAGCGCTGTCGTCGCGGCGACACGCGCTCTTACGTGCGCCAGCGCCGTTGCCGCAGTCGACGGCCCAAGCGGCGCAGACGTAGCTGCAGACGCAGGAGCAGCTGCAGACGCAGGAGCAGAGGGCGGTACGGTGTACTCTAGGGTTATTGCTCGAATAGATAGAAGGAAACGACCATGAAACTACTGTTTTTATGGCATAGGGAGCAAATGAGGGGACGAGTCACTTGCTGATGACTGCCGCCGCCCGCCCCTGGGACCTGTAAGTCAAAAGTGACAAGTGTCTTGCTGGGCTTTGCGCTAAGAGAATTGGGGTTGGGCCTCTGCTAACCTCATTCACTTGGATGCCTATGTCCAGCAGTTTTGTCTGAAATCATGATGGGCTAAAAGAGCGCCAACACATTTGTAAGTCTTCGAGTTGCAGGTTTCCATGGGCGACGGTAGTCACTTTCTATCAGATGAACCGTCTGCTCTTTTGCCTGCCAATGTCATAACAAAAAATAATACAACTAGATCTTCGTTTTTAGGGGTTTTCCCGTTTATTATAAAGATATCCTCCAACCAGGCAACATGCTGACTGACTGCGGCCCATTATTTGGCTTTGGAAATTTGCAACACAAACGGGATCCATTCTAAGAATAATAGTTGTGCGATACAGGTTTAATAGTTATTACGTAGTACAGCTCGTCTTCGCTAGGTGGCGCTAGTGTGTTCTGTTGTACGTGAAATTCGAATTAAAATGTAGCAAATATGCGTTAATGTAGCAACTAGTAATAATAATTTTACACATCTTACACGGCCGTCTCATTTAAGATCATACTAGGCAGAGCCTGTACTATGGTAACCAGATGGCTGATAAACATACGTATATATTTCTAAATACATACATTATAAATTACACTTAAGACACAGAGCAAATGAGAACAAATTTCTCGATGAAATACTTTTCCTATAAATGAAATCGTGGGAACAACTAAATAACGGAGCAGAAATCGTTTTTTGTGTGAAATACCGTGTAATTTCTCTTTTTCTTTTCAGCATGATTTATGGCTGCCGGTCCCGCTCGGGGTCGTACAAGCGCTGTCGACGTGGCGACCGCAGGTGGCCCCTCCGGCGCCGATACCGCCCCTAGTTACCTGTAAGTACTCTTTAATATGCAGGTGTAGAGAGAGCTAGAGAGCTCTGAAGTTTCTGGCGATAGACAGTTCGAGTTACTCGTATTTTTTCTTCTTGCCTTACCAATGTACTTTCTTCTGTATCTGTATGTGGAACCAAAAGGTTAAATATGCGAGAGGCAATGTGCGAACAAGACAATGCGCGAAAGAGACAATCTGCGAAAGAGACAATCTGCGAAAGAGACAATCTGCGAAAGAGACAATCCGCGAAAGAGACAATCCGCGAAAGAGACTATCTGCGAAAGAGAATCTGCGAAAGAGACAATCTGCCAAAGAGACAAACTGCGACAGATACCGTACGTTTTGCGAATACGCCTATAATAACTCCTCTGAAATTGTTACAGAAAGGTTCTATTCCTGATGTGTTGTCTTCGAAGCCTTCGAAAAATTGTGAGTGTTATACAGATAATAAATTATAAAAAAATAAAGTTGTTTTAATGCACCGTATTTAGCTGCGACAGCTTTCAGTGAAATAGAACATTGCCAGACACGTAAGCGACCAGGTGCTTAATTATTTTGATCTGTAAACCGGGACCTATCATGGGATGTTGATAAGTGGTGCCAATCTTCTCGGTGGAACATCATGTTACCCGGTCATCAGCAAATCTGCATTATAAGCTGCTCGTGTATACTCAGTGTAATCTGCCAGAAAGCTGAGAACGGAGAGTCAGACAGTTCCGGGTAGAACGTGGGAGAGTACTGCTTCAGCTTAGTCTGGCTTTGGTTTTGTTGTTAATCATGGCTTTTGACTGAGTTAATGTCCATAGGCGGCGGTGGCCACTTAAAATGAGATGACCCGTTTGCTCGTTGCGCCACTCGCATCATCATCACCAGCCTTTACTACTCCATTTCTGGTCGCAGGCCTCTTCTTAGAAATGAGGTTGGTATAGGGTTTGTGTCAAGTTTCCTTCTCTTTGCAGTGCTGTTGTCCTGCAGTGTGCTCCCTTAGTTAGCTCTTAAGACACCTACGGCCCCAAAAAAATATTTTAAAATTTTGATGTCGGAACTGTAAAAACACTTTTCTTTTCTGTTTAGCAGTTCTAAGCATGTCTTATATCCTAATGATCGTTCGACATCTTTCAACAATGTTGATTTTGACAATAGCGGGTGCCTATCATGCTCGTGAAAACGGGTGCCGCTGGTTGGGCTAATCATCTCTGAGCTACTATGATTAAAGTAGTGATTTCACTTGGACTGTTGACAAATAGCGTCTTTGAAGATACTTCAGCTTCTTTTCTATAGGATTCACGTTTTGGAATACACAACCAACTTTATTTTTCATGGAATCGAGTCATCTGAAGGCGACTACCGCCGCCTCTTATATTCGACACCTGGAATTTTTCTCCCGTGGCAGGGTTTGGGCTCCGGTCACCTCACTCGGTCGATGAATTGATTAATACCGGTTTTACCGGAAAGGCCATGGTGTCTCTTCGCTCTCCAGCGAATCCGTGGGTACCGATGCACGGTTCCCACGATCAACGGACTGACTCCTAAATACCTATAGTTGAGTTTCATGTGATATCTATTAATTATAATACTCGAGTTGTAAGGTTCAATAATAAGCTACAATAGTAACTTATTATAAGGTAAACCATTCAATTTATTCAGTTTGGGAACTAATCAAACTTCTCAGAAGTCTATACTGTGTTGAACGCTTAGATCTTTTTAACTAAGCAACGGATTTTAATGCGGTTTTCAACAATTGAAATCACGATTCCCCTAGAATTACTCTCTATTGTTGAAAACCTTCCGGTTTATATGTATAATACATGCATATTTCAGTAGAGGAGTGCCGACAATTTCAAAAATTCTTGTGAAAACATGATTTTGTGAGCTTACATTGTAAACGCTCCCTTAACCTGATGAGATAGACCAAAATAATGTACTACGGAATTGTATATCCTAAAAAGATCTACAAAAAAGTCCGCGATGTTATCTCTTAAGGATAATAACCCCACAGTAACCATTTTTATGTTCTAAATATTACAAACAAATAATGGGTTATTTACGAAGCTATTTTAAACAATACAATATTATTCCTTATCCAATTAAATACGTTAGATACGTTATGCATTTACTGTAGATTAAAATTGTTCTTCACAGAATATCATAAAATGATTATTTTAGAAGATATTAGAGATTTAAAATGTGGGGGCCCAACGACCGTGGAACCGTACGTCCGTCCCGGGTAGCCGAGACCGGCAAGATCTGAGCGGGCCTAGAAATATTGCATATGAAGATGTGTCCTGCAGTACAGTTTTATCATAATAATAATAATATAATTACTCCACACTGACACACATTAGAAGTATCTACATTAGTAGAAAATAAAACACAAAAATACAATATCATATATTTATTATCATATAAAATATTTTATCAGCCCTTATATTTTCTATTCCTCGCACACATAAATACATAACTCAAAAGTATATTGACTGCGGTCACAACAAAATGTTTACTGCAACATACAATTTTGACCCTATGGTCAATTTTATAAAAATTTGTGCCAAAATATTTTAAGAAAACTATTGAAATTCACACATGTGTCGATTCTGTTAGCATCGTTCACAAAATTTGACTAACATTTAGAACGAAGAAGAAACTTCAATAAACTATATTCTTCGTGTCTTAATTTACTTTAGGGGTGGAATTTTTTCTTCAATTTCAATGGGACTAAACAGGTGACGCGGGACGTGTGGCAGATGTGTAAAATCTAAATTATTTTGTAGAAATATTGAGTATAAAATAACTGATAATCAGCGTGAGTCGGAGAGTCACTTGCGCATAGCGACGCGTCGCTATGCGCAAGTGACTCTCCGACTCATTCTATTTTAACGAAGTCCCCTTCAGATGACTCGATTCCATGAAAATTAAGTTGGTTGTGCATTCCAAAACGTGAATCCTATAGAAAAGAACCTGAAGTATCTTCAAGGACGCTATTTGTCAACAGTCCAAGTGAAATCACTACCTTAATCATAGTAGCTCAGAGATGATTAGCCCAACCAGCGGCAGCTGTTTTCACGAGCATAATAGGCACCCGCTATTGTCGCGTCGCCATAACGCATTACATGTAACATATAGCGTGGCGACGCGTCGCCACGCCAACTACCAGACTGACTCTCCGCATTAGATGTTTCACATCAAAAGTAATTAAACCTTTTTCTGAAGTTTGTTAAAAATATTTTAACATTTAAATAAAACCAGACAGATCTTAATAACTTTGTCTTGTAAACTTTTAATCGATAAATGTCAGTATTTAAGGCAAATTTATGTAAAATTCACAACAGAATCGACACCATGAACTATTTTAAACATAACAAAATTTATAATATATATAACAATAAAATCAAGGAAATTAACAAAATAAAAATCCTTTAGGAGCCATCCATAAATTACGTTACACGATTTCATTGCTTTTTAACCCCCTCCTTAGTGTAATGTCACATACTTTTGCGATTTTATTATTAAACTAAAATTCCAGTGCTGAAATAAGAAATATTTTTAACTATACAGTTAATATGATAAATTTTGCTTTTGAATACTATTAGATTTCGAAATGTGACGTCACGAAACTTGACTACTCCCACTCCTTGTCCTTAACGTGTAATTTTAATTAATTTATGGATGGTCCCTTATCAATTACCGACAATTTATATTTGCGCTTGCAGACTATTTGATTACAAAACGTAGATAAACTAAAGAAAAAAAACCTGTATGCGTCTTCCATTCAACACCTGAACCACCCACCGTAAATAATCACACTTGAGTCCTCGCAAACGTTGCTATGGATATATTGCTTTATAATAAGGCCGCCTATTGTGCATCATATATATATTTAATATATCTGTTTATATATATATCTATTTTGTGTACAATAAAAAGTACTAACTAATCAAGGAACTTTAGTTCATTCACGTTAAGAAAATAGTGACGCATCGACCAAGCCTTTTGACCAATCAGGTTCAAGTTCGTCAATTTTTTGGAACCTGATTGGTCAGAGGGCGTTGCTTAATCGATGGGTCACTACTTCCTTAACGCAAATGGACTATAATTTTAAAATATAATTTGCCTATGTCTTTGAATGGTTAAAACCCATTATCCACGTTTTGAAATGTGCCAAGTATAATTTAAATTATAAAATTCTGAGGGTCTAATCAATTCACATTATAATTTTGCAATCTTTTCTGTGTATATTTCTACAAAAGCACAAACAATGTGACCGGCTTTAAATTAGGGGTTTGCAGAAACGCATATTTCGCGAAAAATAATTCTTACTAAGTTATTAACTCCCCCCCCCCCCCCCCCTCTCCAACCTCTCCCATGTCTTGCCACCATTTAGATGCTAAAGAAGCATTTTTTGAGTGAAAAATAGTGACGATAGCTATTCCATTTTTTACATAAAAAAAGGTAACTGCTATGTCACTTGTCGCTAACTTCACACCGGTCAACTTGTATGGCGAGTATTGTGGGCTGTCGGTCCACCCTGTAGTACACGACTGCGAATGTCTTTTCATCTCTTATGGAGGAGAGAGAGAAGCTATCCACATCTACACCAACTATATGTAACGCCTATCAATTGGCTTATTGTCGATTTATTCAATATTCTAAGTGTACTATGTTCTGGTGTTTTGGCTGCAATTTCCCGGAGTTTCATAGTACCGCGAGCAAATTCCTCCCCCTTGTATAATGTCTTATGTCCCTGATCTATAAAGACACAAAATAAAAATATAAACAAAAAGTTTACGCAGTCGTGTAATATAATAATAAGTTAAATAAAAAAAAAACAATAAATAAAATATTAATAAGTAACTACTGAAGTTTGAATTGTACATCACACGTTTCACACTTCATAAGAATGCAGCATTTAATATAAAATTTGTCAAATATATCAACATTATTTTTATTAATATCACCACGGATGTAGCAAACAAGACATACAAAGGAACTATATCGAGCAAACTTATCAACACTACGAAGAAACATATCACACGAAATGTTAGGTTTCAGATATGATATTCGAATGGTAATTTCTATACAGCAATATAAAAATTTACATAATATGACGTTAAGAAAAGCAACCACTATACTATGAAGGCTTCACAGAAAACCGGTGTCAAGGAAATCATTAATTGTATTTCACCAAGTAAATCAAATTACCAGAGGCCCAATATCGCCATCTTCAATTTTTCTGTTATGAGGGTAGGCCGGGATACTTTAAACGGTGGCCACGAACTTATATCTATTGAGCCTTTAGTCACATAAAGTTCACTGTATCAAAAGGTCCATGGTATCATAAGGTCTAAGGTATCAGGTCCACATATCAATGTCCACATGTCACAAAATCCACACATCAGTATCACAGTATTACAAGATTTACATTCCTTTATGTTCACCTTTAAAATTGATTTTTATTTCAAGATTAGATATTATTTTATAGTGGACATTGTGACAAAGTGGACTATTTGGTAAGTGGACATTTCGATAAACGGACCATTGGGTAAAATGAACATTTTAAACTGAGGACGTTTTGATACACTGGACACTTTGTGACTAAAGGCTATTGAGGTGCCGGTGTCAGCGGTAGTCACTTATCACATCAACAGCCTTTAATAGTCCACTGCTGGACATAGGCCTCTCCTTGGAAAGGAGGTTTTGGCCTACTATACCACGCTGGCCAGACGGGTTGGTATAGGGTTTGAAGTTTTCCTTCTCTCTGTACTGCTGTTGTTCAGCTTTGCTCCCTTAGTCGGCTTTTACGATACCCACGGGATGAATAGGGGTCACAACACGGACATTCTAATATAATATCAGAAACCTTTCATAAACAATAGAATCCAACCCCACATAACCAAATATAAATAACCACAATAAATATAACTCCACCGATGAATAAATTTAATACAACTAACCCCAGTTCATGAACCTTTTAGAACAATTATGTACATTATGGAAACTACATTTTAGAAAATAGTGACGCTTCGATCAAGCTCGCCCCCTGACCTCCCCCCTGACCAATAAATCCTCGTAGGAACCTCATCAGTCAGGGTGCCAGGCTTGATCAATGCGTCATTATGAATTGACTAAAAAATTTAACATATCTTCAACGAAATTCTTACAGGGCGTGAAGGCATTGATTGCAGTTCACACTCATACCATAACTCTGATAACACATATAATATGTATCATAGCAACAGTTTAAATGTTCTAATTTAAGGATTATTATATAACTGCTACAAAAGACCCAAGAGATATTATTTGCCTCTAAAACTAATATTAAATTAAGACCGCATTATAATGTTATCCCCACAACCCTACTTGCGTTGTTAAACATCATACAAAATCAATGAGCGAGCTCTACAACTCTCTCCCGGTCTCAGCTACAGTTATCCAGATCCGTTAAGTCGTTTTTTATTGAAACTAAATATCCATCCACATTTTTGAATTTATATTTGTAGTAACATTCAAGAGAATATTAGAACTCAACGTGACTGGCCAGGTTTAATTATAAGACCCTAAAATCGTAGAGTGACTAAACTATTTCAGGGACCTTCTTAGGATATCCGAGGCCCTTGCAATACACTCACATGTGACAGAACATCGTTTCGATTCCGACATACCAATTCCCCGCGGGGGTTTCCACACGGAAATAAGGGTGACTAAACTAAGTCAACGAAAATTGTTTATTATAACAACCTCTTTTTGTAACACCATGTATAGACATAGTACACAGGATTATCATAATGGTTATACACTATAAAAAGTATTTGTGAAGCTATGAAATAAAAAGCCGTGTGGTGTCGTAGGACACCCGATAGGAACGAAGTTGTGACGATCGAGTAAAACTGATTCGACACGATTTTAATTACAACGCCATCTATGAAAGCGGCTATTACCTACATATTTTTCAGTTGGTTTCTAATTCAGACAATTTATACATTGGTAAAATCTCCTTGAGAAATGATGTCGAATACAATATTTTTTGCTCAACCTAAGAACATAAATTTCAATTTTACTGAGATGAAAAGTAATGATTTCCTATCTATTCGATAGATGGCCCTGAATGACTGACAAGTAACAATTCAAAATAAGTGTCGTTACAACTTTTCGTGAGAATTTTTTCCGTCTAGCCCCCTTTCACAACGCGCGATAAGGAACTTCGTTCCAAAACATTAAAAATCATCTTCAAATACTTGACAGTAAAACGTTTTTTTGACATAACTATATTATTGTCATTATAATGATTAGTAGAGTTGAATCTAAATAATTTAAATATGTCTTAATACTGAGTCAATGGTACAAGCGGTTTACACTAGTTCTCCTTGTACCATTTATTTAAACTAGGTAGTAATTCGCTGCACTATTGTTTATATTTATGTATTTTCTTTAACTGTTTAAAAAATCTTATATACATAAATAATTAAAAAAAAAAGAAAAAGGCTGCCGTAGACAAAAATATATATATTTAAAATAATATACAGTAGTGTTCTACAACGGTTGTATATCCAACAAAATGAATAACCTTCCCCTACAAATAGCAGTATATACAGGGTGTAAGGAACAGCGTAACGAAAACCAATATATCCAGACTGCACATAGCGCAAAAAAAAACCACCCAAAGGTAGGCATTAAGTCCGCCATTGAACAGTTAATTGTTATTTGTGCATTAGTACATTACATTCCTGTGTGTCAATAGATTTATTTATCTTTATGTCAAAGCGGGCGAAAGAGCAGATGGGGCACCTGATGGGTCACCACAAGAGCGTTGTCGCTTTTGGGTCCTTCTTTTCTGGTCCCCCTCAGATTCAAGGAATGGGGTTGATCTTCGGTAACCACACTCACTTGGTTAAATTGTTGCTTAATACCGTTTATATTTAGTACCTATTGACGGGCTCGGTAATATGAACAAACAGTGGTACTCCGGGAGTGCCGGCAAAATTGAAAATTTTTGAATATAATAGAAGTTTTTTTTCGTTTTTTTTCGATTCGAAAAGTTCCGACATAAATCTATATATGTATGTTGTACGTATATACACAATATATGTTTATATTATATATAGTTATATTATCAATGTATTTCAACCCAAACTCAACTCTCGTGTAAACAGGGCCAATATAAGTAGATACTCATGTACAGAGGTGTCGGTAACGGTAACAGTGTCGCGAGTTCAATGGTTTTTCCCATCTAAAAAAATACATTCTTTTGTTTGTTGTTCAAAAATGCCCATCGCGCCTAAATAAGTTTTCACTAGTTTTTTTTCGAACGACCATTGACTAAATATCGTCGATATCGTTACGATGTACCCTACACCCTATTTAACACCTACACCTATCTAAGTGCGTCGTGTGCTGTCGCCTTTATAGGGGGTTGTAATAAAGCACCATAGTAGCCACATGTGGTGATGTGGTGGTTCGAGCGAGTGTGTGGTGTGTGGTGTTCACCTGTCGGCCTGGCTGTCGGCGGGAGGCGAGTGGCGGCTGCGGCGCTGGTGCTTCACGTCCAGGTGGAGGAGGCAGCCCACGGCTCCGAAGTAACTGTACGGTAATAAAAATAATGTTTTATGTAATATATAAATATCTCGTCGTGATTTTGATAAAATTATAGGTATGAGCATTTTTCACCCTCGCACCAACCCATCAAGTTTATAAAGTTACACAGATTTAACATAATTAAGGCTTACATAATATTGAAACATGATACATGAGTTTTTTTTATAATTTCTTCTCATAAGGGAAAGGAAAATGGCGGTTTTAGATCGGTTTTAGATTTTCTAAATATTTGATAAAACAGAGATTGTTGCTATTGTGCGTGTTGCTCTATGGCTTTAGAGTCTACGTAAGAGACGATATCAAACTTTTTTTTATGAAATAAAAATATTTTGAGATATACTTGATTATGGGATTGTTAATAAACGGTGATTATTTAACAAGGTATAATACTTGTGTGTTAGAACTCAGTGTGTGTGTGTGTGTGTTTTTTGACACAGTAAAATTGTATGGTACATGATTTGTTATATCCTGTATCGCGGGATACTTTACAGAAATACAAAAACGAACACAAAAAACACCCAGACTCAGAACAACAATTTTTTGTTGTCATGTTTATGTAATCCATGTGGAGATCGAACCCACAACACTCAGCGCATTCAATCATCAAATCCCGTACCCTGGCCAAAATTTCGTACAAAACGATAATTTCTTGGAACCTAATTAGTCAGGGGGCGGGGCTTGATCGATACGTCACTATTTTCTTAACGCGAATAGACTATAGTTATGCTTTACAACGAATAAACAAATATGAAGAATAGCAAACAACACAAGCGAATATCGGTAAGAATGCTTGTTGAATTGAATTGAATTTAATAAATTGTATTTATTTCGAGCATAAGTCTGTGTGCCAACGCCTGACTTATAACGGTAAATATAATATATCGTACTATTAATAAAACCGTATAATCATTAAACCTCCGACGCGTCGCCGTCACAACAGTTGTGACACCAAATTTTTACGCGGTAGCGTCTCTGTTATTAAGTTTAGAAGAATATAAATCAGGGATTCCAAATATGTTTATTTCATTGAATATAATTATAAAATAACGTAGATATTGAGGTAATAATGACTTCGCTCAGCTGTGACTGGGTCACTAGTTCAAGAGCGCGACAGTAACGGGTCATAGGTCATCCGCGCGCCGCGACGTCCTAAGAGTTAAGGGCGCTCCGTAAGCCCAGTTAGTTACTATCAAGGCGTATTTACCTTCATCATCAACAGGCTTTACAAGTCCACTGCTGGACATAGGCCTCTCCTTAGTAAGGAGGTTTTGGTCTACTATACCACGCTGGCCAGTTACATACCCTAGTAATATAAAAACTTTTGCTCACCCCTCATGCTCAAGGAAGAGTGCTTTTAATGCCCCTCTGGACCAGTAGGACATCGCGTATGACAGTAGCTTCATGGATAGCGGGTTCACTCGTAGAAAGTTCCCGCAGAATACCACCTGTTCACCAACATTAGGACATATTACATTTTTTTTTAAATATTATAATCTTCCTTCCGTTTTCCAAAATTTATTTGAGGTCGGCGCAATTTGTTTGAGATCAGCGCAATTTGTAATACTGCAACATTGCAACATTAATAAAGATTTTGTCTGTATCGAAGAGTGAAATCGGATAAGGTAGCGATAGGGCAAGGTTATTAGGTTTGGCTCCCCCTTTCCGCACCAGGAATAGGCGAAGATGTTGTTTTTTTTAATAGACAACTTCCGCATTAGTAGTATATCCTGTGTCGCGGGGGACTTTACAAACATACATGAAACGGACACAATGAACACCCAGACTCAGAACAACAATTTGTGGTTTACACAATGTGACGATCGAATACACAACACTCAGCACAGTAGGAAGCGGCATGGCGACCGCTTAAACCACTACGCCATCCGTGCAGTCAGTTTGGACACCCAAAGAATTGCTGAACACTGGTTGCCTGTGGGTCCGTGGTAACATTCTGATGAGGCATGGCAAATGATGTTAGATGAGATGAGATGGCGTGCGCTCACCCTCTCGATGTGTTCGTTGGAGGCGCAGAGGCGTGCGATGGACCCGATGTTGTTGGTGATGGTGACGAGCGTGGCCCGCGCCAGGTCACAGCGGGACACCTTGGCGCGCCGGTCCGCTGAACACATCTGACCGAAGCTGGAGGGAAATAATAATGATGATAACCTCACACACTGCCGTCTGATCCCAAACCAGGCAGAGCCTGTACTATGGTAACCAGACTGCTGATAAACATACTTATAAATTTCTAAATACATACATATTTTAGATAAATTTTACCCAAAAACAGAACAAATTATCGTGCTCATCACACAATTATTTGTCCTGGGTGGGAATCGAACCCAAGACCTCTGGTTTAGTACTCAGGGTCACTAATTACCAGACCAACGGGCCTTTTTTTTTTCGTGCGGAAATCCCCTCGGATACCCCCCCTATCGGTGGCATATCGGACACGAACCGACTAAAACCGCACACCGTCTCGGGTACTAATAGCCGGGGAACCAGGTCCCTAGAAAGGAAGTCCCTGGTGCCCCGACAGACCAACTGGCCTATCACCGTCAAATTATATCATTAGTAATATATAATAATAAAAATCAGAGAAGATAGATACATATTGGCTCTCCCACGGTAACGTATTCACTCATACTAGAGGAAATATGTTACAAGCCCAGCGGCCCTTTCCGAAGGTGGTGAGGAGGGGGGGGGGGGGGTACCTGCTGGCGACGAGGTCCCCGGGCAGGCCGAAGCGCGCGTAGTCCCCGCCGTAGATGTCGCGCACGAGCTTGTCGACGGTGGTGTTGTCTCCCGCCGCCGCCAGCGCGATGGCCTCCTCGAAGCTGCTGCAGCCCGTGAGCAGGCAGCACAGCCCCAGGAACGTGCCGCCACCCAAGCTGAGGGGGGACAAGCATTTGTACCGTCAAGGCGTATAATTTCGATGTATATAGGACACGGAAGAAACTAAAGAACAGATACAGAGTTTCGATATCGTGTGGTACTTGTGGGCTTTCAATGAATTGAAAGCCCTAGTTTGGAAAAAGGCTGAGGAGGATGATGATATAGGATATGGAAGCACTAAATACATAACAGAACTGATACATGATATACACCAAGTAAAATTATTCAATAATTGTCAAACAGCAACTCTTACTCCAACCCAATTCAGGTTGCACATCGTTTACCATGTGTTGTTAAGCTTTTAACTTCGTTCGTTAGAATTACATTTCTTTATCTTTCTATGTATTTTAGAAATTTTAATTACCAAGAGTTTTAGGCGATGCCATTATGGGTAAGTAATATTTAATGGACACCATGCGGCGCATCAACTAGTAATCACAATCATGCGACTACAAGAGCGCTTCATCAATGGAGTTAGGCCTACTCGCTGTATACTTGTTGCTTCATACTTATTTTTATTTTTTTGTTAATTGTACTTTAATTTTTATCAATTTTTATCATCAACAGCTTTTAATAGTCCACTGCTGGACATAGGGTAGTGCCAAAACCTCCTTTCTAAGGACTCTCCTTTAAGTTTTGGCCTACTATACCACGCTGGCCAGACGGGTTGGTATAGGGTTTGTGTCAAGTTTTCCTTCTTTTTGCAGTGCTGGTGTCTCACCCACGGGATGAATTGGGGTACTGACATTCCGTATTCTTAATCCGTCACTACACGGACATTTGATGTATTGTAATATACTAACTAAACTAAATAATTACTTAATATTGTGTAATAGTAGATATTGTTGTGCAGGTTGTATTCACCTGTTGTTAGTTAGGCAATTAGTTTCAAGCCAATAATTTGTGTACCCCTTGTGGTATGAATTATTGTATATTACTGTTGGTAAATAAAATAAATACTTACAGTACGACGTATATATATATATTTTTGTATGAAATCGTAAGTAAGGTAACCCGAGTTACATAAAAACATGATGAAATAATATTCTTTCTACAGCATCTATCAGTTTGGAAGGGGCAACTAGCTTCCTGTTTTATGGTATAGGGGCCAACGAACACTCGGGTGATGGTAAGTGACTATCATCGCCCATGGACACCTTCAACTCGAGAAATAGGTATGGTAGGAAGGTATTCTGTAACTCACTCGGTGAAAAACAAAAAAAAATGTTTAACTAAATTGTAATTGTACCGTCTGACCAGCGTGGTATAGTAGGTCAAAACCTCCTTTCTAAAGAGAGACTTATGTCCAGCAGTGGACTGTTAAAGGCTGTTGATGATGATGAAATTGTAAGATGTTGCTATATTCTTCTTAAGTGTCAAAAATTTTACTTTGTTACCTGGTGCCGCTAACCCTGTAGTAGTCGTTGGGCGCGTTCACGACAAGCACTGACACGCCGCTGCCCACGTTGACCAGCAGGAAAGGGTAGGGGTTGCTGAAGTCGAAGGGTTTGCGCACGTACATGCTCAGGGCCACTTCAGAGTACGGGGGCTGGGAACATCGACACCATATTTGATAAAACACTACCTCACGATTTAAAACTTATCTGAAATAAAATTATCTGCCATGTCTGATTCATCATTGCAGACCCTAAACCGCTGGGGATACAAACTTGAATTTTGGGCAGCTGATGCTTCTTATGTTGGAAACATCCACCAAGAGAGGAATTTTGAAGACTACTCCCCTAAGGGGGTAAAATAAGGGAGGCACGGTTGTATTGAAGTTTAAAGTTAGAAACACGAAACATGAAATAATCACGCAAGCAAAGTCGTAGGTAATAGCTAGCATTATTATTTAAGATGAAATGGATGTAAATACATGTATAGTGTATGACTGAACAGATTCGGATAAAATCAAACATTAAAAAATATTATATTCTGGAACAGCATGGCAAAGAACAATTGTGAATTCGTAGTTGAGTATAATTTGAGCCTATTAAAATGTCATTGACAGGCAACTAATTCTAGTAAATATCTACGTTTTTTGAAACTATCACCTAAGTCAGTAATACCCCAGGAAAGGAAAGAAAAATATTATAAGCTTATTTGATTGTTTTAATTTCCTTTATCAGTTTAGTGTTACCATTTTATAGCCATATTTTTCATGTAGTGGAAATACTGTCCAATAAAGTATCATAATATGGTAATCACTTAATAGTAATATGGTAATCAGATAATAGTTTTATAATTATAAGTACTGAATCAATAAATAATATAGTTTGTGGTGCGTTATTAAACGCATTGTTTACAAATTTGAAAATCCTGTAGTTGAATATAAGGAAGTAAAAAAAAATAAAATGGCAACTGCAAGCTGAAAAAAAAGCAATGGTTTTTTGACAACTCTTTACAGATGTTTGCGCTCTGTGTTTAAAAATAAAGACTAAACGTCTGACACGAATGGCCGCCGCCGATTATATTAGTTTAGGTTTTGAATTTACAATTCATCACATGTTGAAATAGGTAATAAATTGAGGAAAAGGAATATACTTATTGGATATTATATATGCGGATGTACATGAGTACATACAATTATACTCATGTAATTAATATTAAGTCATTATATCCAATTATATTAAAATTAAATAAATATACTTATGTATAAGATGATTATTTCATGCATCAGACACATTAAAAGTGAGATAAAAATATAACCTACGAAAGTTCTACAGCTAGTGGACTAAAATAATTCTTTATTATCTTTTTTTTATTTAAATGGCACATATTATACAGTTATAATTATCAAAAAGTTATGAAAAGTCGATAGCCATAGACAAATTAATAAAATAAATTAAACATTAAGTAGCTATGTTATAAAAGACTTTATCTATGGACTCTTTTAAAGACAGTGAAAACATTAAATGCTAATATCTTTTTTCCTACCCTTTTCCAAACAAAAATTGTTTTTTACGTGGATTCTAAAAAAATAGCCGAATTTTTAAATATTTTTTTCACTACAAGACGGTGCAATTTGATTCCAAATATTTTTTTGTATGGAGGCCCGCCATTGTTCTTTGATTAATAAACCGACATTAACGCAATGCAACTGAAAAATCATTATATTTGTATTAAATGAATACAATAGTTAGTAGATTTCAAATAGAAATATAATAGACCAACACACGCTCACCGTTATAAGAACTACAATAGTTTTACTGATATCGGTCACAGTGCGATATCGCCTGTGCGATGTAGGATAACTTAACAAATTAGTTTAACGTATTCCCGCTAGGTGGCGTTAGTTGTCGCTCTCTGTTTATAATAAGAAGTACACGTATATACTTACAGCAGATGTCTGGTGCGAATGGACGGGTAGTTCGTCGGGTGGAGCCCAGTAGTAACACTCCTGGGCGTTCATACCGTCCACGAACAGAACGCCCGCGATCAGAGCATCCAATTCGTCCATCTTCGATAGTCGCATGTTCACTTCCTGGAAACAATCAACACACAACGTAAATACATCTTAGGGCTTACGAGAGTGAGGTTCCTAAGAACCAACCCCAGGGGGGTAATAATGCGCCCCTCCCACTCTAAACAATTAGGAAATTGTTGAGAGAGGGGGTCTAAGGGAACCGAACGCTCGATTGGAATACCAATTGTCGCGGGCTCGAGCCCCAAGTAAGTAAATATCCCGTAAATATTTGTATATTACAACTAGTTTGACTGCACTGATGGCGTAATGGTTTAAGCGGTCGCCACGCCGCTCACTACTACGCTGAGTGTTGTGGGTCCGAACCCCACATGGGACGACACTTTTGTGTGATCCACAAATTGTTGTTCTATGTCTGGGTGTTCTTTGTGTCCGTTTCATGTATGTTTGTAAAGTCCCCCGCGACACAGGATTTATTCCTAGTGCGGGAGTTGCCTTTAAAAAAAAAAAAAAAGTTGTGTAGCTCCTGAGTGAGTGATCTTAAAGATATATATCATTCACGCCGATATAATGTATCACTCACTCACACTAGCTCCGAATGTATAAAAATAATAATAATAATAAAAGTATTTATTCACTGACCATATCACACATTTTACCTTATATACTACTTACAAAATAACTCAAGTTATAAAATATTTTCTTTAGCAACCAGTTAGCCAGGTTGTCTTTCGACATAGGCCTCCCCCAGTTCCTTTCACTTATCTCTATCTCGAGCTATCCTACTCCATTCGTTCGGCAGCTCCGAATGTAGCAGTAACTCAATTCTAGCTGACTAGATCACTAGTTCAACGGCGATCTTTGTTTCAAGAGCGAGTGTTACTAAAGATAAATGAGTGAGATAGATAGATGACGGTTGAGTTCACGTTAATTAAGTTAGTTTAGGCAAAATACGGAGTGTCGCCACCCCTATTCATCCCGTGGGTGTCGTAAGAGCCGCCTGAGGGAGCAAACTACGCAGGACAATAGCACTGCAAAGAGATGGAAAACTTGACACAAACCCTATACCCATCCGTCTGGCCGGCGTGGTATAGTAGGCCAAAACCTCCTTTTTAAGGAGAGGCCTATGTCCAGCAGTGGACTATTAGCGCTGTGAATTAAAGTGAGAGAGGAGGAGCCTGCCTACCACTGCCGTATGCGTGAGAGAAAGGGAAGCCAGAGAGACGGGCGTCGTAACGCGTTACGTAACGAAGCGGTTTACCCTCCCATAAGAAGTTATCACTTGAAAAATGTTAATAATGATTTATAATGAATGTTTTAATTGAACTGTTAATATGTAAATTAATACTACATGTAGTAGCGATATATATCTGCAGATAAAATACAGGTACTCAATAATATAAGGTCGCTCTGTATCTAATCTTATACCTAAACATCTAGATATTTAATAATTCTGGTCATGGTCAATTGTATAGTCATTATCATTGCAAACACACACTTAAAACATATATTTAATAGATTGGAATATTATTTTTACAGTTCTAGTTTTTTTATTAGTTTTTATTTATTTGATCCGTTGGTAGACCAAAAAGCGAAAGGAACTTGGTTCCGACAGGGGGTCCATAGACCACTCACGTCGTTTTTTTACCCCCTTAGGAGTGAAATTTCCAAAGGACTTTTCTTAGTGGGTGCTTACAATATAATAGGTATCAGCTGCCAAAATTTGAAGTTTGTAGCCAGAGCAGTTTGGGTTCTGCGTTGATGAGTCAGTCAGTCAGGGCAGGTAATTTCATATATTTAGATAACTACAGTTAAGAGGGCCGATATGCCCGCAGCTCTCCCACGGT
This sequence comes from Arctia plantaginis, assembly GCA_902825455.1. Classification (NCBI taxonomy): domain Eukaryota; kingdom Metazoa; phylum Arthropoda; class Insecta; order Lepidoptera; family Erebidae; genus Arctia; species Arctia plantaginis. The sequence continues at coordinate 3,025,376 of CADEBD010000289.1, read as the reverse complement.
GACACATATATATATACTAGCTATTTGATCCGTTGGTTACTTAACTTAACTTATAGCCAGAGGTCGTGAGTACGATTCCCACCCAGGACAAATAATTGTGTGATGAGCACGATTATTTCTCCCGTGTCTGGGGGATTGGTGTTAATCGATAATTTATAAAGTACTGGCATTTTCCCTCGGCTCCGCCCGCGCTTATGTCGGTTATGGAGTCAAAAAGTACCCTATGTCCTTTCTCAAGAATCAAACTATCTCCATACCAAACTTCATCTAAATCAGTTTAGCGGTTATTGATTCCCCATACAAACTTCCACCCTCCTTTCAACCCCGTAAAGGGTGAAACTTTTAAACTTATCTGCAAGGATGAAAACTATCCTATGTTCTTTCCCGGTACTCAATCTATGTCCATACTAATTTCATCTAAATCAGTTCAGCGGTTTAAGCGTGAAGAGGTAAAAGACAGACAGACACACTTTCGCATTTATTTTAATATGGTATCAGACGGCCGTGTGTGATGGGTCAAGATATTATTTTAAGTAAGTGACTACCGTTGACACCAGCAATTTAAGTCACAAGTACATGCCCTTTAAGTCCATCCCCAAGGGGGAAGCGAGGTTTGGGATCAGGTGACCCTGCTCACTCGATATTTGACGATAAAATACTATTAGTATGTCTAAAATTACTGGACTAAGCATTTCGTAGCTAATATTTGAATACACAAATAAAATTATCTTTTTTAAAAAGACAACCGCTTTGGGAATATATCCTAAATCGCGGAGGCCTTTATAAACATATATGAAACGGACACAAACAACACCCAAACTCAGAACAACAATTTGTCCCAAACTATGCCGAGCCTGTCAAATGGTAACCAGACTGCTAATAATTATCATCATCATCAACAGCCCTTAACCTACAACTGCAAAAAGAAGGAAAACTTGAAACACACCCTATACCAACCCGTCTGGCCAACGTGGTATAGTATGCCAAAACCTCCTGTCTAAGAAGAGGTCTGTCTCCAGCAGTGGACTATGATGCTGTTGATGATGATGAAGATTTACTGAGTAACTAAAAATTTAGCCAGATTTGGGGTACCTTTATAAAATCCTCTTCAAACTTGTAAGCTCCACCACCGGTCGCGTATATAGTGTTCACTAGGTCCGCCATTCCTTTCGAACGGGCGAGCTGAAGGAAGGCGCCCACCTCCGAGGTCGGGAAACGGATGAAATGTAACGTACCCCGTCTTCCGCGTATCGTTACGTTGTCCATCTGAAATTTTACAATCTTACAGTTAGTTAAATACTTCCTGACAGTAAAAAATTAGGTAACAACTCTTGAAAAAGGATCCCTGCCCGTCGTGAAACTTTTCGGGCTTTGTACAAAAGTACATCTACACTAATATAATAAAGCTAAGAATTTTTGGTTTCTATGTTTATTTGTTTAAGCATGTCAATCTCTGGAACTTCCAGTTAAGTCGGATAATCATTACTTATATCATCATCGCCTGTCCACTGCTGGGCAACGGCCTCTCCCATTGCACGCCACTTTTATTATATTTTTCATTTAACAGTGTAAAAAAATACAATTTATAAATCAAAACTCACACACAAACACAGAATAAATTATCGCACATAGCAAATAACCCACGGCTTATATATCCTACAGTAATAATAATAATAATATTCTACCACATTCACACAACGCCATCTAGTCCCAAACTAAGCAGAGCTTGTACTATAGGTACTAGACAACTGATATAAATACCTATATACGTATTTTTGTAAATACATACATATTACACATATAAACACCCAGACCAAATCAAACATTAAATGTTCATGCACAGAAATGTTTGACTTGAGTGGGAATCGAACCCGCGACCTTTGGAATAGCAGTCCATCACACAAACCACTATGCCATCCGGTCGCCATAACATACTTCATTGCCATCTAACGAAACCATACCAAACTATGGAGCAACAACTAATCCTGCAACGCGCTATGAGAGTTGTCGGTATATATTTTAACTTCCAAAAAACAGACGATGGGTCTTGGCCTGCCAGGCATGAGCACTTCGGCTGATCGGAAGAAATTCACTTTGTGATGGAGATGCCTCCACAATATGTCAAGGCTTAAAAGTTTTTTTGTTGAATTGTTTAAATCTACTAATCGCTGCTCTGGAACTGCCGGTCGGATATAAAATTTCTTATGTTTAGTTTATTTATTAAAGGGGCTCATGGCTAAGTGGTAACAGAGCACGTTACTATTCTTAACACATTGAGACCCATCTGTAGCAAACGTTACGGGTAGTTAGATCTCTAAAAAGTCCGACAGCAGTAGATATCTACAGAACTTCGATATCATTACTTGAGTTGTGTGTTGTCAAAGCCGAACCTAGTTTTTGGAGCTCGTAGAATAAGAATATTTTACGTTATGACCTTACGAGTTTAGGAGCAGAGGTGCAGCGGTTACCTGTAAGTGTACATCTCTGCGTCCAGTCTTTCCATAAGCGGAGTTCCGTGTGAGGTACCTCCGAATGTTTTTGAGCACTTCAGTCTCCTTGTCCAGCTCGCGCCGGTTTGTCTCTCGAGGCTCGAAGTAGACCAGTTTAGTTAACGTGCCACCGATATCCATGCCAAACCAGGGCATAGCTGAAATATCATATTTACCATGAAAGAGTAACAGTTTCTGGATATTGTGAGCCTTTGTTAATACCCTGACGCATCTCCCACACGGCCGTCTGATCCTAAATTAGTCAGTGTAAGTACTATGGTAACCAGACTGCTGATAAACATACTCATATATTTCTAAATACATACATATTTTAGATAAATTACACCCAGACACAGAACAAATGATCTTGTTCATCACACAATATTTGTCTTGGGTGGAAATTGAACCCACGATCTCTGGAGGACCACTAACCTCGACCAACTGGCCAGTGAGACTAGGTCAGGTATTAAAATAGGTTTTAATCAGGAAAGGAAAAGTGCTTGTTTTTTTTTTTAAAGACAATTCCCGCATTAGGAATATATATCCTGTGTTGCGAAGGACAAACATATATGAAACGGACACAAAGATCACCAAGACGCAGAACAACATACATAAAGTTGTGTCCCATATGGGGATCGAATACAAAACACTCAGGGCAGTAGGAAGCGGCGTGGCGACCATATAAACCACTACGCTATCCGTGCAGTCAACTAGTCTAATAAAGAAGAACTTCTACTTACGTGGTGCATCGTTGTCTGGAGGGGTTGGGGGGGACGGCTCAGCCATATTTACACAGTTGCTTTTGCTCATCGATGGGAAAGTGCTGCGTTTTGTGCGTTTTAATATCTTGCTCCTGGAATACAATATAATACGTGTAATCAACGCTTCTCATAATCAAGATTTCTCGGACTCAAGGTCTAACTAACTCTCCTAAGGTTAGCCCCAACAACCGGTCCTGTGCTGCCCGCATCCAAAATCATTCTATTTGTGTCTTAGTTACTACTGTCCGTGTGGTGACAGATTAAGAATACGGAGTGTCACCACCCCTATTCATCCCGTGGGTGTCGTAAGAGCCGACTATAGGAGCAAACTATGCAAGACTGCAAATAGAAGGAAAACTTGAAACAAACCCTATACCAACCCGTCTGGCCAGCGTGGTACAGTAGGCCAAAACTTCCTTTCTAAGGAGAGGCCTATGTCCAGCAGTGGACTATTAAATGCTAATGATGATGTTACTAAAAATAATTATAAAAGTGAGATGCCTTTTACTACATACATACATTGTTCGACTGGCGTACACATTACGATGAACTCCATCGTAGAGATGCAAGAACCAGAAACATGTGACATTTCCACTGAAAACCAACCCGACCCGTACCCGGCCCATATGATTTCAAGGTCCAACTCTAATCAGGCTCTATTCCTGGAGAAGAAGCAAGTTTCCCCACGCCAATCGGCACAACAACTACGTTTAGATCCGATCGTGTCTTAATCTCATACGAGAGATCCCACTCCCTGGCGGCCGCGGCAGCCCCGTCGACACATGGCCTTGGACAGTAGCAGCAGCAGGGACGATATATGAAGCAAGAAAGTTCTCGCGTCCCCTTCTCGTGTTTTGCTACTCTACAGTAAACTACTAAATAGGTATTCAGATTCAGATTGTTTATTTGCATAACACAGGTATTAATTACATGGTATTCATTCACAACAGGTTCACTGTGCTTTACCACATTTGTATATATACGTTATTTGTACATTTATAATTGCATATAATTTAAACATAACTTAAAATAACCTCTAGGTATATTATTAGCATCATTGATTACTATAATAAGATTGTGATACATACAATGTCAATATTCAAAGTCAAACTATGGTCAAAATAATCAATTAATGTCAGGAAGAAAAAACAATAATTACAAAAAATATGTAACTGACTATTAAGTCAAATAAGTATCTTTAATTAAACTTCAAAGCGATATATTTTTGTATGAAATACTGAGGCGTGACGTTCATGTCAAGCTATTATCAAATCTTTTGCTTTGTTGATATTGATTTGAAGATATTTAAAAAATAAAAACAATTTATGAATGGATGGAAGATAGTTCATGCTGTACTTTAAGATATTACATTTAACAGTTCAAACAAAATCATTTGTTTAAAACAGCCATATTTATAGCCAGATTTGGTGATGCTTACTTAGCTCCTAGAGTCCTGGGTAGGGTGATGAGCGGCGCCGGGCGGCGCTGCCGGCCGCACGCCGCGAGACAGCCTTCACAGCGGTGCAAGCGCATCTGTTAACAAACAAATTCTAATATATTACGTGAAGGTCGTAGGTTTGAATCCAACGCTAAAAATGTTTATGTATAAATTAATATCTATTTGCATTTGTAGCAGGTATTGTCTTCCAATTCACTTGATGGAAAGTGGCAATGAAAATTAATAATGTTGTGAATATTAATGTGTATGTATGTGTGTGTGTGTACGAATCTATCCAAATAAATAAAATTGGAGTGTCTGTTTGTAATATTAAAATAACCGCTTTTTACTAAATGCATATGTATGTTTACACGGTACATATGCCAAAATATTTTTTTTTAACAATTTTTGTCTGTCTGTCTGTTTGTTCCGGGTAATCTCTGGAACGGCTGGACCGATTTCGAAGGGACTTTCACTCGCAGATAGCTGATGACATAAGGAGTAACTTAGGCTATGTACGTTTTTTTAGACTAGCTTCGCCCCGCGGCGTTGCCCGCGGTTATAACAACAAACGCGGGTAACACCGTGGGTCTCAGCCAGTGTGTCATATTAATAACAGGTATAATGGCAGTTCCTCTACGCAAAAAATGAAAGTTCAACCGTAGACTACTAGACTAGTAGACTTAAAACGGACCCCAACTTTGTTCGTCAAAAAACGGATCGATTAATAACACATTTTTGAAACAAGCAGACGAAACAACTGATGGTGAATGATTACCACCGACCTTGGACATTTTCAATCCAAGAGTCATAAGTGTGTTAGCGCCACCGCCTAATTAGGGGAAGGGGTGGCGTCCGGTTACCCCACTCACTATAAAATGCAACAAAAAATTGCTTAAAAGCAGTTTTCTGTGAGTCCGTAGTAGCACTGTCGAGTCGACCCATTTATGACGAAGCAATCTCCCACAGCTGATTGATGAACCATTTAAATGATATGGTTTTACCTGAATGTTGGAGTAAAACTTCTTTACGCACGGTGGACTTGGGGAGTAAGCGGGTGAATGCGTGACGAGAGCGTTACGAAAAGTGTGATCGGGCGAGGCGTACGGAAAGAGAGGGAGTTACGTTTCGTATATTACTGTAGGGGCAAGAGACAGAGGTGCGAGCACACATTTTCTTTCTCTCGTTCTCTTATAGCCAAGAAGTTTTACTTCAGTCGTGTGGTCTAAAGCAACTAGTGTTATCCTGCTGCTTCACTCGTGTAAAAGTAATATTTTCATCAAACTTACGGATAAAATATACCCTATGGCCCAACCAATATACCTATCAACGATTATACAAAATTACATGATGACGTCAGGTCTCGACTCAGCGCATAAAATACAAACACAGGTACAAGCAATGATTTACATATACAGCCTTGGCCAAAAGTATTAGGCACCCCAGAAAAATACACAATTCATGTTTACTGATTGAACAATGAATAAATGCTTATCTTAGATGGCATGCCGGGGTCACAAATAACTTCCTAGAAAAGCAAGCAGCTATCTGTTATGGTCATAAAACACATGGTGACTGAAAAGAAAGGATTTGTTTTTATGAGTTCTTATCAGTCAATGTTTGGTCACTTGTGTTCAGGACTCTAACGAGTAAACAAGCTTTTATTTCTAACATAGTGATTAAATTGACGCGTAATTTATTTAAAAATGCCGAAAAGAAGTGAAATTAGTTTGGAAAACCAAGTAAAAATACAACTTTTCCATGAACAAGGGTGTGCAAGTGCAAAGCCCGGAAGAAGCCCTGGCTTTCAGAAGCTAACAAAAGAAAACGACTTGAATAGGCTCTACGGCATCAACATTTTACTGAGGAAGATTGGGCCAATGTGGTATGGTCTGACGAATCTAACTTTGAGGTAAGTAAATTTTACTGCTTTTGTTATTAATAATCATGGTCAGTTATTTATTTAACTAAAATAATAAAAGTTAAGGCAGTTTAAAAAAAGTGTTTTCTTTCTTTTTTTCAGCAGATATTTGGAACGCCAGGTGTGACCTTCGTGAGGCGACGTGTGGGCGAAGAATACCATCCAGATTGCGTCGTACCGACAGTAAAGCATGGAGGAGGCAGCATAATGATCTGGGGCTGCATGGCTACTGATGGGGTATGCGAAATATTTGTTTGCGAAGGTCGTATGAACAGCGAAAAGTACATAAAAGTGCTTAAAACTGCGCTTATGCCTTCGCTAACGAGTATTTTCGGCGATACCAACTTAAAGGGAGTTATTCCAGCAAGACAATGCACCTTGTCATAAGACAGCGACTACGATGCGTTGGTTTACTGAAAACAACATTGACTTGTTTGATTGGCCAGCGCAGTCGCCAGATTTGAACCCAATTGAGCATCTTTAAAGCGCAAGATTAAAGAGCATAGTATCACATCGAAAACGGCATTAAAAAATGCGTTAGTACAAGAATGGCATGCCATTACAAGGGAGGATTGTACTAAGCTTGTACGAGCATACCAGTTAGAATTAGTGCAGTAATTAAATCCAAAGGTGGACCAACTAGATTTTAAGTTTTTTTTATTTTTTTTTTGTGTAATTTAATGTTAATAAATCAATTCAAAAAGTATAAGTTGTTTTTTTCCTTTATTTTAAGTAAAATGTAGGGTGCCTAATACTTTTGGCCAAGGCTGTACATACACCTGCTGTTTTAATATAAACTTCCGCATTTATGAATACAAAATTGGTTTGAAAATTTGAAACTTTGGTTGAAATAAATACTAAAATTTTAACAAAAACAGTTGTGAGTAATTTTCACCCTTAATGACATTTCTCTAAAAACGTTTTTTTGTGATTATCAAAAGAGAAATTAGGTATTGAGGGCGTTCATTAGGTTGAAAATTGCTTGCAGCTATTTTTTAAAATACTCATCACACATAAATTATAAAAAATAGGTGTAAACAATTTTTTACTTTATACATATGAACAATGTCCAATTCTTTTTTTAATATGTCTGATCAGCGTCATTTATAGACGCCAAAAGACACGTTTTTAGTTAAATATCTTTTAAGGGAGTTAATTGCCTGCAACTGCTTTATACTGTACCGATGTATTGGGAAATACTTCAAAAAAAATGTTTTAGTTATTTACCACCTTAAATAGACTAAATATTGAACATAATTCTAGAAGTGTCTATTCAGTAATAATTTACTTGTAATTAACTAACCAAAAGCGTGATTTGGTTTTTACTCGTTTCATCAATAATCATCAACAGCCTATTGTAGTCAATTGCTAGATATAGGCAGCTCCTTATAAAGGAGGTTTTGGCCTACTATACCACGCTGGCCAGACGGGTTATAGGGTTATATAGGGTTTGTGTCAAGTTTTCCTTCTCTTTGCAGTGCTGTTCCTGCGTAGTTTTAAATTTTTCTTTTTTACTTGTTTGCCACTTTCGTATTGAAAATATTAACGTCACACATGTACATTATACCATATGTGATAACAATTCTTCTTTTTAGCCTAATAATTCACGCAAACAGTAAATAGTATGTATTTTTGTGCTCAGTACGTTTGTTGGCGAAGGTAACCGTGCAACATTTGGTTTGCAGCTAATTTCATTGGCGCTTGTAATTACTAAAAGATGTCTAGATTAAAAATGGCAGGTTGTATATAAGTTAGATTATTCGTACATTTTAACGATTAATCGATCACAAGTTAATTTCGAGAGACGCAACACTGCGGTAAAGGACCTAACTACGTGAGTTCGAAAAGAAGTAAAAAAAAACTATTTATTGTATTTATTGGTTTATTTACTTTGTTTAAAATATTAGTCATTTAAAATTATATATCTTGTGAAAAAATAGAAATTGCTTTATAATTCCATGGTTTTACGGAAAAGTTAATTTTAATTGTGTAAGTTACGCTATTACAAAGTTGTTTCGAATTGAAAAGTCAAACGGTACCTCTTAGACTAGATGGACTATACGTAGTAATATTAAGTAGGTTTAACCTAAAGCCCGCTAGATGGCGTTGTACCATTTTTGTAAATCTCACCATGTTCTTTTTAACATCCGTAGTTTGTAAGCCAAAAAATATTAACTGGTTTTTATTTTATTCATGTACAATTGACCTGTTGTTTTTTGTTTTAATAAGTACTCGAATAAAGTGACAATTACAGAGAAGTTTAAGTAACGTTACACTTCATTCACATGGCGACCCTGGGCTGAAAGAAGGGGGCACACGAGCAGACGGGTCATCTGCAATTAACTGATTACCGCCGCCCATAGACACCTGCAACCAGTACCGTTTTTACAATAAGGGCACACGGGGCCCGTGCCCAGGGTCTTCATCGTCACGGGGGCCCCGAAAAGCGAAACATAGACTTTTCTATTTTAGATCGATATTTTTTGCAACACTGAGCAATGACAAAACAAGTCAACTAGTAGTTCCGAAAAAAATGCGGTCTTTTCATTTTCGGTAACTTACAACTATTTATAATCTATGTAACTACAGCTTAAAAAAAACTGGTCAAATTTATAATAACTATCACAGATACCTAAAAAGTACCTAGTAAGTAAGGGTCACCATTTTTATAGGTTATTTATGAAGCTATTTTAGACAATTACTTATTATTCCTTATTCAATTTAATACATTATACATATATGTAGTACATTTAATGTAGATTGGTGTAGAATGTAGAATGATAAATTGCTCTGTTCAGCATATTATTAAAATTAATATTTTAGAAGTTAAGAGGTTAAAAAGCGGGGGCAAAGCGGCCGTTGCCGCGTCGCCGTCGGTCAGGCCGTACGTCCGTCCCGGGTGGCAACGGCCGCCAAGAACCCCCGCCATAGGTATCGTGTTAATAACCGTGTGTGCATTACAAACAGACACTTCAATTTTATTTATTTGTATAAATAAAGATGAGTGTAGTATAGTCTTATCAACGTCTACCAAAAAGCGAAAGGAACTTGGTTCCGACCGAGGGTCCATAGACCCCTCACGCTGTTTTTTACCCCCTTAGGGGTGAAATTTCTAAAAGACTTTTCTTAGTGGGTGCTTACAATATAAGCTGCCAAAATTTCAAGTTTGTAGCCAGAGCAGTTTGGGTTCTGCGTTGATGAGTCAGTCAGTCAGGGCAGGTAATTTCATATATTTAGATAACTACAGTTAAGCGGGCCGATATGCCCGCAGCTCTCCCACGGTGACACATATATATATACACTAGCTGACCCGGCAAACGTTGTATTGCAAAACAAAAAAAAATTAGGGATGGGTCACCCTTACCATTTAGGGGTATGAAAAATAGATGTTGGCCGATTCTCGGACCTACCCGATGTGCACACAAAATTTCATGAGAATCGGTCAAGCCGTTTCGGAGGAGTACGGGAACGAAGATTGTGACACGAGAATTTTATATGTAAAATAAACATATAAACTATACCTTTGTTATATAATTTTCCCACTGGACAACAACACTTGAATATTATTTAACAATATTACGCGTTATTATATATAGATTGGACGTTTAGCACACGTGTAATAAAACCAAAAACTGATAAAGAAACTGATTGGACACAACTTATATACTCTGACTGTAAGCCGGTCTTAAGTCCAATGCATAGATAAGATATTCGCAAGTACGACTATTTTTATTAAATAACAAAAGATAAACCACATTTTAGCATATTAAGTAATCCTTACTAAGCAATCTTTATTAATATTAGAAAGCTAAAGAGTTTGTTTGTTTGAACGCGCTAATCAAAGGAACTGTTTCGAATTGGAAAATACTTTTGTTTTTGGATAGCCCATTTAACCAGGAAGGATGTAAGTTATATAACATCACGCTACGACCAATAGGACCGGAGCATCACTGAAAAATCTTGCAAAAATGAGGAAAATTCATCAACTAGTCCTTCATAAACAAGAACAACTGGTTGTGCTCATAAAACAACTTTTTATTCTAGGGTGGGCTATATTATAAATGCAAAAGTGTGTCTGTCTGCTACCTCTTCGCTCTTAATCCGCATAACCAATTTAAATGAACTTTGGTATAGGGATGGTCTCAGTCCCGGGAAAGGCTATAGTGTATCCCAGAAATCATCTTTTAAGAAGGGGGTGGAAGTTTGTATGGGATACCATACAAACTTCCACTCCAATAACCGCTGAACCGATTTAGATGCAATTTGGTATGGAGATACTTTGATTCTCGAGGAAAGACCTAGACATACTTTTTACCGCGAAAACCGACGTTTACACGGTAAAAAGTATGCTAAGTCGTCGCGGGCATAAGCCACCACATCTATACTAATATTATAAAGCTGAAGAGTTTGTTTGTTTGTTTGTTTGTTTGAACGCGCTAATCTCAGGAACTACTGGTCCGATTTGAAAAATTCTTTCAGTGTTAGATAGCCCATTTATCGAGGAAGGCTATAGGCTATATATCATCACGCTAAGACTAATAGGAGCGGAGCACCAATGAAGAATGTTTCAAAAACGGAGAAAATTTATTACTATTGAGAGACGCAGACGAAGTTGCGCGGGTCAGCTAGTAAATTATAGTTATCGAAGTCACGACCTCTGGCTTAATAGAGAGAATTATTAACCGCTGAACCAACAGGCAAGTCAAGACAGCTGGCCATAGATAGATTCGCGAAGGTTAAATAGTTTGGCGCTATCGGTGTAAATACGTATATCGGTCACCTTGTCTCTTGTTACTTTGAGATTGTGAGTTAGATTCCCGTACAAGTACTTATTTACTAACTAGCTCTTACTCACGGCTTCACTTGCGAACGTTTGCACGCCTAATCACGTCAGGGTAGGCAGAGACTATAGCGCGCTAATAATATTTCGAAACCTTTTTTTCTTTTTTAAAAACAACTCCCGCATTAGGAATATATCCTGTGTCGCGGGGGACTTTGCAAACATATATGAATCGGACACAAAGAACACCCACACTTAGAACAACATTTTGTGGATCAAAACAAAGTGTCGTCCCATGTGGGGTTTGAACCCACAACACTCGGCACAGTAGGAAGCGGCGTGGCGACCGCTTAAACCACTGCGCCATACGTGCAGTCAATTGCTTTAACTATACGTTTTAGTTTTAAAATATATTATAAATGTGAAAGTGACTTCCCGAGTGTCATAACTCAGTGTGTTCGTGGGTCACTGCTGTGGATCCTGGTGTACAGGAGTTACAGTGGTGGGCGTGTGGGTGGGATTAGTCCCAATAAAAAAAAATATATGTGAAAGTGAGTATGTTTGTTTTTTTGTTGTTTCACGACTAAACCACTAAACCGAAACCACATTTAACTGCACGGATGGCTTAGTAGTAAGCGGTCGCTTCGCCGCTTACTACTACGCTGAGTGTTGTGGGTCCGATCCCCACATTTGACGACATTTTGTGTGATCCACAAATTGTTGTCCTTTGTCTGGGTATCCTTTGTGTCCGTTTCATGTATGTTTGTGAAGTCCCCCGCGACACAGGATATATTCCTAATGCTTGTCTTTTTAAATCAAAGAAAAATAATAATAACATTATCAGTGAGTAACATGGCTACTTTTTAACGCGATAATCGACACACACGCGGGCGGAGCCGCAAGCAAAAACTATGATGTTTTAAATTATTGCAAAGGTTTAAATATTATTATCTATTACCACGTGACTATCATCCAGCCGCCAATACGTCACCAGCCGGTTGAACAAATACTGTGTTTGGGCCTCAGAGGCCCATGTGCGAGTTTATTTCCCATCTACTCGATAGGTACGTCTGGTCACTGTCCGTGTGGTGACGGATTAAGAATACAGAGTGTGGCCACCCCGTTTTTTTTTTTCCGTGCGGAAATCCCCTGGGACACCACCTATCGCTGTCATGTCGGACTCGAACCGACTAAAACTGCACGCCGTCTCGGGTACTAATAGCCGGGGAACCAGGTATACCCTAGAAAGGAAGTCCCTGGTGCGGTGTCGCCACCCCTATTCATGCCGTGGGTGTCGTAAGAGGCGACTACCACTGCAGAGAAGAAAAAGTTCACACAAACCCTATCCCAACCCGTCTGGCCAGCATGGTATAGTAGACCAAAGCCTCCTTTTCAAGGAGCGGCCTATATTTAGGAATGGACTATTAAAGGCTGTTGATGATAGTGACGGTAACCGCGTTCGGCGCTGCGATTGGCCCGCACTGAAATCTTAACCAATCGCAAAGCCGAACGCGCTCGCTGTCGAGAGCGAGTTGACGTACTTCGGCGCTCAGGCCACACGCATTCGGTGAAAATCTAAGAATTACTTAACAGTGGTATAACATAAATATATTGCCTTCCATTAATTGTCCTACCTACTCATAAATGTTTAAAAAATATTATTTTTATTTTTTTATTTAACACAAAGTACATAAATACACACACATTCTTTCACTGGAGACACATTGTTGTTTAAACTTTTAAAGATGTATAAATCTAATGGTATTGCGACTGTTTTCCAAACTAGGCTATTGCCTGTATGTTGGTAGACAGCATGACATGTATCTCTTTTATCATCAACAGCCTTTAATAGTCCACAGCTGGACATAGGCCTCTCTTTAGAAAGGAGGTTTTGGGCTACTATTACATGCTGGTCAGACGAGTTTTCCTTCTTTTTTGCCGTGCTGTTGTCCAATTACACTCTAGGGGTAGGGCAGACAAAACTACGTGGAGTCGGTTTTGCAGCGATTCGTTTCTGTCACAAACTTTTGTAGCAACTTTTTAAGATAATATTTCAAGTGTAAAAATGCTATTAAGCTATTGTTTTATGTCAATATGGCTAATAAAATTGTACCAAATAATCGTCGCTCTAAATAAACGAAATTATGCGGAATTTTAAGTCTGCTAAATAAAATTATGACATCTTAAAAGTATCCCATTGTAAATTCGGACATATAAACATTCGGCCAAACAATAATTTTACTAAATAATTTTAAATGCTTTAAAAATCGTTTAAAGAAGATTCTGCCAAGTGTGTTATGGGAAATAAATTTCGGAACACCAGATAGAGGGAACCCTGTGATTTTATGCCATCCCTAAGACATACGACGATACCAAACATCAGGTGGCTTATTTAAATATTAATGAATAGTATTCAAACGACTTTGTTAATGCACATTTTAACGATGGACGTCACGACGAGGTTAGATTTCGTATTCATTTAATTTTTAATTAAACTTTAATACAGTGTGTATATTATTTATTTGTAAAACTATACCGGTGTAGTAAATACATACTACGTTTTATTTCCGAAGGGAGAACGGAGGCGTTTTAAAGGCCCACATTTTGACGACTATTAGTTCCACTTACTATTTCAGTCCCAAGTCTATTGTCGGCTATTATGCGTAGCAACTAAAAATAACTTGCTAAGGCAAGAGTTTGCAGAGACGAGACTGAACACATTTTAATGCCATCCAAAAAAGCCGCATGAGCAAAGCATGAGGAACAGTATAAATAAGGAACTTATGTGTAAATGAATCGGGACAAGTGCGAGTTGGACTCACTCACCGAGGGTTCCGTATAAATTTATATGAGTACTAGCTGACCCGCGCAACTTCGTCTGCGTCTCTCAATAGTAATCAATTTTCTCCGTTTTTGAAACATTCTTCATTGGTGCTCCGCTCCTATTGGTCTTAGCGTGATGATATATAGCCTATATATCATCACGCTAAGACTTCCTCGATAAATGGGCTATCTAACACTGAAAGAATTTTTCAAATCGGACCAGTAGTTCCTGAGATTAGCGCGTTCAAACCAACAAACAAACAAACTCTTCAGCTTTATAATATTAGTATAGATAATATAAACAGTTCATTAATCGAGTCTCGCAGTTTTTACAGAGTTTTTCAAAAAATTCAGTTTCCAAAACTTATAATTACTTACATTATTGTGTTTTACAACTGAAATTGTACTTCGATGATTGATTAGTTAATTTGAAAAAAGCCAAAAAAATATTTAATTACACAAGTACTCTTTTTAGATTCTTTCCTGTACTTGTAGTATAAAACGACGTTACTTGCCAAATTTCATAGTTCTAAGTCAACGGGACATACTCTATGAATTTTGATTCCCTTGTGTCGTTCGTATCTTTTTTACATTAACATATGAGTTTCATTTTTATCACATCTTCAAGGCACTATACTCGTAGCCCTGTGTATATGGTTTTAATTTCAACTCGATACCTACACGCGTTCCAGATATAAAGGGTCTTGAACTCTTGACAGACAGACGGACGGACGGACAAACAGACGGACAACAAAGTGATCCTATAAGGGTTCTGCTTTTCACTTTCGAGGTACGGAACCCTAAAAATGGTTTCAGATGGGTACAAAGATAATATAATTGGAATTAAAATTAATGTTAAATCGAGAGTATTGTAAACAACATAACATAGAAATGATTTATAGTTATTATTATTTTGATTTTGTTAATCTCGCAAAAAGGGGTAAAATTATCTGATGCCACGGGCCATAGCCAAGTGTAATCAGAACTTAAGTAATGGTGTATGTGGACGAAATTGAAGATGTGGTGAGGAATTTCCCTGTAAATCAGCAGACGTTTAATAAAACTGCTTTCTGTGGTATGTGTGTATGTGTGGGGTATGTGTAAGGAATGCTGTGGCATTTCTTAAATGACTAAGCTACGTTGAAGGCTTCTAGGTATTATGAAGATATGATTATTGGCAAATAAATTAGAGTTACCTATGTGTTGATTTAAGCGATGGGGATACAATCGTGTAGAAGAGGCATATGAAAATACGTTTTATGGCCCAACGTAACCACTCGAGTAATCAACTATGCTAAGGAATAAACACGTATATGTATATGACGTTAAAACAGTATTGATATTATAAATACGAAAGCGAATTTGTTTTTACATGATATGTAGCTTTTTTACACAGGGGGACCTGAAGTCATAAGGTTTCGGGTGATCAAATAGCAAGCGACCTTGATTCAAGCCCCTTTTTTTTTTTTTTCGTGCGGAAATCCCCTCGGATACCACCTGTCGGTGGCATGTCGGACTCGAACCGACTAAAACCGCACGCCGTCTTGGGTACTAATAGCCGGGGAACCAGGTATACCCTAAAAAGGAAGTCCCTGGTGCCCCGACATACCTCGGGTCATCTATAGACGAATAGACGACCTCCCCCCCCCCCCCGTAATTCAAGCCCCTACCCCTAAAATTGAAACAATGAAAGGCGTTGAAGTACAGTTACCTCACTCACTTTTTGAAAAGCAATATCAAATCATAGTACCGTGGTGTCACTCCAGTCGAGAGGGCCCATATTTGTCAAAGAGTGGCTCTCCCACGGTCAAAAATCATCCTCGCTCTTTAATAATATCATTCATGCATTCATATTTGGCTTTTTACAATAAAACTGGTAATACTAAACATTTATCAATCATCAACAGCCTTTAACAGTCCACTGCTGGACATAAGCCTCTCCTTAGAAAAGAGGTTTTGGCCTACTATACCACGCTGGCCAGACGGGTTGGTATAGGGTTTGTGTCAAGTTTCTCTTCTCTCTGCAGTGCTGTTGTTCTGCGTAGTTTTTTCGCTTAGTCGGCTCTTACGACACCCACGGGATGAATAGGGGTGGTGACACTCTGTATTCCGTCACCAAACGGATAAATGACTTATGCCCGGTTTCTGAGGAACTTTTAACGGCAGTTTATCTATTCATTAGCGCTATTGGTTCGATAACCTAAGAAAGTGCGTTTCTGAACATCGCAATGTAAGATAAACTCCGTTTAAACTTAGGTTAACTTAACTGACCAATGTGTGCCGTTTATCGATTTCATAACTTTATTTGACGTTTTGCTTCAAGCAAATTACATAAACTTTTAGGTTATAACTGTTATTATTAAATTGTCAGTAAAAACTTAATATTAAAATTAACGTAATGAATACGAGCAGCTCATCAGAGTCTGATTTGGAAGTATTGGAGTTTATTTCTAATATTTCAGTACCTAGAAACCTAAGACGTAGGAGAAATCCTTTCGAAATGTTTACGGATAAAGAATTTAAATTAAGGAATTTAAATTTTAATTATTATTATCACAGGTAAGGCATGCAACTGCTTTTCAGTCCTAACGCCAGTTTCTGAGACAGCATTATATTTATTTGTCAGCGCCATCCAAGCTTGTTTCTGTGCCTCCACAGAAGTTCCATCCGTCTTTTTATTGTCGATTATAGACACAAATTCTTTGGCTACTTCTATAAGAAGCATCTTCTCTCTCTCAGTAAAATTTTTACTACGTTTTCCAGATTCCATTATAGTTATTTTTTATAAGAAAAGATAAAGCACAAACGATAACAAAGACCACGGTAAAAGCAAAGAAAAATAATACCACGATGAAACTCGACGAAACTTTTTTTTGACATCAATGAGTTTGACGTTTATTTAAAAAAAAATTGACTACGATGTCGTTCATTCATCCGCTGATAAATAGCGAATTTTAATAATTTATAACTAAAACAATGCTTATTTACTTATTTACCCTTGAATAAAATATTCTCGTAAATAAAGCTAGTAATAATCCTGAATTAAAATAATAAAACCAATTTTAAACTTGATCTCTTAAACAGACCCATCTAACGGCAGATTATGGAACTGCTTATCTGTTTGATAGTTATTGAACGGTTCATTGCGTGTTCAGAAACGCAGTGACAGCTAACCGACGTTTATCCTATACATAACTTTATTGTACCAATAGCTAATGAGAGTATAACTGGGAACTTCAGAAACCGGGCATAAATACTAAACTACATGAAAAGAAATACCACAGATTATCTATCTATTTTATCAACTTGGACTAAGATATGACTGCCACGCCTCATTTCACTATGACACCACGGACGACGGATGATAGAACAGAGTTAGCATGTATGTTTCATATTTGATACTGGTTAACGCAATGTTATTTGCGTGACCTCTGTCCTAAATAAGCGCAGGTCTGGGGGTGGTAGGTGAGGCCATCTGTCACCCTGCAGAAGCAGGCCAGGGCGGTGGCGAAACGCGCTGCGAAGCGGACATAGGGGTTCCCACACTGGAGGGGGTCATCTACCCGCCGTAGATGGCTCGAGGTACGTCGGGGTACCAGGGCTTTCCTTTCTAGGGTACATCTGGTTCCCCGGCTACTAGTACCCGAGACGGCGTGCGGTTTTTAGTCGGTTCGAGTCCGATGGTATCCGATGGGATTACCGCACAGAAAAAAAAAGGTTAGGTTATTTGCCACACTTAGATAGGTACAAGCTGCCGTGTAGTCGGTTCGATTCCGACATACCGTCTTATTTAAAATTATTTCCAAAAACACAGTATCAATGTTTTATGCTATATTTTTCGATTATATTTATTTTTTTGTTGAAAATCCCTTTGGATAAAATGCTCCTCGGGGACTCAGGAGCCAGGAGTATGTGGTGATACCACTAAAAACCAGACGGCCTCAGGTGCCCAACTATGGGAGGACCCGGACTATGTTATTTCAGGTCTTCCCCGAATCGACACCATACCTAATCTGGTCCTATCCCAAGAGAAAACACTTCCCCCCTCAATCGCGACGGGGCAGCTCGATCGCGTCTTATTGCGGTCAGGCCGCCATCCTATCGGAGTAACTACTGAATGATAATTACTAATCCTGTATCGCGATATGATGAATTCTCTCGCTGCTTAGTATATATATAACTTCCCAACATCAAACGTTGGGCCACGGTCCGCCAGGCATGAGGCGAGGTGATCCTCCCTTTGTGTTGGCATGACACACGTTCCTCCACATTCGCGTTTAATAAATAGATCTGTTTATTGCCATCCGGTGGTTTTTGTGGAAATACAACATACTTCTAGCTCCTGAATGTCACAATGGCGTCCACCAGTAGCCAAACATCCGAAAGTTTTTTTTTTAACCTGTCAGCGAAACCAAAATTCATAGATTATTTATTCATCAACAGCCTGTAATAGTGCACTGCTGGACATAGGCCTCTCCTTAGAAAGGAGGTTTTGGCCTACTATACCGCGCTGGCCAGACGGGTTGGTATAGGGTTTGTGCCTAGTTTTCCTTCTTTTTGCAGTGCTGGTGTCCTGTGTTGTTTTGCGCCCTTAGTCGGCTCTTACGACACCCACGGGATGAATTGGGGTACTGACATTCCGTATTCTTAATCCGTCACTACACGGATTATTTATTACATCATTATAACTGTCTATCTCCCGCGGTTTTGCTCAAAAAGTTATTTTGTCTGGATGTAAAGTCTGTAACATCCCTAACTGTATGACTTTGTCGTAAAACTGACTAAAATGTAAATATTTTTTGAATTCCGAAGGTAGAATATGGCTGCTCATTGTTATACTCACATGTTCGCAAAATAAATAAATCATTAAATTTTCAAGTGAATACGACGATAGAATTACTTAAGGCTTAAAACGCACTTGCGGTTTTTGCGGCGGACATCTAACACAACGACATCTAACACACAACGCCATGTAGTTTCAAACTAAGCAGAGCTTGTACTATAAAAGCTAGATTGACCGATAGAATACTTAAACATTTTTTTTATGAAGCTGAAGCTAGCCGACGGAGCTAGCCGACGGACATAGCCTGCGTAGTATATGGCACGCCCCTCAAATTCATTTAATACTAAAAATTATAACTTTTCTGCCAACGTAAAAGTAATTTGGTATTATTGTATGATACTTAGGCATTAACTATACAAAATTTGAAAGCAATCATATTTTTGTGAATCGAGTTACAGCAGGTTTTTTATCGAAATTCAGTATTTTTTGTTGGTTACGTACGTTTACTCATTAATTGTGTTAATTCTATGTTTTCTGCCAACGTAAAACCTATTTAGTATTATTGTACGACTCTTAGGGATAAACTATACAAAATTAGGAAGCAATCCTATTGTTGTGAACAGAGTTACATCAGGTTTTTCGTCGAATCGGTCAATTTATCGTAAGTCATGTCTGATTGTTCATTTAATAATAAAAATTATAACTTTTCTGCCAACTTAAAAGTAATTTGGTAGTATTGTATGATACTAAGGCATTAACTTTACACAATTTGTAAGCAATCCTTTTGTAAATCCATACATATTATACATAGATACATAGGTTCACCCGCATATCAATTTTTTTATGAAAACGCATGTCAACGTACTGACGTGCGGCCAGCCGTCTATCATTGCGTAGCCTCGAGATAGCGGGGAGACGGTGCGTTTGAACGGTGCGGCGCATCGGCGCGCCGCATCATTTAAATGCACTCGATGCGGTCAGACGCAGGCACCGCGCCGCCGTTTCCTAGTCCGATGGTACCTGGCCTACATGTATGTAAGGGTTGTTTTTCTGAATTTTAATTAGGTGTATCGTTTATTATGGATTCTATCATGAAATGTTCATTTAAGATGTCAACGGTAATGTAAGATGAAACGGAACACCGCAATGAGTCTAGCCGCAAGTGCGTTTTAAACCTTAGACCGGATTAAGCCAAATTATTGTTAAATCTTAATATATATAAATCTCCTGTCACGATGTTTGTCCGCGATGGACTTCTAAACTACTTAACCGATTTTAAATTAAATTGGCACACCGTGAGCAGTCTGGTCCAACTTAAGAGATAGGATAGCTTAGATCTTTAATTATAGTCGTAATTTTATTTTATTGCAAATTATTGGTCTATAATTAATTGACAGTCACAATTATCTGTTAACTCCAAAAGATTCTAACAGATGTCGATACTTTTTGACTGGATTGAGTAAGTAATAAATAGATGGAACTGCTATGGTAAACCGACAAACGTGTCATATAAGCTACAATTCAATATCAAACGCGGGTAACACCGCGGGTCTCAGCTAGTTTAAATATATTTTTACGTTTAAAGTTGAAGAAGTAACAATATATATTCATGAAAACCTTAAATATCCATTTGACATATGTAAATAAACTAAAATACATATTTAAATCACGCAATAAACTTAGAGAACTCGGGGTACTCGTCAACTCAAAACAGACTGCTGATAAACATACTTAATCATTTCTAAATACATATTACAGACATTTACACACATTTCTCAGACACCGAACAAACGATCGTGTTCATCACACAATTATTTGTACTGGGTGGGAATCGAACCCACAATCTCTGGCTTAGCAGTCAGGATCACTAACCACTAGACCAGGGATTTCCAAAGTGGTCAATATCAACCCCTTGGGGTCGATATTGACCGCCTTCCCAGGGGTGTACATAAGCGATAATTGATATTGGGGGTCATCGAGGTCTAAAAATCGACCCCTATAATTGACACAAGGTCTTATTTGAAACTTTGAAGATACTGTACACATAAAACAGTACATACAAAAAAATATTATGATTGCAAAGAAATACTAGTTAAGTGGATAAAACCACTCACATACGAGGACACAGAGGCATTGTTACAACACACAGAATGAGATATATACACGAACACTTCTAAGCATAAATAATTTTAGTATTTAAAATAATGTTTCCTAATAGTTTACCTTAATATCCCAGATTATTGTGTTAAATTATGCAATATAAAACATTGAAGAGCGGAATTTTCTACTGCAGGCATTATTTGCTTAAAAGAAGATTCTCAACACAACTTTCTGTAAACTAATTATTTGACACAGTAAACTTTTTATTATTATTTATTTATTATTATATATTACGTGGACCAACTTGTAATAAGAATGAATAATATTTTAGTAGGTCGTATCGTTGTTATACTTTTAAAAACTCAACAAGGCGATAAGCATGCAGTAATTTGGCTATGGGGGGTCTGGCGTATCAGTTCATTTTAGAAAAGGGGTCTCTTGCCCAGTAGTTTGGGTATCTCTGTACTAGACCAACGTCAAATAGTACCTACGTTTTTTTAAGGAATAGGGGGCAAACGAGCAGACGGGTCACCTGATGGAAAGCGTCTACAGCCGCCCATGAACTGCCTGCAACTCGGTAGCCACAAGCGCGTTGCCAGCCTTTGAGGAAGGAGTACGCTCTTTTCTTGAAGGTTTGAAGGTCGTATCGGTCCAGAAATACCGCAGACGATAACTTGTTCCACAGATTGGTAGTGCGAGGCAAAAAGTATCTTGAAAAGCGCACATGGTAAATGGTACTGTTACAGTCCTCGTCTAATATGGATCTATCTATCCCTTAGGTTGTTTATGCTTGAATATATTTTAAGTTACAGTTGTTTAACTAACTGTGTTAAATATGAAGTTATTTAATACTAAGCGATTAAACCGGTTTTACAAGACGACTTTCTTTATTGTTCGTAATGAGTTCAGTTTCAGCCGATAATCATTTACAAAAGTATTTTATGTGTACTACTTCCAAATTTCCGTTTTATATACCATTAAATTTTTTATCCGTGTCGTGTGTATCTGTCCGTCAACACTCCTATTCATCCCGTGGGTGTCGTAAGAGCCGACTAAGGGAGGACAACAGCACTGCAAAGAGAAGGAAAACTTAACACAAACTCTGTACCAACCCGTCTGGCCAGCGTGGAATAGTAAATCTCCTTTCTAAGGAGAGGCTTATGTCCAGCAGTGGACTAATTAAGGCTGTGGAAAAATGATGATGATGTATCTCTTTAGCTAAGTTTTATATAGGCCCAAATGTGCAGACGGGTCACCTGATAATTTGTTTATTTTTACACTGTCTGCATTGCATTCTGCCCAAGGCGGACTTAATGCCACACGGCATTACCCACCAGTCAACCTTTAGATGGTTCAGTAAGGGACATAGCAGGTGCATATGTTTTTTTTTATGTTAGAGGGGGCAGACGAGCAGACGGGTCACCTGATGGAACGTGACCATCACCGCCCATGAACGTCTACAACTCAGGAGTCACAAACGCGTTGCCGGCCTTGAATTACAATGAAGCATTTACAAATATAAAAATAACACTTAATAGTGCTATTAAAAAGTATCTACATAGACGAATACACAAATACATATTTATGTAATATACATACAGAGAAAATATATACAATAGTTTCTATGGTATAAATTTATACGCGATGTGACGCGGTCATGAGGATATTTCTGCTAGTTTCTTATAAAGTTCTCGGACTTTGGTTTTAAACGTGTCACGCTTTGTTGACATCCCGATCAAGTGGGCGCGCATTCTACAGTAGTATAGATTGGACAGCAAAAGAAGAATGAACAAGAGAGAAAGTGTGTATCGGACATAGGAGTAAAAGATTATTAGTGGAGCGAAGATCTCTGTCATAGTTTGAATATAGCAGTTTCAAGTGAAGTGAGATAAGTGTGAGCTGTAGGATTATTAAGAAGAGAATAAAGGGTAGTCGGGCCCGCAAGCTACGACGCTGACTAGTGAGACCATATAGTAAATGAGGATAAATATAAGAATATCCTGGTTGACCGTGTTAAAGGCGTTGGAGAAGTCAATAAGGACTATGACAGTAACTTTTGCGTCCTTACGTTTATGACTATGACCGCCCATGGACACCTGCCACGCAAGAGACACAAGTGCGAGGCTGCCTTTTGACTCCAAGAACAGAGGGGAGGGAGTTTTGGTCTCCGATATTTTAAAATTAACCAAATAATTGACTACCTCTCCCACGGAAATTTGAAAGCAATAGGTGATGTATTATGATTCACTTAATATTTAAGACGTAATTTGATTCATGGTGTCGAAATGAGTAATAATCTTCGATCAACCTGATAAAACTACACTGATTCATTTCCGACAAAACTGTAAATATAATACTCAGATTTTTTTTATGCTATAGAGCGTAAACGGACAAATTGGTCACTTGATGTTAAGTGAATTGCACGGCCTATGGACAGACAACGGCAACTCATAGACTCCGTAAGCTAGCGTAATTTTTCGGTAACGTCAGTATATAGCTTCTTAGCTGGGATCGTCGCAAGTTTCCCTCTTTCATTCTCTTCTAAGTATATAGTAGGCCAAAACCTCCTTTCTAAGGAGAGGCCTATGTCCAGCAGTTGACTAGTATAGGCTGTTGATGATTCTCTTCTATTACTCGTCAGTTCACTTCTTACTCCCTACCAGCCATATCCTCATCCACAGAATCCATTCATCTTTTCATTGGTCGTCATCTACTCTTATCTATCTCTCAACTACCATTCACATTCACATTTTTGACAACTTTACTCAACATATTTCCATACCAGGATAACCTGTTGTTCCTCAACTGTTGATCACCTGGTGCTACTTGCAGGGTTTCTCTAATGTATTCATTCCTCACCGTGTCCAACAACCACCACAGTCACTTCACAAAAAGCATCCAGAGAATAACTTAACATAAGATACTTTTAAACAGACTTAAAAAAGGAGGAGGTTATCATTCGGATGTTTGAGTATTTTTTTATTGCATGTTCGGGCACAACTTCGCAATATATAGACGGATTTTCAAAATTCTTCTTTTGTTCGAAGGGGTTTATACCGAAATGGTTCCATTTAAATTTCATATAGATCTGATATTGAGTTTCGGAAACAGACAACGGAACTCTTAACTCGGAAGATTTACAGATAAGACTAATTAAATTCCTAGTAAGCAAAAAAGTGAGGGAGAAATGTAACAGAGAATATGATAAACTGTTTACCATTTGCAAAATCTTACCTATAGATAAGAAAGTTAAGTACCTAATAGCTTTAGAACATTACTATAGTGATGAGAACAAAGAAACTGTAACAAATAAATACAATACAAGAAGCGTTAGAGAGAATATGTTGGTTAAACCAAAGGTGTCTAACTATTACGGAGAACGAACGTCGAAGTTTTTAGTACCTAAAATTTTTAATGAAATGAGCTTATTAAGAAAAAATACTAAGATAAACAAAGGTGTGCTGAAAACAAAATTGAGGGATTTACTTCTCGATGATCAGGGGAATGTCGAATCCACTGTCAGCGAGGGATAGGTCCGCATTAATGTTAATGTTTTGTATAATTATTATTTAAGAATATAATATAAGATTGTATAATTTTGGTAGTAAGTAGTATTAATTTAGTGTTAACTGTATAAAAAAGGGCGCATCTCGCCATCAAACGTCAAAGTTTGGCGAGTTTAGTATTAAGGTAACTAGTGTAAAACAGTTGATTAATAAATAAATAAAAAAAAAAAAAAAAAATGACAACAAATCAACCGCGATTGCTGCTAGGTTTTTAGTGCTTTTTATTAGTATTGTTTGAAGTCGGTTCAACATCTATTTAAACAGGATTTATTTAAAGCGTGGTAAGAAGTATTTTCATACAAAAAAAACCAGTAGTATTAGAAAAACATACACATAATTATATGTCAAAACTAGCTGACCCGCGCAACTTCGTCTGCGTCTCTCAATAGTAATAAATTTTCTTAGTTTTTGAA
Organism: Arctia plantaginis; assembly: GCA_902825455.1. Taxonomy (NCBI): domain Eukaryota; kingdom Metazoa; phylum Arthropoda; class Insecta; order Lepidoptera; family Erebidae; genus Arctia; species Arctia plantaginis. The sequence continues at coordinate 3,000,302 of CADEBD010000289.1, read as the reverse complement.
ACATTCTTCATTGGTGCTCCGCTCCTATTGGTCTTAGCGTGATGATATATAGCCTATAGCCTTCCTCGATAAATGGGCTATCTAACACTGAAAGAATTTTTCAAATCGGACCAGTAGTTCCTGAGATTAGCGCGTTCAAACAAACAAACAAACAAACTCTTCAGCTTTATAATATTAGTATAGATAATGTTTTAAATAAATAAATAAATGTCATCCTCATTTAACTGACTTTAAGACTATAATAACCTTACCACATGCAATGTTTTATTACAAAAACTAAACAAAATACGTGTTTCTCACACAGATTATAATACCTACAAAGATTTATAAATATTTTTTACAACTTGGCCTTCGTCTACATCTCTCAATGATTTCTTATTAATGCTTGGCTCCTCTTGGTGCTAGTGTAATGTTATTTGGCATGTAGCCTTCCTCGATAAATGGACTATCCAACACTGAAAGAATTTTTCAACTCGAACCACTAGTTTTAGAGATAAGCGCATTTAAACAAGCAAACAAACAAAATCTTCAGTTTTATATTATTTGTGTAGATTCTTATCAGTTTTTATTTAAATTTGAATACTGTTTTTTTTTTACACAGTTTATAACAACTAAAATATTATAATTTCAAGAGCATCCACAATTTTAAAACCGACAAATTTCTTTTTTATAAAAACCTTGAGTATTTTGTTTAACAGCATGTACTAATTAAGGAATGATGCATGTGGTGCGCATGCGCACATCAAAGGATAATAATTTAAAAAAGTGTATTAATTTTAAAAAGATTACATCAATCATCATCATCAACAGCCTTTAATAGAAGGTTCCTCCTTAGAAAGGAGGTTTTGATCAAATATACCACGCTGGCCAGACGGGCTCTTTGCAGTGCTGTTGTCGTGCGTAGTTTCCTCTCTTAGTCGGCTCTTGCGACACCCACGGGATGAATAAAGGTAGTGACAATCTGTATTCTTAATCCATTACCACACGGACAGATATCCATTCAAATATGTAGATCATATGAATAACATGAAAATCAATACATTTGATATTATTGTTTATTTCTCTTTCCAAAATCCCTTCATACATCTTCCAGCCAACTTTAGCACCGCTCTCGCTCGTTGGTCAAAAACAAATAGCGTTCGTTTCCCGGGCTTCCTGTAACCTACTTCCGTTGCTTTACACAGTACAACCCACAGATTATATAATAGCGAGACGACAGACATTCAACAGACATTCGACAGACAATCTAAACATTAATAACTCAGCGCGAAACCTTCAACTTTTACAAACAGTATGTCAATAACAGGCTCTCAGAAAATATTTGCATGACATAACGATATTTAGTTTCATGTAATAATATTTACAACGAACACATAGATATAATAATTGTTTACTAATATGAGTACACATCATCATCACATCCACAGACTTTAATGGTCCACTGGTGGACATGGACCTCTCCTTAGTAAGAAGGTTTTGGAATACTGTACCACGATGGCCAGACGAGTTGGTATAGGTCCATAGTCCGCTCTTACGACACCCACGAAATGAATACACATCCGTGTGGTGATGGATTAAGAATACGGAGTGTCACCACCCCTATTCATCCCATGGGTGTTGTAAGAGTCGACTAAGGGAGCAAACTAAGCAGGACAACAGCACTGCAAAGAGAAAGAAAACTTGAAACAAACCCTATACCAACCCGTCTGGCCAGCGTGGTATAGTAGGCCAAAACCTCCTTTCTAAGGAGAGGCCTATGTCCAGCAGTAGACTAGTATAGGCTGTTGATGATAAGTACACATCATTATCACATCCACAGCCTTTAATAGTCCACTGGTGGACATGGACCTCTCCTTAGTAAGAAGGTTTTAGCCTACTGTACCACGATGGCCAGACGGGTTGGTACAGGTATAGGCCCATAGTCAGCTCTTACGACATCCACAGAATGAATACACATCCGTGTGGTGATGGATTAAGAATACGGAGTGTCACCACCCCTATTCATCCCGTGGGTGTTGTAAGAGTCGACTAACAGCACTGCAAAGAGAATGAAAACTTGACACTAACCCTATACCAACCCGTCTGGTAGCGTGGTATAGTAGGCCAGAACCTTCGTTCTGAGGAGAGGCCTATGTCAACCAGTGGACTATTAAAGGCTGTGGATGTTGATGACGCGTAACTATGGAGTTGTGATATAGAGTGGAGATTCTCTGATGTAGATTTTCGGCGTTTTAATGAGATACTATGTAACATGTCGATTACATACATCTAACAATAAACAATGGCTACTTAGAATGATAATTTTCTCACGTACTTAATCAGTGATGATGTGATGGACCACTTCTTTACGTAGATACTTTAATTAAAAATTTTAAAGGCAGTTCAATGACGTTTTTGGAGAAAAACAAAACTATTATATTAGGTATATTATTAAAGGTTGAATACTTTTTATAAATTATTGATAGAGGCCTAGGTCCAGGTCCCTCTTTCCCACTGGACACCTGGGCACGTGCCCAGAGCCCCTCGATCGATAGGGGCCCCCTAATTCCTGCCAGATTACCAATCGATAATCGATATTTATTACCTAAAACCATATTTATTACAAAAAAAAACAGCTATAATGACTGACTATATTACCTTTTTTTCTTTTGTAACAGAATAGTAATCAGTCAAGGATGTAGGGGCCCCATTATCCCAATGTGCCCAGGGGCTCCAATAGGCTATAGACGGGCCTGCCTGGGTCCAACCGTACAGTCAGTTCGGTGCAGTCCCAAAGCTAGATGATGCTGACAATAATGTTGATAATAATGATAGTGATTTATTTTAAAATTTCAATATTTTGGCACATGGTATGTCACAGCCTATACCTATATCAACCCGTCTGACCAGGCGTGGTATAGTAGGCCAAAACCTCCTTTCTAAGGAGATGCCTATCTCCAGCAGCGGGCTATTAAAGGCTTTTCAAAATCAGTTCAATATCAATATTTATTTATAGGACTCATGTTGTAGGACTCACATTACAGTATCAGGATTAGAGGGCCCATTGTGAGATTATTTCCCATCAACTACGTCACGGCGACCGCGTTCAGTGATGCGATTAGCTCACTAAAATCTTCACCAATATCAACGGCGGTTCGGCGTTGAGATTGGTGAAGAGCGAGTTCATGTGAAATAAACCCACACTTGGGCCTCAAAGGATCCATATCCGCCTGCCTCGGTGGCGCAGTGGTAGTTTACTGTTGTGCTGAGGTCTCTATGTATAATATGTATATATTTCCAAAATGAAAGTATATAAGTATTCTTTCAGCCAATCTAGCATTCATAGTTAGTTTGAAACTAGATAGCGTTGTGTGTCAGATGTCCGAAATATTATTATTATATTATTTAAGTGTATAAGGCTCAATATCAAATATTGTCCGTGTGGTGACGGATTAAGAATACAGAGTGTCACCACTCTATTCATCCCGTGGGTGTCGTAAGAGCCGACTAAGGGAGCGAACTACGCAGAACAAAAGCACTGCAGAGAGAAGGAAAACTTGACACAAACCCTATACCAACCCGTCTGGCCAGCGAGGTATAGTAGACAAAACCTCCTTTCTAAGGAGAGGCCTATGTCCAGCAGTGGACTAGTAAAGACTGTTGATGATGATGTATAGGGCTCATATATAAGTCACGGGTTTATATCTATTACGTTTTTTATTAGTCATAGCTTGCTCAGGATGCATTATGTTTAAGTCCGGGTATTGTGGAATTAGCTAGCTTATCACCTTTATTGTTAATAGATTGTAATGGTAAATAATGTTAGGTAATCTGACTAGTGACAGTTATTTTGAATGATTCGATTTTAAATCACTCATTTATCTATATTGTCGTTTATCGTATCACCATATATGACTGCACGGATGGCGTAGTGGTTTAAGCGGTCACCTACGCCGAGTGTTGTGGGTTCAAACCCCACATGGGACGACACTTTGTGTGATCCACAAATTGTTGTTCTGAGTCTGGGTGTTCTTTGTGTCCGTTTCATGTATGTTTGTAAAGTCCCCCGCGACACAGGATATGTTCCTAATGCGGGCGTTGTCTTAAAAAAAAAAAAATATCACGCACTAGCAATTGGCTGAGCCCCCCCAAATATTTGATGGATGGCTTCTATCCCTTCGTAGGTCACTATCACCATCCATCAAATATTTGCAATTTTCTTTGCCATATTAAGTACACTTTAACTCGGACACACACACACACACACACACACACACACACACACACACACACACACACACACACACACACACACACACACACACACACACACACACACACACACTCACACACACACACACACACACACACACACACACACACACACACACACACACACACACACACACACACACACACACACACACACACACACACACACACACACACACACACACACACACACACACACACACACACACACACACACACACACACACACACACACACACACACACACACACACACACACACACACACACACACACACACACACACACACACACACACACACACACACACACACACACACACACACACACACACACACACACACACACACACACACACACACACACACACACACACACACACACACACACACACACACACACACACACACACACACACACACACACACACACACACACACACACACACACACACACACCACACACACACACACACACACACACACACACACACACACACACACACACACACACACACACACACACACACACACACACACACACACACACACACACACACACACACACACACACACACACACACACACACACACACACACACACACACACACACACACACACACACACACACACACACACACACACACACACACACACACACACACACACACACACACACACACACACACACACACACACACACACACAAACGCAGTCGCCCATACACACATTTCTTCTTTTGTTTCTGTTTATAAGTTTTAAATGTAAGCAGTAGTATTAAGATTTTGTATTTGAACTTTGTGACATCTCCGGAGGTGGGCGTTAATAACCGTGTCACAGTTGCAAACTACTACAGTTATTCTCGTGCACAATTGCAATGTTTGTTTGTTTTGTTTTATGATAGAGGTTGCAGACGAGCAGACGAGACACCTGATGGAAATTAACTATCGCCGCCCATGAACGTCTGCGACTCAGGAGTCACAAACGCGTTGCCGGCCTTTTAGGAAGGAGTACGCTCTTTTCTTTTGTTTTGTTTTTCTTTCCAATAAATATTTATTATTTTTCCCAAACTAGTGTGTGCGTTAAGTCTACTACGATACGGCTGAATTTCGATTTTTAACATGGAGCAACTCCCACCAGACCTTCAAACCCCAAGTAGTAGGCGATATTGAAGTTCTGTAGAAAAACTGTTGTCGGACATTTTAGGATTAGCAACTACCCGTAAAGATTGCCATAGATGTTCGAATAGCAACCGGGACCGACGGCTGAACGTGCTCTGCGAGGCACTGAGGGGTATCAGGAGTGTTAAGAATAGTCACCCATCCATAAACTGACCTGGCTAAGATTGCTTAAATTTGCAATGTGTTAACCATTTAGCTATGAGCCTCTCATGTTTGCCCCTTATACCATAAACTAAAAACTTTTAGCTATACAAGCAGCTGAACGTAAATAAACAGAATTAATTTTAAGTTGATTGTCTCAATACATTGCTTATTTTTTGTGAGAGAGGATTTTTTAACCAGGACAAGCAATTATACTTTGATTGCGTGATACAGATCCAGTTGTTACAAAGCAAAAGTACGCCCTTTCTTCCCTAGATGGCGTTGAATATTTTAAAACATGACTTTAATATCCACTCACTATTTCATTTTCCTTCAACTCTTTTTTGTTTTTCGCGTTTATATTGAGTCTTTCCTCCAAATTTTCTCTTCTTATTTTTATTAGAATTGCGTCTTCCAATGCAATATTCCCACTTAGCCACGAGACCCTCGAGAATTATATCACCAAGCGTATCTTATGATAAAAAAAATCTATACATATTCAATTTTCGCAAGCATGACCATGTGTCTGCTTTACGCGCCCAATTAAAATGCTTACCTATTCGTCTGCCCCGCAACCAGCGAGCGTTGACCTGTCCCTTTTCAGTCATAAACTCCCAATTTTCACCCACCTATCTCGATCCCTACATCCGGTTCTTGACCTCCAATCACGAGAGAAATCTTAGATCAACAAATAATTTGCTTCTCTTGTGTCCCTTCCACAACTCCGAGTCCATGAACTTCTCATTCTTTGTGCAAGTAGTACTGCTCTGGAATGCGCTCCTACTATCTAGTCAGGATATCTATTCTCTATCTAATCAGGATAGCCACAAACTGTGTCGCATTTAAAATCTTCTCGTCGAGATGGCGGAAGTACCTTAACCAATAGTACACCTCCTTAAATTCAAGTATTCACAGTGTACGAACATAAGGAATATGTATATATATGTATATGTATGTGTGTGTATAATTGTGTAAATTTAGTTTAGTTTTATATGTTTATTGATAAAAATATATTTATAATCAGTTATTACAATTGTAACCTCGGTGCACCTACCCTACAAGTTTTCTACTTCACCCAAAGGTTGGCTGGTAGATAATGCGCTGGTGAGGAGGGATGGGGCGGAGTGGTCTCGATCTGTGAAGCTGTAATGCTCCAGAAAAAGACCGCTGAACGGGAACAGGAGAGGGCCCATCCCGAACGTAGAGGACGTCTGCGACGATACCAGCTGCCGACGGGGCAGTGGGCCGCCAGAGAGTGGGGACCTCTGGTGGCAGATTAATTGCTGCGGTAAGGGATAGAATGGCAGCCATTGCATTAAGACACAATCCGGCCGCCACGCCGCGATTGAGCGGAGGGAAATTTCATCCGGGAATAGGGCCTGATTAGGCATGGTGTCAATTCGGGGAGGACCTGAAATAGCATGGTCTGGGGAGGACCCAGACTATGCTATTTTATGTCCTCCAGAGTAGGACACCTGAGGCCGGCGGTGGTTTTTAGTGGTGGAATCACCACATACTCCTGGCTCCACCAACCTGGCCAACCATATCATTTGCTTATTAATGTACCACGTTTCTAATAATACTGAAAGTAGTAAACAAGATAACAATTATATGAGAACGCGTTATTAAGTAAGATAAATAATTTTGCGATGTACCGCGATCAATCAGCATTATAGTACGCGCCATATAACTCTGCGTCAACGAAGTTCGCGAGAGGCGCAGCAAAATTATATTTTAGGTACCGGAGGGGTAATTTCTGCGCATCTGCAAGAGACGATAGGGGGGGGGGGCACTTGGCCGCCACCGCGTTGCACCGCTGCAAGGTCAGTAGTGCATCTCGCTCTAACACATTAAGGGACTTATCTGCTTTTCTCTAACGTACGATTGTTTGTTGTGCCGGCCGGCCTTTTAAGAAGGAGTACGCTCTTTTTTTGAAGATTTGAAGGTCGTATCGGTCCGGAAATACCGCCGACGATAACACGTTCTACAGATTGGTTGTGCGGGGCAAAAAGTGTCACGAAAAGCGCACAGTAGTGGAGCGCCAATCTTCAGGCGATGAGGATGACAATTCCTCGGAGCACTCTCCATGATATAAGCGATAGAGAACGCAGAGTGAAATACTGCCTCGATCTGTTCAGCACACCGAGCTTCTTCGAGATCAATTTGACCTTACCCTCTAGTGACCCCGAAACTGGACTTCGCTCGATATGTCGATGCCTAGGATTCCGATGCTGTCGATGAGGCAGTTAGGGAGGTGCTCTCAAACCGAAGTGATACGACAAATGGTCTCTTCTTTGTGGTGAACGCACAGACTTCTGTCTTTTTTTGACAGTGAATTTTTGACTCTGTGACAGTAGACTTTTTTTATTTATTTTTATTTTTTAAAAAAGACAACTCCCGCATTAGGAATACATTCCTGTGTCGCGGGGACTTTACAAACATACATGAAACGGACACAAAGAACACCCAGACTCAGAACAACAATTTGTGGATCACACAAAGTGTCGTCCCATGTGGGGTTTGAACCCACAACACTCGGCGTAGTAGGAAGCGGCGAGGTGACCGCTTAAACCACTACGCTACACAAATTAACGTTTAACTTACTGTCGACTTTGTTTAAATTTATTACAGAATCATATTTCTATCTTAGTTATAATTAATTTTAAGATTAAATGCCAAAAATTGCCCAATGTGTTTTATACATTAAGTGGGAACAGTAGCCGTTCTGTTATGTAGCTTGAAGAATCTGCTTATAAATTGTTTGTCACCTGTTATTTGTGATATTCAAAGAATTAACTTTATTGTTAACAATAAAAATAAGAATAACAACAATCGCAACAAGAAGTTAAATACTACGAGTATAAATAATAAGGCTAATGATACATTGTGTGACGTAACGTGAACAATTTGCCTATAAATTGTTTTTTTACGTTTAATGTATCAATTTCAACTTTTACGGTATACAGTAATTAAGAAATACTATCAACAATTATTTATAAGTCATTGAAATTTTAAATGCCGAGTCAATAGGCGCTATAATTACGACCGCCATTTTGTGACGTATATATTAAGTACTATACAAAACAAAATGTCACTACGTAAGTCCGGCAGAGAACTGATTAAGAATTGGAGAAGATATTTTATTAAAGTTTTTTTTTATATCGTAAAAATAGTTTGATGGTATGCGACTATCATCGCCCATGAACACAGGAGACACACTAGAAATACTCTTTTCTAATTTGAAATACAAAAAAAGTATCCGTAACTAGGAGTAATATATGTGGTAATTTCCCCACTACGTAACTCATACATTTGTAAAATATGTCGCTTTAATGTAAATATGTCATTAATATGTACAAGCAAAAATATTCATTATATGATTTAAAAGTTGCCTTTAATATTCTGTTTCGTCAGCAGATCTTTGATTATTTTAAAAATAAACGATACGACGTATGTAACATGCGGTGTTGCCTACTCAGGCTATACAAAAACGTACCGAAGTTAAAAAATATAGGTAAATAGATAAAAAAATAGTTCACGATATGGAGATGATAAAATAAATATTTTATCTCAACTATCTCCAACAAGTCATTACTTGTCATCGAATCGAATTAAATATGATGGGCCATCCAGTAGACGGCTCACCAGAGCCAAGTGCGAGTTTATTTCACTTCTACTCGGATCGTCACGGTGACCGCGTTGGGCGCTACAATTGGCCCGCACTGAAACCTCCACCAATCGCATCGCTAAACGCGCTCGCCGTCGACAGCCAGTCGATGTGAAATAAACTTGCACTCAGCCCTGTAAACACCTGCGACACAGGAATCACAGGTGCATTGTAGGTATTTGAGTGGTCTTTCCTCACGGCACCCAGTGTGGGGGAGGAGAGGAAGGAGGTTGTTACTCTGGTAATGTCAATCGCTTGATGAAATATATTAATAGAATTGCTGGTTTTCTGTAAGATCGTGCTATCACTGCAATCAAACCGCCGTATGTGCCAAAATGTTACTACTTTTCTTAGGTAGAAACTACAAATCTATTGGGTTGTATTTCATGATTCTTTGGACATAAATTTCGATTTTCTTTTTATATTTTCAGACATCTGACACAATGCCATCCTGTTTCAAACTAAGCAGAGCTTGTATACTACAAGCTCTGCTTAGTTTGAAAAAGCTAGTTTGACTTATATACTTTTTTTTGTAAATACATACATATTATACATAGAGAACACCCAAACTCCGAAAAAAATATTTGCACATCATACAAACATTTGGTACACCTGGGAATCGAACTCGAGACCTCAGCACAGCAGTCGCATACGCTACCACTGCGCCACCAAGGCAGTCAATTATTATTATTTAAGAGATTATTATTATACAAGAGTAGGAAATGCTAAAACTGCGATGTTTCTCATTTGAAATTCAGCAAAATAGGTTATTACACTCACTTTTTAAACGTGTCTCAATTAGCTTCTACCTATAGTGCTAATTCACTAATTAAAAAATTTAAAAAGAAAACAATTGATAAATGCTTTTAAATTTTCAAATTTAGCGCGTGATTTACCGAAAATGCTGGATCCAGTGGACGCCTTATTGCTCTGTGGTCATGACGTCAGTTGGCTGCGTAAACAAATGCGATCAATTGACATTTAACATTTATATATTTTAGTTTACACAGCCTTATGATATAATAACATGGCGGCTAATATTTCATAGTATAAAAAAAACATATTACCAAGACTTTGAATTGAATTTTAAAATTTATTTCGATATTCCATAAAATATAACTAATATTTTCCTATTTCTTTTTGCCTAAGCAATCGTAATAATACTATATTAGATTTTTTTCTCATACAGAGTAAAGTATCCTATTGCAAATAAAAACACGGCGTTTATTGATAAGCATTAAATTACGTGCGAAAAAATAAAAAGCATTAATTAAACGTGTGGCATTAAAATAATGTCGACACGTTTAATGCATTCTCTATCGCATATATTATGGAGAGTGCTGCGAGGAATTGTTCGGACTAATACCAGCCGCAACTTTGCGCCATCTTTCCACACAGTAGGCGCTACATTACTGTGCGCTTTTCGAGACACCTTTTGCCCCGCACAACCAATCTGTGGAAAGGGTTATAGTCAGCGGTATTTCCAAGCCGATACGACCTTCAAACCTTCAATAAAAGAGCGTACTCCTTAAAAGGCCGGCAACGCGTTTGTGACTCCTGAGTTTAAGACGTTCATGGGCAGCGATGGTCACTTTCCATCAGGTGACTCATCTGCTCGTCTAAAAAAACCTAAAGAGGACTATTTTATTTTTATATATTAAGCTCTTATTTTAGATGTTTTTAATTAATAGAAAGAGAAAAACAGAAGAAAAGAAAGATATTCCAGATGAGAAATCAGAAGAAAAGGAAGTTTTAGCGAAATTTCAGCATGGTTTTTACATAGCTCCCCAGCAAACGATGACATCGAAGTTTTTTATTAAACTTATATATTATAAATTTATAGTACATATCCATATTAATATTATGAATGGGAAAGTGTGCCTGACTGTCTGTTACCTCTTCACGCTTAAACCGCTGAACCGAGTTAGATAAAATTTGGTTTAGAGGTAGTCCGAGTCCCAGGAAAAGACATAGAGTAGTTTTTATCCCAGAAGAATTAAGAATTTTTGGATGTTTGGATGGGCAATCAATAACCGCTGAACCTAGTTACACGAAATTTCTTATTGAGATACTTTGATTTTTGTGGAAAGACATAGGCTTCCTTTTACCACGATAACCGACATTTACGCGGGCGAAGCCGCGGGCAGAGCTAGTATAATTTAAATCTAATCAGAACTGTTCACTAGTTTAAAAATCTACGTTGGCTTCCCAGATATGCTATGAGCCAGCCCATTTATACCGAAGCATGACTCTCTAAAGCCGGTTTTTAAGTATTAAGGAGTCCTTTACTCTGCATTTCGCCGAATGAGAGAAGTAAGCAGAGACCCCCCCCCGCTCCTATTTCTGGAAGTGTGTGAGATGTGGGAGGTGACTATCTATACAAATAAATAAATTTGAAGTATCTGTCTGTTTGTGCCGGATAATCTTTAAAATGGCTGAACGGATTTTGACAATATTTTACTACCAGGTTGCTGTCTATACTTGTAAAGTAGCTTAGGCCATTATTTCACTCGGAAAACCCTATAAAATTTAGCCCGGTCCGGGAATCGAACCCACTAAGGCAGCTTTTTTCAAATTCCACACGAACAAAGTCGCAGGCACCAGCTAGTTAGTAACATTTTTAATTGGTACATTAGAACTATTCTCTGATTAAAACAAATATAATTTGACGTCACTAACTGTTATTTGCTCTAGAGATCGTATTGTTTGACGTCAATTAGAATAATTAAGTTTTTGGAAAATATCACTCAATTGAATGAGCTTCACATCACATCAACAGCCTTTACTAGTCCACTGCTGGACATAGGCCTCTCCTTAGAAAGGAGGTTTGAATGAGCTTAAGGGGTGGAATATATTGTTTCAAATTTAAATCGAGCCAACATTGATTACAAATATCTCCATTAAAAGATTTTTTTATTGTTTTTTTGGCAGAAGGGGTAAACTAGCAGATGGGTAACCTGATCGTAAGAGACTACCACCGCCATGTTTTTTTTTATTACCAAAAAACAATCACATAGGTACTACACTGGGTATGTAATTGGCATGTTTTATTGTAATTGGACATTACGGGCAAAGTGTGTGTGTTTGTGTGTGTGTGTGTGTGTGTGTGTGTGTGTGTGTGTGTGTGTGTGTGTGTGTGTGTGTGTGTGTGTGTGTGTGTGTAGTATTATACTATCTTCTTATTTATTTGAATGATAAGTTGTACAAATGACAATAGTTAAACACATAATATGTATGTATGTATACATCAAAACAAAACAAAAAAGTCAGTAACAACTCAATATTAGCATAATCGAGATTTAGAAGTCATTGAGTTGATTGTTAAGATTTTTGTATATTTTTTTGTGAAAATAAATATGATAAACAAAAAAATGCAACGAAAAGATGAACATTTGCAAAACACCATCATTAGATGGTGTTTTGCAAATGTGGTGTTGTGCCCTATACCCTACGGTAGGTTGGTCCGATTCTTGGTGTTAGGGGATGTGAGACTGCTATTTCCTTAGAGTATATATTAAATAGAGTATTAATTCTTAAGAATCACAAGTAAGAGGCCATCCATAAATCACGGCACATGTAAAGGGGGGAGGGGAGGGATGGTCGTCGAAGTGTGACATTGTGTGTCAAGGGGTGGGAAGTGTCCTAAGATTTGTGACGTCACATTTTAAATCCTAAGATATCTAAGTATTAAAACGCGAAATTATAATTATTGACAGTTATACAGTTAACAGTTTTGTTAATTTTTTTAATATTTAGTTTGAATTGATATTGATTTTATTAAAAATAACTTAAATGGTAATAAAACTAAACTAATTTTGGCCTTGACTTTGACCTGCTATTCTAATTTAATAATTTCTAGACCAAAATATGTGATGTCACACTAGGGTTTTTTTTTTGTGGTGCGGTTTATGGATGGCCCCTAAGGCTTTGCCAACCTTTAGCCCCCTCCCCCAGAATCAGATCCCTAATAGCCTCACTCGGTAAAAAGCAACGACAGAGGATTTCAATTTTCCGGCAGAATTTGTAGAAATTGAGAATTTGTAATAATAATAATAAATTAAATTTGTACAAGCTAGCGCAATGTAATCTTTTTTAGATTTTCAAACTCATTCGTTCAGTTTTAAAAGACGTTTTGTCTATTACTTTTCTTTTTTCTTTTTTAAAAAGAGAACTCCCGCATTAGGAATATATCCTGTGTCGCGGGGGAATTTACAAACATACATGAAACGGACACAAGGTACACCCAGACTCAGAACAACAATTTGTGGATAACACAAAGTGTCGTCCCATGTGGGGTTTGAACCCACAACACTCGGCGTAATACCACCGCTTAAACCACTACGCAATCCGTGCAGTATATTTTATTACTAACTGTTGATAATTTGTAAAACACACACCTATTTTGAAAGTGTACAAAAAACACCATAAATGTGTTTAGTCGTTCGTAAAGATATGTCGTCATGACCGTAGAATAATCTCGGTTTAAAAAAAAAAACGAAATTCAGTTTTTTACCACATTTGGATACTACATTGTCTAAATATTATTACTACATTCAAGAAAAAAATTATAGGTATATCGATTACACGTTCAAGTACCTACACATAGATATTTTTAAGGTTGTGTGATTAAAAAAATTAAAATGCGACTGTAGCAGTCTGTCCAGTGTTATTTATATAACACATTTTGAAAGATAAGCGGTTCAGTGCTGTTGCCGCGGTCAGGTCATTTGATAAAAAAGTAAAACCCGTCTATGGTATTCATTTGACAGTTCTAATTTTAAATTTGACATGGTGACACTCCGTTTCGAAATTAATGACCAACTAAATAATTAAATGATCCTTAATAGTTAAAGTCGCGTAATGTTAAACTGACAGCGCCGTGTTTTGGGGGCACCTTATAATTTTATTGATTGACGTTGGAGTTTAGTCTGTTTGGCTGACTTTGTTAGTTAAATTAATGTAAAGTTTGCGACCGCTTTCAATGTTTCATTACATTTCATTGTTCAGTATAACTTGAACTATCATAATGTATACCTTTGTACCATGTGAGATCAAAATATACATGACTCGTATAGTTTTATATAGTCGTTTTAAAATAAATTTTAAATTTATAGCACGTATTGTGTAATAGTATATTTTATTCGTACATCTGACATACAACGCCATCTAGTTTCAAAGTCAGCAGAGCATGTACTATGAAAGCTAGATTGGCTAATAGTTTTTTTTTGTAAATACATACATATTATACATAGAAAACACCCAAACCCCGAAACAAATATTTGCAGTTCATACTAACATTTGTTCCAACCCGGGTATCGAACTCGAGACCTCAGCACAGCAGTCGCATACGCTACCACTGCGCCACCGCTTAGACGGCGTGTCTAAATCTAAGTATTCACTTTGCGTATTTCTACATAACAAATCGTATTCCAAATATAATATATTATGTTAGCATGCGCCATATTTGTTTAAAATTCTTATTACCTCACAAAGAATTTTCTTTACGTTATAATATTTATATATATAAAGTAATACACTCACCTTATGAATAGTAATAACACCAGTTTGCTCCGTCATATCAAAATCTAAACTAATATCACAGATTGAATAAATAAATAAATAATTTATTAAATTGTTATTTTAAATTATCACATCATTGTTACGTTAGTCGTCATCGACTTCCAAATCCCAAAGGTTTGCCAGACCGCACAGCAGTTCACGTAACACTGAATCAACGATTTTATTTAAAAATATACAATAATAAAACAATATACACCAGAACTCGATTAATATTCGCAAGTCGGCGGTCATCTGCACGCACGTATTCGCCGCGCGGCGGTCGTGTAACGAATGGTGGATATCAGCAGTTCGATGTTTGAAATCCATGTGCGAGCGCCGATAACGTAGCAAGCGGTTATCGTACACACTATAGAAAGAATAGCATCTTTACTTAGTATATAATAAAGTCGGTTTGCCGGTCTGTCTGCATATTATATGGCTGCTGATCGACGGGCGTATTGATTTAAATCTGACTACAAAGGAGGTTGTGGGTTCGATTCCCACCCAGGGCATAATTGTGTGATGAGCACGATCAGTTGTTATGTGTCTCGGTGTAATTCATCTATAATATGTATGTATTTCATCATCATCATCGACAGCTTTTAATAGTCCACTGCTGGACTTACGCCTCTCCTTAGAAAGGAGGTTTTGGGTAACTATATAACTAGCGGCACGTAAGTCTAGCGCTGAGCGGAACGTGGAAGGGATAGCCGCGCATGGGTACTATCGCGCACGCAAATATTAACTTTAGTAAATAGTTAATGTTATAGAGTGTAACTTCTGAAAGTTGTTCACGTGCCAGAGTCGTCAAATTTGAATTTCTTTATTTTCTCAACAATAGGTACAAAAGGTAAGTAAGTAATCATACTATATAACATTATAAATGTGAATGTAAGTTTGTTTGTTACGCTTTCACGTGAAAACTACTTAACCGATCATCATGAAACTTTGTACACATATTCTTGGAGGTTTTAGAAGTAACATATGATACTTTTTATTAAAATAATATTTTTTACGAAAGATAAAACTGCGAGCGAAGCCGCGGGTAAAAGCTATAAGAATATATACAGACAGTTATTGTGCTTGTAGGAGATGGGAGCCTGCACTGGGTTGAACCAGTATTATTGGTCTCCATGTGTATTAACATTTAAATCTTAAGTAGTAGTAATAAACGTGTATGTTAAAAAAAATGTACTTTGTTTGTGCGTGTGCGTGGTGTGCGTGCGTATGTATGCGTGAGTGTATGTGTATGTCATTATTATAGTTTATAGTTCCAATATCCAAAAAAATTATGTTACCCAGGATTTTTAACAAGTTTATAGGAAGTAGAAAAATTAAAACAGAATTTGTTGAACTATAATTATATGCAATTCACTTTGTGAAAGTTTTCAACTTAGCAGTTTATTATCTAAACAATGATGCTTGATTTGTCGCATTAAATACCACAACAATTAACGCAGTCCTTTCCCTACCACAACATACGACTGTAACGTTAAATAATTTTAAAACGCTTTTTTTATGTCTTCTGTTCCCAGCTGCAACCTGCATTGTCTTTAAATGAGTATTGTATTTATTGCAACAAAAATTAACAGCGATAACAATATAACTCAGAACGCGACTGTACTCTGGAAGCACGCGGCGTGTCGTATCAGTGCGGGGGACGTAATGCGACTGGAGAGCCAATCGGCGCTACGCACGCCCGCCCTTCGTCCCTCTTACCCCAAAAAGTACCTGATTTTTGACTTCTGCGCAGTAACTGTCACCGCTAGAGTTTCGTGCCACGCTAGACAGACGGGTTGGTATAGGGTTTGTGTCAAGTTTTCCACGGGATGAATTGGGGTACTGACATTTCGTATTCTTAATCCGCCACTACACGGACTGTATGTATTTAGAAATATTTAAGTATGTTTATGTTATTAGCAGTCACATTACAATAGCACAGGCTCTGCCTAGTTTGGTATCAGACGGCCGTGTAAAACTACAGATGGCCTGGATGTCGTTGGAGGGGTAGAAGCGGCCACTATAATATATGTGTCATCATCAACAGCCTTTAATAGTCCACTGCTGGACATAAGCCTCTCCTTAGAAAGGAGGTTTTGGCCTACTATACCACGCTGGCCAGACGGGTTGGTATAGGACTTGTGTCAAGTTTTCCTTCTCTCGGTATTTATATATTAATAACTAGCTGTTCTCTGCCCCGCTTTGCTGTGACACATTGTGACACCATGTGTAATTATTACTTTTTATAGTTATGTATATACTATGATTTTCTCTTCTTTTCTATTTCATATTACACCAGCCACTACCCAATACCTCCTCTCCTTTATCTCCATACTACGGTTGCCTGCAAGAGATTGCCTCTGAGCGATAAGGCCGCCACTTGTACTAACCTAGTTTAAGGTATTTATTGTATATTTATATCTGGTATATAATAAAGCGATATATTATTATTATTGTGGTTGTATTGCATTGCGAAAAATAGATAAAAACAATTCCTGAAGTGGTTTATATTGAAACTTTGACTTTGATTTTGACTGCACGGATGGCGTAGTGGTTTAGGTGGTCACCTCGCGCTTCCTACTGCGCTGATTGTCGTGGTTCGATCCTCACATAGGACAACACTTTATGTGATCCACAAATTGTTGTTCTGAATCTGGGTGTTCTTTGTGTTCATTTCATGTGTGTTTGTAAAGTCCCTCGCGACACAGGATACATTCTGCGTGTGGGAGTTGTCTTTAAAAAAAATTAGCTACATCGGTGTTTAACTTTGAAGTGTTTTTGAAGCGTACACAAACCAACTTATACTATGCTATGGTAAGCAGACTGCTGGTTACATACATATATATAATAGATAAATCACACCTAGATACAGGACAAATAATCGTCCTGATTAAATAATTATTTATCCAAGGTGGGAGTTGAGCCTATGACCTCATGCTAAGCAGTCAGGATCATTAACCATTAGACACACAAGCAAGTTAAATTGTCATTATGTATGTATGTTATTCAACTAAGTACAAGCTAAGTTCCAGAAAATTATAATTCCCTACAACAATCCCCCTTTACAAATGAACTAAATAAATATTCAGAAGTGCATACGAATGTGTACTCTATACGAGTGCATTGTGAAGTGTGTATCGCATGATCTCAACAACAAACGTCACGAAAGGTCGAGGGATCATCCATTAGCTATTCCTTGATGCACTGATTAACTATTTGTACTCTATAAATATTTCAAGAATTGACCTTAATTTAATCTATTGTATCTCTATGGACTAAATTAAGTACAAAAGAAAACTATCCGTGCGTAAGAAAATGTGTTTAACGAAAAATAGAAATGAACAGAATATTTATACCTTTTGCCCGTGACTTCGTCCGCGTCGTGGACGACATCGATATCGTAAAGGATACTATGAATCAAGATTATAGGTATAGTCTCCATACAAACTTGCACCCCTTTTTATTAAGGATAGTTTTGATAAATTAGTAACAACGCTTTTTAATACTTTTTTTAAAGAGTATTTACTGTGATTTTGACATGCGCGTGGGTTTAATTTCCATCAAATCCAAACAATTCTGTGATGAGTACGAGTATTTGAAAAACTTGTCAAACCATCTACAGGTTTGACAAGTTTTCCGACTATTCTGACAGGACGTTACTCTCTGTCGCGAAATAATAATTTAAATTTTGAAAGGGTAAAAAAGTGTTTTGAAAGTTTTATTGCAATAAATTCTACGTAGTGATGATGAATTCTTGGAACAAATACCAACGAGAAGATCATTTAAAAGCAGAATCAATTTCACCTTCTCAATTACAGATTTCCGCTTTAAAGAAAAAAAAAACGGGTTTGTAAAACTTCCGTATAATGTTTATTTGTAAAATTGGTCAACGGGGCATTACTTGGAGAAGAGGTTCGCTGGCCTGATAATTATAACCGAATACTAACACTTTTCGTGACGCATAATTGGAAACCTAGAATATCTCCGATACTACCTTCAAACCTTGAATAAAAGAGCGTACTCCTTCCTAAAAGGCCGGCAACGCGTTTGTGGCTCTTGAGTTGCATACGTTCATGGGCGGCGGTGGTCGCTTTCCTTCACCTGCGTGACCTGCAGGTGATCTAGTATTGTGGACGGTTCGTTAATTCCTTTAGATGTGCCTTTACAAAATGAATCTGAGTTTGTAGATAGAAACGGAATGAATACTATGATGGCATGCGGGCCAAACTTAAAAAAAACTGCACATTTGAAAGATGGCCTGGTTCTGTTCACGATGCCAGAGTGATGAGATGCTTTTCCTTAGCACGGACATAGGAAAGTGGATGGTGACTATTCCCAAACGCATTGATCTTGGGAGACAGTGGTTTACACCCATACAAATACAAAATACAGTTCATTTTTAAAAGTGGGTAACGGTCTAAACAAAAAAAATATTCGAATAGATGACGTATAAACTAGTTAAAATGAACTAAACCTTACCATGGTCCTTTTGCGCCAATTTTGCTATGTCACGAAGGTATCTCCAGTCTTTATTGAAAATACCTATGGCTGTTAATTATTCGGCTTTTATATCGTGTGTCACTAAACTTCCCAAAGAGTATATTTCTGATTTCATAAATAAGGCCAAAAAGGTAAGATCAAACCAAACAATCGAAGTTACTTAATATTTCAGAAAATAAAATAATTTTCAAATATGTCAAAAGTCGACATAATTCTCACGACAATCCGACAATTGTAACCGACCATTGTCAGTAAGAATTTAACTGTTTTTTGACATATGTCGAGGTTTATTAAACGCGTTTTTAAATAACAAATACGTCAATTTGACATATGTCGAGGTTTATTAAACGCGTTTTTAAAAAAACAAATACGTCATGATTATACCTGTCGATTTCTGACATAGTTATCACTTTTATTAAACAGACTAATCGCGAAAATTCTACAAATTTGTAAAACATATTATAAAACGGGGCCCTGGTTCCCGGGCTACTGGTACCCGAGACAGCGTGTGGTTTTTAGTCGAATCGAGTACGACATAACCAATCCACCGATCGTCAAGTGGAGGTTATACGAAGGGATTGCCATACAACAACAATATGGTGTACTTTTTCTACAATAATATGTATGTATTTCGTTATATTATGTATATATATAGTATATATGCATGGCTGTGTCAATTTTAGGGTCAGAAGTTAAAAGAAATAACTTTATAGGGCTAACTGGATGGATTTATAAATAGAGTTTAAACTAACATTCTCAAATGATTATATACTTACGGAAATGGTGAAATGCTAACGAGACCTATTGTCTATTATTTTAATCTATATATAATAGAACAATAACCTTATACCTATTCAAATCAATTATTTACTGTCGCTAGGGAGTTTACTTTGAAGAAAAGTTGTAATATTTTGGCTTACGTCCAGCAGTGGACTATTAAAGGTTGTTGCTGAAATTTTTTGGTTAGTTTTTTTTTGGTTATTAGAGGAATTTGAAGAAAATATTAATTTATTTGATAGTATATTTCTTAATGAAGCTTAAAAGTTATTTTAATTCCCGATACGACTCTTAGCAGCAGATCAGAGACCACAAACAGGAATGGCAACTCGGGGATCAGACGGTAACTAATAAAAGTTGAATGTGTATACATACGATATTGACCGACTTTTAGTTAGAAGTTAAGTTATGTAAAATTGTGCAACATTATTAATAGTTTACAAACAAAAATATTATACAACTGTTCTAAATTCTCATTGACCAAGAAACTTTCTCCAGCGTTTCCATAGATATATCAGCGATTTGACATTATTTGGGGTAAGTCGAACGCGCTAATCTCAAGAGTTCGAATGGAAAAAATCTTTTGGTGGTCGATAGCCCATTTAATGAGGAAGGCTCTATAGGCTACATAACAACCTCCCTCCCCTTGATTCTGAGGGGACTCAACGCTCTCTACTCATATATAATTCTTGGTTTTCTTAAAAAAGAAGACAACTCCCGAACTAGCAATATATCATGTGTCGCGGGGTGGGGGACAACATACATGAAACGGACACAAAGAACAACCAGACTCAGACCCAGATGTCGACAGACAGACAATTTGTGGATCACACAAGCGTCGTCTCATACGGAGATCGAACCCATAACACTCAGTGCAGTATGAAACCGCAACAGTAAGAAGGTGACCGCTTAAATCACTACGCCATCCGTTCAGTTGGAGTCTTGAATTTCAAGTGTCCATGAGCGGCGGTACCCAATTGCCATCAGGTGACCTGTCTTCTCGTTTGCCTCCCTATACCATAAAAATATAATTAAATGTTCGTACCCATCATGACGTAATCAATTCTTAGATCTCTATTTATCCAACCTTAAAATTAGGAGATCGTAAATTTAAAACTCCTGATTTAAAATTCAATGTCGGACTATTCTGTGAATGGCGAATGTCGAAATATATATTATTTATCAAATGTAAAGTTCATTAGGAAAATGTTTTACAACTAACAATGTCACGGTCAAAGTCAAATATAAGCAGCGTCTTGTGTAAGGATAAATTTTGCACAATAACGGAAATAGAAATGCACAATAACGGACTTACTGCCAGAGCCATTTCTCCCAGTCTACCTTCTAGGATACACCTGGTTCCCCGGCTACTGGTACCCGAGACGGGTGTGGTTTTTTAGCCGGTCCGAGTCTAACATAACCACCGGGACACGAAGCTGAGCAACGCCTTGGCACCAAACTGATGAAAAAAGAAGCACATCTCCTAATAGCAAAACCAGAAACAAGAAAGAGATTCCTGCAGTATGCGGAAGTTATATGCCGAAAGGTCATTGACAGAAACAAATAAATTCCAATAAGAGAAACGAAAACAAAAAATAACAACAAACACAAAAGAAAACAAAAGCCTGAAAAAGACTCTCGATAGAGGTTGACAGCATATTTCAAAAAAAAAAACAAACAACCACCGGTGGTGAATCCCCTCGGGGAGAGGAGAGGATTTCCGCAAAGACAAAAGGACTTATGGAGGAGAATAGAATTAACGGAAGGTTCTGTTGTTTAGTACTTTATTAGTACACAGAAACTGTAAGAAGGATATCAGGCAGTAAGTGCTCTGAGTTTAGTATAAAGGGTGGTGACAAATTTACTAACGGGACTAATCCCTCCCACATGCCTATCCCTGTAACTCCTGTACACCAGGATCAGCGCCAGTGATCCACGAACACACCGAGTTATGACACTCAGGAACTCCCATGAAAAATTAAACTGCCTCGGAACCAGCAACGAAATTAATCACAAGTAAATTGGAGGAGTTGGAAATGTACCAAGTTACTAATTTTATTTAGTGTAAGCAATGTGTAATAACATCCAAAGTGTTTTGATTGATGTCTTTTTACTTTATTTTATTTATATTAATTTTTAAATAAGACAACTCCCGCTTTAGGAATATATTCTGTATCGCGGGGGTCTTTCCAAACATACATGAAACGGACACAAGGAATACCCAGACTCAGAACAACAATATGTTACTTCTCTAATTTATGTATAAGGCCGCCCTTTGTACATTACATCGATTGTTAATTACTGTATAATGTCTGTAAAACCCTGGTGTACAAATAAAGTATTTATCTATCTATCTATCTATGTGGATAACACAAAGTGTCGTCCCCTGTGGGGATCGAAGCCACAACACTCAGCGTAGTAGGAAGCGGCGTGGCGCCCGCTTAAACCACTACGCCATTCGTCCAGTCTCCTCTATTATACCTCTTTTATACCCTCCTAGTGAATATTATGACTTTCAGCAGTGCTATTATTAGCGCTGTACCGACGAATTCCAAACGGACTTAGTTTGAAGTTCGAAGCTGTGGCAGCGCTGTACGCAAGGCTGTTTCCTTAGAGAATACGAGTAGCACTGCAGGACAGAGGTAGAGTTCAGTGAGACGTTTACAAGCAGAGTTTACAGGATTGTAAGTGTCTTGTGTCGACCGTGAAAAACTTTGAATTATTTTTGCTTAATACCGGTTTTCTGTGAAGGTATACAGTAGAGCCGGCCCCACGGTTTGCTTGGCTGCCACTTAGGTGGATATTATAAAGGCATTAGTTAACTTTGTGAACAAAAAACATACTTTAAT
The DNA here is from genome assembly GCA_902825455.1 of Arctia plantaginis. NCBI lineage: Eukaryota > Metazoa > Arthropoda > Insecta > Lepidoptera > Erebidae > Arctia > Arctia plantaginis. Next base: position 2,977,378 of record CADEBD010000289.1, on the reverse strand, counting down.
ATTCTTCTGACAGGTTGTACATTAAATGATTGTCCGCAACTTCCTCTGATGTTTGACATCAAATATCTCCTCAGCAAACAGTAAACACGGTAATTAACACTCTTGTACGAGATGAGGGCGTGTCGTGTTTATTTGATGTCAAATTATTACAGCATCGGTTGATGATCTAAACTTATATAAGAAAGCGAAGGTCAATTCTCGTAATATAAGTTTGGTTACAATTCAGTTCCGATGTACTCTCGATACTCAGCTGTCATAAAAGGTATTTTCGTGGTAAAGTATTGAACATGCAACGTTGTTAATGTGAGTATATCGTATTGTAACCGAAAGTTGACTCGGTAATCTGTTAGTCTTAGTAATGATGTTTAATACTTTACTTTTGACGTGACAACGTCTTATAATTCGATGGAGCCGGCTGCACGCACGAAAAAACATGACTCATGCGGCGTTACCTCGCTCTGAGGCGTTCCATTTAAGGCTTGTAGTGCAAGCGAGAGCGCGGAACGGGCGACAAAGAGGCACAATCGGCCTTCGGCAGCGTTTGACATCTGTCTCTCTCCTACTTGAGTGAGCGATGCGTCCGCATGGACAGCTGCTATACAATAATACATTTACATGTTTTCGTAAAATGCAACCATTCCATCAGTATTTTCTTATCAATGTCACGTTCAACTATCGTCAGTAAACCGACTTTACAGACAACCGATTTTTTTATAAGGGGACAAACGAGCAGACGGGTCACCTGATTCTAAGCAACTACCGCCGCCTTTGGACACCTGAAACTCAAAAGTCACAAGTGCGTTGCTGCCCTTGGAGTCCCTCTGCTCGAGTCAGCGGGAGGGGGATTTGGGCTGCGGTAACCTCACTCACTCAGTAAACGGCAACGAAAGAATTTTCTGTGAGGCCGTGGTATCACTCCCGTCGAGCCGGCCGTTTAGTGCCGAAGCATGGCTCTTCCACGGTAACCTTTTATGAGGGTTGCGAGATCAAGAGTTGATCGTAACTGAATTTTGACCGAACTTCTATTACGAGGATTGGGCTTCAGATTATAAATTTCTTTTTTATTAGACAGATTATTCTGGCATGTTGGTCTTCGTGATTAGCGACCCTAATTGCTAAGCTAAGGGTTCGATTCCCACCCCTGATAAATAATTGTGTAATGAGCACGATCATTGGTTCTGCATCTAGGAGTATTTTATCTACAACAGTTTTTTTTTTTATTGAACGCATTTCGATTGTAGATTATATGGTACTCATCATAACACTTCACACACGTCTTTACACCAGAAGCAGAGAAAGATAAACTCGGGTGTAATTGTTAAGGACGGTTAGTAAGTTGATCATCTATATTTTAAGATTTCATTAAGAATATTAAAACAATCAAATCAATCCATGTGATGACAGTTAAAAAAATACGGAGTGCCACCACCCCTGTTCATCCCATGTGTGTCGTAAGAGTCGACTAAGGGTGCAAACTACGCAGAACAGCACTGCAAAAAGAATATAAAAACTTGACACAAACCCTATACCAACCCGTCTGGCCAGCGTGGTATAGTAAGCCAAGACCTTTCTAGAATTAGGCCCAGGTGACCCTCTGCTGTTAATCCTCTATTCCATAAATAAAAGTTTAGAATCATCGATACACACGTGCAAATAATTCGTTTACGATATGTTTCACAACAGTCCGCGAACTTTAATGATGTAGGACAATGTCAGCAAGGTAGGTTCATGAATAATTTATTGTTTTACGTAATCATAACTGTATCTATGATTCGCGAATCTTATACTAACATTGACAATAAAAATAACTCTTTTGTCTATGTTATAGGGGCAAACGAGCTCGGGAGGGAGGGCCAGCTAAGTGGTAATCGAGTTAGTTAACACATAGCAAAGTTAAGCAATTAAAGCGAGGTCAGTTTGTGGATGGGTGACCATAATTAATACATTGAGATCCCTCCCTGCCTCGGAGAGCACGTTTTTTCTTCCTCTTTCTCCATATTGCCCTCCGCAAGGTCAGTGACAACTTCCCAGAGCACGTTCCCCACAGCGTGTTACAATCTCGCCTGACACTCACCTTGGACCTTCTTATCAATAACGGGCATCATTTATGACGAGTTATACGAGACACACTGATAAGATGCGTATAACATGCGCATGAGCAATGCATACGGCTAAGCCAGGCCGGTATGTCGCGCCCGAAGGTGCCCGCACCATTGGGGGCAGACGCTAGGAGGGGTCCGGATGTTAGCAGTTCCCGGATCCCTCCTATTACAGGCGCAGAGTGGCACACCGTGTGGTTTTAGTCGGTCCGATTCCGACACACCCGGTGACGGTCCGAGGGGATTCCCACACGTAAAAAAACGTTGGTATCTCGCCAAGATAGAAAGTATGCAGGTTAAGAGATGCTGTATCGTATATGGTAAGTAGACTAGCATACAATGCACCCTACAGTACTTGAATTACTAGCTAAGGATGAAGAGGAATATCAGGAAAGGAGAGGGTTCTTACAAGGCGCGGTGGGACTCCGATGATATACTTGCTGATACACTTGTGTGCTTTGAAGATGTCGAGGAGCAGGATACCTGCGGGATGAGGATATCAGGTAAAGGATTTGTATAAGCAGTGTTAGGGTTATGAGTCTTTAAGCAGAAAACAATATTTTTTCATAAGCTAACTATTTCAGGATAAACGTTTCCTAATATGGTTACCGGAATAACAAACAAATGTAAACCTGAGCAGAAGGCCAATTCTCGTAATAAAAGTGTGGTCAAAATTTAGTTCCAATCAACTTTCGATCTCGCAACTGCCATAAAAGGTATTTTCGTAGTGCCCCCTTCGCTCTGCTGCTCTGAATCGTCTGCTGGTTTGCCCCCTATAAATAAATTTAGGTTAGCGTAAAGGTAACTAGGTAAAACAAGTTCAAGGCAGATGCGTTTATTGATCAAATCAATCAAAATATCAAACCTCGTTTCTAAGGAAAGATCTATGTCCAGCAGTGAACTATTTAAGAATAATTTTATATGAATCAATATGCATAGTACAACGATAATACCCTATAATTTATGTGTGTGTGACCGCGTGATGACGGATTAAGAATACCAAGTGTCGCCATCCCTATTCATCCCGTGGGTGACGTAAGAGTCGACTAAGGGAGCAAACTACGCTGGACAACAGCACTGCAAAGAGAAATACCAAACGTCTGGTCAGCGTGGTATAGTACCAACCTTCTTTCTTAGAAGCGGTCTATGTTCAATAGTGGGCTGCTAAAGGCTTGTCGATGATGATGACCCTGTAAATACTATCGCATCTCAGCAACTATCGCACTTCAGGTGTATCTTAATTCGCTGATAAATTGATGCGAAGCAATTGCTCCGCTATCAAAAAGATAAGTTTTTTATTCTTTACGGGTCATAAGTGTTAGGTTTCATGAATTATATCAAACGATTATTAGTATTTGTTTTTAAAAATCGATTTGATTCGTTTAACGGCAACACTCGGGTTTGTGCTGGCTGTTAAGTCACTTTTTGGGAAGCTAGCATCAAAGACGGACGTCTTGGTAAGTACGCATCCAATTTTGTAAGAAAGAATAAGTAAAACATTAATTGTTCTGTTTGACTATTTATTTTGTCCATTGAAATATGCAGGAAGCCAAGTAACTCTTGATTAAATATTGGAACCATTGCTTAGTCTAGGAAACATTGTCAACTATTTATTGTGAGGGTAATATTGAAATTTCCAGGGACTTCCTTTCTAGGGTATACCTGGTTCCCCGGCTATTAGTACCCGAGACGGCGTGCGGTTTTAGTCGGTTCGAGTCCGACATGCCACCGACAGGTGGTATCCGAGGGGATTTCCGCACGGAAAAAAAAAAAGGGTAATATCGAAATATGTATTTATAATTCTGGCTTAGTGTTGTGTCTTACTACATAATTTACTAGATTTCTTCTTGAAGAAGGCAAAATAATGAGAATAAAAGAACATTTTGCTCGTGGCTAAGCCCGCGTGTATGTCAGTTTTCGCGGTAAAAGCTATCGCTGATAATGTAGCTTTGCTTTAGTGAAAGACTTTTAAAATTGGTTTAATGGTAGAGATAGTGACAAAAAAACAAATAAACTCACTTCCACATTTACAATATAATTATGAAAGTTAAGTCCGTGTGGTGACGGATTAAGAATACAGAGTGGCACCACCCTTATTCATCCCGTGGGTGTCGTAAGAGCCAACTAAGGGAAAAAACTACGCAGAACAACAGCACTCCAGAGAGAAGGAAAACTTGACACAAACCCTATACCTATCCGTCTAGCCAGTACAGTACAGTAGGCCAAAACATCCTTTCTAAGGAGAGACTTATGTCCAGCAGTGGACTGTTAAAGGCTGTTGATGATTGATGATGATGATGACGATGTGATGAAACTACGGATTAGCAAGATTGTTGTTACTCGTCAAAATTTTCGAACAACGATTTATTACGATTTTGGACACGGCTAAGTCAACAAGAGAGTGCTCAGACTTGGTGATGAAGTTTAATGTTACAGGAGTATAGTGGGTTCGATCCCCACATGAGACGACACTTTGTGTGATCCAAAAATTGTTGTTCTGAGTCTGGGTGTTCTTTGTGTCCGTTTCATGTATGTTTGTAAAGTCCCTCGCGACACAGGATATGTTCTACGTGTGGGAATTGTCTTTAAAAAAAATGTGATCAATCGGTGTTCAACTTTAAAGTTATTGAAGCGTACACAAACCTACTTATACTATGCTACGGTAACCAGACTGCTGGTTAAATACATATATCTTTATATATATAATTCTTCTGTGAGTGTGTATGTCACTGAACTTCTCTCAAACGACTGGACCGATTTTGATGAAATTTTTTGTGTGTGTTCAAGGGGATCTGGGAATGGTTTAGATTCACAATTTTGTCCGCTGGACAATGTTTTTTTAATTAATTTTTAATTTATTAGTAGTTGTTGATTTTGGAATGTTTTACATTGGATCCGACAGACGGCGCTACCATCGCAGTGTCAAATTTGACAGGACAACGTCTGTCGGGTCCGCTAGTATACATATAATAGACAAATTACACCTAGATACAGAACAAATGATCATACTCATCAAATAAATGGCACGAATGGGCCGGCTCGACCGGAGTGATACTGAGTGAGTGAGGTTCCCGGAGCCCAAATCCCCCCTCCCACTGACTCGAGCAGGAGGGACTCCAAGTGCAGCAACGCACTTGTGACATTTGAGTTGCAGGTGTCCATGGGCAGCGATAGTTGCTTACCATCAGGTGACCCGTCTGCTCGTTTGCCCCCTAATACCGTAAAAAAAAAATTGCCCTAGGTGAGAGTTAAACCTACGACCCCAGGCTCAGCAGTCAGTCTTCGCGACACAGGATATATTCCTAGTGCGGGAGCTGTCTTAAAAAAAAACACAGACACAACGTCATGGAGGACCACGTCACGCGAAGGTCAGCTAGCGTCTGCGGTTATAAAATCCAATATTGATACGAGTATCATACGACTGTATTAGGCGTTTGGCCAATTATACTTGGCAAATCAATTTTCATAAGTATTCGAAGGTTCGGAAGCTACCACTCAATACATAAAGCAATATTTAGCGGAAGACCAGGAAATACTGTTAACTGTAAATGAATAGGTAACGAAACCTGTACATTTACCATTAATTACTCAGTCATCAACAGCCTAAACTAGTCCACTGCTGGACATAGGCCTCTCCTTAGAAAGGAGGTTTTGGCCTACTATACCACGCTGGCCAGACGGGTTGGTACAGGGTTTGTTTCAAGTTTTCCTTCTCTTTGCAGTGCTGTTGTCCTGCTTAGTTTGCTCCCTTAGTCGGCTCTTACGACACCCACGGGATGAATTGGGGTGGTGACAATTTGTATTCTTAATCCGTCACCACACGGTCAATTACTCAGTAGTAGTTAGTAAATTAGTCCGTGTGGCGACGGATTAAGAATACGCAGTGTCACCACCCCTATTTATCCCGTGGGTATCGTAAGAGCCGACTATGGGAGCAAACTACGCAGTTTACATCATATTTAAAGGATAGGGAACAGCTAGTAGAAATAGAATTTTATAATAACAAGACAAATAAAAAAGAATTAATCCGATCAGATTACAAGCTAATTAACACCTCTATTCCACAGGGAAGTGTATTGGGGTGTACATATATATAAACGATATCCCAAAAAATATATACGAACCATGTGTTTTGTTTGCAGACGACATATCAATACTCACTTCATGCGAAAATAACAATAACCTTAATGATAAATTAAATTCTATACTTACTGTTACAACTGACTGGATGACCGAACACAATCTAGAAATTAATTTCAACAAAACAAAAATAGTTACATTCCACCCACATCTGAAAACACCAATAAACGTAAATTACACCTTCAATAACATAAACTTAAAAGTAGTAAATAAATTCACCCTATTGGGCATTGACGTAGACAGACATATTGATTGGAAATCACACATTCGAAGAATACAAGCCGAAATTCCAAAATTTACTTACACCCCCCGAGAAATAAAAAAAACTACAGACCTTAAAACAGTACTTGCTACCTACTATTCATATGCCTACGCGTGGTTCACATACGGAATAATCCTATGGGGCAATAGTACAGATGCACCTACACTATTCACTTTACAGAAAAAACTAATAAAAATCCTAGTAAACATAGAAGACACAGACAGTTGCCAACCTCACTTTGTCGAACTTGAAATTTTAACCTTACCCAGTATCTACATATTGGCAACCTGTAAATTCGTTAGACAACACCCAGAGTTCTACAGCAAAAGAGAGGACATACAAACCAAAATGACGCTTAGACACAAAGATAGACTTAATCTACCAGCTTTCCGACTCAAAATGCACTCGTACAGCAAAACAGATACAGAAAACAAATATAACAGTTTCACAAAAAAAAACATTTTCAAAACTTTTTCTTCTAAGTAAAAGCTACTACAGCATTAGATAATATTTTAAAGATAGAATTCTAAAATAATAAAATTCATAAATTATACAACTATTATGATAAATAATAAATAAAATATGAATTCCTTTCTCCCAAACATACTGTGCGGAAGCAATAAAGTATTGAGTATAGACTACAGCACTGAAAAGAACAGAAAAACTGCCTGGCCAGCGTCGTTTAGTACGCCAAAACCTCCTTTTAAAGGAGAGGATTTTGTCCAGCAGTGGACTATTAAAGGCTGTTGATGATGATGATGAGTTAGTAAATTACATCCAGGTATACGAAATCGACTATTAAAACTACCTTAAAATAACAATAGTAGGCTATGAGATAAAATGATTGAGTAGCTTAAATTAAACTGCCTCGGTGCTGAAGTGGTAGCGAATGCGACTGCTGTGCTGAGGTCTCGGGTTTGACTCCCAGGCCGGACCTCTCCGCTTAGTTTGATACTAGATGGCGTTGTGTGTCAGTTGTACGAAATATTTATATTTGTTTATTTATAAATCACAAGATAAACATTTTACAGTGACATAATAAAATAAACCACAATAAATTATAACAGGTCTAAGAAAAAGCTTACAGTTTATCGTTGGCAGCAGTGCAAGTGTACGAATGTAGCTCGTCAGAACTGGCACCTGGCTCTAAATAATAGGAAATGAAATAAAATCACAATCACATGAGATAAATCATATGAATTATAAATCATAACATCAAACCGGTGACTGATTTACATTATGCTACTTCACAAAAAGAAAAGGTTTAAATATATATTTATAAAAATAATTTTGACCGGTTTTAATGCCATTTGACGACCGAATGGCGTAGTGGTTTGTGTAACGGACTGCTATTCCAAAGGTCGCGGATTCGATTCCCGCTCAAGTTAAACATTTGTGTGCATGAACATTTAATGTTTGATTTGGTCTGGGTGTTCCTATGTATAATAAGTATGTATTTACAAAAAAAAGTATATAATGTATTTTATCAGTTGTCTAGTAGCTATAGTACAAGCTCTGCTTAGTTTGGGACTAGATGGCGTTGTGTGAATGTGGTACAATATTATTTATTTATTTATTTATCTTTGTCAATGACAAAATCACATTCACTTGTGAAATCACTGTGACTACAGCGAATCATTTCATACAATGAATATGATTTAAAAGTAGCAATAATTTCCATGAGTAGTAAATACAAGTGCACTGTCATAATCATAAAGATATAACCTAGAGGGAACAAGAGCACCAATCTTGCAATATAGGCAATGACAGAGATGGATAATAGTCAGTCCCCTCTATCTCTTTCTAGCCGAGCTCTGTGGTTGGCTTGGGAATGTGGAGGATTAATAAGTAGCCAATCGCAGCTTATCTAAACAAAGACCGAGGGAAATATCGGGAAACCATCTCTCTCGTTGCCTGTATCGCCTCCACTTACAGGCATCTGTACCCCATGTTCTCTCTATGGTCATAATAAAGGAAATTGGCGGATTTGGGCCATACCGTTAGAATCTGCCTATATTCAAAATAGATAACATTATTTTTAATAAGTGCTCGAAATAATAATAGTTACCAAGTTTACGGAGAGATATTTTTTTAATGCGCCTGCGCGCATGGCGTAGTGGCTTCGTTTGTGTGATCCACAAATTGTTGTTCTGAGTCTGGGTGTTCTTTGTGTCCGTTTCATGTATGTTTGTAAAGTCCCCCGCCACACAGGATTTATTCCTAATGCGGGAGTTGTCTTTTACAAAAAAAAAAAAAATTAAGTAGAAGTGGTATTGTAAATCAGTCACAGGTGTAGCGAAATGATTTTTCAATCATATAATTTAGCACAATTGATTTTAATTTTATTCGATCCCTAGTAGCCGCCCTTTGAATGTCCGGCATCCTCGCCTCTATAAAAAGCAAAAGTTACTTTTTACAGAGTGAGTGAAGTTACCAGAAGGGTGGGGGGGGCGTCTAAGGGGTGTCAGGCACTTGTTTCTCTAAGGAAACTTAGTTTGAAATTCGACGCTGTGACAGCGCTGTAGCTGTACGCAAGGTTCCTTAGAGAATAGCACTGCTGGTGACCAGTCAGCTCATTTTCTCCCTGTATGATGAAAAACTGGGTATGGTAATACCACAACTCACTGGTTACTTCCGAAATCTCAACTGTACAAACTTTAATTTTCAAAAGTAGTTTACCCAATGAGTGTCGGAATTTGCAAGCAAAATATTTTTAACTGATTTCAATGCGTGGATTATTTTTTTTGTGTTTTTATTAGGCGATATGTTCGCCATTTGTGAACGGCATTCCATTATTATTTTTCTAAACGAATATGTTATAGTCAAGGTTGAGTTCATTAAAATTCGAAATAAATATACCATTGTGTTTGCAAATTTAATGCAAAATGAACAATACAGCTTAGTACAATTTACCAAGAATTCGGCGTATTTTTAAGTCGTTGATGGATGTTTTAATGTAAATTATTGAAAATTTGACTTTTATTACATTGCATTAAAGTTAAAGTTTTTTAAGTACCTTTTATTTTATATACGAAATAAACGCAAATACTTATTACGATTATTATAAACAAATGTGAAACAATTTCCCAACAATGGCAAGTAGCGTCATCTATCCTATTCACTATGAACTACTACATTCAATATTGTACTAGCACATATTATGTGTATGTGCAAGTCAAAGGTAGTGACACAAAAGTAATTAATTACAGCGCCATCTATGATCTACTATAAGAACTTCTTAAGTACAAAACAAACAGTTGTGTATCCTATCGGAAATAACTTCCCAACTTGTGCTAATATAATACTGCAAGCTGAGTATTTACATTTTGGTATTATTAATGTTTATTCATTAATTAACCGACTTCATCTCTTCATCTCAATCTTATTTTTTTATGTAAGGTCACTGATTACTCGAAAATGCCTCAACCGATTTGGAAAGTTGTTTTTTATTTCAAAGGATATACTTCCCAAGTGGTCCCATTTAAATTTTAAAGAAATCGGTTGTGGTTGTTAAAAAATCAACAAAAATCTAATAATTGTGTACATCGGTGATATCTTCGTTTGCTCTGTGTCGGTATTGTTCAAAGTCGGTTCAACTTTTTTCTAAAAAGATTTTTATTTATTTTCGCTTTAAATTAAGACTTGATTAGGGTTTTATTATAGTGTACGTACCAATGATATTTTAAGGAAGATACATTATTTCATACTGCACGCACAAAACATTTGTTCCGTAACCGTACATACATCTATTAACACACACACACACAACACCCTTACCTGTGTTATAATATTCCTTTATCTTTATTTACATTTTGTCGTAATTTCTGCACAGAGGAAATACACAGGAATGCATTTTATGGATTTTCTCGAATTAAATAGTACGTGCGCTCGCTCGCAGTGGTTCTAAGACCCCCGCAGTTTATGCGATGGCGTATCTACCTCTTGTTTGTACATAATATCATTGAAGCGAACAAAGGCATTTGACGATCTTATGACATGCTAACCTTGAAACGTACACCTACCTATGTACGTAACTATTTACTATTAAACCTCAGAGTAGTAATACAAGCAATGAAAACGGCGTGAGGGGTCTATGGACCCCCGGATGGAATGAAGTTAGTGTCGATTAAAAGTCTTGTTGCAAATTTTTCGGTCTCTCTCTCATCCGCTCAGAACGAGTGACGTGCGATAAGAAACTTCGTTCCAAAAAATAATTTTATGTACTTTTAGGTATAGCTGTTTTACGTAATTTGTAACGTAATAACATGGTTGGTCTGCCTACTGGTAAACTCACACATTCGGTAAAAAGCAACAAAGTATTATTTACGTTTCTGAAAAATATTCTAGACAAATAAATAAAATTCAGGGATGTTAGACTGTGGTAAGCCAAAGCTGTCATCATAGCTCCCGAACGGATGGAGCAATTTCGCTGCGGACTTTTTTGTTCGAAAGCCGATGTGGTCGAGATGGTCCTTAGCTATAAACTTTGGAGATGATCACTAAAATTTTCAGGTCCGATTGATCCGAAATTTGGTATACTGTTACTTTGATGGTATTTCCACGACATGGTAACCTGGAACTTGCTGCTGCATCAAGTAGTCTGCGTGATAGCCAACTCCTCAGAAAAATATACCATGTCTCCGTGTGGTGACGGATTAAGAATACAGAGTACCACCCCTATTCATCCCGTGGGTGTCGTAAGAGGTGACTAAGGAAGCAAACTACGCAGGACAACAGCACTGCAAAAAGAAGGAAAACTTGACACACCCTATACCAACCCGTCTGGCCAGAGTGGTATAGTAGGCCAAAACCTGCTTTCTAAGGAGAGGCCTATGTCCAACAATGGACTATTAAAGGCTGTTGATGTGATGTGATGAAGTGATACCATGTTTGGGCTTTATACTGAATTTTGTGTCGGGGGTTTTATAAATAGGTTTATTGCTGTTTTAAAGTATGATGTCACATCTCTCAATTAATTTATGTCCTGACCTTACCCACTTGTAACGTTAAGGGCACGTGGTCAATGAATAATAAAGTGTATCACAACATTCACAACAAATGTGCCAGTACAATATCAAGTTCGCATTTCATCTATACTAATATTATAAAGCTGAAGAGTTTGTTTGTTTATTTGTTTGTTTGTTTGAACGCGCTAATCTCAGGAACTACTGGTCCGATTTGAAAAATTCTTTCAGTGTTAGATAGCCCATTTATCGAGGAAGGCTATATATCATCACGCTAAGACCAATAGGAGCGGAACACCAATGAAGAATGTTTAAAAAACGGAGAAAATTTATTACTATTGAGAGACGCAGACGAAGTTGCGCGGGTCAGCTAGTACAATATATAATATATAATAAAATACCAGATACATTGAAAGATTTGCCACTTCAACAATTTAAAAATAAGTTTACAGACTTCCTGGTGGAGAAATGTTATTACTGTCTAACGGATTATTTAAATGATGCAATTTAATTATTATATTGTTTTACTAGCTGAGACCGCGAAAGTAGTCTACGTTACTCCTGATGTCATCAGCTATGTGCCAGTGAAAGTCCCGTCGAAATCGGTCCAGCCGTTCCAGAGATTACCCGGAACAAACAGACAGACAGACAGACAGACAGACAAAAATTGTAAAAAAATGTTATTTTGGCATATGTACCGTGTAAACATACATAAGCATTTAGTAAAAAGCGGTTATTTTAATATTACAAACAGACACTCCAATTTTATTTATTTGTATAGATTTTTTATGACATTTTTTGTAGTTTTTTTTTGACAAGTAAAGATTTAAATTTTATTATTTCTCATTATAATTTTATTGAAATATGTAAAAGGTTTTTATATCCTAATTTTATTTAATAATTGTCTTTTTTTTATCTTAATTATGTACCATCAGTCATAAATTTTTGTAAGCAATAAATTATTCACAATATTCTTTTAGATTTGTATGCCGTATGACAGAATGTACCAGGAACTTACTCGTACTTTACTTACACAACATCTAATTTGTATTTTTTACCTTCATTCTAAACAAATAAAGTTTGATTTGATTTGATTTGATTTTTCATTGGCTATGCTGTTCGTCTAGTGGGAGTGGGTGACTGCTAAATCTGAAGTCCAAGTCTCGTAATAAAAATTTGGTCAAAATTCAGTTCCGATCTACAAATGTCAAAAAAGGTATTTTTGTAGTAAAATAGTAAAGTATTATTAACCTCCGACGCGTCGCCGTCACAACAGTTGTGACAACAAATTTTTACGCGGTAGCGTCTCTGTCACAACATTTAGAAGAATATATATCAGGGATTCCAAATATATGTTTATTTCATTGAATCTATACTAATATTATAAAGCTAAAGAGTTTGTTTGTTTGAACGCGCTAATCTCAGGAACTACTGGTCCGATTTGAAAAATTCTTTCAGTGTTAGATAGCCCATTTATCGAAGAAGGCTATATATCATCACGCTAAGACCAATAGGAGCGGAGCACCAATGAAGAATGTTTCAAAAACGGAGAAAATTTATTACTATTGAGAGACGCAGACGAAGTTGCGCGGGTCAGCTAGTATAATTATAAAATAACGTAGATATTGAGGTAATAATGACTTCGCTCATCTGTGACTGGGTCACTAGTTCAAGAGAGCGACAGTAACGGGTCATAGGTCATCCGCGCGCCGCGAAGTCCTAAGAGTTAAGACTAGTGAATTACCGATTTGACTTTCAGTTACAATACATATATAATCACATTACAGTCAACGCTGGATGTTTGACATCAGATCACATCAACTGCATTTACTAGTCCACTGCTGGACATAGGCCTCTCCTTACGAAGGAGGTTTTGGCCCACTATACCACGCTGGCCAGACGGGTTGGTATAGGGTTTGTGTCAAGTTTTTCTTCTCTCTGCAGTGCTGTTGTCCTGCGTAGTTTTTTCCTTAGTCGCCTCTTAAGACACCCACGGGATGAATAGGGGTGGTGACACTCTGTATTCTTAATCCGTCACCACACGGTTCGATGTTTAAAACGTTACTAAGAAAATACCTATTATGATATTTTTGAGGTTGAATGTAGTTCGGTACTGAATTTTGACCGATTTTTTATAACGACCATTGGCTTTCTGCGGTAGTAAGCGAGTGGTCTGGCCTGGCCAGGCCTGCGTACACAAGTGTGTGTGGGTGTGTGTGTGTGTGTACTCCCTATAGATAAAGTATACAAATACATATTAGAAAATAACACTTTTTCCCGTTGAGTATTTAAAGTGGCTACGTCCTTATCCGTCGGTGTGATTAAAGAGCGTCCTGTGATCAAGTTCTTGCGGATTTGATGTAGAATTTAACAAGAATACCTGCAATGTTCGACCTACAGCCTACAGAATAGAACCTTTACTTAGAGACTCACCTAACAGCATCCCGCAAGGTGGCAGATGCAGCTGGACGCTGATGAGAGTATTATCAGGGATCACGTCTTGTCACCGAGATGCCATTCTTTATTTATTCCTGGGGACAAAAATAATCTTATACATAATACTCATTAAAGAACACCTTATCAAATTAAAAGAGTAACAAGATAATAGTAGCAATATATTTTTTTTTGACATTTCCCGCATTAGGAATATATCCTGTGTCGCGGGGGACTTTACAAACATACATGAAACGGACACAAAGAACACCCAGACTTAGAACAACAGATTTGTAGATCACACAAGTGACAGTGAAGTGACAAGTGTCGTCCCATGTGGGGTTTGAAACCACAACACTAGGCGTAGTAGGAAGCGGCGTGGCGACCGCTTAAACCACTACGCAGTGTATAGTTATTTGAAATGTACGTACGTACTACGTGCAGTCTTATAGTTATTTAAAATGAATAGAAATAAAGAAGAGAAGAAAATAATTGAAAATGTTTAGATATTTAAAATTTACAAATAAACGACTTTAATTTTTAAATGTTTATATACCTCATCATCACACCGCATCTATTAAATTAGTTTTGTGATTCGTCTTAATTGTAAGAGTCATTCTCACAGTCTCCAAAGGTAACCATCAAACCTTTTAAACTACAGAGCGAACTCAAATAACTACTCTCTAGCGCAGTCCGTTAAAAAGGAGTTCCAATATCCACCACATAAAGGATAGAACAAAATAACCATCACCTGTGATTTTAAAAAGCATGCATCGCAACTGTGACTTCAAAATCACTGCGACTTATAATTATGATTACGCTAGCGCCAGACTCGCGTAAGGTCTAAAAGTTCATAGCCTTTAATAGTAAGATAAAAAGTTTAAATAATTTTTTTTTGTAACTAAACATACTTGAATATTTCTAGACGTATTGATAGATTACACTCAGAAACAGAACAAATGATCTCGCTCAAACAACAAACCTTTAATGTCGTTGTGCGTCAAATGTCCGAAAATTAATATACCTCACACAACTCACACACGGCCGTCTGATGCAAAACTAGGTAGGGCCTGTGCTATGGTAACCAGACAGCTGATAAACATACTTATATATTTCTAAATACATACATATTATAGATAAATTATACCCAGACACAGAGCAAATGACCGTGCTTATCACAATTATTTGTCCTGGGTGGGGACAGAACCCACGACCTACGGCTTAGCAGTCAGGATCACTAACCAGGACCCACAGGACTTTTAAATTATTATTACTTCTTTTACAAAGTTTTTTGCGCGTTTTCTTAAAAAGTGTACAAAAAAATCTCCTTATCCTTAGATAAAAAATAAAACCCATAGATAAAAAATAAAACCCATAGATAAAAAAAAGTTTCAATTGAACTTCAAACTCTAGTCGACTAAATGATCAGGAAACAAAACGAATGAATGAATAAATTCTAAATCGTAATGCCTAACTTCCTGCCTATTGTGACATGTAACATAAATATCTATACCTAGTCTTTTTATTCAGTTTAATCTCTCATAGAAGATGAACAAATACAATTGTTACAAGTAAATAACAACTGCACAACATAAACAATGAATGCATTAAATTTTTAGTACTATTTTTAAACTTACGGAAGGGACTGGACCCTACGACACAGGAAATCCTAGTGTGGGGGCGGGAGATATTTAGTTTTAATAGCTAAGTACTCTCATGAAATTTGTATATAATAATATGTTGTGGACAAATTTTTTGTAAAAAATAATAATAATAATAATTAAATTGTATACATATAGCCTCAGTGGTCGTAACAGATTTGTTTGTTAAGTCTTTAAAAAGAAGGGCGGGAAGTGTTTTCTCTTGTGATAGGGCCTGATTAGGCATGGTGTTGATTCGGGAAGGACCTGAAATGACATGGTCTGGGTCCTTACAGAGTAGTGCGCCTGACTGGCCTTCGGGGTGGTTTTTAGTGGAATCACTACATACTAATGGCTCCTGAGTCCCTGAGGAGCAGAAGATCCGAAGGGATCCCGTGAACAAAAAAAAATTAGTCTTCAAGAAGAATCGAATTATAATTTTTTGTTTAGGAGGCAAAGGAGCAATCGGATCACCTGATAGTAACTACCCATGGACATATGCAGCTCAAGAGACACAAGTGGTTTAACGCCCTTGGAGTACACCCTCACTCCCCCTCCATGAGTTATGGGAGATAGAGATTAGGATTCCAGAAACCTCGCTCACTTCGTGAAAAGCAACGAAAGAATTACTTAACACAGGTTATTCTGTAAGATTTGAGAGGAGCAAACTACGCAGGACAACAGCACTGCAGAGAAGGAAAACTTGAAACAAACCCTATACCAACCCGTCTGGTCAGCGTGGTATAGTAGGCCAAAACCTCCTTCCTAAGGAGAGGCCTATGTCCAGCAGTGGACTAGTAAAGGCTGTTGATGATAAAAACAAATTCATATATAATAATAATGTACTATAATATAATATTTACTAAAATTGATTTAATACGTGAGCAATAACAGAAATACCTACTTAGTTCTATTTACTCAACTACATTTCAATATGATGATAGAATGTTTGCATTTCTCTCCTAATGTTGCCGTGCCCGACAGGGTCCATAATTGTTTCTTTCTACATTTATAAGTGTGTACGGATTAAGAATACGGAATGTCCACCCCTATTCATCCTGTGGGGCCCGTCTGGCCAGCGTGGTACAGTAGGCCAAAACCTCCTTTCTAAAGAGAGGCCTATGTACAGCAGTGGATTATTATAGGCTGTTGATGATGAACATTAATAAGACTTGTGTATAAATTATGGAGTGCAATAAACGAATTGAATTGAATTGCTTTTCACTAGTGTCACACTCTCAAAGGTCTGATAAATAATTAACTTCGATTGCTCCGTTTATCAGCGGTGCTGAAGGTAAACCAGTGCAAACAACAGGTATCTTATCGTCAAAGGTATAACTTATATACTTATGTTTATTGTATATAAATTATATTGTTTTGACACATCGGACAAATGCTTAAGACTGTGTAACATGAGGTAAAATTACTGTAGCTACATAAATGTTTAGTAAATATAATGTCCGTGTGGAAGTGGCGTGCAATGGGAGAGGCCTATGTCCAGCAGTGGACTGCGATAGGCTGATGATGAAGTGGTGACGGATTAAGAATACAGAGTGTCACCATCCCTATTCATCCCGTGGGTGTCGTAAGAGCCGACTAAGGGAGCAAACTACGCAGACCAACAGCACTGCAAAGAGAAGGATAACTTGACACAAACCCTATACCAACCCGTCTGGCCAGCGTGGTATCGTAGGCCAAAACCTCCTTTCTAAAGCGAGGCCTATGTCCAGCAGTGGACTATTAAAGGCTGTTGATGTGATGAAATATAATTTCAGAATTGATAACACAGTGATCACTATGCAATACGGCAATACGCTTGAAATATTTTAAAATGTGGGTCGACCGGCGTCGCTGAGGAAATACTCAGCCGATCTCCATTTTAATCGTGGCCCTGCCAAGCCTTAAGCTCATTCCCTTCTGCGACCCGTACTATCGTCCCGATTGCCACTAGGTGCGAAACTTGGTGTGTACAAACTGCGCGTAGAAAGCCTGAATGACTCCTGAGCCCAAACCTGCTCGTTCGTGCAACCTGCGAAAGCTCGCGCACTACCATCTGCGACCTCGTCTCCGTGAGAACCCCTACGGACCAAGACTACGGTGGCTCGAGGAGGCCACGTACCCCATGTCCGTCCTATTTATTGGAGTGGTCATTAATGTATTGACATCAACAGGCCGTTAGTTATGGTAGATCATTATGCCGACTAAGGGAGCAAACTAAGCAAGACAACAGCACTGCAAAGAGAAGGAAAACTTGAAACAAACCCTATACCAACCCGTCTGGCCAGCGTGGTATAGTAGGCCAAAACCTCCTTTCTAAGGAGAGGTCTATGTCCAGCAGTGGACTAGTATAGGCTGTTGATGTGATTATGCCAATAGTTGTGTAGTGGTTGGTGGTATTTAAAAGTTTACTAGTATTTCTTATGGAGCAGTGTTTTAAAAAACCGCACGCCGTTTCGGGTACCAGTAGCCAGGCAACCAGGTGTACCCTAGAAAGGAAATCCCTGGTGCCCCGACGTACCTTGGGGCATCTACGGCGGGTAGATGACCCCCTCCTGTGTGGGAACTCTCATGTTCCCTTGGTGCTCCCGAAAGGGCGCGCGCGCTCTGCAGCGCATCTCGCCGCCACCCCGGATTTTTAATACACCCTCCAAAATTACCGTCAGATTTTTGGCTGGTATGACAGGAACATCAAGCTGTATAAAATCTAATCCGCTCGGATATTTGTAATGGCGATTTTTCGAATTTGAGGTTTGTATTTTCGATAATTCGCTACCATCTTGTCACTTTGAAATCGTCAGACCTTTTAATAGGAGCATTTTTGGCGTCCAAATAACATATCCCCAAAATATCTAACGCCCCAGAATTTAGTTATTTTTGGATTTAATCCCCCTACATTTTTGAAAACCTGTAGAAGTTTTTCCCACCCCTGAACATGTAAAACATTTTATAACTTTTATTCATTCTATTACCTAATCTTTTAAATGCAATCGGTCCCCATGATGCTCACGTAAATCATCCATTTAGCATCATGGGCTCCCCTACTATGAACCTTACTAAGGAATCACACAATCTTTTGGTGAAAACAGTACAAAAAGCCGTTAATTTTTCAGTTTGTCATGTTCATAGAAATAGACAGACGCGGCCTGGGGGACTTCAATTTACAATATGTGTTTATAAGTATTACTAAGATTAGCATATTACCGATTTAATTTTCGGTCACAATACAATATACTCACATTACAGTCAACGTTGGATGTTTAATACTTTACTACGAAAACATCTTTTGTGACAGTTGTGAGATCGAAAGTTGATCGGAACTCTATTGAGACCAAACTTTTATTCTGAGTAAATATTTAATGCAATTTATGGCACAGAATACTAATTCATTTTTTTTAAATAAAAGTAATCGAACTTACTCCTTATAACATAAGCTATTTACCAGTGAAAGTTCTGTGAAAATCAGTAAACCAGTTCCTAAGTTTATCCACAAAAATATGAACAAAATTAAATATTTATACACAGCAATTCAATTTTACAATTATCGTCTTTTATTTATTTTTCTTTTGATTAAAAATGTGCAAAATTATTTCTTTTAATTACATATTCTTTTCAACATTATTTTGTTCAAATATTTGACTTTTATATAGGTCATTGTAAATATAAACTGCTAATTCAAAATATATCTGTATCTACAGATTAGATAAGAAAATTAGTCAATCTGAGCATGGCTCTCAAAGGTCTACATGATAGACCTATTTGATTGAATAATAAAAAAAAATGTATATTGGTTTATCTATGATAAATAAATTATGAGCAGGATGATATAACATACATTGCTTTCTTAGTATTCAATTATTATGTGTTTTGTTTGTTTACATGAAAGACTTTTGCCAACACTATTTTACTTCTAGAATACAATCCTATAAAAACCTAAAACACTTACGAATTATGGAAAATTGACCGAAATCTAATTCATAAACTATAAGTTTTTTTTTTATAAGTTTATGCAAATCTAGATAGATTATCATAAAGGAAACAAAACTGACTAACTCATTACTTTTCCCCCCTACTTCACAAACCAAACACAAGTTAAAACTGTTTCGCTTAAAAACGGTACCGAGACGCCTACTTATATGACTTGTTAAACAAATACAGAATAAAAGTTATAAGAAACGGTGAGGCGAAAGATTAAAAAACCAGTTTCGCAACTTCGATCGTGTTTACCTTCAGATATAATAAAAAGAATAATAATAATACTACCTATGTGATGTAACGGCACTTAAAAGACAATTATATTGACTGATTTGAGCCTTTAAAGTAATTAATTGCTAGCTTTTTCGTAAAAATATGTGCTGTAAATAAAATTATTTACAAATGTTTTAAGATATTACATCGATTTGTATTTCAAAACTTACCGGAAAATAATATTGTCGTGTCACTGGTTCACTAGCACAATTTACTTGTAAAACAACGTGGAAAACTGGGAAATTACAGACTTTCAATATAGCAAAATATAACTGTACGAACTACGAACGAGAACACAGGCTATATATGACAAGTCAAAAATACAGATAAGAAAAGTACACATTATACAGAGCTGTCCCGGCAATAAACTTTGAACACGTATGTGGTTCTTTCGATTTTCTCTTTCGGTAGAACGAATGACAGAAATTGTATTTATTACCCAATGATACTATATACAAACAAGAGGTAGATACGCCAGCAATGCACAAAAAGCGTGGGCCCTTTGAGACTAGGGATGTGAGATTAATGGAAAAGAATCGATTAAATAAAAATCGATTTTTCTATATTAAAAATTAATCGATTTGCCAAAAATCGATTTTAATAAAAATAAATAATCGATTTTTTTATATATTATAAAGTATATGCTTTCCATATTCCAATAATAAACCTAAGAGATTCATATTAACTATTTATCAGATTAAAAGTAAAATAAAATTATATGAATAAAAAAATAACCTATTCGAAAAATTTCAAAGTAGGGAATTAGGAAACTAAATAGCATTATTGATACTCATTTTAGTACTATGAAACGTTTTATTTATTATAATAAAAATGAAATGACGAGAATTTTTTATTTGACTAGTTTTAAAATAAAACACTTAAAATGAGAATTAAAAAACTAAACGACTACTCTTCATCAACAGTCTTTGATAGTCCACTGCTGGACGTAGGCCTCTCCTTAGAAAGGAGGTTTTGGCTTTGGTTACTCTATAGTCTCAAAAACTAAACTAAATTACAAATCATTCGTTAATCTTTAAGTTTAAATAATAATTATTGTCACAAATGTCCAGTCCTATTTTACATTTGACTAGTATTAAAATTAAATACTTAAAAGGATCATTATCAATCCTGAACAACTACGTTATAGTCTCTAAAACTAAAATAAAAAACAATCTTTCGTTAATCTGCAAGTTTAAACAATAATAAAATTAAAAATAATTATTTCCACAAATGTGCAGTCCTATTTTACATTGACTAGGATTAAAGTAAAATACTTAAAAGGATCATTATCAATATCCTGGACAACTACGATATGGTCTCAAAAACTAAAATTTAAAACAATCTTTCGTTAATCTTCAAGTTTAAACAATAATAAAATTAAAAATAATTATTACCATAAATTTTCAGGTAAGCAGTTTAAAAACAATAATTTTGATAGTCTCTTTCCTAAAATACGGTTTCGTGTTTTCCTGACCACATTTCCCGCTTTGGAAAATAATCTTTCGGACGGAGCAGAAGTGGCCATCACAGAGAGATGCTTTAGGGCCAATTCAGTTAGTTTAGGAAAAGTCCCTTCAGAGCTCTTCCAGACATTGAGAGGATCTACCGTAAGATCCGATAGCGGTGCCGCAACGTATAGGTCCAATTCGGTATTTTTGACATTTGACGAGTTAGATGCCATTATTTTTTCATGATGTACCTGCCATATATCTTGTCCGCCGACCGTCGCTTTTGATGAAGCAGATGATTCAGAACTAGACGCTCCCGAATTGTCACTAGTAATCCAGTTTAAATACTCAAACTCAAACTCAAACTCAAACTTTCTTTATTTCATAAAATTTTCAAAATTGTTTGAAATCGTCTTCCATGTAGACTCTAAAGTCATAGATCAACACACACAAAAGCAACAATCTCTGTTTTGTCAAATAGTTCTTGGTATAATTTATTGTTTTTGATAAGGATAGAGGGTCATCATCTAAATGAATTTTTTTGAATCTAGGATCCAAAAACGTTGCAACCGAAAAAAGGTGCACTTTTTGGATGTTTTCGAATCTTTTATTAAATTCCGATTGCAAGGAATGTTTCAATTGTTTTGCCAAATCACTTGTTGGCGTAATTGTGTCTAACACAGTTCTCAAACATTTGATAATAGGTATAGCTTTGCTAGAAGTTACATATTTTTCGGCACACATTTGTTCAGTGACGCTATGAAAAGGCTTTAAAAACATTTCAATTTCTTTTAACACGACAATTTCATTTGCTTGAAGCATTGGGGGCGCATTAGGGTGGTTTATCAAAACAGATCCTATATTGCTGCTCATTAACACGAAACGCTCAATCATGTAAAGTTGCGAGTTCCACCTTGTTGATACGTCCCCTATCAGATGTTTTAATTTTCCCTCGGCAACATTTTGAAGGGTTTGCGTTTGTCTCAATTCCTCAGCGCCAACACCACTTTGGTGGAACCAAGTTACTATTTTTCGGACCTTATCCAGGAAAAAAATAATTTCTGGTATATTTACTGAATTGTCTACCACTAAATTAAGGGTATGAGCAAAGCACCGAACATGCTTAGCTCGACCAAAAGTAATCTCAATGGCTTTAACGATGTTACTGCCATTGTCAGTAGTAATACTTACAATTTTGTCGTGGGACAATTCCCAAACATCACAAATTTTAATAATCATTTCTGACAAATACTCTCCTGTATGATTATCGTGAAGTGGTTCACATGCAATGTTAATTGACTTCATTTCATAATTTTCTATGAAATGTAGTGTTACGCCTAAAAAACTCCTTAACTGCATATCTTTCCATTCATCGATTGTAAGGGAAACGTTTTTAACTAACCGTAATTTTTGTATGACAAGGGCTTTTTTTTCTTCATATTTAGTATCTACGAGGTCTGTGATAGTTTTACGGCACGGAACCTTGTACAGAGGAGCTACAGTCTTCAAAATGTGGTGTGGCTAGTATGTTTTTTATTATTTTTTCTATTTTTTATGTTTCACTTCATTTTCTCTTGTATTCGTTTGTTCTTCTTAATCTTGTTTTCTCTTCGTTGTTTTTTCACCTTTAAGTCCTTAATAACGGACATACTAGCACACATCAAAACAATGTTGTGATATATTTAATAGTGCCATTGTATCTACTTGTGAATTGCAAAAGAGTGGCCATGAGTTTGTTTGCCCTTTCTTCTCATAAGGCTCAACCCCTTGGAAACGGGCGGTTGTAGATCGGCACAGGCATATCATAGATTTTGTATGGGTTTGATTTTGTTAAATTTATTTGGTTACTATTTGACAAAACAGAGATTGTTGCTTTTGTGTGTGTTGATCTATGACTTTAGAGTCTACATGGAAGACGATTTCAAATAATTTTGAAAATTTTATGAAATAAAGAAAGTTTGAGTTTGATTAATTTCTTGAAACCTAATCCTTCTACTATACTAAAGGGTAGACTGTCCCGGCATATCATTTCTGCTATGTTTTGAGTTATTTCCTTATTTTTATTTCCATCTGAGGCGTAGGCCAAATTTTTTGCAAAAGAAGCTCCGATACTTGATCTGGCACGTTTTGACGTTGAAGGTTCAGCTTCAATTTCTGTCGCTGGATGCATCGGTGCATCTTCATTGCCAGACATGCTAATATCTCGAACATCATCTTCACATAAGTTCTACAACAATAAAATTAACAGATAATTTCACAAAAATAGAAATTACTTTCCGCAAAACTATTTTCTATTTCTGGCAACACTAAAAGAAACGTCTACAAGTCAAGTTTGTCTTCCATAATTGAAATTGGCTAAATGTACAAGAAGTGCGAAGCCATATCCGAAGAAAAAAAAAGTTTGTCTTTGACATATTGTCATTATCACAACAATATAAACAAAATTTTCGTAACTACTCAAAATAAGCTATGAGCAGATCAGATACTTACTAAAAGTAACTTATCTTAGTTTGTAATAACTTATTGATGTATTTACAAACAAATAAAAAGAAATAACACATATTTTTTATTGAAAATGTTGAGGTTATAAAACGTACGACTCGCATGACAGATGTTTTTAGTTTTATTGAACGAATTTACAGACACCAGTATTTTGCTGTCGGACAACAATAATTATTATAAAATATAGTAAATCATGTTACCTGTAAGACACCGGGATGTTTTCGTTCTATGTGCTGTTTTAAATTCGTAGTATTACTACAAGTTTTTAATTCTTTCGAACAGTACTTGCATATTGCTGTGGTATTATCCTTCTTCGTTAAAAAATACTTTCGCCAGCCGCTTTTAGGTGTTTTACGGTTAGAAGACATTTTTATTGTTTACCAACAACGGCAACAACTTTATCTCACTCACCACTACACTGAAACTACTTTACACGCAAACATACATGCCTACAGATGGCGCCGTTATTATTTAATCAATCAATTTTATTCGAGATTTTTGATCCAACGCATAGATGGCGCTGTTTTTAAAATTGAAACATACTGCAAGATTTTGTCATTCGTCGCATAGATACGAGCTGTTTCTGAAAATCGATTTAAACACGTAATTTATATAATCGATTTACTAAAAATCGATTAACATTACTATAAAAATCGAGAATAAAAAATCGATTATAAGAAAATAATAATCGATTTCAATAAAAATCGATTATTTTTTAACATCCCTATTTGAGACCACTGCCAGCGAGCGTACGTACTAATTAATTCGAGAAAATCCATAAAATGCCTCCCTGTGTATTCCGAAAGTGCACAAATTACGACAAAAAGGGAAATAAAGATAAATGAATATCATACCACAGGTAAATGTATGTTTTTTCTAAAATTCATAATGAAGTATGTACGGTCACAGCATACTACGTATCTTCCTTACAATATCATTGTGATTACCTATTTAAAGTTATCGAATCTAAGGTTTGTCAATGTCTGAGGCGTGAAAGCACTACTAAAACACAGAAGCACTAACTACGAGTCTATGAGGACTGTTTTATGTGACAGAAAGCGGGATGCCTACATGTGTGCTGATAGTCGATATTACTCGATACCAAAATAAATTGACAAAAACCAACACAAGTGTTAAAATTCATTTTTTGCAATTAATGACGAACTGAATAAGGAAATAATTGTTAATGGTAATGTCTGGACAGTAAAGATTCAAGAGAAAAATATCAAGTTTGAACAATTCCTTTTATATTCGCATGCATTTCAGACAAAACCAAGAAATATTAAAAATCTAAAGTAAAAGCGACCCTATTAGATTTATTTACGAGACACTAAGAATCTAACAACCAACATCCCACCAACAACTTTCTATTGAATTTATTTAAATATCTAGATCTTATATAATTTATATCTTGTAAAGAAAGATCATAAATCCAAAGAAACAACAAAGAACTCAAGTCAACAATGGATTTATGAATGTTTCTATACATCACTCAACAATGTCGGATTTATCCCTAAGGCAACGCAGGCATGTGCAGAAATTTTAAACAAAGAAAAAGGGAATTGAAATTTTTATGGCAGACAAATTGCCTACCATAAAAGGAATTGTGTCAGTAAGTACCTATCCACTAAACTACACAGAATACAAAAAAATCTTCAATTCTATAGAGATCTTTCAGATTGACATCTAGCGTTTACATTACGTTATTGCCACGTTATTGCCACTACTTCTTTACTTTATTGCTCTAATACGCATGAAGACTGAGGCTAGTGAGTGCACACAAAAATAAAGTCACTACAACAGCAACTTTTCTTTTTTTTTTTTGTTAAAAAAGACAACTCTCTACTCTCTGTAGTTGAGGTTACTCTTTATGTTGTATTAATTATCGCGGGGTTATCCACTCAATGGCACTATACGATACGCTGGTGTGGGCGGAGGCTCTGATCGCCCAGAACCGCACCTCTGACGTCCTAAGAGGGTAATGCCGGCTAGAGCCATAGGAATATAGAATTATGAATAAAGCCATATAGAATTTTGGAGCAAAAGTCTCAACTGACCTCTCAACCGTTGGATTCTGGGCGGGCAGAGATAGTCAGCCTCCTCTCGTACGTGAGAGGCACGTAAGGGCGCTCGCCGAGCCACGATGGCTCCTTGGTTGTCACGGACTGGACTGGCTGGCCCACATGCTGGCATTGCCACCGTAGGTCGCTCTTGATACTTAATCCTCCTATTAAGTGGTATTCATATTCACATAAAATGTTTGCTTTTATTTAGATACTATTCTAGCGATCCACAACGGCAACGTAGATACTACTAATAAAGTGTCAGAGTGGAGATATTAATTGTAATATTATTATAATAAGACTAAACTACTGGACATCTTCATATGCAATATTTACAGAAAAGGAATGTATATGTATTGTTCAAAATAGCTTCCTAAATTATTCATTATTTTTTGTAATATGTTAAAGATAAAAATGGTTATTGTAAGTTATCCTTAGGAGGAAGGCGTATCAGGCATATATCATTACGGACTTTTTAAGATGAAACAATTCAGTCGTACCTGCATTATTTTGATCTATAAGTTTTTGCCAGGGTTTGCGATATAAGCGCAGAAAAGCATGTTTTTACGACTTCACATTCGAATTTCCTCTACTATTATATGCATATTTTATACATACAAACCCGACTCTTTATTCATTCTTTCTATTGTTGAAAACCGCATTAAAATCCGTTGCATAGTTTTTAAGATCTAAGCGTTCAAGAAAAAAAAGCGACTTCATTTTACACTATGTAAAGATAAAGATTTTGGAGATTCCCGAATAATATTGGACCTGGTAGTGGAGTTCTTAAAATTAGTAAAGTAAGTGTCCTGTGACATAGTAAAAAAAAGTTGTTAAATTAGATTGGCGACCATTGACGACCAGTGCAATCTGTTTTCTGGTTTCTCGGATCAGTAGGTGTGTTGCGATATTATTTCTAACAGGCACTGCGGTACACATCTCTTTTCTATTTTCGTAGTCACTGCTGCACTTGTAATGTTTAATAGACTTTCTCAATAAAAAGGTACCTTAAAACAAAAAAGTGGTGCTTATGGCTGTTAAGATTATTAATACGTGTTCGCGTCGTAAGGTTTTCAGCTTCATGGAAGTTGTGGCAGCCACTGATATCATTTTTTTTATTCTGGAAAGATAAATGACCACAGTTTTGATAAGATAATAGCTTTAGAAAAATCTACCATTCAAGATAAGCAATCATAAGTAATGAATAAGTCTACAAGATTTATTAAAAGCTAGATATGTGTGACGATTCTTTTCAACTACACTATTAACTACCAATCTTTTAATTAAAATAAATAGCGTGTAGTAGTTTTTTGTAAATTTAATCTGGCAACCAAATCCGTACTGTCAAAAATTTTCGCACGCCATTGTGTGCGGAAGTTGCTTATTTTTCAAATAAAAATACTTATTTTAAACTAACAATAATCAAAATTTAACAGTTAAAATAAATTTGTTCATTCAAAATGGGTCTGCCAGGGTGCGGTATTCCGGAAGGTGATCTACCGCAGTGCTGGTTTGATGATGTTCGAATGAACGCACTTTTTGCACCTTTTCGGATAAAGACCACGAACCCAGAGTCCTGGGATATGAAAATGAAGTTTTGGTCAGATATGCTGCGGCAATGGTGTAAACATAAAAACGATCCTATAGTATCTGCAGCAGATGCTAAGGCTGTTTTTCACAGAAAAGGCAGAACACCAGCCTGCATAGATATTGTCGTAGAAGAAATGTTACGGTAAGTTTTTTAAAATTCCTTTTCTATATCTCTCTTTTCTACTCTTCAATTTTTCATTATGACCTTTGTTGTACATTTGAAGAAATTATGATCATTTTTTTTTGCGCCATTTTGAATTTTATCAGTTAGGTTTATTTTGTATGAAAACATTAAAATATTTGGAATTTGTGATAGCAATAGAACATATTGATGAGATCTAAGACAGATAGATAGGTTTTTAAGACGTTTTGACAAATATGTCATTTTTTTTTTGTATTTTTTTTTCATATAATAGCTTCCGCACTACGGCACTAATGTTTGTAAAGTTTTTTATGACTATATATTATATTCACAGACAGTATATGAACATAATGAAGTAAGTTCAGAACTCAACCATAATATCTCTTTTTGGGAATCAACATGGCACTGTTAAAGTAGTCAATGGTAGTTAACTGACTAGCAAGTCTTGCAAGTAACTTGAACCATGTGTCTTCTCTTTTAACAACGGACAGTCAACTCTCGCATAACGCTCCTTCATTGGTCAAATCAATTAGTGCACTTCCGGGCTTCCTACTACACTCTTCTGACCCCTTTTCACGACGTCACTTCCACAATTGCTGGAAACAGAGAAGGGGGTTTCTATACACCAAAAAATACAATATTTTTGATCAATTAGTTTGACTGCCATAAAGAGTTGATTGAAAGAATTTTATCTATTGCACAAATAGTGTGGTTTAAGCTGTCACCACCTCGCCTTCCTACTGCAGTGAGTGTTGTAGGTCCAATCCTCACTTAGCACAACACTTTGTGTAATCCACAGATTGTTGTTCTGTCTGGGTGTCCTTTGTGTTCGTTTCATGTATGTCTGCAGTCCCCTGTGACACAGGATATATTCCTAGTGCGGGAGTTATCTTTAAAAGAAAAAATAAATGTTCTGTACACTCATACATATAGGTAGAATTAAAACCATGGATGTCCAGCAAAAAATTTGAAAATTCATTTGACTAACTAATTTTGTGCATTTTGAAATTTCGAATATTTTCAACCTTTGAACTTAGAATAATTTTCAGTCATCTTGTATAGAAATGAGACAATTTCGGACTTGGAACTGCATATATCTTAAATGCTGATCTGATCTGTTTTATACCTCAATGTGTTTATTGCTCACAATCAACTTAATCAAAGTAAATTATTTACATTATTTATTTATCATACAAATAAAAAAATACAAGAAATATTGAAAAATTACACAACATACCACAAAGGTTTGTAGAGTTCTACAAAGACTGTAATTATCAGATATTTACAATAGTTTTTACATACGTAGATATATATCTCTGAAGGCAATCTGTTAGCATATTATGTCACTGTGAACTAGATATATACATATCTATATATATACTACTATATACTACATATATGCTATAGATATATACAACATCCTAAATGTGAATATCTAAACACAGTATAAAATAAAGTTGCTTTGTTTCTTGTATGTATAGTCCTTTAAACTACGTAACTGATTTTATTGCGATTTTCACCAATAGAGAGAGTGATTCAAATTGAAGGTTATCTTTACGTAATATAAAATAAAATCGCTTTTTTGCGTTGTACTCTTAGATCTTTAAAACTAAGCAACGGATTTTAATGTGGTTTTCACCAATAGAGAGAGTGATTCAAAAAGGAGGTTTATATGTATAATACATAGTAGAGAAATTCCCAGAAATTCCACTGCTGGACATAAGCCTCTACTTAAAAAGGAGGTTTTGGCCTATTAGAAATTCACAAATTTGTTGTAAAAAATACTACATTAATACTATACTTACATTACTTTAAAAACTTAGTTATGAAGGTTAAATAAAAAAGGTTTATTATTTTTTGCTTTTCAGTGTTTTCGGCGGTTTTTTTTTTATAAAGTTTTTATTTTATAATTTTTTGTTGCTATAATTACTAATTATTACATGCTTAATTATTGATTACATTTAAAATAGCTGCCTAACTTATTATTTGTAATACACAACTCAGCATTAAAATCTGTGAGTGAACAATATTTTCCCTTAGGTTAGGATTTTTTTTCCAAATTTATATGGGACCATTTTCAAGGTATACCCTATCCAATAAAAAAAGAATTATCGAAATCGGACTACTTTTTAAAAAGTTATGCGTGGTCATACATTGCAAACAGTGAGTGAACAATCAATCATCCGCTGTGTTACTACCCTTAGGGTTAGATTTTTTTTTCCACAATTATATAGGAATAACTTCTTCTACTCTGTAAAAAGTTATGCGTGTTCACCCATGAAGAATAATACGCGTCGACTTGAGAACCTCCTCCGTTTTTTCGTTGGTTAAAAAAAAAAAAAACAAAATAATGTACAGAAACAAAAAGTAACTTTATTTTATAGTATGTAAAGATGTGTGTTAATAATTGTGTAATTACCCCCATAATTAGATTAAAATTTTGTCCACAGCGATGGAGAACTCAGCCCCATATCAAAGTATCACCAGATACTCCACAATGGACCTGAAGGTTGGGTGAAGTGGGGTGCACGGCTGGCATTCAAACCAGCAGCATTTGCCCTAACAGCTGTAGCCTCCTTCCTTCCTACGAGACAGTCCTTGGATAGTGATGGGCTGCCTAAAGCTGGTATTGATTCTACTCAACGGTTTGTGCTGGAAAGTGCCGTTAAGGTAATTTTAATTTTTTAAACTAAACACCGACTTGATCTTACACAAAACTATAAAGTAGTTATTTTTGATGATACTTTCTGAGCCAGACTAATGATATCGGGACTATTCAGGCCCCAAACATAATCTGCCACCAGAGGACGCCGCTCTGGCGTCCCGCGGCTCCGTCGATGGCTGGTATCGCCGCCGACATCTCCTACTCTCAGGAGGATCGTGTAATTATGAGCGGCCTTTAGGGTTCGTCTGCAAAATACGATAATATCGTCGTGACACATTTTTCAATACACTCTTAGAACGTGTTTACGCACAGCGATGTGACCACGGTGATGTGACGAGTGGCTGAATGCGAGCGAAACATTATCGAATCGCTACTGGCGCTCGTTGTAGAATGTAGCGTTCTCGCAGTGAGAGTGCGACGCGCGCAGTTAAACGCGCCCTTTTCGGTATTGCCTGTCTGCCAAGCACGGACGTTACGTATTCATAAGTTTAAAAATAAATAGTTTAAAAGAATAAACCGTTAAAGTTTAAAGTAAGAGGAGACCTGTTCTTTATAATGTTCGGTGGCCAGAGTATTTGTAGTTTACGCAGATAGTTATATATATTATTAATTATTTCGCTCTCATCTGGCATCTAACTGAACTCTTTTAACAAAACTATTCCACAACGCCTGATCATGGCAACGTGTAGTCGTCTCGGATACGCGGCGATTGCTTTTGGAGTCGCGACGATACGCTAGCGGAATAATCACCCGCTCGTAGCGACCACCAGACGTTAGAAGCGTGGTTTCGTCGCGGCTCTCACACTTGTGGGGATGGACCCTTTAATGGGAATGCTACTAGGACGACATCATATGAAGTGTCATTCAAAAACATTGTGTTACTTCCCAGGAGCAAGCGACAGAACTATTACAGAATTATCCGTCAGATGCTGACCGTATTGGCACTATTGAAGAGCTCATGCGCAACTGTGACTGGACTCAGAGCAGGGAGACATTTGAATTGTTGCTCGGGTACCTCGTGTCACAAGGACATGCTGTAAAGAAAGGCGATGTAGTCAAAATAGGTGAGTTGGTTCTTCATGGTTTCTTAAACTATTGTATATCACGCTTTCACGCTTAAATCACTAGACGGTTTTTAAATATTCTTTCACCAATGGTAAGTTACGTTATCAGCGAGTAACACAGACATGTAAGTAATAAAGTTTTCCTTTCAATTTTTAACCTTAATTCCCAAAGTTTTTAACCTTAATTCGCAGCGAGGTTGCCTCTACTGCGCAAATAGTTGATCGTATTCACTTAATAGAGGTAATTATAATTGGCAAACTCAAAGGACGACAACGCACTTGTGATTCTTGAATTGCATGGGTCCATGGGCGACATGATAATCACGTATCATCAGGTGACCCGTCTGCTTGTTTGCCCCCTTATCATCATGATATCCGTGTGGTGACGGATTAAGAAGTGTCACCACCCCTATTTATTCCGTGGGTATAGTAAGATTAAGGGAGTAAACTATGCAGGACAACGGCACTGCAAAGCCAAGGATAATTTGAAACAAACCTTCTACTAACCCGTCTGGCCTTTTTTTTAATTAGACTGTCGACTGCTCGACATACGTCGTAAAGGCTTTTGCCCCTTATACAATTAAAAATACTAAGCATGTATAAATACTATCTTTTTTTGATGTCGGTTAATTTTGTTTGGACAGCGGAGGGCAACAAGAAAGTGTCCTCGGTGACGGAGTCGGACGAGGCGTGCGTGAAGCTCGTGTGTGCGGAGCGTCGACTCGCGGCGGACGCGGCGCGGCTGGCGCGCGACTGCGGCGCCGCGCAACACGACGCGGCCGCGGCGCTGCGCCTCGGGAACAAGCTGGTGGTCGGTATACCTTACAGCGGTCCACTGCTGCATGTGCCTCTCCGGCTCCCACCGCCTTTCCTGCCCCTTCAAGCAGAACAGAACTCCTTCACAGTCACAGAATGTACACGAAAAAAAGAACAACTGCGCTTAGAATCTACTTACACTTATCCCTTGATTTGGGGCGGGCGCAATGAGTTTTCTCCTTCCATTCTCCTCTAACACTCTCCAGTTCACTGCTAACTCACTTTCTAGCCATATCTTCTTCATGCAATCCTTCCATTTTATCATTGGTCAACCAAAACTTTCTGAACTACATTTTGGTCATCTCTAAGCATCACATGTCCACACCAGGATAACCTGTTGCTCCTCATCTTTTCAACCACTGGTGCTACTTTCAGGCTTCCCCTAATATGGTCATTCCTCAGCTTGTCCACTCTAGTTAAACAACACATCCGTCTTAACATTCGCATTTTAACTACTTTAAACACTTGACCTTGGCGTTACGTAGAAATGTGGCTTCACTCTACATTCTCTATCGCTTATATCATTGAAAGTGCTCGGAGGAATTGTTCGGATTAATACCAGCCGCAACTTCCCGCAAAATTTTCATCCTCATTACCTGGATAGTTGGCGCTCCACTACTGTGCACTTTTCGAGACACTTTTTGCCCCGCACAACCAATCTGTGGAACGGTTTATCGTCTGCGGTATTTCCGGACCGATACGACCTTCAAAACTTCAAGAAAAGAGCGTGCCCCTTCCTAAAGCCGGAAACGCGTTTGTGTCTTCTAAGGTGCAGATGTTCATAGGCGGCAATGGTCACTTTCCATCAGGTAATCCATCTGCTCGTCTGCCCCCTCTAACATAAAAAGTAACTCATACTTGACTACCAAAAGTTTGAACGTGAATATGATGTGATCAATTTTGTTATCCAGGCGAAGAATCATCTTCGACGGAAGCACAAAATCCAGCAGAGACTCGACCGGTGCACCGTGGCCTTGGAAAATGTACAGCAGCTTCTCCAGCAGATGAGAGAAACTCACGTCAATGTGGCCATCGTTGATTCTTACAGGTTTGTTTATTCTTCCTCCGGGGCTTATTCCAAAGTAGGTTACGGTCGGCTTTAATTCTACTACGATACGGTTGAACTTCGATGTTTGACGAGACCCAAGTACTAGACGACATCGAAGTTACCGTGGAGAGCCATGCTTTGGCACGAATGGGCCGTCTCGACCGGATTGATACCACGGCCTCAGAGAAAACCGGTGTTAAGCAATGCTTTCGTTGCCTTTCACTGAGTGAGGTTACCGGAACCCAAATCCCGCTGACTCGAGCGGGAGGGACTCCAAGGGCAGCAATGCACTTGTGACTTTTGAGTTGTCCATAGGCGGCGGTAGTTGCTTACCATCAGGTGACCCGTCTGCTCGTTTGCCCCCCTTATACCATAAACACGTTTGTTACCCATATAATATCCCTACTTTAAAAGTACTAGAAGTAGAGATATATTTTATTCTACCTCTTTGTCGGCGTGATAAATATGTATAGTCCGATGCAAACACAATGGCGGCTCGGAAGATCGTGCGTTTCGTTATAATAATATAATAATAATAATAATAACTTTTTTATTGTATAAATGAGATTGTAGGTTTACACAATTTTACATTTATTATGATGAGTTTGTGTTACAATTAGAAGTCTACAATAATATCGTGGTTGAGTGCTGTTTTCCCAGCTAGGCTACATAATAGCCTGTGTTTGGGAATTTCGTTGCGCAGAACATAATAATAGACAGCAGCGGGACGTACAGGAGCGCGGGGCAGGGCGACACACGACACACGACACGCATGCCTTTTACTGTGTGAGTTACATCCGTACGTATAGTCGAGTCGACTTGACTGTAGGTACCTGCGCACACCTGTGTCCGCAGCTAACTTCAGAGCCGCCATTCAGTTTGCAGCGGATTATAATAATATGTTCATGCAAAATTACAGGTTTATATAGTGCGGACGGACAGGACGAAACTACAAGGGTTCCGTTTCTGCCATTTTGGCCATACCATAAAAAAAATACAAGGTAAATAAAATGTAAAAATTACACTTTTAAAGCGTTTTATTTAATTTCAGAACGGGTTCTGAAGCAATGAAGCAGAATATGAAAGAGAATGGTCTCACAGAGGATGCTGTTCATGACACCATGGATGACTTGAAAGAGGCAAGTCTACACATTATAGTTTAAAAATAATAATAGCGCAGAAAAAGTAAAAGAACGCCAGACGGATGGCGTAGTGGTTTAAGCGGTCACCTCGCCGCTTCCTACTAACCTGGTGTTATGGGTTCGATCATCACATGGGACAACACTGTGTGTTCACAAATTGTTGCTCTGAGTCTGAGTGTTCTTAGTGTCCATTTCATGTCAGTTCGTAAATACCCCTGCGTCACAGGATATGTTCCTAGTACGGGGCTTCTTTTTAAACAAAAAAAAACAACACTAATCATGAATCGCGCAATGATAGTTTTCGTACCGATTAGTATATATACAACTCCCCAATATCAACTGTTAGGCCGCGATCCGCCAGGCATCATCAAGTCGTTTCGTCGGAGGATCCTCCCTTTGTGTTGGAAGGACACGACACCCATACCACCACAACGGTACAAGTCCGTTTAAATTGACTTCCAAGAGATTTGTTCACATAGTTACAAATGGAGCTATAGTCCATTTAGATTAAAAAGTCCATTCAAATTAATATACACTATTAATATGTATGTAAATAAGGGTAGGTAGAGAGACGTATAGTTTTTTTTTTTTGTATTTTCTAAGGCTTCTGTTTAATTCTTAATTTTTCTGCTTAGGGGTCTGTACATAGGGTAGATAATCTACCCAATGTAGATGTTATATTTAATAATGAGAGCAATCTACCGTACCTGGACCATAAATGGTGGCAATATACTTGCATCTCCATGAGCGGCGGTAGACGCTTACCATCAGATCCCCGTCGGGTACGAGTAGTTTCAACTAGTACTCGTACCCGACGGGGATCCTTACTCAGGGAGGAAACCGTCCTGCTGATTAGGTGTCAGGCTTGACATTCTCTGTTAATTCATGTTCATCGACTCATTCATTCAACCATTAACATTTCTATGGTTTCGTAGGTAATGGACACGTATAATGAAGTGGAGAAGGCCCTCGGTACCACAGTTGAGGACTTCGATGCTGCAGACCTCGAGGAGGAGTTGAAGGAGCTACTTTCTTCTCCCGGGGGACCCAGCGGTGGCACTCCGGGCAAGGAGGAGAGGAAACACCGTGAGTTTGTTTTTATACATTTATATTTGACTGCGATCTATCTAAGCACAGCAAAAAATAAAGTTCTAATAGGAGGACTGGTTTCTTGGGCTAATGATTAGTGACCCTGACTGCTGAGTCAGAGGTTGTGGGTTCGATTCCCACCCAGGCCAAATATTATGTGATAAGCATGGTCATTTGTTCTGTGTTTGGGTGTAATTTAGCTATAATATGTATGTATTTATAAATATATGATAATAATAATAATAATATGATTTATTTCACAAAATGGCACAAAAATACACAAACAGCGTAACGAACACGATATTCACAGTATTTACGATAAACTCTGGTACCCAGAATAAGATTCAACTTGTGTTTAGGGTACCAGCAATCTAGCGCACACCATAAAAATACGTCGCTAATACTTGTTAGACATACACAGCGTTTATATAAAAACAAAATACAAAACTAATAGACAAATAAGAAAAATATATAAATGGTAGAATAAATAAACTTAGGTGATATGTGCATGAGTACGTTTATCTCTCATAGCACAGGATCTGCCCAGTAAGAGGTTGTTATTATATTATTAAATTGTTCATGTACAGCAACACCTGCCAATAAAGCACGGAAGGCGTTAGAACGAGACTTTGTGTTCGACTGTGAAGAGCGTATGTTGGCCGAACTGAACGACCTGGATGTGGAAGAAGGCAGTCCTGGCACTAGGAGCAAGAAGGTGCCTGTGGCTGAAGCTGAGGCTGTCGCGGTACCACGTAAGTATCTCTCTATATCACACTAGCTAGGGTCCCTGGCTTTATGCAGGTTGTCTAAAAGTTGTCATCTTCAGTTTTCATTACTCGATCGTTACGGTGAGTGTGTTCTTGCGATTGGTAAAGATTTCAGTACAGGACAATCGTATCGCCGTACGTACGCGTTCAACGTGACGATCGGAATGATCTATACAAATAAATAAAATTGGAGTGTCTGTTTGTAATATTAAAATAACCGCTTTCTACTAAATGTATATGTATGTTTACACGGTACATATGCCAAAATAACATTTTTTACAATTTTGGTCTGTCTGTCGGTCTGTCTGTTTGTTCCGGGACTTTCACTGGCAGATAGCTGATGACATAAGGAGTAACTTAGGCTACTTTTTTTTTTAGACCAGCTTCACCCCGCGGCGTTGCCCGCGGTTATAACAACAAACGCGGGCAACACCGCGGGTCTCAGCTAGTTTGAAATAAACTTGCGTGAGTGTCGTAAAAGCCGACTAAGGGAGTTGTAGTAGTTGAATAGTTAATACTTACTACTAATTAGATTATACTTATTCTTAATCCGTCACCACGATTGGTTTTAGTCACTGCGATTTCACCTGTGATTGTGATTTGGTTATAGACAAAGATAGAAGCAAGGCTCTCCCATGGTAAAGACTAGACCCCCTGATGAATATGGAAAAGGCGCGAGCTATATGCCAGGATGTTGGCAAATGGTATTCTAAGTTTGGACTGCATGGATGGCGTAGTGGTTTAAGCGGTCGCCACGCCGCTTACTACTGCTCTGAGCGTTGTAGGTTCGATTCCCACATGGGACGACACTTGATCCACAAATTGTTGTCCTGAGTCTGGGTTTTCTTTGTGTCCGTTTTATGTGTTTTTTTTTTTTTTTTTTGGGACTAATTCCACCCACACGCCCATCACTGTAACTCCTGTACACCAGGATCCACAGCAGTGACCCACGAACACACCGAGTTATGACACTCGGGAAGTCCCAGGAAGAAATTAAACTGTCTTGGAACCCGCAACGAAATTAATCAGAAGAAAATTGGAGGAGTTGGAAAAACAGTAAATCCACTTCCCTCCTTAGCAAAGCGGGAGACAAAATGAAGTTAAATTGGCATACACCCTTTTAAACAGGGAAGCACCACGGCCACAAAATATTACGGGTCCTACATGAGCTATATTTGATTTCTATAATATGTATGGCAGAATCGCCTAAACGCACGGAAATTCACCCTAGTTGACACAAGATCCCCATAGTATACCGCCCCAGATGTCACCTGCAAGCTATTCAGCATTATATTACGTTCATTATACCAAAGACTACATTCCCAGAGGATATGATGAGCAGATTGTTCATAATGAGAGTTAGGTGTTAAGCTTTGACACAATGGTGACTCGACTAATTTATTTATGTTTGTCCCCCACGATACAGGATATATTCCTAGTGCGGGAGTTGTCTTTATTAAATAAATAAAAAAAAATAAGTCTCTGCCTACCCCGACTGGAATGTAGCGTGACTATTCTCGTGATAATAATGTCCTTTTTAACTTTTATTTATGTTTGTTCCCAGCATCCACCCCTGAAAGGAACAATTCTCCGAAGAGCAGTAAGCCGTCGAAGGCGTGGTACCCTCCGTCGGGCGAGTTCTCCCGCTCCAAGCCGTGGACCAACAACAACAACGAGTGCACGCTCGCCGACATCGCCGGGGGCTTCGGCGAGCTGAGGCTCGACGAACGACTACATCCAGGTATGGCTATGATTGACATGGTAATAGGGAATATGCACGTGACACCAAAATGGACAAAATATTTCAAGACGTCAACCTACACTGTCAAGAGTGTCAACAAGTTGTGTGTATTTGTAATATTTGGTTTCCGGTGATTATTTGTTTCATTTTAAGTTAATAACTAATACGTTTTCAGTGTTAAATTATTAAATTCCCGTGTAGAAAGACTCAACACAATGACTGAATATACTTTGTCAGGTGCAGTTTTGAAATTATTTGGGCACAAAGGAACGGCACAATATTTATAATAAGTTTTTATTGGCTTTTCCATGGTAACAAGTTAATTTTTATCACTCACTTTCATAAACTTTGTGAACTTCACTCCGTTGTTGACATCGAATTCGTCTGAAAGTGTAATCTGACGTCACAAAATAAGCGCGCCAAAATGGACGTGTTCAAATTGCCCCAAAATGATAGTGATTTTAATAAAAAAATTTTTGCTTAACGGTTTATATTTCGGATGTGTTATATTTATTTTTGGTAATGTAATAACTAGTAGAATCGTTTAAAAAAAAAAAAAATACATGCATATTCCCTATTATTGCTACCTTTAAATCATAATCATATGATGTAATTATTGCGAGTTAACCTGTGATTGTGATTTAGTCATAGATAAAGATAAATGCCATTCAAATCAATCAAAATTCTTTTTATCAAAGATTACGAGTTTTTTTATTAAATTTAGGCCTTTCGCGAGTCTGGCGCTAGGGTAATAATAATAATAAGTCGTAGTGGTTTTGTAAATTTAATTTGAAATCATATAATCACACAGGTGATTGTGATTTTATTCTATCCCCAGTTAAACCTAAATATTTGTAATACTATTAGTACCTAAAGATTACTTCGTGGTCACATTTTCATTGTTTATATGCCTTGTTTAATTGCCTTGACTTGTCATTGAATAGACTTTTAGTGCCATAACAGGTCAACATATATACTGGTGGGAATACTGGGATGAAAATTATTGTTACTTTTAAGCATAATCATATGATAAAATGATTGGTTTAAGTCAACGATTTTACCTGTGATAAATCTAATTTTGTGATAAACACTAAATCATCATGTGTTAATAGACATATATAAATGCCATCAAAAACTTAACCAAAGAAAACCTAAGACCTTTCGTGAGTCTGGCGCCAGCGTAATCACAATCATAAGACGCAGTGGTTTTGTAAATTAGTCACAGTTGTGATTATACGGCATATAAATCACTAGCTGACCCGCGCAACTTCGTCTGCGTCTCTCAATAGTAATAAATTTTCTCCGTTTTTGAAACATTCTTCATTGGTGCTCCCCTCCTATTGGTCTTAGCGTGATGATATATAGCCTATAGCCCTACTCGATAAATGGGCTATCTAACACTGAAAGAATTTTTCAAATCGGACCAGTAGTTCCTGAGATTAGCGCGTTCAAACAAGATACGATTTATAATAGGTGATTGTGCTTGTATTCTATCCCTACTAGACTTGTATACTGTTATGTAGCCGTTTTCATTTAGTTTTAACTTAATTTATGTGATTAAAAATGTTAGCCTTGTACACTTCCACATTTAAACATTAACTATTTCGAATATAATATCCTCCCGTGTGGTGACGAATTAAGAATACGGAATGTCACCAACCCCAACTTATCACGTTGGTGTTGTAAGAGCCGACTAAGGGACTAAACTACGAGACAATAAGCACTGCAGAGAGAAGGAAAACTTGACACAAACCCTATACCAACCCGTCTGGCCAGCGTTGTATAGTAGGTCAAAACCTCCTTTCTAAGGAGAGGCCTACGTCCAGCTGTGAACTATTATAGGCTGTTGATTAATTGATTGATATCCTCCCATGTGCTATGTTTGTTTAAAAAGGGGTATGTTTCGACATACATACATACATATCTTATTTTGACCACAAACCATATTAAAAAATATATATTTAATATTTCTTTAAAAGAGAGGTTTTTGCCTACTGTACCACGCTGGCCAGACTGGTTTGTTTCTAGATTTCCTTCTCTTTGCAATTCTGTTTTTCTGCGTAGTTTGCTCTCTTGGTCGGGTCTTACGACACCTACGGGATGATAGGGGTGGTGACATGCCGTATTCTTAATTCGTCATTTCTAAAGAGAAGCAGTGGATAATTAAAGGATGATGATGATTTAATATTTATTTATATTATAGAATATTAAAATACCCAATTCATCACACATGTAAACAAACATACATTACATTATTATAATTAATAGTATTTATCCACAAACATTTTCACTCATCCGACAATATCATAAAATACGGGTAGATGTGAAATCGATATTTTACGTTGCACCTACCACCACTACCATAGCTCGCTACCGCCGCGATTCTTGTATTCGGTGCTCCGAACTTAACCCCGATAAGCCTGCTGTCCCATATGTCTGCAATGCACTTTTAGATATACGTTTCAATGAAATATTTATAAAATATATTATAACTGCACCTTTTTAATTATTATTTCAATAGCACATTAGCTTGTCACTACAAATCCAAATACAAATATGTGCATAAGTTGAAATATTTTTTTTTATTTCTACCATCCTACATATGGGACAGTCGGCTTATCTGGGTTAATTTTACAATACCTATTGTAATATTATATGTGTATTCTCTCTGTTGTGTTCTATGTACTTCCTGCGGTTTTTACCGTTGTATTGTACCTTGTGACTATAAACTTTGTGGTCGCGTGAACATTGAATGTATTTCCATGAAAAGGATTGTTTGCTATCATCCTTAATCGTAAGTAATATTACACTCTAAACACCAGAGGTACAGATTATATTAGTAAACTAGCTGGTGCTCGCGATTTTTGCACTAAAAATTTTATAAGGTTTTTCTGAAAAAAAAAATAGCGTAGGTAACTCCTTACATAGGCAGCTACTTGGAAGTAAAATATTATCAGAATCGGTCCAACCGTTTAAATATTACCCGGAACAAACAGACAGATAAAAATATTTAAACTGGTTTTTAGGTATGGTTACCGTGCAAATGACCGTGTAAGCATGAAAAAAAATTCAATTATTTTGACATTACAAACAGACACTTAAATTTTATTTATTGGTATAGATAAAATATAGATATTCTAATAATATTATTATTATAATGGACTGTTCATTCATGATACTCGCGTTTGCAACAGTTCGGTGAAATATCGGAAACTAATTGCCGTAAATAAATATTCTAAATATCTTTATAACAACATATTTAAGAACTTTTTATTTAAGTATAGTTTACCTAATCACTCATTTCTACACCCACCCCAAGGTAGACTGACAGAGAATGCCTATTTTGCATTAAGTCCACCATTGTAGATTTTTTTATACATCATCAACAAACAACCTTTAACGTTCCACTGCTGGACATAGACCTCTCGTTGAAAAGAGATTTTGGCGGGTTGATATAGCTTTTGTTTTAAATTTTCCTTCTCTTTGCAGTGCTGTTGTCTTGCGTAGTTTGCTCCCTTTGTCGGCTCTTAAGACACTCACGGGATGATTAGAGGTGGTCACAAATACATATGCATTTAGTAGAAAGCGGTTATTTTAATATTACAAACAGACACTCCAATTTTATTTATTTGTATAGATTACAAACAGACACTCCAATTTTATTTATTTGTATAGTTAAATACATATCTTATATATAAAATTCTCCTGTCACAATGTTAGTTACCATACTTCTCCGAAACGGCTGGACCGATTATTATGAAATTTTGTGTTCACATCGGGTAGGTCTGAGAATCGGCCAACATCTATTTTTCATACCCACCCCTAAATTTTTTTTTTAAATATTTCCTAGAAATAATGTATATGGCAAAACAACGTTTGCCGGGTCAGCTAGTATTGTATAAAACCTTATTGACTTGGTAGAAAGTTTATGAACTGAGACTGCTTGAACAGAGAAGGAGACGATCATAGGACTCTCTTTCCTAAGATAAGCAGGAAACTTGGCTGTATCTTAGGAAAGAGTATCCATTTATTATAGGGCTTACAAAAAATTGGTTCATGGAGTGGGCGAACAAAGTACTTATGTTATTAAAGGATAGTGGCATTATATTTGGTGACCTTCAAACCTTCATGGGCGGCGATGGTCACTATCCATCAGGTCACCCGTCTGCCCCCTCTAACATAAAAAATAAATAAAAATATTTTGTTATATCGGGTAATGCTATAGGAGTTTGTTTTGTTGCAGGCCAAAAGTTAAACATGGATTTCACGACGCCCCCCCGGCTGTACAGCACAGACTTTCAGGTGCGCGACCACAAGCTGTCGGGCGGCGTGTGGCTCTACAACACCAGGGACAAAAACTCCAACATCGACAGTGACCTCGGCCAGAGCACTGAATACTTCAGGTTAGTTGTGTCACTTACTTTACAGGGTGTAAGGTGAGTTTATTTCACGGTGACTGCGTTCAGCTCGCCCAGAACTCTTTACCAATCGAACTACTGCTGGAAATGACTGCACGGATCGCGTACTGGTGTAAGCGGTTGCCACGCCGCTGCCTACTACGCCAAGTGTTGTGGGTTCAAACCTCACATGGAACGACACTTTGTGTGATCCACAAATTGTTGTTCTAAATGTGGGTGTTCTTTGTGTCCCGTTTCATGTCATGACACAGGATATATTCCTAATGCGGGAGTTGTCTATTTCTAAAAAAAAATAGGCCTCTATAGTCATTTATTCATCAACAAATTACATTGTCTTTGAAATATAATAATTAAAAAATAAATAATATTAATAGTATTTAAACATAAAACATAATTGTGTCGTCATTAGTTACCATTGATGCAATATCATAAATATTTATTGAAGATTACCTGGAACAAACAGAGAGGCAGACAGCCAAAAAATGTTTAAATTGGTTTTTAGGTATAGGTATCGTGCAAATAACCGTGTGAGCATGATAAAACCTATAATTTTAACATTACAGACAGACAGACACTTCAATTTTTATTCATTTGAAGAATAAATTGCACAAGGTTTAAAAAAAAATTAGTCTATTAGTTGCACTGGTCTCAAATTAAATATAAGAAACCTTGGATCCTCATCGAGACATTTGGTCTTGTTGATCCTTGGTATACAAACTAAACACATTAACATTTTTTTTAGCTCTGAAAGCCCGGGTAAGTCAGCAGCTGGGGTTGCTTTCCAAATGGCGCCTGGCGGTGAACGAAGAAAATCGACCCAAGAATCGTGGCCCCAGGGCTCTGATGTAGAAGACCTGGAGCGAAGACTAAAAAATCTAAGAGGTTTTGATATATAATATTAATTTAAAGTTAGTTTTTAAACGTATAAGTTAGCCTTGTCGTTCACTTAAGCTATAGAATATCAATCTATTTATAAAAGGTAATTGGTACTATAATGATTTGTTTATTCATTGGGTGGGGTTCGAACCCATAACCATTCGGTTGCAAGCCTCAGACATTAAGCTAACGCCACTTCACTTCATTCACAATTCATTGTAGCGCGTCTGGAAGGGGGGTGTGTCTTTTACGTTTTACATAAACTATTATTAAAAGGGTCGTTAAAAGATTTCGGTACTGCTTTTATTTTATATTATAAACACAAAAAATACTATTCTGTTTAAAAA
Source organism: Arctia plantaginis (assembly GCA_902825455.1). Taxonomy (NCBI): domain Eukaryota; kingdom Metazoa; phylum Arthropoda; class Insecta; order Lepidoptera; family Erebidae; genus Arctia; species Arctia plantaginis. Next base: position 2,933,877 of record CADEBD010000289.1, on the reverse strand, counting down.
CAACTTGATTGAAAAGTAAATTAAAAAAAAAAAGGTTTAAAACTGAGGCTGAAAGGTTCGCATCACATACGTCAGTATAATTACGTCGCTATAGTCCGACATTCGCGTTAAGAAAATAGTGACGCATCGATTAAGCCCCGCCCCCTGACCAATCATGTTCCAAGAAATTTTATTACCAAAGCTTGGGATTCGTTTCACCGCTGTAATACTGGTGAAACTAACCAATTCCAAACTCACTACTGTATATATATCCCATTAATAATAACTTATCAAGTGAAAGTGACCACTGTTAGATTAAATTAATACAGCCAGCAATATCATCGGGTATTTTGGGAAAAAAATTAGTATATTTAAAAGGTGGTAGGTAGGAAATAAATGTAAACGGATATTGTTTATCATCGAGAAGCTCAGGGTAGCTCTAGTTTCTTACAAAATAGTTTATAAAATAATTTATATTTTTATCTGTTAATCGACAAGGCTTAAGTTTTAGTTTGTAAGGAGAGGAATCTTATTCATGACTGTCTTTAGGTTATAGGTAATATCATGGTGTAAAACTAACAGTTGTTTGTGTTCTGTGTAACGTTCTATTGGTTTTTATATTTTAGAAGCTTTATGGTATATAGGAAAAAAGAGAGCAGAGGGGTAACCTGATAGTAAGGGTCATTATGTCACACATTTTTAGAACCCCTCCCCCCCCTTTTTTTTTTTTCCCGTGCCGAAATCACCTCGGATACCACCTGTCGGTGGCATGTCGGACTCGAACCGACTAAAACCGCACGCCGTCTCGGGTACTAATAGCCGGGGAACCAGGTATACCCTAGAAAGGAAGTCCCTGGTGCCCCGACATACCTCGGGTCATCTACAGACGAGTAGACGACCCCGCCTCGTGTGGTAACCCCATGTTCCCTGTGCTCCCTGGAAGCAAGCGCGCTTCGCAACGCGCTCGCCGCCACCCCGGCCTGCTTCTGCTAGGGTGACAGATGGCCTCACCTGTCACCCCCAGGCCTGCGCTTATGGAGGACGGAGGTCGTTCTGCGACCTCCGGCGCCTGAGTCGCCTGCGGTACCTGGCCCGTTCCCGGGCCTGGCGGGCCGGGAGAGTCCTCCCTCGCCCGGTCCCGCTCCGCCGTCTCCTTCGAGAACCCCTCCCCCCTGCTGTGACGTCACGCAGTTTTCAATTTTATTCGTTCAATACTCTCGTGAATTTATCGTGTTAATTTAAATTACTACGCCGCCCTAGTAGTTGAATGTTGTTGCGTGAGAGAAGATATAACGAGAGTGATAAAGTATTAATAAATATACGTCGAATTCGTAAATTTTTTATTTTTTATTCACATATAAATTTCTCGTTTTAATATTTTTACATGTGACGTCACAAAACATTTGACCTCCCCTTATCACATAATAACGTGTGACGTAATTTATGGATGGCCCCTAAGTGGCCCTCCCCCCTCTACTTAAGGTGGGTCCTTCGGAAACCTCGCACACTGTGAAAGATACGACAACCAGCATAGACAACGGTAACAGACTTGTGACTCCTCAGTTACAGGCGTTCATGAGCGGTGGTAGTTGCTATCAGGTTACTCGTCTGCTCCTTTGCCCCCTCCTCTATAAAAAAAAAACAACCTCAAACACTATAGGTTAGTGTTGCCTTGATAATCAACTACTTATTTAGTAGATTAAAATTTAAAAAATGGCAACCCAGTATAGTTTAATATGGATGCCAACAACTGGTAGATTTACAATAATCAGTCGTATACCTGCCATATTAGGTTTTAAATTCATAAATAAATAACGATAAAAGTAAAAAAAAAAGTTTAAGTTAAAAATCCAAATTTAATGAAGTAAGTTTGTAAATATATTAAAATAATTTACATGATATAGATAACGGACTTGAAATACACGTGCTATTATAAATTAAATTAAAAAATTATAAATGGACATTATCCCACAGTTGGGCATAATCCGCTTCATATGAAGTGTTGGCGAAACAGACCGGTCTGTACACCATCGAATTAATACCGGATAGATAAAGTGGGTTACAGAAACAATCTGTGATCCTAAGTTCCTTTTTATATTAAAAAGACAAATTTTATAAGACCAATAGCTTTGCCTGTGGCTCTGCCCGCTTGTCGGTTATCGCGGTAAAAGGTACCTACGTCCTTCCTCAAGAATCAGACTATCTCCATGCCAAATTTCATTAAAATCGGTTCAGCGGTTTATCCGTGAAAGCGTACCAGACGGAGTTACTTTCGAACGTATAATATTACTAGACCTTGCCCGCGGCTCCACCTGCGTGTATGTATGTTATATAATGTAGCTATTTAATAGTAAAAGAATTTTTTAATTCGGTTTAGTGGTTTAGGCGTGAAAGCGTTACAAACAAAGAAACGAACAAAATCACTTTAATATTTATAATATAAGTATGGATCTATGAGATCCATGTATTTATATTTAAGTATATAAACATACTTAAATATACATACATGGATCTGAATGTTGGCCAACCAAGAGAACGGAAAAGACGCCTGTAGGTGGCTTAACATAACCCTTACTTGGCAGTCGGGTAAAAACGGAATATATAAAAAAAAAACTATTTATTTATTATATTTATTTATTTATTTTCTTTAAAAACAACTATTTTTACATGCTTAGCCCAATGCAATAGTGTTATACCATCTACTTATTTATTATAAGAAATAATTCTTAATGCTGTTACTGTGAATTCACTCAGTGAGCAATAAAATAAATCTACTTCATCCGCAATTATATTCAGAGTACGTAGTATATATATTTATCAACTACTAAAGCATGTGTATTTCAAGTAACAGTTCTTGTAAATATTGTACATAAAAAATATAATCAAACAGTAGGTTAAATTTTTTATAACGAGAATATAGATAGGTTATCGAAAATTTTTGGAAAAAAATACCAAAAAAAGTATAGTTTTTATAAATAATTATCTAGATCGTAATTGTGGTGGCGGTCCCAGTTGTCGAACTTGTGATATTGATATTGAATGTGTACTAGACAATTGGTGCTCTCACCTTATATGAATATAATATATCATCATCATCATCATCAGCCTATCGCAGTCCACTGCTGGACATAGGCCTCTCCCATAATATATAGTCCTTATGAACTTGATTTGACATACACATAACAATTATCAACAATAATGACATCATCAACAGCCTTTAATAGTCCATTGCTGGACATAGGCCTCTCCTTAGCACGGAGGTTTTGACCTACCATACCATGGTGGCCAGTCGTATGTGGTTTGTGTCAGGTTTTTCTTCTCTTCGCAGTGCTGTTGTTCTGCGTAGTTTGCTCCCTTAGTCGGCTCTTGCGAAACTCACGGGATGAGTAGGGGTGGGGACAATCCGAATTCTTATTCTATTACCACACGGACAATCAACAATAATCCCAAACGTTAATAAGTTTCTTAAATGAATTATGGGAATATACCCATGATATATAAACTATTTTATTTCTGACTGCACGGATGGCGTACTGGTTTAAGCGGTCGCCACGCCGTTTCCTACTGCGTCGAGTGTTGTGGGCTCAAACCCTACATGGGACGACAATTTGTGTGATCTACAAAATGTCGTTCTGAGTCTGGGTGTTCTTTGTGTCCGTTTCATATATATGTTTGTAAAGTCCCCCGCGACATAGGATATATTGCTAATGCGGGAGTTGTCTTAAAAAAAAAATATTTTTTACGTTACCCGCATTCTCTCCAATAAGGCAAATTAAATAGGTGGAAATTACCAACATTCTGTTCAGTTACCCACTTAATTGTGCGCTCTAACGACGTATATTCTTCTGTCTTGTGTTAACATATATAGAAATCTATTTTAATCCCTTCGAAACTACTAAATAAAATCTCTTTTGATGGATAAGAAACAAATATAAATAAGTTATGTTAAATTCAGTAATATAATTTATTTCAAATCTTTAGCTAAATTTAATAATTGTTTTATATTGATATCATTTATTAGGGTTCCGTACCTCAAAAGGCAAAAAAGGAACCTTTAAAAGATCACTTTCTTGTCCGTCTGTCCGTGTGTTACCACCGATTTTCTCAGGAACGGGTAGACCTAGCAAGTTGAAGTTTATACCAGATACTGAGGTTTATAATCCCTATTAGGTGTATAAAAATCAAGGTTTTGAGTCAACACGATAAAAAGATATAGGCAAATTTCGATTTTCGCGAAGACTTGTAAGTGGCAAAAAGAAACGTCTTACAACACAAATAAAGGAATATTTCCAAAAAATTAAAAAAAGTAGATAATTAAGATAAATTTTGGTACTTACAAATTTTCGTGAAAATCTACGCAAAATCTGGGTAGGTACAGAACCCTCGGCGCACGAGTTCGACTTGTACCTGACCGGTTTTTGTTTGTTAATAAAAGAGAATAACCGTTGTAGAAATTATAAATAATAAAGGATGTCATAGTGAAACGGCATAGGCTAGCTATCGTACAAGAGTAACACAAACACACCAAAGGCATCTTTCATTTAATATCGTTTTTATCGTGGGGAAGTAGACAGTAAATCGTTTCTTATCCACCAAAAAAGATTTTATTTATGAAAGGAAAAAACATTATTCTTTTATCGAAAATTGTTCTGAAACTTCGTCTCGTAGGCAGCTGGATTGGTTTTAATAACGTAAATTGTTTTAATAAACAGTTACTGGATTCGTTCTAGTTCAATTTATTTTTGATAGATTTCGTTAGTATCATACCTATTGTGTATGATTAAATAAATAAATAATAGAAATATCGTTATTCTTAATCTTAGGTCTTAATCCAACATAGGTCCTAGCGTTGTGAGGTGATAGTCCATTGCGCCTTCCCTCGGGTCGCTGATGCTTTGTATGATATGGCGCACGTATGGTCTCACTGCGGTAGGCAGTTTTCCATCAGAGCTCTTCACGAGTGCATACCAATCGTCTGGGTCTTTGGACCTCATTGCTGCCTCTCTCACATTAAGGGCGCTGTCTTCGTCTTCTGTCACTTCCATTTCCTGTCCGTCCACGGTATACGGAGTGTGTATATGCGTATGCAAGACATGCAGCGTTGGCAAATATGTCCATTGCCCTAGACTCAGTGAGATGTCTTGCATTTATGGACCTGGATGATCGTATGAGTGCTCCTGTCAGATGGACCCACTCAAAGAAATAGGGGTTAGCTGCTTATTATTATTATTGCTGATTACTATTATTGTTTTGTGTTATTAATGCTCTGATTATTGTCAAAGTGAAAGGAATTTGTAGTAAAGTCCAACACTAAAACTCTACAACTGCTATTTTTAAGCTAGGTATTTTTATATTAAACAGATTCTTTAGAGCGAAACAGTGATTATAAAAGGGCTTGGACCTATTTCTTAGCCTTCCATGGATTTACAGTGCGGGTGCCGGGTCCATCGCGTGATAGAATGGGGCAACACATGCGACTTCGACAGCGCCTGGGACTTGCGACCTAGGTATAGGTTTAGGGAGAACTCATTGTGACGAGTCAGCGCTCAAGACAGCGGAGATGAGCGCAAGAGAAAAGCGAGCTCAAGAAAAGAGCTTACAGGCAATCCAAGGTCTTTAAGCTGGTTATAGAAGGATTTAGCTGGTATACCCCTCGGACCCACTTCCACGGCATTCCACTCAACGACATAACCAGTTTTAGTTATTTCATTGGTTAGGTCAACGTTAAAGTGTGGTCTTTAGGGATCTTCGTTTCCCACGGCACCGTGAGTTCTACTAGTACTACACGCTTAATTGAAATTGCATAACGAAATATGTCTGGTCACGGATATCCTCCGGTATTCTGTAATGATTTCCATAAGTGTCCACTAATAATCTCCAGTCACTGGCGGTATTTATAATTGAGTAAGGCTTTTGTGAAGTCTTATTTGTTGAGCCTTCCTTAACAAACGCGATGTTAGTTCTTCTGTTTCTTGTTATTCCTTTTTTCGCTCTCGCCAGCGATAAACTGGTCTAACCCAGGTCTAATAGCGCCTTACAACCTGTCAGTAAGTGTCTGGCTGTACCTATATCCGCACTGCACATCGTACAAGCCTTATTTTGTAGCTTGTCCCCACCTTACTAGGTTGCTTTGATCGGGGAGACTCAATTAAAAGGCGTTGTACTAAAATTTTAACAGGGCAGGTGACCAATCATATAAAAGTGTGCGCCATTTCAAAGCTGATGGGATACGAAATTCTCCTAGAGTTCTTCAGTAATTCTGCATTTCTAGGTTCATTGCGTGCACCTTGTAGGTCTCGTTTTCATCTTGTTGTAGGAAAGATTTTGTTATCTCTTTGTCGGTCTGTCTCCTAGCATTTCCCAATCCAACTCTACTGGACTGCATACCCACCATGAATATCTTGTGGACTTGAGAGTCGTGACTCGAGCTCTGATGAATTTTTGTCTTTTGGAAGGGATCTAATGATTTCGTCTTGTGATTGTGACAAGACATGCATTTTGGTAAATCTTAGGTGTTTGTAGAGTTCCGAAGGTCTTTTTAATTACATTCCAAAGTTATTCGAGCCCCTGTACAACGTAGACGGGTCTGCTGATGTTGCTAGCCTGAGCCACGACTTCAACGTCTTAGTGACTTTCGCGTCCAGTGTTCTTAAGTGGTTCTGGTTTATATAGTATACCAGAAACGGATTACATCACATCAACAGCCTTTCATAGTCCACTGCTGGACATAGGCCTCTCCTTAGAAAGGAGGTTTTGGTCTACTATACCACGCTGTCCAGACGGGTTGGTATAGGGTTTGTGTGAAGTTTTCCTTCTTTTTGCAGAGCTGGTGTCCTGCGTTGTTTTGCGCCCTTAGTCGGCTCTTACGACACCCACGGGATGAATTAGGGTAGTGACATTCCGTATACTTAATCCGTCTTTACACGAACCAAATTAAATCATATTTTTTTCGTAAAATTCATTTTCAATAATAATAATGTGGCTCCCTATTATATAATTTATACTTTCGATTGTGGAACATATCATGAAATCAAACTCATTTGTATTTTATTTTACTTGACTGGTTCAGTTCTTTCATAACGGTGTCTTGTCAAATTAAATAGTGGAACACAAGTAAAAGTGAGTATGATTTTATGTTATTATTTCTTCATTAAATGATTTACATTATAAATAAAAGCTTGAAACACTTCTTGAAAACGTATCCTGTACGATTTATTGCGACCAAGCCATCGTCACAATAGACCGTAAATAACTGTTTATGACTAAAACATAAACACAGTCGAACAGTCACAACCTGCAAATTACTATCTCTGAAAAGCTTTCCAAGTACCAAGATCCTTTATTTTTAGGGCGGGGTAGATAATCCCTTCGGATCTTCTTTCAGCCGCAAGCTTCTCGGTCCAATCCTTACTAGCACGTTGATGCCTGATCGCGTCTTGATGTCATGATTGATGATGACTGAGACCCTGACCACTAGAGGTCTTCACAACATCCTGCAGGCTTGTTCGGGGCAGCAGCCCCCTGTCAGCGACTTTGCTACACTCAAACTCATGGGGTGTTTCGGTACCTGGTGTACGGTACTGTTTTTAGTCTTCACGCCGCCCCGGCGGGTCTGCCTGAGCCAGATAAGGACTGTCTGGGACTACTTTAGTCTAGGGAATTTCCTCTTGTCTGGGGGTAGAGCCCCGGCGCCAGGCTTCGGTTGTAGCTTCAAGCCAATTCGTCGGCCTACAACCTGCTATTTATGTATGTATCGAACTGAGAACTTTTACTCCGTATTTCGATGCGTCTTCGTTAGATGGTATAATATTCTATTACGGTACACGGTAATTAGATATAAATGTATGTTTGTATATAAAACTTGATATAGTGCCTTTCCTTTGTCATTGAAACACTCAATGTACACCTGCCTTATATTTTTATAAATTTGGGGGTAATCAAACATTTTTTTGGTTAAATACTCACTTTTTAATTTGAAATATTTTCAACTCTTAAATATTTGTAGTTAGTAAATTATATGAGGATTTCATATTTATTGAAGATAAGTGGTTTTCTCGCTCAGTCACTACTTCTAGGATGACTGCTGGTTCAGATCCGATTTTGGTTCTTTTCCATGGAGTGAAATGTCCCGCCGCGACGATATCTGGTGTGAGTTTATTTAATGTGTAACGGGACTGTAACTTCTCAAATAAGTACTATTACTAATATTTAAGAGATTTAAAAAAGAAACATGCTACGCGTCTTAATTCACGTTCACGCAAACTACCGCAGATTTAAAATAGAATTTAATTCTCTGACAAAAATTGTGTCATCTTAGTTTTGTAAACAAACTTTGCCTAAACGTGGTTCCATTAGCCCGTGAACTAGGTATCTCAGCAATATTCGTATGGGTCACCCGTCATACAGCTGTGTGGTGTGTCTGGTTGCAGGGAATTATTCGCGTTGCTTTGAATCAATATTCTAGTGCCTTACGTGGGTCTTAACTCCGGGAGCCCGCACGGGCTTCTCGAGCTGATCTTTCTGAGAAACCAGGCTAAAATTTAATCCTTAATCCAGTTAGGGATGTTGTAGTATTACTATTCGCATGCAAATGCAAAGCTGTTGCGAATGCGATTATATCCGGATGTTTAAGATCCTGCAACTGCATCATCCACAATCTGAAGATTTGAGAGTTACATTACATCAAATTAAATACGGCTCTCAGTTACCTAAACCCTAACGCTTTTAAACTTAGCCTTAGTGATATCCTGAAATAACTTCTTAGCGTTACAATTGTTTTGTGCCTATGTGTTTTATATGAAATTGTATATGGAATCATTCTAGGTTGTGATTGCTTATAATATTTACTTTGTTTTAGTAGTTTATAATGTGGTTTTTTCGATTTGTTATTAGAAATTCACCATATGTGCCTCGGCGAACTTGTTTTGAGTATAAAGGTAGTCTTTCAAAGCAAGCGTCACTGACGCGGCGTTAAGTGACTGGTGTCAGTGGCGCCTTGCTGACTTTGGCTGGCAACGACAGACGTCAATCAATCGTATCGCCTTTGCCGCCATCTCCATAGGTCTTAAAAGTATTTCATTATGGATCTACTTAAACTGATTATGGAAAAGGACACCAGCACCTCAAAAAGAAGGAAAACTTGAAACAAACCCTATACCAACCCGTCTGGTCAGCGTGGTATAGTAGTCCAAAACCTCCTTTCTAAGGAGAGGCCTATGTCCAGCAGTGGACTATTAACATCTGTTGATGATAGATGAGGAAGAAGATGATGACCCTTCGATGTTCTCATTCTAATTTTTTCAGACTACATCTTGTCTTTCTTTCGTTTATTTTGTTAGCTTTCCATCCTTAAATTATAAAGCAATGGATGCCCAGACACCAGTTTAATTATTATTTTATCTTCTTTTGTAAATTTGTCAATAGATGTCATTTTATAGAAATTAACCTCAAAATACACTTGGCATCGGCGACACTACGTACATGAGCGCGGCAGTGACGTTGGCGTCTAACGTCACAGCTGTCGAACGCTCGAATGTCGTTTCTTCCATTTACATTTGCATTAATCTGCCTCTCTGTCGTGACGTCACTAACGCGGTGCCACTAACGCTACTGACGCTTGCTTCGAAAGCCTACCTTAAAATATGTTACATCCGACACAATTAGCAGCTTTCATTTAATTATATTCGAATTTATTTAGGTTTTGATGACAAATAAATAATTTAAAATATTTAATGTGGAATCGCTTTTAAACTGAAGTATTAAGGTTGTAATTTGATGTAAATTGTTACTTTTAAATAGTCACATAAAGGAAAATATTGTAGAAAGTGACAAAACTAAAGATCAAAACCATGCAAAATGTTTGATCTTTTCCGGTAACTGATGCTCGATTGTCTTCCTGTACAATAATGAGTATGAGAATATGAGTCGTGTTTATTAAATTACAAGGTTTAATTAGGACGCGATTAACCATTGTTTTACATAATCGTGAAACGCGGATACACTTGCTTGAAATTGAACAAGCCGAACGCCCTGTCTCAATAACATAACACATATTTTTTTCAACCAATTGACTTCAAATACGAAAAACAATATAATATTTATTATAACTTTGATAATTTTTACCAATGTTTGACTTGAGGATAAAATTATACCATTTTATCCAAAAAAATCCTATTTCTCTTTCTTTTTTTTTGTGGTATAAGGGGACAAACGAGCATGCGGGTCACCTGATGGTAAGCAACTACAGTGAAAAGCAACGAAAGAATTGCTTAACACCGGTTTTCTGTGAGGCCGTGGTATCACTCCGGTCGAGCCGGTCCATTCGTGCCGAAGCATGACTCTCCCACGATAGAATTCAATAACATATCTTTTTTCCTTTAAATCGGCAAGTGTGGCCGTTCCTTATATTTCTGTTTATATTTGACTATTTAAAGTTATAATTTTATATAATAATTTGTTACGGTTTTCTATATGTAACGATATGTTTATTTAGATTTATTTAGTGAATGTAAGTTGTGAACTGTATTTTTATATAGCTTGATAATATTTGTATTGTTATTTATTATTGATTACTATTTGTTTTTGTTCATTGTGATAATGTTTAATGTAAATAATCATGTAAATATACTATACGGACGTGCCAAATTTTTATTTTTCGTTCAATCGTGATAGTGTTGTGATGAATACATGGTTTTAATGTTGCTCAAGTTGCACCGATTATAGAAGATATGTTAAAAAGACGCCTGAATACGGGTAGACGAAGAAGTGAAGACGGACTTTATTGTACGGGTACACCGGGCAGCCTTTAAACACGGAAGTTTTAAGGTATGTATTTAATATGATCCAATATATTTTACTAGAAGAAAAAGACACTAAAACCTTTGATTCTACGCAAGCATTTGACGCACATAATAACATTAAACCAAAAACGTGTACACAAAAAATAAGAAAAGAAGATTATTAAATAAAAAGCATTATTTACTACATAAAAATCATTATTTACGGTGTCACAATACAGACCATAAAAGTGTGTGTGCAATTTACACACGGCAGTAGTGAAACTTCAGAAAATAAAATAAATAAAAAGATAAAAATATTCATACTTTCAAATAATATATGTATATAACAAATACACAATATACATATTATTGTGTCTAAAATCAATACAAATAATTAACTAATGTTATGATATAGATAATTTATTTAAAAAAATATTGGTCAAATTAACACACGTGTTAAATAATTAACATAAAATAATTAATCAACGAATTTTAATACGCAAATGCAAAAAAATAAAACAAACTAAATGATACACCACGTTGTTTATGACACATTTTCTGAAGGCTTCGTTGTACGCAGGCGCAAAGACACGTGATAGCATAGAGGAGACGAAGATTACAGAAAACACTGTATACTTGTAATCTATCTCATTCTCTCGCAGGCTTAATCCTGTTTATGAATATGTTTGTCTCTTTTTACTGTCGCTTTTTCGTTTCATCGAATTTTCAAATCAAGAATTTTCAATTTTTAAGAAGTTCTACTTCAAAAAAATATTATTTTTGAGATTAAAAAAAAAAACAAATTGATAAATTTGAATTGAAATAAAACCGTAGTTCTGGTAATTCTTCTATTGGAAATGGTCCATGATTTGTGCTGTTATGTGAATTCAAGCCACAGCTGCTTTTTCTTTGCAGTAATTAGATATTTCTTGGTTGGCGTTGTCCATGTAATCTAAAGTCATTTAGCCGACGTTTTGATAGAGCTGGTGACACTCCGTATTCTTAATAGTCACCACACGAAGAATTTAACAGTTGAAACAAATGAAATTCCTGCAGTTCATTTTTTTATTTGCCCAGCCGATTTCCGTACATCACTTACCGATAATTTCCTTATTAAGCGGAGTTCACAGGAACTAGTTATTCTTGGACGACGTCTTCGAGGTTTATTTTCTGCCGTCTCACGTTTAATATAAACCTTATTATGTAGTAAACATAAAAAACATTATTTACGGTGTCACAAAACAGACAAGAAAAAGTGTGTGTGTGTGCAATTTACACACGGCAGTAGTGACACTTCAGAAAATAAAATAAAATAAATAAAAAGATAAAAATATTCATACTTTCAAATAATATATGTATATAACAAATACACAATATACATATTATTGTCTGTAAAATCAATACAAATAATTTACTAATGTTATGATATAGATAATTTATTTATAAAAAATATTGGTCAAATTAACACACGTGTTAAATAATTAACATAAAATAATTAACCAACGAATTTTAATACGCAAATGCAAAAAAATAAAACACCTAAACGATACACCACGTTGTTTATGACATTTTTTCTGAAGGCTTCGTTGTACGCAGGCGCAAAGACACGTGATAGCATAGAGGAGACGAAGATTACAGAAAACACTGTATACTTGTAATCTATCTCATTCTCTCGCAGGCTTATTCCTGTTTATGAATATGTTTGTCTCTTTTTATTGTCGCTTTTTCGTTTCATCGAATTTTCAAATCAAGAATTTTCATTTTTTAAGAAATTCTATTTTAAAAATATTATTTTTGAGATTAAAAAAAAAACAAATTGATAAATTTAAATTGAAATAAAACCGTAGTTCTGGTAATTCTTCTATTGGAAATGGTCCATGATTTGTGGTGTTATGTGAATTCAAGCCACAGCTGCTTTTTCTTTGCGGTAATTAGATATTTCTTGATTGGCGTTGTCCATGTAATCTAAAGTCATTTAGCCGACGTTTTGATAGGGCTGGTGACACTCCGTATTCTTAATAGTCACCACACGAAGAATTTAACAGTTGAAACAAATGAAATTCCTGCAGTTCATTTTTTTATTTGCCCAGCCGATTTCCGTACATCACTTACCGATAATTTCCTTATTAAGCTGAGTTCACAGGAACTAGTTATTCTTGGACGACGTCTTCGAGGTTTATTTTCTGCCGTCTCACGTTTAATATAAACCTTATTCCACATACGTACCAGTTATTGAGACACCTTAAAATTTTTACTACACAGAGTACATTGTGGTACTTTTCAAAGCACTGTTTGACAGGTATCTTTTTTCGATCAGCTATATGTAATATTTTGTCGTGTACTCCTTAGATACTTTGCTGCCATTAAGAGGCCTCTTCCTTTCAACAACAGCTGTACAGTATTTAAACAAAAGTTCATCTTGTTGAATTTTCCTAGCGTATTTGTAGAAAGCTTCATGAAACATCCGCAACATTATGGTCGTCAAAAAATTGCACTGTAATTTTATGCAGCTATACATATAGTGTGGGAGTCTTGGCAAAGTTTTTGCCGAGTATCTAAAATAAATCTACATACAAAATAAAATAGGATCTGCTGAAAACTATCCTGCATAGATTTAAAAATATATATTGACATCGGTTGACTAAGTAAACAGTTATGTGCATACATAAATTGCCATGAAAAAATTATTTACAAACTAATTAACTTATTATTTTACTGAAATAAAAATAAAATAGGACTGTTAAAATCTGTGTGATCACTACTAAAATTATGTAATACTACAGCTGTTCGCAAGCTTAAACAAACCGTCCTTGAAAAAGGCCATTATTTGACGTTCTTCTCGATTTTTTCGTTTGAAGCGAAGTGTTCGCCACCCAAGCTTTCTTTAAACTTTGGGAAAAGAAAATAGCCACTTGATTTTATCAAGGATTTTATATAATATTTGGTTTTTTTGCATTAGTCTCTTTTTCTCCTAATTTTTTCTTTTCGTTAGTATCAGTAACGGTGGCAGCCGCTATTTTTCTATTGTTGCGTGTCGTGTTTTGTCTTTCCTTTAGAAAATGGTCTTATCGTTTAGGGTGGTAAATTTTTTTGCACTGTAAATTGCAACCGTAGAAGAAAATGTTAAATGGAGAGATGGATTGAAGTTTTTAATTTAATTTAATGTAAATTGCTTTTGTTGTTTCTTGTGGCTGACCAAGTTTGAAAAGAGAGTTTGCATTAAATATATAATATCATTTCCATACAACGAATCCAGGCGTGAAATGTAGAAAGCCCGTATTCACTCTAGTCAGATCAATACTCTGCCGTTGAGTAGCTCAACAAATTGTACATGTGGAACCAGAAGGTGTATCCGTTAATACTTGAGCTACCTTGCCGTCTACCATTTCCATAAAGAGTTCATGCTTCACGTTCACTCCTTCACCTTCTTTATTAATCAACGATGGCCCCAAGGAAATGATTTGGTTCTTTATTTCATCCACAATAGTTTAGCTTTTTCAGGAGTTTATTTGCAAAATTCCATTAATATAGGCCGACAATAACGCACTGGATCTTGCCAGACAATATCGCCCGTTATCTCATTCATGAATTTGATAGGCACTAAAGATGTAATAACAAATTAGCATCAGAAACAAGTTCAGACTCCTCTGGAAGTTTTTGTTTGTACTGACTTTAACCAGATGAACCATCACAGTAGTTTGTTTATCCCGTAGTGTCTGTAGAGTACATGGAATATTATAGATCTACAAATGTAATTCTTATTCTCAAATTAGTTCTATCATTAATGCAATCTGTTTACCTTGAAAATACAATGGGTGCGATCATCCCATAAGGACTCGACTTGAAAAGTCACGTAAAGACTGTTTAATACATAATAAAGAAATTAAAGGTAAAATATCTTTAACCTTCGAGCGGACGCGCGGTCATTTGTAACGGGAGCGTGCGCGCGTAACCGAAAAGACCTATGGGATGAATAAGATAAATAAAGCACTAAATATTCAATATTTATTTATTTATTTGTACTCAGATATATTATTATTGTTTGTAGTCTTATTTGTCAAAAAAAGTAATTAAAATTATGAAAAAGAAACAATTATTAAATTAATTAACAAACTTAAATATTCTTTGAATCAAAACAAAAATTAGGAACACAAAACCCTTTTACATATCTCAGACTAGTTTGTATACCTAGTCTTATAATAAAAATTACAAAATAAGAATAAAAATTAATTAACTTTGGTTTAGTTTTTATCACAATCAGTGTCTTCGTCCATATAACATTGATTACAAATAAATGTTGTATGACTTCTGCAAATATTTTCATTGCGTTTTTGATTGCCTCCTTTTTTTGGCTGGGCATATTTTACAGGTTCCTCTGCATGTGCTAGAACTACCTGCTTCTGTTATCAGCAGCACTATCCTATATTCAAATGCTCCCTTATGTTTATTTTTAGTTTTCTTGGAAGGCCTAACATCGTTGATCTTCTTAGGACGTACTCTTTTGTCAATTCAGTGCCTAATGCCCGTAAATACATTCGCCTTTTCCGTAGAGTCCCATTATTTGCCCTCAATATCACCATACTATTTAAGAAAGAAAGAACATAAGAAGAGTGTCAATGGCCAACTATTATTCTTCCTTGAAACCGTATACATTTTTGCTTTTTTATCGACTTCATCGACACCCCCCTTTGTTTTATTGTAAAAAGTAACGATGCTGGGTTTGCGCTTTTCATTTGTACTTTCATCAATTTCTGCAGCATAATGATGTGATGATATAAGAACTACAAATCTTTTCTTTTTCAGCACGTAAGATACGAGTGTGGCTGTATCTGAAAATCCTAATTGACTTGAATATTCAGGTCGGTTTTTATCTATAAAGCAAGGAGGTATTTCTTACTTGTTTTTACGCATGGTACCCACAACAGAAATCTTATAATCCTTGCCCAAAACGTTCACCACCGGCACACTGGTATACCAATTATCGATGGTAAGGTTTCTTCCAGTGCCAGAAATTGGTGTAATTAGCCTCTTCACAACGTCTGCGGCAGCATTACTCAACTGATATGGGCCTTCAGGCTGCTTGCCAGCATAAAGTTTAATATTTAGGACGTAAAACGTAGCAGCATCTACTAGTGGATAAAGTTTGATTCCGTATTTGTCCGGCTTTGATTTCATGTACTGTCGGAAAGGACATTTTCCTCAAAAGCCAACCATCATCTCATCGATTACAATGTTCTCTCGCACTGAATATGGCAAAAGACAGTTTTGTGTAAACATATCTAAAACTTCTCTTATTGGCGCAGCTTTGTCTAGATGAATGAATGAATTCAGTAGAAATGTTACTCTTTTCACTGACATAGTAGTAGGAAAAATACCTGTCCCATCACTTGCATATAAATCTTCTGAATTGGCATGTAATGTCTTCATGGATCCCGCTATGTACAACAATCCGAAAAGTGCTCGAATTTCCACCTCATCTGTCGGTTTGCAGTCACGTATTCTGTTATACGATGGCGTTTTTTTTTTAATAAATTCGTTGGTATATCTAACAACTATTTCCATAATATTCTCTGAAATGAATAAACTCCAGGCTTGCGTAAATGTTGTCATCCCCACACCATTTCTACGAATACCCGCATCTTCCGTGAGAATATTTTGAACTTGACGCCTCACTCTGTTATTATTAGATTTTTGCCACTTCGTTACTTTATCGCGCCCTGTAAAACAGCTATTTATTTCTGAAAGTGGCAAATCATCCTCTTCTGGGTCCGAGCAGTTTGATTCTTCAGCAGATTGAGGTTTCTCTACAACGATTAGGTCGGAAGTTTCAGAGCCTTGGTCGCTGAGCTCTGATTCACTCTCTTCTTCGTCTTCTCTTAGTAATTCCTCGAGTACTGCACTTTGTGATAACCGTCCACCACTCATTTTATATAAAAAATTTCAAGCTTAATCCGATAATATTGAATGATGGCCGAAGAACTACTACGAGCGTGATCGAGAGTATGTCGCGTTGAGCGTCGCGCGTAACCTTTTCGACGACAGGCGCGTGTAGTCTACACCACGACTACACCGGGATTAAAACAATTGCGATCTGTGAAGTGGGGGGAGCGCCCCGAGCGACGGTTTATTCTTTATTATACTCCCAATGACATAGCGACAGGCTACTAGAAATGAGAAATAAATGTGGTGGGTAATAATAACAATATGATTCGATTCGATTCGATTACGCGAGCCCGCTTGAAGGTTAAAAGTCTCATAAAGACTGTTTAATACATAAAGAAATTAAAGGTAAAATATCTTTAAAAAGTTACATAAAGACTGTTTAATACATAAAGAAATTAAAGGTAGTTATCCTAACGACCTACTCCCATAATAATAATAACAATAACGCCCCTTAGAGCCCACAGTATCCGTTATGAAAACGCCAGTAAAAATTCATATACAACAAAAGACATACTGATTACGCCGGCACAGTCAGTTTGGAACTATTGTAAAAGTAATTCCTATAACGCTCACTCCTGTTCTCCACGTGGTTGTCGTCGTGGCGGGGTAAGTAATCCATCATTCCTGGTTTCCCATCCCAAGAGAATCCAAATAATGAGCTACAGTCAGAGGACTTTTCCTGCCATTAGAGGTACTTAGGAAAAGAAATCCACTCTCCGAAGCAAACTAAATCCCAGGGTTCCAAAACGTCTCCCAAATAAATCGGAGGCATTACTAATAATACCAAAAAGGCAAAATAATATTTCCATTGAAAAAAAAACTCCTTTTCTTAACAAAACTGGCCAACAATAAAACGTGATTTTAACCCTCTGATTATAACAAATGGAAATGGATTACATTTCTGTCTTTTTAAAAATCACCAATCCGTGTACCCTCCTCCGCTTCGCCCAGGAAAAAAAAGTCTTGCCAGTGCAAGTGGTGCAAAACTGCATTCGAATGAATACTTCCCTAGAGTAAATAATTCCATGGACCGAATCACTACAATAGTCGAATAAATAGACTAAAAAATCTCGACTGTGACGCCATCTCTCGGAGCTTTACGCAAACGTCAGAAAATTCATCTGTCAAAACAACCTACAAAATAACAACACGTCGATAATTAACTTTTCTGTAATGGTGCAAAATGCAACGTTACAGTATATACAGACTTTGTATCATGACCACATACTATTATATTCCTTCTCCTATTGAATGTTGTAATCCCTGAACAAAGGTATTGTAAATGTGTTCAAAGACATATTCACTGAGTAGAGCGGTTTTTTTTGA
This sequence comes from Arctia plantaginis, assembly GCA_902825455.1. Taxonomy (NCBI): domain Eukaryota; kingdom Metazoa; phylum Arthropoda; class Insecta; order Lepidoptera; family Erebidae; genus Arctia; species Arctia plantaginis. The sequence continues at coordinate 2,915,851 of CADEBD010000289.1, read as the reverse complement.
TGATTCTGACGAGAAAGGACACAGGGTCTTCCGCGTTTTTCAGAAGAAGTAGATGGCGTAACATCAGGTGTTACTTCAGAGTTCGGTAAAGTTACCAAATATTCTAAATCCAAGCAATCGTTGTACTTTTTAAAAATGTATCCTATTTTCTTGACGCTTCTGCCCATCGTCTATTAAAGCGAGTAGTCTTCAGAAACGTTATAGTTTGCTTTTAAAACTGTTGATACTTCCAAGTTTTTTTCCTTCTTCAATGTATGAAAGTTATAATTCAGGCTTAGAACTCTTGCAAGTAGTAGACATTCTGAAATTCAGCGAAGATACGAAACAGTCAAACGTATGTTTAGTTTATTACGAATTTGTGATAGCGACATTAAAGGAAGCCACTCTTTATATATTATTTGATAAATGAGGGTGGTGTGCATTTTGTTTATTAAAGTTGGCCCTGAGTGCAAAACGTAGACAAAACGCCTTATTATCAACAAACTAATATTGAATAGAAATATATCGCAAACTCATCAATTAAATAAATAGAAAACACAATAGATAATGGTTTTCTGTTTCCTGACTTGTAGCATACTTTTCGTGATAACTTCGTAAACCGCACGTATCCGAAGCTGATTTTTATAACTGTTATTTATGAATATCTACGCTACAAAACAACATTAAATGTAAAATGTCGGGTGTCGGTAACTGTTAAAAGCCCCGATGAAGTTAAAAATTGACCTTTTTTCCCTCACTTGTAGTTTTTTTTCATAGAAATATAATAATAAAACCTACAATATTATAATGGCTTTAAAATCTATACACAATGAGCTTTTTAGAAATGTATAACACTTTATAACAATGGCCACAAATTTTTGAAATACATAAATTTTAAAGTATTGTATCGAACAAACCTGAAATATAAATTCTTAAGAATTACACTTTGTGGTATTAAAAAAAATTATTCCAAATGTAATCAATACCAAATCAGTACATTATATTAAAGTTCCATTTTTATACTATTCAATAAACTTTTAAAAGCGCGTCAATAACGATATTGGTAAAAACAATTTTTGATATGCCGTTGTTGTACCGTTTTACATAGTGCGTCGTCTTACAAAAGAACTTTTGTCGACCAAAATTTAAAAGGTTGATTCGTCGGCAAAACACCTGTAATTAATAGAATGAATAGTAGAAAATTGTTATTGACGATTTGCATTATTCAAAAAAGTTACACACTCGACCCCAGTCTGCAACAGTCATATTTCGATGTTGTCTAGCCCATTGGAGTCGTTTCTTTTTCATACTGTCGGTTAGTCGTTGTGTTTTGGAAGGCCGCTGTCGCATCTCATTCTCTTCGACCAACCTCATTGTCCTCTCCGAAATCTTTACACCCTCTTCGTTTATCTTAGTAGTCAAACCAGCAACGCTCAGCAACGATAAAACTTGAACCTTTTTAAGAATAGCATTGGCATAGGAAGATATTCATCACTTTCTAGTGGAATGCGATCGGACCAACGATCTTAGAGTCTACCTAAGAGCAAAACTTAATTTTAAGGTATATGATGTCGGAGTATTTTATCTGCACCTATGTCAAACCCAGCTATTTTATTATACAGGGTGGCGCAATAGAACGTGCATATTTAAAATATTGATTAGAAAATAAATACAAAAGGTATAGTTAAAATAAAACTGAGGTATTATTAAGAAATAACTGAAGTTTATTTTTTAAAAATAACATCGTCTAAATGATGACCCTCTCTACGACGACACTCCTCTAATCGCAAACGGAAGTTATTGAAAACTTTCTTCAGTAATGCTGGTGTAATTGCTGCCATTTCACCACGGATATTCTCCTTGAGCTGATCGTTGTTTTTCGGATTATTACTGTAGACTTTGTTCTTGAGGTATCCCCACAAAAAAAAGTCAGGAGGCGTCACGTCTGGACTACGTGGGGGCCATGGGATATCACCTCTTTTCGAAATCAGTCTGCCAGGGAACATCTGTTTCACAACCGCCATGGAGTCATTTGATGTGTGACAGGTAGCTCCGTCTTGTTGAAACCAAGTCCTAGAATTCACTATTCTTGAATTTTCAAGCTCTGGAGCCAAAAAACCTTCCAACATCGCAACATAGCGTTCGGTATTAACAGTGACGTTTTGCCCCCGCGCATTTTCAAAGAAAAACGGTCCAATTATTCCTCTACCAGAGATTGCTGCCCATACTGTCACTTTAGGACTATGCAGTGGTTTCTGGTGCTTGAGTTTGGGATTCTCACTGTTCCAGTAACGACAATTTTGACGGTTTACGAACCCATTGATATGGAAGTGGGCCTCATCTGAGAAAAGGATATTGTCAAAATTGGAAAATCGATTAAGCATTTCATTAGCAAATGCGAGCCTTGCTCCGAAGTCAGACTCTTTCAATTCTTGTGTTAACTGCAGCTTGTAAGGATGCAGTTTAAGATCCAAGTTTAAAATTCGTTGCAAACTTCGTCGCGATAAGTGTAAGACAGACGATCTCTTACGAGTAGACATTTGTGGATCTCCTCGTACAGACTGCATAACTCTCTCAATATTGTCGTCGGTCCTAGATGTTCTTGGACAACCTTTTGCTTGTGGTTTAAACGTTGAACCAGTCTCTTCAAAACGCTGTACCCATATTTTAATTAAATTAGCACTCGGAGCTTTACTAATTTGCCGTAGTCCATATTCAGAACAATATAAACGCCTAGTAACGATGTATGAACGAGAGTTCTCGTAAAATGCGCGCACGCAAAATGCGCGACGCTTCCCGTCGAAGTGACTCATAGTGACTAAAACTCCATGAGCCCGCCTACCCAACGATGCAGGCTCCCCCCGCCCGCGCACTTTCTACCCCGCGAAAAAAGATGATCCAATATGCACGTTCTATTGCGCCACCCTGTATAAATTTATAGATAAGTTAAATAATTCAGATAATTAGTTTTTTAAGCTTGTTTGTATTATGCATAAGGCGTTTACGGGACTGATATAGTCAATTATGGCTCAAGCATAAAGAATAAAAAAAAAACGATAAAACTTTTAAACGTAGGGGAAAGTGGGAATACTTAACTTATAACGATCAAAAATAAAGTAAGGCCTCGTTAATCCGGAGAGGCAAAAACAAGACCATATTGAGTATGCCATATTAAATGTTAATAAAACACATGTTTAACCTTAGTTTCTTTAATCAATTTTTAAATTATAGCATACAGACAAAATGTACATGTTCAAAATTACAACTATGTGAGGAAATCAGTAAGTTAAAATAAAACATTAGTTAATTCTTCTTGAAAAAGTCTGTAATACTCTTCTGTTTATAATTTTCGCACTTCATTTCGAAAGCCCGGTCTCTAAGTCGACGGAGAAACATAACTTCGTGGCTATCAAATTCGTTATCTTCAGCCCATTTTAAGCAGTGTTTAAAGCTCCTACTGCCTCTGAATTACCAACTTTTGTGATTTTTAGAATTTCAACGCTATTGTCCTCATCTTCCTCATCGTCCTCACACATAGCCGCTCGCACAATCTCCTCATCAGTTAACACTTCATATCTTTGTAACTCGCTTTCGGCACCACCAGCAGCCCATTCTTGAGCTTCTGCCTCACTTATTTGAGGATCATTGGGTCCCCTCGACCTGTTAAAAGCTGGGCTAAAGGAACATCATCTTCTGGTTCGTCATTATCAGTGAGAAATTCAGGGTGCAAATTCTTCCATCATTTGTTAATTAGCGATGTCTTAACATTGGCCCAGCAATCAGCCAAAAGAAAAACTATGTCCTTTAAAGTTATCGATTTTAATGAGTACATGAGGTTTTCAGAACATAATGCAAGACAGTTAACCAAAAGTGATTTGCGGTAATTTAACTTCACATTTTGTATAACGTTCTAAACCATTGGTTGTATACACGCCGTGGTGTTAGGTGGCAGGAACATTGCAAAAATGTGGCCGTCTTCAGAGACAAGTTCATCTGCTGATGGATGCCCAGGACAATTATCCAACAATAACAGTGCCTGAGAAGGCAAATTAACAGACAAAAGATGGCGGCGGACCGCGGAAACGAATTCCGTTTTCAACCATTCAAGAAACAAGTCTTTCGTAACCCAAGCATTTTTTTGTGCACGATAACAAACAGGAAGACGTGTTGATTTAAATGCCCGTGGGTTTTTTGATTTTCCGACAACAAGCAATTGAAGTTTATGAGTTCCAGCCGCAAGGCATGAATGTCACTCTCATCTTCATCATTTTCCTTCCGGAAGCCGACTGCTCATTGCCAGAGGCTAATGTATGATCTGGCAATAATCGCCAGTACAAACGAGATTCGTCAGCATTGTAAACCTGTTCCGCTGTTAATTTTTTTTCTCTAATAACTTTCTGTAACTCTAGTTGGAATGGTCCGATAGCGGCTTCATCATTTGACAGTTTTTCACCGGCCATTTTTAAACGTCTTATTCCGTAGCGTTTTTTAAATTTATCTAACCATCCCCGGCTTGCATTAAATCCGATATTGGAGTTTGTAATCTGGCGATGAAAAATTCGAGCTTTCTCACAAATCATTATCACCACTTACAGGAACATGCAATCGCCTTTGTTGCAAAAACCACGTAAACAAAGCATCTTCTAAAACAGGATTTTCCGATTTCTTCAGTGTTTTTCGTACACCGGGACCACGTTCTGTTAGGCTAACAAACTTCAAGAGTTTGTCTTTGTTTTTCTTTATGTCGCCTACAGTTGACCTGCCTATACCAAACTTCCGAGCAATGACAGGGTAGCTGTCACCCTTATCTAACATTTCTATAATCCGTAATTTGTCTTTTATTGTTAATGTCGAATGTTTACGTGGCGGCGCCATGATGTTAGCGAGCGCACTTAATTGAAACTACGTATTACACGAAAGGCGATAAACAAAAGACTGACGGCGCATTGGCTCATGACAGCCCCCGCACCTACACGCCGCCGGGCCTTCCCCGCGAAAGTCATTGCTCGGCCGGATTACAGCGATCACCGAACAAGCGAGAGTCCGGATTACCGAGGCCCTACTGTAATAGAAAAAAGTCACAGATATAATCAACTTTAATTACAACATAAACTTTGCTCATCTATCAACTTATTAGTGACAAAAAATTCGGTAATATCAACATTTTTTAAAAGATATGAAAAAAAACAAAAAAAAATGACATTCCTCTTTACCCGATACCGTGTTTGACTCTGGTTGACAGTGTTAACGGACTCATTCAAACTTTGGTCAACTGCAAATTTATAAACATCGCATTCTTGAGTCTGACTAGTGTCATTGATTGATCAAATACTATATTTTCAAAGATGTTTTGAAATTTATCAGGATCAATAGGATGAATTCCAGCAGCTTTGTTTACGTTAGCAGTTTTGTTGTAGGCCTTTGTAAATAGTTCTCCAACCTCGTATTGGGTTATTCGTTTTCCAGGATTGTTAACCACGTAGAGCTCACATTTCTTTCCCATATCCTAGGAGGGGAGGTCCAAAAGTTCGTGGAATGAAAGGGTTTTAAATAAAATTAAACATGGATCTATTTTTCCTTTTCAATATAATCACCCTTAAGCTGAATACTATTACAAATTTGATCTATGAATTATTTTTTCTAAATTTATCTTTTGCCTCAAAATGAGCTAAAATTGCCTTCTTTACCTCATTGTCGTCGGAAAATTTCCTTCCCTTAAGTCTTTTTTTAAATTAACAAATAAAAATCACTTGGGGCCAGATTTGGACTGTAAGGTGGGTGGACCAGTGTTTCGAAGCCATGCTTATGCAGAGCAGCCATTGCAACTCTGCTCATGTGAACCGGCGCGTTGTCTTGCAAGAGCAACACACACTTGGTCAATTATCCTCGACGTTTTTCATTGATGGCCTCCTTTAACTCCTCTTAGCATGATTTTTTCTATTTTTGGAAATAAATTAGGGTGATGTAATTAATGCTCTAGCTTAAAGGGAAAACATTTAAAAAAATCCTAGTATAAATAAAAAATATGAATTACTACTCTGTCAAGAAAGTACCGGGAAAAGATCAACACACAAAATGTTTGTTATTCAAATTTATTTTATCACCTTCAGAAACGATACACTTACGCCAACGAATCGCGAATTCTCCTTTATGTCTTCTACCGATTGAAAACGGGTGCATCGAAGTGGTAATTTGAGTTTAGGAAAAAGAAAGAAGTCGGCTGGAGCTATATCTGGTATTTGTTGAGTGTTTGGTCAAAAAATCATTTACAATGATGGCCTTGTGCAAAGGCGCATTATCGTGGTGCAAAATCCAAGAATTTTCTTGCCACCAATCTGGCCTTTTCCGTCGAATTTGCTCTATTGAATGCCGCATAACGCTCAAATAATATATCTTTATTTACCGTTTGACCTTCCGGCAAGAATTCCGAGTGCACAACACCGCGATAGTCAAAGAAAACAGTCAACATGACTTTGACTTTTGATCGACTTTACTGAACACCAACATACAGAGATATGATATGATATAACTAAAAACAGCACTGTATTTAATATAAATAACAGATGCAACTTAAACTCCACGCCAAAATGGAAAACAGTTGTGCCAATCTAACAACAGCAGTAAACAGTCTGCTTACAATGAGCCAATTCATTCTTGAATTGGCCCATTTTAAGCACTCTTTTTAGGTTAATCCCTTTCTTGAGCATTTTTTTTATAAACAATCCAACAGTTTATTATAGCAAGATCAAATAGATGAAAAAAAAAAACGCAAGTACCACTTTTTAGACCTTATTGTTATATGATTTCTGCCCAAAAAGCTATCTATGAGATCTACTCCTTCCATGTGTTTATTATATTCTTGGACAATAAACGGGCAAGTAATATCAACTTTTCCTTTTTTTACCTTGTCATATCTATTGACTTTAGTTACAGGCAATGCTCCAGCATAAGAAGATAACAGGGTTACTATCTTATTATCTTTCCAAGCTACGCAACTCAAATCTATACCATCATGCATAGAAACTCTTTCCTCAAAACTACCTACAGGGCACAGATTTTTTCATGAAATCTTCCTCTTCTGCTAGTTTATTATTTGGTATCCTGTTTTGTTGCACAGTTGCCACTGTGTGAATTCCTGATTTAGCTACAAAAACTACTAATGGCAAAGAGGTATAATAATTATCAAAGTATATCATGTGGTTTCGCCTTCTGCGCACTCCCCGAAGCAAACGTTCTACAACATTTCCTGTTGCACCAAGATCTGGTTCATCTGGGAGTTTCTCTGAATTCTTTTTGTTCAGAATTTACCTCATACTTGTGGACTCTCTCTGATAAAGGCAAATAGTTGACACTCCGTAAAACCCTCAGTGAACTAAAATGGACTCGATTTCTCGAGACCAAGTCCTACCGTTATTTCACCACTTGTAAAACGATTTACAATATTATTTATCCATTTTGTCAATTTCAATATTTTCGGTTTTCTTGCATTCTTTTTTTGGATAACAATTTTCTGGTAAATACGAGGGGTGATCAATAAGTAATGATAATCAATATGAAACAGAACTATTAGATTAAAAAAAGTATTTTATTTTCAACATAGTCTCCTTGCAAGTTAATACATTTAGTGTATCTTTTTTCTAAGCCCATGATTCCCTTAGAAAAAAATTCTTTGTCTTGACCCTCCCAAAATGCCTCTACTGCGGCCATCACTTCACTATTGTCCTCAAATTTGTTGCCCCGGAGGTGTTCTTTGAGCCAAGGAAAGAGGTAGAAGTCACTGGGAGCTAGATCTGGCGAATAGGGAGGGTGTTCGAGCAGTTCGAACCCCGTTTCTTCAATGGCAGCCATCGCAACTGCGGCTTTGTGAGCCGGGGCGTTGTCTTGGTGAAACAGCACTCCAGCGCGCAGTTTACCGCGTCTTTTTGACTTAATAGCTTCTCGCAATCTTCTTATTTGGCCTGCGTAGTAAGAGCCTGTTATAGTGGCCCCCTTTTCCAAATATTCCACCATAATAATTCCTTCTGCATCCCAGAAAACAGACGCCATAACCTTTCCCGCTGAACTTGACACTTTGAATTTCTTCGGCGTTGGTGAGGAAGCTCGTTTCCAAGTCATTGATTGTTGTTTGGTTTCGGGATCAAAGTGGTGGATCCAGGTCTCGTCCATGGTCACAAAACGCGACAAAAAAAATTCTTTATCGGCCTGGAACTTTTGAAGATTCACCCTCGAAATGTCGACTCGTTTCTTTTTTTGCTCGTCGGTTAACATTCTCGGTACCCAACGCGCAGAGACCTTTTTCATATGCATTTTGTTGACAATGATTTTTTGAACGCTGCCATAGGAGATCCCTGTGACCTCAGCTACATGCCTTACGGTCACCCTTCGATCGGCCAACACGATATCTTCCACTTTTTTGACGTTTTCTCCAGTAAGGGACGTGGAAGGGCGTCCCTCTTGATGTTCATCTTCAGTGGAGGTTCTGCCCAGCTTAAATTCCTTTGCCCAGCGTGTGACTGTGGAATATGGAGGAGCAGACTCCCCCAATGTTTCCTCTAAGTCGCTGTGTATGTCTTTGGTAGACATATTTTTCAGGCAGAGGTACTTGATGACAGCTCTTATTTCATTTTTCTCCATTTTGATGTTTTCTCTTCGACAGTTCGTATTCAAATGAATGTATCTCCCGGTAATGGTGTCCTATTTATACATTTTTTTGAAGCTGAAGTAGTGAATATATAAGCAAGCAGAAAAAAAATAATTTGGGTTTTTGTGCGTTCTAGAAATACTCGATTATCATTGCTTATTGATCACCCCTCGTAGACTTATCTAAAGTTTTTAAAAGTTGAACTAGATTTGAGGATTTTCCTAACGTCCTGTTTAACATGGTGTGCCAACCTTCTAACTTATTTGTAGTACGATGCCTTTCAGCAAAACAACACAATTGATCTTTCATAAGTTCATTCTCCAACCAAATTCCCACTGGCTATGGTACTGACTTATGTATAAAATAATTATTAAATTTAGTCACAGCTTCGTCGTCACTCGGACTATTTTCCATAATATAGAGAAATCCATGGCTTACAGCTTCCGGAGCTAGATAATCTAATACTGTCAATAAAGCCACATGTTTACGGGCAATTATGTTTTTACTTAGTTTAAGTTCTTCAGCTTTCTTCCATACCGCTCTATTGAAATGATATGCTTCAGGAAATTGCTTTTGTAATGAAGACATAACTGCGGCTTCGAAATGAACTGTGAATTTCGTTGGAATCCAGCTTGTGATACTTTTTTTTATAAAGTAAAAAGTAAATCATATGTACTATGTTTTTTATTTATTAACAAAGCATACACCACCGGCATTATTTTTGTTTCTTCTTGAGAACCACTTACATCAGCGTGTAATGAATACAGTTGTAAAAATGGACGTGGACATGTTTTAAAGGTTCCATCACCGAAAAAATGTTTCTCTCTGCTTATAATTTCCCTTGCCGCCTTAGATGAGAAAGCTATTATTCTGTTGTTTTTATACCTATAGTCAAAGAGTAGAAACTTTTGAGCAATTGATTTTTGAGCAACATTGTAAATTGCGATAGTTTTGCCAGGATTATATGTCATCCAGTAATTAATGCTAGCTCTATACCGAGCTTTAAACGGTCCAAAAACAGAAACATCGAGGGGTTGTAAGCGGTGGCTGCAGTGAAGAGGAAATGTCATTATCAAAATATTCAATGCCGTTCTTTGGTATAAAGAACGGCATTTTTTTTATTTTTTTTTATTTTTTGTGTTTTAAAAAAGATACATTTGCAAGCCCTAGAGCACCAGTAGGACTATTCTCGAGCGTATGATCTTTAAAATAAACACGCGAAAATATAAAAGCAGGAGAAATACTTCCACCAGCAGCATTTGCAAAAGCCAGCATTGTTACAAGGGTTACAAGTTCTATTGAGCTAATTTGACCAACTCTTTAAGCACCTGCTTGCGCAACTATCTTTGGTGCACTAATTATAGTGGTGCACCCGGTTTCATCTAAATTCCATATTATATATGGAGAGAAATGGCGTGTCTACGTTGATCTATTGAAGCTCGTAGTTCTTGCTAATGAAGTATTCTCTGGTTTTCTGACGCTTAGAGAATTATTCCTTTTTAAAAAACCTATGAGCCAGTCTATGCTAGCTATTTAATTTTTACCCAAAAAGGTGGTACACTAAGTCCTAGACGAATAGCATACAAATAAAAAAATATACATAAAAAATTGATATTTTTGAAAAGTAATTATTGTAGTATTCATCTACAATAATTACTTTTCAAAAATATCAATCTCTTCTTTAAATTGGTAAAACACTTTATTACATTTTGTATTGAGGTTTGGCACAGGTATTTTTTTTATTACTTAATCCATCGGAACATCTGATACGTCTCTCTCATTCTATTTAAACAGAGTGCCATTCTCAAAGTCGAAAGTCTGTCTGAAAGTCACTCTCAATTCACCGTCTTCATCATCAACAGAAGAGCAGATTGCTGCATAACGATATTCCGTATTCCTTCTGACATATTTGACGAATACATAATCACCACTGTTGTAAAGACTGCTGTTGTAAATTACCGCTAACCCCAGGTGTTGATAGATTTATATCCAATTTAGAGTGGTCATTAATGTCTCTCACGTAAGTGAATAGTGGAATATCATCACCTTCAGAGTCTGTAAATACGGCAGAAGTATCTACACGTGTACTATGTTCAGACGATATTTCTGTCTGATAATGAATAGATCCTAGCTTTAAATGATCACATGCGTCAGCGTCGCAGAAACAACTTAGATACCTTTATTGTAAGATGGTTGGGCATGTAAGCTGAGCCGGTCACCTGATGCACCAATAGTGTCCCTTTAAAGGCGACCATTTGAGACGACTTATCGTTAATCAAGGTGTTCATCTGCTCGATTTCACAACCTTCAATCACATCAACTTGGATATCTCTCGCAGACAACAGAAGCAAATTCCTTCAAGTTAGTTATATCATCTCCTGTAGCAATCACTTGATCTGCTGTTCGTTAACATGTGGCTCCTACGCCATCGGGTGCCCCCTTTCCATGCCCAGCTTCATGAAAGTTCCAGGTATATTACATAATATTTGGGTACATGTCTTGCAGTTTACAGCTCAATACATAAAACATAGATTTGTTCCTGTATTGAGTTACAGGACCATCGCTGATAAAGTGAATGTTTTGAATATTTGATAACAGTGATGTCAGCACAGGTTTAAAATGGACCGAAATTGCTCCGGCGTTATGACTATTAGATGACAGTGCAGTGCGAAGCCGTAGTCTTTTAGGTAAAAGACCACAGTATGTAATGAAATTTGGGCGAACCGCCAAAATGAAACTTGGATTTCCTGATTGTATTTAGTACAAAAGTTTTCTGAGAAATCCATGTGCAGCATCGAGTTTTTGGTATCATTATTTAGGTAAGCTTACCATCTGTGAGACACATGCATAATAAGAGATAGTTCACAGGGGTATTTTTTGTAATAGCCTTGTAATACTAAAAAACAATGTTAATTTTGACGTAAAGCTGATCTTTTAGCATTCATTTTAATATGATACAGCAATTATTAAAATTATTTGAGTTATTTATCTGATTGCTAATACTTTTCCGTTATGGGAAGTTTTTGTTTTACGATAATCGGACATTAAACTCCATTATATATTATATGTTACAAAAAAAGTTAGAGGTTATGTAAAACAAGCATTTTTGTAATAGTTACGCTACCGCATTCGGATATACCTGTAATGATAGTAGTAAGTGTAGATACTAAATAAATAAATATATTTAGCATTAGCTTTTACCACCGCCTCCGCTTGCGTGAGTTATGTAGAAAATAAGTCTTCCTCTCCTCATTCTCTATATTTTAAGTGATCGTGCGGTTATAATGCATGCATACGAAGACGTAATGTTTTGTAAATATTTATTAGTAGTAAGTTACATAACTTTTAGTATGGACACTACGAAAAAGTCAACCAAAATACAAAAATGGCTGCCATTCAGAGGCCGTTGGGTTTAGACCCCACCTGTAGAATGATTTTAGAGATAAAATAGAGCAAACTATCACCCCCTAAAGTTTGTACAGTCCGAACCCAGACACATTGTATATAACATAAAGGACATCATTCACGCTCCATACAAAAAGTACCCAAAAAAAAGTGCCGGCCAACGAAAAAAAATAGTTTCATCGGTTCCTAGGTAGCGGGTGGCTCGGTTTATTTGCTGACCAGTATATATGCCGATTTTTTATTCATATAAACTTTTGAGCCTGACGGCACAACGTAATTTGCCTTTACTGGAGATCCGTTGACACTGTCAAACAGGTCTTAAAAAGATGTGGCCACTGCTGTAGTAGCTTCCATTGTTCGTAATGGATTGTTGAGCGGCTCTATTTGACAAATTACAGAAGTAGAAGTCTGGGGTAGAGAGGTTTCTGTTCTTTGTTCAATAGGTTCACGAGATGATACAATACTTTCCGAGACATTTGACAAGCTCTGGTTGGCTATCTAACGAATAAGACGTTTGAGCCTGGGTTGTTGACGTTCGATCAACTTGATGAGGTGTACGAGAAGTGCCAGGATTTTCGCTATCCAGTGCAGTATCTGATATCAGGAATGTAGTATCTGGGCAAAGCATTTCGGCCAACGCATTTCGGCCAACTGGATAAATACCGCTACCTCTAAAGCCAGCATGAGCATTTGCAGGAGTGGCAGCGCAAATCCAAGCATTGCGTATAAGTTTTCCTCCGTTCTAACGGCTGATCTTTTTATTTGGATTAAGGCGCATAAATTAATTAGTTTCTTGGTTGAAGTAGGTTTTAAATGGTCCAAATACTGATCTGTCTAAAGGTTGTAAAGCTGAAGTTGTGTCACTAGGTAAACACAATAAAATTATGTCGTTATTTGCAGCAGCTTGCAGCATATTTGGTACACTTGAGTGTGATGAGTGACCGTCTAAAATAAGCAGAACTTTACCATGCGCCTTCAGAGGGATGAAATGTTCTGTTAGCCATTTATCGAAAAGCGAAGCCTTTATATATACCGATTTTTTATTCATATAAACTTTTGAGCCCATTGGAAGCCCATCTTGGGCTTCCAATGGGCTCAAAAGTATAAATTAAAGACATTAGGTTTCTTATTCACATCTTTTATTAAAAGAACTGGTGGCAGAAAATTTCCAATTGCATTGCAACAGCCGACGATTGTCATTGTTTCACCTTTCTCGGCAGATGTGACTGAATTGACGACTTTGGCACCTTTTTTCGCTATGACTTTTCCGGGTTTATTATTCAATTGGATTCCAGATTTATCCATATTGTAATCTTTCCGGTTTGTCCAACAGATCATTTTCGGTCAAGACTTTGATCAAAAGATCATAAAAGTTATTTACTTCTTCTCTACTCAGGCCCTTGGCTCTAGCCACAGATAAACCTTCAGCTTGTCTAATAGAAAGCTCTGGATTTCGTTGAATAAAACTTTTGAAAACATGCAGCTCCAGCCATTTCGTTTTCGTGGTCAAAATTATGTTTAAGCTCTAGTTTTTAAGCAAATTGATAAGCAAACATACGTATGGATTGTCTATTTGGGGGAAATCCTGCATCTCCAAGCTTTAGAATGTGCTTCACTAGCCTTTTTTCGTTGTCAAAATCTAAGATAGGATGTTTTCCTACAAAAAAAAAACGAAAAAAAACGTTAATAAATCTAGGTATTGGAAACTTACAGCAATTAGTTCAATAAAAAAAAAAAAAATCCTGTGTAACATGACCTTTAACCCTTAAACCTACCTACCGACTATTACTTTTTCCAAAAGTTAGACAACTTTTTAGTGGGTAAAAAATTCAATGCCCGAGAGTACAAAATGCCTTTGAAGAGTTTGTTGCCTCCCGTCCAGCTGATTTTTACAAGAAGGGCATCAATAAACTGCCAATGCGTTGGCAAAGATGCGTCGATTGCATGGGTGATTACTTCGAATAACAGAAATAAAAAAGTTTGAAAAAATAAGTACTTTCACTTATTGCATACAAAACGGCAATTTCATAGGTAAAGACCTATTATAATTCAATACAAACTGAAGACTAACCTTGTTCTTTTCTTTCATTTACACTGAGTTCTGCCCAATTGCTTATTAAAACTTCGCAGACTTCCTCCCATATTTTTTTTTAACATTTATATCAGAGTATTGTTTCAAGTCTTTTTTGTATAACGCTGGCCTTTTTTGCACTTCATCTATAAGTTCTTCTACTTTTTCGTTTGCAACAAGTGATCGGGAGGCAGACGTCGTACCCGTCGACGAAGATCCGGGCGTAGGGAAATCTCGAGCACGCGTGTTGTCGTCTTCCACCTTGCCGTGCGACTGACCAACAAAGTTGGATAGTCAGCGAACTTGTTTAAGGTAACCGTGCTAACGAACAGTTGGCCTATAGTTGGACAACTTTTTAATTGTGCGTAATCGGAAGTGAATTTCGATTCTGATGCGGTCGATATCCAATTAATTAGTTGGACAATTTAGTTGGCGCAGATGTGCGGGCTAGCATATGTCACTATACCTATTACTATACTCTGCGATTTAGTCGGCCAACTTACACTTGTATATCTGCGGGAGCACTAAGAGTTCACGTCTCAAGTGCGCGACCCGATATCTAGTTGCTATTGTTGATCGAAGATACAATTGAAGAATTTTCTCATTTAGATAGGCCAAATTATTATTTTGTAGTCTTTTGTATTCTCTATAACTTATATATAAATGAATATCCTGGATTTCCTTAGAAATATACGTTTTTGCACATGCATTACAATTTTTTTTTTATATTTTTCGACATATGTATTCAGCGGTATAGGCCGGTATTTGAATCCTCACTTTCTCATTCACATTTTTTTCTAATTCAGTGTCTCCAAAGGCCACTTTGAAGATGATGGTGCAAATAAAGGGTTAACTAATGAAATATTGTCATGATTTTTATTTTGGGGCTTAAAAAGATAATTAAAATCTATCAACGTGTCACCATCATCTTCTTCACAATTTGAAAATTTTGAGTGAGGGCTCAATATATTTGAAATAACGAGCGATTTGAATGAGAACATGAATGTATTATTCCGATAATTCATGGCTCTCATGCGACCAAAGAAATTTGCCAGGGGATCCTCGTTTAAGAACCAGGGATAAAAATATTCTACCCCATATTCAGAGAATAATAATTTTGATAATCCAAGAAAACTCTTCAATGTAATTATCCATCCTTCTAGGAATGCGCACATTTCTAGGTTTACCAGCGTGTATTGCCAATTTACTCTTGGTGTCAATATATTTCATATTTTTTAATATCGTAATGGATTTTTGCCAAAATGCTTAATGTGGTGAAGTGGGCCTGACGGCACAACGTAATTTGCCTTTACTGGAGATCCGTTGACACTGTCAAACAGGTCTTAAAAAGATGTGGCCACTGCTGTAGTAGCTTCCATTGTTCGTAATGGATTGTTGAGCCGCTTATCTGAAATATTATTATGATTACTCTGAGATATAATACACTTTCAAAAACATTGTTGTTAAATTACAATTAGTTTTTAAATTCCAAGACATGAAATATATGACAGAATTAAAATAATAAAAAACTATTTTTTTTTTAAATCGGTATTGTACACAAATTAAAAAAATGGTTACTTTTATAAATAAAAATGATGATATAGAAGATACTACTTACGAAGAGCATCGGTATAATTAAGCAATACACCTATACGTGCTCTGAGCACTTGTGTGGCTGTTTTCACTTTCATTTTGTTTTTTTAGTGCAACATGATGAGAAGTTATATTGGGTAACGCTCTTGTGTGACCCGACTTGCCGTCCAAGTCATAAATATATAAAATATCCTCATATGATGCTCGTTGTTACTCAAACAGAATATCTTTTGTTAAAAAGTTATTCCGGATACTTTTTAGAAGGTGTGAGGTTAGGGATATATGAATTCTTCCACCTGAAACAAGATGTAGAAATAATATTTTAGATTGTTTTGCCACTTAGGTACAAAATAAAAAACCAGAATCTAAAAATATTTCATGGAAACATTTACACTTAAACTATAAAATGTAATATGGCTCAGCGTCGATAATAACTCATTATATAAATAACTATTTTGATGTAGGCTTCCAACCATGACAGAATTCGATTTTTTACTGAATAATTTAAAAAGTAATTGATGTTATTAAAAGTAAAGCCTTAATAAATGGGCTGTTAGGTGTATTTTTAATAGTTAAGTTAGTGTTATGTTAAGTGTATTTTTAATTTTTAATAGTATTATAATTAGGGGTACGTAAATTAAGCAAATAAAAAATCGTGATTTCGCATTTTTAAAAACTCAAAATAGAAAATTTCGCATTTATTTCGCAAAAAAAAAATACAGTGTTAAAAACTCAATTAAAGGCTCGCATTGTATTAATTTCTACATTTTCATCTTTCATTGTTTGCCTGCGATCAGTTACGACAATGTTGTAGATACTAAAGTACCTCTCGGCATCAACACTATTGACAGGGCAATTGAGACATTGAATAACTGCTTTTGCAAATCAAGGGTAGCAAGATTTTGATGTAACTAAAACTTGCATTTCATCCACAGGAGCTTCTTGGCCGACCAATCGAATAATAATAATAATATAATAATAATATATTTATTTGCAGAAAATGTGGTAGTCACATTAGGTGGTTTACAATGTTTAAAGCACAAGACACATTTCGCTATATTTAGATAGCATGCAAATTTTTAAAATTGTACAGGTAAAATTATGAAATAAAATAAAAATAAAATTACATTACATTGCAATTGAAATATCAAAAATAATATTAAAAATAATTACTACACTTGCATTTCTGAAGTGATATGACTGAGTAGAGTACTTTTTAAAAAATCATTGATTGAGTAAAAGCACTCTGCTATTAGCCAATTTTTTAATAAAGTACAAAATCTGTGATAAGGAAGAGTTGCAATATTCTCCGGCAACGCGTAATAGATAAGTGGTGCCATGTAAACACAGCTCACCCTAAAAATTTATAGGCTAGGTACTGGTAATTTAAAATACGAGTGAGTATTTTGACGTTTGTTGGTATTGTCCTTGACTTCAAAGAGCTCTTTATTGCACTTCACGAATTTAGCTACTTCGTAGATGGATATGCCAGGGACGGTCAACAGATTATGAGATACAAAAACAGGCCTGCATGAATCTGTCCATTTCAAACCGAATATTGCACGAAGCGATTTCTTTTGCGCTAAAAAGAATACTCGCGTTATTTCTGATGAGTAACCCCAAACAATAATGCCGTAACGAATTATGGAGCAAACATATGCATGGTGGACCATTAAAGCAGTCTCCCTTGAAGCAACCTCTTTGACTTTTTTTAATGCAAACACAAACTTTTTCATCTTTTTGCAAACGTTTTCTATGTGATACTTCCACGTCAGATGTTCGTCCACTGTAACACCTAGAAATTTTGTGCTCTGTATTTGTTCTATTTCTTGATCATTAAATTTAACTGAAATATCAAATTGTTTTGTTTTTACTGTTCTGAAATGAATAAGTTTTGTTTTATCTATATTAATTTTTAAATGATTCGTATCAAGCCATTTGATGATATTCTGAAGGGTCTCATTTACTTCATGTTCACATGAATTTAAATTATTACCACTTATTAACACTGTAGTATCGTCTGCAAATAGCACAGATTTGCGATTTTGCATTGCTTGAGGGAGATTATTGATGTAAATAAGAAATAGTAATGGCCCCAAAATACTCCCTTGCGGTACTCCGTAATAGTTAAACCTAGGTTCCGAATCGAAATATTGTAAACAATTAGTGCCACTATTGAATTTGGTTATTCTTGTAATTTGTCTTCGTTTGCTTAAATATGAATCCCTCCATTGTAAGGCTATACCTCTTACGCCAGTTTTATCCAGTTTTTGAATTAGTACATCGTGACTCACAAAATCAAACGCTTTGCTTAAATCTAAAAATATAACGAAAGATGGTATTTTTTTATTTATGTTGTTAATTATAGATTTTATTAGAGAAAATATTGCATGTTGAGTAGATTTACCCTTTCGAAACCCAAATTGTTCTTTAGCCAATACGTCATATTTATTATAAAAACTAATCACCCTTTTATTTACTACCTTTTCAAAAATTTTAGAAAAAATAGAGGTCAGGGCTATTGGCCTATAGTTATTTTTATCAGTTCTGGAACCTTTTTTGTGTAAAGGTCTTATTATAGATAGCTTCAAGTTCTCTGGAAAACGCTGTACGCTAATGGTTCTGATATAAACTGAGATATGAGTTTAATTAGTTCTGTGCTGAAATCATCATGGCCTGACGATTTAGTGTCTTTCAGTGATTTAATTATATTGTAGACTTCTATTGCATTTGTGGGTTCTAAAAATATACTATGTTCATTGTTATTATTATTTAAATTATTACAGCTGATGCAAGTGGAAGTGTTTTTCTCATTTTAAGTCCCTCAGTTAGCCATTTTATATTATTACTTTTGTAGATTTTTTTAACTTTAATGATAGGGAAACATAACTTATAAAATAGTATTAATAAATTATGAAACCTATCAAACGCAGTATTGGCTTAAGAAACTTTATATATTTCTGAAAAGGACAAACCACTTATACATTCAACAAATTTATTTATATTTTCTTTACTAAGATCAGTTTTATTTACAAAATAATGTGCTATGGCATTAATACTTTGACACTTGAATCCCAAAACTTGAGCAGTATTGTGATCTGATAGACAAAGGTTATGTGTTTTTTCCAATCGCTGTTGGAATATTGCTAACAATATTGTCAATGCATTTATTTGCTCGTGTCGGCTCGGTAATATGACATTGCATACCATAATTAAAGATGAGTTCATTATATTTAATGCTATTACTATCATTTTGCAAAATAATAATATTAAAGTCCCCAGCAATTACAACTTTACATTTTTTATGTTGTATTTTTATAAGCAATTTTTCAAAGTTTTCAAAAAATATGTTTATGTTTGAATTCGGAGTTCTGTATACACAAATTACAACAACGTTACTGTTTTTAATTTCAACACCACATATTTCGAATTGTTTCTCAATACTCATATTTTTAATCTCAGTTATTTCAGTGCACTGATATCTATTTTTGCAAAGTATACAAGTGCCACCTCGACGTTGTTTTCGACAGTAAAATGCTACAAGCTTATACCCATTCAACAACATATAATAAAGTAATTGTCTGTGAAAATGAGAGTACCCGTCAATTAGTTCTTCTTGTGGTACACTTGAAAAACGGAAAAAGCTTTCCACTATAGAATTTGAATTGACAGAAGAAGACACTTGCTGCTTCCGATGGACAAAATAATCTGCCAATGTGCTTGTAGCACTCATTTGTTGGATTCGGCCCCATGTGTACCAACGATTTATCCTAGCTCTTTAGAGCTGCTGTCTTCAACATCATGCTGTGATCGATAGAATTTTCGGTTGATAAAATATTTATTGTTTTTTCGCCAAAAGAGCCTTCACATTGACGCTGAAGAGAGGACTTCAAATCTTCTAATTTACTCCACAAAATGTGTGCAAACGAATAGTTTGAACCTTCTAAATTGTCAATTAGTTTCATAATTTTCGGACAGAATTCTGATACGAATGTAAGTTGAACTTGAATTTTACTGGTTAGAATGTCATTTTCAAAACATTCTTTGAGGTAAATAGTGCTAGAATTGTCGTCTTCGTATTCATTAAGAAAATCGATAATTTGCTGCATATATTCATTCAAATAAATCACAGATTTAAACCAAGAATTCCACCTGGTTACAACCGGCGTAGGGTAAAGTTTTGGAGTTAATTGTGGAGCATGCTGTCGTAGAAAGTTTAAATAGGAACTTTTCATTTTTCTAGAATGCGAAAAGGCTGACATTGTCTTGGCCACAATAGAGTTCAGTTCCTTAAATTCTTTTTAAAAAATGTCACCCACAAGATTCACTTTGTGCGCCTAGCATTGAAAGTGCAGTGCATGGTCACCCAGTAGTATTTTTAGCAAGTTGAAACATGCACCCATGTACCTTGCAGAGTCAGACACCAAACCATGTACTTGAGAGTATTGTATTTCGTATTCTTTCAAAGTATCAATTATATATTGTTTGAGAACAAGTGGAAGCATTGGCAGTGTCTAAAAAATTTACACTTGCTAAGAAACAAGACTGCTGTGGTTCTGAGTTCTTGTTTGTCAGAAGTTTCGTCGGCCACCACAACTAGAGGCTGATTATTTAGTTTTTGTTTCACTTCATCTTTCTCCGAAACACCGCACTGTGGTACGTACTTACGTCTCAAATTATCTCCAGAAGGCAGGTTACCCGAGCCAGGCACATATTTTTCCATGTAACTGCGAACAGCTGGATGATCTAGTTTATTCAACGGAATGTTTGCTTTCAAACACATTTTTACAGTGTCAAGCACAAATTCCTCTTTTTCTGTTTTGGCACGCTTTTGCACTTCAAAAGCACCAACTATTGTGGATTGCCTTTTTACTCCAGAGGACCCTAGTTAAGGATCAGGATCAGATTTCTTTCTTAAATGAGTAACAGAAGTCGTATGCATCTTCAAAGTATCTAACTTCTCTCCTTCCAAACGCACGTTGCAGTATTTGCACATTACGATGTTAGTATCGCTTAAATACAAGCCATCCTCTTTGAACTTTTTTACTCGTTCAGATAATTCTACTTTCGGGCGGCCCATATTGGCGTTAGTAACAAAACTATACCATAAGCGCATGAGTGAGTGACTGATTGAAAGACAAGAGACGGACGGACGCCAACCCACGCGCCGATAATCACTCGCTCGCTCCTCATCTACGCAACAACTCGTGCCGTCTCTGTCTGTTTTGAACAGAGTTGTAATAATTGTTAGCGCGTCTGATCAACATTTGAAAGCACGTAACGTAAAAAGGTGCGAAAGTATTTAATTTTCAAATTTCGCTTTTATCGCAAATAAAATGCAGATTTCGCTTTTATCGCATCTTAATTATAATCCAACGTATAGATTTACGCATTCAAACAAACAAAGAAACTTTTCAGCCCCATTATATTAGTATTTAGAGATGATTGTCAAAGAAGTCTTACCATTTTCTCTTCCTTGCTACAAAGTCTAGCAGTTGCATCTGTTAGCATTTTAAAGCAGGACTGGAATTTAGAGCCTCGGCTTGAGACCAGTTGCTGACAGCATAGGCATTATGGCATTTAAAATGCCTATCAATTTTGTTAAAGAAATTGTTCCTTCACAAAAATAATATGCTACACTTTGTCGCCACGAAGAGCATATGCCTCTGATCATCACTACCAGTGCATGATCTGCGAGTTTTGGGATTCTCTCTCCTGCTATCTCTACAAATCCAATGATTTTATCTCTGCTTTCATCCTATATGAGATGAGGTGTTAGAGCCACCTCATCATATACTACAGAGCAAAGTCTTTTCTTTATATCCCAGTTTTGCACAGTTGCTTTGAATCAAACATATTTTTGTTACAAAGTAAATAATACACAAGGCAAGTAATACAAAAAGTAGAATGCAGTAACGACAGTATCTAATTAGTTATCTAATCTATTTAACCTACAGACACCACCTCAGTCCCTGTGCGCTGGCGACAATTGTAATATTAAAAAAATAAAAGAAATATGTTTTTAACTTATGAATGTCTATGTTGAATACAAATTAATGAACTAACTGGTCCGGCACCACAAATTCGAACAAAACCAATAATCTCGGGCGCCAGGTGACAGCTTAAATGAGCATAGACAACTAATAACAAATACAATAAATACCTGGTATAGCTCGGTCAGCGCTTAGATTTTAATTTAGGGTGGGGGGAAGCTATAAAATAAAGAGATGTCATAAGATTAAGAGGCAGTTTA
Organism: Arctia plantaginis; assembly: GCA_902825455.1. Classification (NCBI taxonomy): domain Eukaryota; kingdom Metazoa; phylum Arthropoda; class Insecta; order Lepidoptera; family Erebidae; genus Arctia; species Arctia plantaginis. The sequence continues at coordinate 2,893,909 of CADEBD010000289.1, read as the reverse complement.
TTTATCCCGTAGTGTCTGTAGAGTACATGGAATATTAGAGATCTAATTACAAATGTAATTCTTATTCTCAAATTAGTTCTGTCATTAATGCAATCTGTTTACCTTGATAATACAAGCTAAAGGTAAAATAAGGTGTTGTTAATCCCAATGGGTGCGATCATCCCATAAGGAGACAACTTGAAAAGTTACGTAAGGACTGTTTAATACATAAAGAAATTAAAGGTAAAATATCTTTAAAAGTCACATAAAGACTGTTTAATACATAAAGAAATTAAAGGTAGTTATCCTAACAACCTACTCCCATAATAATAATAATAACGCCCCTTAGAGTCCACAGTATCCGTTAAGACAACGCCAGTAAAAATTCATATACAACAAAAGACATACCGATAACGCCGGCACAGTCCGTTTGGAACTATGGTAAAACTAATTCCTATAACGCTCACTCCTGTTCTCCACGTGGTTGTCGTCGTGGCGGGGTAAGTAATCCATCATTCCTGGTTCCCATCCCAAGTGAATCCAAATAATGGGCTACAGTCAGAGGACTTTTCCTGCCATTAGAGGTACTTAGGAAAGGAAATCCACTCTCCGAAGCAAACTAAATCCCAGGGTACCAAAAAGGCAAATAATATTTCCATTGAAAAAAACTCCTTTTCTTAACAAAACTGGTCAACAATAAAAGGTGATTTTAACCCTCTAATTATAACAAATGGAAACGGATTACATTTTTGTCTTTTAAAAATCATCCATGTCTACCCTGTTCCGCTTCGCCCAGGGAAAAAAAAAGTCTACTACCAAATCACTGCAATAGTCGAATAAAATAGACTAAAAAATCTCGACTGTGACGCCATCTCTCGGAGCTTTACTGAAACGTCAGAAAATTCATCTGTCAGAACAACCTACAAAATAACAACGGGTAAATAATTAGCTTTTCTGTAATGGTGCCAAATGCAACGTTACAATATGTAACTCCTTTTCCTCATTTTCTAATTCAATTGTTATTTTCTTAACAACTAAATATTCTGTACGAGCATTTTTCCTCATTATGCGGGCCTTACACTTTTCCTTCCTTTGTTTCCGCTTGGCTATTAAAATAAAGTAAAGTAGTAAAAGTAAAGTAGTAAGATATAGTAGTTAGTATATAGTTTTAATGTGTCAAGGTCCACTGTTAGCATGTTTCAGAGAATAACTATGTAATGGAAAATAGCATCAAAACAAAAATTACAGCCACCCACCCAATGCACCACTGCCACTAGCGTTACTTATGTAAAAAAAAATGTGTTTAGGGGGGGGGGGGGGGGTGTCTCAAGTAATTGTGTTCCTTTCAACACCTCCCTCTTATCACCACCTCCACCATAAGTACCATCACCACCATCTTCTAGCGTTTCATCACATATCACCTCTAAATTCTCTATTTCATCCATCACCAAATGAACATTTGGAATAGTGGCATCCCCATCAAACTCCACAGAAAAACCTGTGCATGCGTTGCCTAATAGAGATGCCACTTTGTCCAGGACTTCGTCAGGTGGAAAGTAGTCATTCCCTCCTCAAGTCTGTAAAAAAAAAGAACTAAAAAAAATCTTGTTTTAACTTACTACTTACTATTGTGAATCATTAGTCATAATCCTTAACTGACCTTATTTCGGCTGATTCTCATGTTTGCGCAGCGTTTACGAGCGGCCTTCTTCAAGTAATCCCATTTTAAACGTAGCGCTGGGGTTCTTTGGTAACTTGAAACTGACGAATTAAAATCAACAGCTAATTTTTGCCAAGCCTGGTCCTTGAGTTTGTTATGAGTGGCATTTGTTGCTTTGTTATTTATAATTGCACTTGCCGCCACAAGCTGCATGAGGAGCATCATGTCATCTTTTGTCATTGGCGCTGCTTTGCTTGACTGACAAAAAAATGATCTTTAAAAGGTTGAACGGATGGAATGTAAAAGTTATCATCAATGTAAATACTTACAGGATTCATTTTTAATTAATTTTATTATATTTAACACGAGATACGCTCGCAAACAAACGTCAAACGTCGTCTTCAATTCAATGCGATATGTCAAAACGTTTTTGGAAACAATCAATGTGAGACTTCAAATTACAGCCTAAATTTTTGTAGACGTTTAACATTTCCTGGACAATATTTTTATACTCAGGATCTTTTGTGTTACCTAGAAACTTAGATACGACATTTTTAAAGCATTTCGTTCCAAATTTGTCATCACTTTTGCAAATTCTGTATCCTTAATCAGTTTCCTGACGTCAGGTCCCGTGAATATTCCCTCTTTCAAATTGGCATCAGATAAGCTACGGAAACATGAACAAAGATGCTATACGATACAAAAAAATATCTGCTGTCTGCCACAAGTAGTACTTGGTTCTGAATGATTATAATACTAGCATGCTGAAAGATACATTTTTATTCAGCCACTTATCATAATCTTGTAAAAACAAGTCCCAATGTATTTACTTGCGACACCATATCACGCGAATTTTTTCGCATTCTTTATTTAAGAATGCCTTAATAATTTTTTATTTATTTATTGTGTATACCTTTATTAACTTACAAAAAAAGTATATATTATGTATTTATATCAGTTGTCCAGTACCCATAGTACGAGGGGTGATCAATAAGTAATGATAATCAATATGAAACAGAACTATTAGATTAAAATAAGTATTTTATTTTTCAACATAGTCTCCTTGCAAGTTAATACATTTAGTGTATCTTTTTTCTAAGCCCATGATTCCCTTAGAAAAAAATTCTTTGTCTTGACCCTCCCAAAATGCCTCTACTGCGGCCATCACTTCACTATTGTCCTCAAATTTGTTGCCCCGGAGGTGTTCTTTGAGCCGAGGAAAGAGGTAGAAGTCACTGGGAGCTAGATCTGGCGAATAGGGAGGGTGTTCGAGCAGTTCGAACCCCGTTTCTTCAATGGCAGCCATCGCAACTGCGGCTTTGTGAGCCGGGGCGTCCACTCCCAGCACTCCAGCGCGCAGTTTACCGCGTCTTTTTGACTTAATAGCTTCTCGCAATCTTCTTATTTGGCCTGCGTAGTAAGAGCCTGTTATAGTGGCCCCCTTTTCCAAATATTCCACCATAATAATTCCTTCTGCATCCCAGAAAACAGACGCCACAACCTTTCCCGCTGAACTTGACACTTTGAATTTCTTCGGCGTTGGTGAGGAAGCTCGTTTCCAAGTCATTGATTGTGGTTTGGTTTCGGGATCAAAGTGGTGGATCCAGGTCTCGCCCATGGTCACAAAACGCGACAAAAAAAATTCTTTATCGGCCTGGAACTTTTGATGATTCACCCTCGAAATGTCGACTCGTTTCTTTTTTTGCTCGTCGGTTAACATTCTCGGTACCCAACGCGCAGAGACCTTTTTCATATGCATTTTGTTGACAATGATTTTTTGAACGCTGCCATAGGAGATCCCTGTGACCTCAGCTACATGCCTTACGGTCACCCTTCGATCGGCCAACACGATATCTTCCATTTTTTTGACGTTTTCTCCAGTAAGGGACGTGGAAGGGCGTCCCTCGCGATGTTCATCTTCAGTGGAGGTTCTGCCCAGCTTAAATTCCTTTGCCCAGCGTGCGACTGTGGAATATGGAGGAGCAGACTCCCCCAATGTTTCCTCTAAGTCGCTGTGTATGTCTTTGGTAGACATTTTTTTCAGGCAGAGGTACTTGATGACAGCTCTTATTTCATTTTTCTCCATTTTGATGTTTTCTCTTCGACAGTTCGTATTCAAATGAATGTATCTCCCGGTAATGGTGTCCTATTTATACATTTTTTTGAAGCTGAAGTAGTGGATATATAAGCAAGCAGAAAAAAAATAATTTGGGTTTTTGTGCTTTCTAGAAATACTCGATTATCATTACTTATTGATCACCCCTCGTATAGGCTCTGCTTAGTTTGGGACTAGATGGCGTTTTGTGAATGTGGTAAAATAAAAAATAATAATAAGAAATTTGCATCTCTTGTTCTTGACTAACAAACAAGTCTAAACTCGACTCTAACGAAGTTGATGGCTTCTTTTAATCTTCCTTTGGCCGTAACAGAACGCCAAAAATTCTAATTTGGAAACCCTCATCGCTCGGTTTAATAGCCTTCATAAGAGCTTGTTTCGTTGCTGACGAGGTCGCATAGTCCGCTAAGCGTTCCGTAGTGGGATAGGCAATAACACAAGGCCTAGGAACGCGCGCTTCAGTAGGTACCGGGCACGGGGCAGATTTAGGTGGTAAGCAAAGCTAAGTTGGTCCGCGTACGTTAAACTCGTTTGTTGAGTTGCGATACCCTCCATTTGTCGCTCAAAATTCGCATTCGCTTCGTTGCTAAAGGATTTTATTGCTAACATTGATACGATACCGGTATTTCGTTGAGTAATATCCATAATCGCCGTTTTATTACCTACATTCATCCGAGATCCCTGATCATTAACTAATTCATTAATTTTTGATAAGTAATCGGTGGCCTGTGACACTAAGTCACAGTAATTGTACTCCCCACAGTTATCACGACCCGTAGGAGACGAAACATTTCCACTTAAGTCCGAATTAATAATGCGTTTACGGCTTTTGTCTTTCGGCGTGAAATCCGTAGGTGACATTTCGTTAAATGTCCTTTTCCCGGTTGGTGTTAGAAATTCACTTGTACCGCCGGGATCCGGCAACTCGTTAACAACCGACATAGCCAAACAAAGACACACCAATCAACAATTAAAAAAAAAAAACAAGCTTAAAAATAAACAATACGCAGAGAAAAATCAATGTAAACAAAGGATACCACCTACCCACTTTTACTAAGAAAATAAATTTACTCACCAATAGTCGTAATAAAAGAATTCGGCACTATATTTATGTTTAGAAAACAATAAAACTTACTGAAATTCTTTAGAAACACTATACACAACCTTTAGCCGCCCGCAAACCGAGAACTAGTCACATAAAAGTACAGAAAACAATATTAAAATTGTTAGCATACGAAGTCACGTTAGTCGCACAGTGCCGCGAAGGGAAGATACTGGCTTCCCTGACGGCCAACTAAATGCTCTGACAAGATTAGAGCTGGTCTGCCACGAACAGGTGCTCTCCCTATATTTACTTCCACAAAACTCCCATGGAAATCCGTTTTAAAAAAAATTGAGTTTGGCGACTCTCTTGTCAGGTATATTTCCCGAGTTTGAAGTCAATTAAAACATTCTTTATTAATACCACGTTTTCTGTTAATTCTCATTTTTTCAACCTTAGAAGTGCCCAGGAAATCAGATTTTGCCATAACTGTAACTGTGAGCGGGTTCTTCTTTTTGCAATCTTTCATAACCTGCACATAATCATCGGGAGTGTATAGTCTCGGATATTTTTTCATTGCCGTTTCAATGTGGGAAAAAACTATGTCCGGGTATCAAAAATTTTTGTGTAATTTTTTTCAGGGTGGGATGAGAATGCAAAAATGCTTTTAACATCAGAACGATCTTTATGTTACGATTCTGTGCTCCACATGAATCGCTCCATAGTATTAGTTCCTCGACATCTTCAGAAATATGCACGCCTAAGTATTTGAATAGACAAGAACCGACTTCCTGGGCACCTTTACCAACCATACCTTCTATCCAAACAAAGCATTCACTCAAGTTAGTTTTAGCAGAATAAATTCCCATATTGTACAGCCAAAGCTGTCTTTTATAGTAGATAATGCCGGTAGGGATTTTAGGCATAGGCAGTGTTTTTTGGAAATCAAACGTGAGGAATTCTATTTCCTTACATGGAGTAGTCAGAATATAGTCAGACTTCATTTTATTTCGAGCCTCTTCCTATTTTCGGCAATGTTCTTCGCGTTCTATATCTATATCTGTTTTGTCTCCGCAGTTTTGCAACGAGTTAATTTCGCTTGTAATGTGTCACACTTATTACAAGTATCTTTCTTAAGAGGCACTCGTTTAAGATTAAAATGTTTGTAAAATAATTTACAATACATTGCCTTATTGACCTTCTCAGCTTCTCCTATATGTTAACAGTATAAATTGTACATCTTGTCTAAAGTCATGTATGGCATAAGATATTCGGTCTCGCGCTCATCTCTTCTGTAGTGTGATTTATACTTAGGAAATGAGTTTATGTGGCATCTCACTTGTGAAACTATTTCGCCGCTGCATTTGTTCTCACCTCCACTTTTCGATCCTCTTTGATCTGTAAAATCATGTGTCCTCATTTTAATCAAAGCAGTATTAACTCTCTTTGTAGAAACGCTAAGTGTTTTGACAAATAAATCCCGGCATGCTTCGACTTTGTCCAATAGATATTTACAGAGAATTTTTTCTTCATATTGCTATTAGTTATCCTTCTTTTTATGTCAGCTTCTTTGACGCTTGCTGCGATGAACATATTTTGGGCATTGTAATTTTCTAGTTTGTAAAAACTCACAAATATTATATGTCGACTGTTAGAATCTATTTTTCCTAGCACTTAGTTTTACAATTACATTTAAAATCAATAAATGCCTTCGGATAAACTTCGATGTTTTTGTAGTTGTGAAAACGCTTATTAGAATATTTATTTATTTTTCTTTTGATCCTAGATAGACCCCCGTACTTATACTTACGGCCTTTCTTTGGTCTTCCTTCCGTAACTACTGCATCATTTATACTCACTGTATGGTCATCAGAGCATGGTATAAATACTGGTCATTTAGTTTAGTTCGTCTCGATTTTCCATTAGGTAGCCTCATTTTCTTGCCACCAGCAACTATTAAAGTACCATCTTCTGATGAATCTGATACATAGTCAGAACTTTTAAAGGGCGGCAAGTTTTCAAGTAGTTCCAATATCGGCGAGGAATATTCTTCTAAGCGATCTGGGGAAGTTAAAACAATGCTTGTAGGTGAAGAAAGCATCTCTAGACGCGCCGACGTGGCAGGTTCTATGTTCTCTTCTGCTGTAATAAATAATAAAAAAAGCTTTTAAACCAAAAGAACAAAATCGCGTGGTTTTATATATACAGGGTTACAAAAAAAGTCGTACTAGATCCATTAAGGGCGTGGAGTACCCATCATTTCTGACATATTTCACTATGAAACACCCTACCCTAAACTTAACCCTTTTCGAGATAATCGTCTTTTAATTTTTTTATTGAAATTTGCTGATTTTTTAGGCTACTACATTTATTTTTGTTTATTTTGTGTATCTTATTATTATTATTTTTGCATTTTTACATGTGTAATAAGATGCTTTAGGACGTCAGTCATTAAAATAGTTCATAAGTTAATTGAATAGATCGTAGTAGACAAGTGAAAGTAAAGAAATAAAAAAAATGTATTAGAAAATTATTTTTCTCTAACGGATATCTAAAAACAATATTATGGTAATTGTTCGGCAGATGTTTTTTAAAATATCTACGTTTCATCAGCTATCTAACGAGGTATAATAATCTAAGGTTTTATTCAAATGCATTGAAAAAATTTTAGTTTCATAGGCGACAGTGGAGAAGAAAATTTATACTTAGCCCAAAAAAGTAAAATAAAACAATAGTTAAGCATGAAATGTCATTTATTAAAGGTTTTCACACAACTTTTTCTTATTCTACAGTTCATGTTCAACATGGCCGCCTCTATTTCTGATACATTGTCGCATCCTTCTACGGAGACCAGTCTTCACTACTCCAGTGGTCAACGTGGTCCTCATTTTATTTGCTGCATCCACAATCCTTTCTCGTAAGTCTTCCACAGACGAAACTGGATTCGGCTCGCTGTACACAAGACTTTTCATGCACCCCCACACATGAAAATCCATGGGGGTTAGGTCCAGACTTCTTGCTGGCCATGGCAACGGCCCACCTCGTCCTATCCATTTGTTTGGATAATTTGTGTTCAGCCAGTCCCTGACACTTCTCCTGAAATGGGCAGCCATCGTGTTGGAACCACATGTCCCTGATCAGGTTGAATGGCAGATCATCCAGCAAATCACTCAAGTCTGCTCTCAGGAAATTTTCGTAGCTTTCCCCATTTAGATTATCCGGGAGAAAGTAAGGTCCAATCAAGTGATTGGAGATAATGCCCATCCACACATTCACGCTGAATCTTCGTTGGGACCCCTTCACTCTTTTCTTATTGGGATTCCTTAGTTCTTTTGGGGCCCAGTAATGGGCGTTGTGATAGTTAGTTATGCCATCTTTATCAAATTTGGACTCATCCGTCCACAAGATATTTCTTAGAAAATCTGGGTCTTCTACGTCAGCATTTAGCATAAATCTGCAAAAGTCCAATCTTCTCGCGGGGTCGCCTTCTTCAATAACGTGTACCGGCGTGTAATGGTACGGGTATAGGCCAGCAGTATGCACTGTAAACCACACTCTCCATTGCGAAAGTTCCAGATCACGGGCAACAATATTAGTGGAAGTAGTCGGATCCGCTCGAAAGCGTTGCACTATCTCATTGTCCTGTTCTTCGTCGTCAATTCGTGGTCTTCCCATGTCTGTATGTCGTCTCAAAACAAAGTCAGTTTCTCGAAGTCTTCGATAAACTCTGTCAAAAACGGCCACATCCGGCACTCAAGGACCAGGGTAGCGAGTTATGTATTCGTTGCGAGCTTGCGCAGACACACAATCGCAGTATCCGTAACAAATAAGCATATCAGCATATTCCTCAGGTGTGTAGGACGTCATCTTCAACACTTCCGTATCACAGGTACAAATCAGAGTCCGGTTAACAAGCACAGTAGTCACAAATCAGAAGAAATAGTCCAGAATCACAGCCAAGTCGAGAAAAAGAGCAAAACGATATCACATCTACTATGTACGAAGCACAAAAGCAGACTGACAACTAGTGACAACCAAACAATGCCCCCTGTTGTATTCCCAGCCCTAACCGGTCTCTACACATTTTTTCTTTCATTCGCACCTACATAAATCGTCACTTGTCTCGCTCGCTTGGTGCGTCTTAACTTGAAGGACAATAGGCGCGGGACCGTTAGAACTGTTACCTGGAGCGTCCCAACTACTTTTTTTCCACGAAATGTAATACAAACCCTAGATTGTTATACCTCGTTAGATAGCTGATGAAACGTAGATATTTTAAAAAACATCTACCGAACAATTACCATAATATTGTTTTTAGATATCCGTTAGAGAAAAATAATTTTCTAATATATTTTTTTTATTTCTTTACTTTCACTTGTCTACTACGATCTATTCAATTAACTTATGAACTATTTTAATGACTGACGTCCTAAAGCATCTTATTACACATGTAAAAATGCAAAAATAATAATAAAAAGATACACAAAATAAACAAAAATAAATGTAGTAGCCTAAAAATCAGCAAATTTCAATAATAAAATTAAAAGACGATTATCTCGAAAAGGGTTAAGTTTAGGGTAGGGTGTTTCATAGTGAAATATGTCAGAAATGATGGGTACTCCACGCCCTTAACGGATCTAGCACGACTTTTCTTGTAACCCTGTATATACAACGTGTCCCAAAATTCAACGATAAGCCGGTACCTGTGTATGGTCGGATCCATAACTACCCATGAAAAAATAATAATAAAAAACCAGCTCTTTTTTCCTCAAAGTTACATTTACTTTTTTGAAAAATGTTGTAATTTGATACCCTACACCCTATGATTAGATACTGTGGTTACAAATGTGACATATCCCCACATTTTTTTTGTATTAGCTACCTAAGTAACATAACTATAAATTGCAGTTCCAAATAGGACCTATACATTCGTAGTTTTTAATATAAAAATAAAATAAACAATCTGTTTTCTTGAATTTTTTGAATATTTTAACTTTTAATCAACTTTGACATGCTACAGCGTAAAAAAAAATTATGAAATGTACTATTGGCATGTTATTACAACAGTTAGCGCAACTCATCACAATTCTAAAATGGTGCAATACTATGACAACACTTGTAAAAATTCTAAGAATTCTCTGATCAAGACACAAAGAGGATTATTCAGTTTAGTTGTTGAAAACATTACCTACTGTTCAAAACAGGGTTTTGAGACTGTTTCAATGAAAGTCATAATGAGAAATTAAGATATTAGATTTAGATTGCGTACTTAAATTAAATGTTCAAATTGTTGACCATCTACGTCAATACTCGCGTGACAACGCCTTAAAAATGATCTTTTAATGAGTCTAGCATATCCCCGTCTGTTCATATCTTCTGCTGCCTCCAAGATTCTTCCAAGTTCGTCAATTGTTGCAATTGGTTTGGCATAGACTTTGTCTTTCAGGCAACCCCAGTAAAAAAAAACCAGTGGATTTTAATCCGGAGAACGGGGCGGCCATGCAATGGGACCTAGACGACCGATCCATCCATCTGCATATTCTAGGTCCAAATAATTTCTCACTGGACGTGCGTAGTGAGCTGGGCAACCATTGTTTTGGTACCACATATCTCTTAGTACGTTAAAGGTACATCCTCTAGGAGATTCTGCAAAGTATTTTGCAGAAAATTTAAATAAGTTTCGCCATTCAAAATTGCTGGCAATTCAAATGGACCGATAGTCTGACCATTTAATGGGTCATTATCAGGAGACTCATTATTTGGTTGACTTCGGTGGCAATTTTTATTTTTTATATTAGTAGTCGAGGGAATCGTATAGACCGAATGGAAATGAAGGGATTTAATTTTTTTTTAAATGTCTCCACCGAAATCAAATATACTAAATAATTTATATTTGAAAGACTGTTTTTTTTATATATATTGTTACGAGCGGGGTGATAAAATTAATAAAAGTTGTCGGTTAATTACCTTTATTACACTGTACTTACAAAACACTCACTATAACACACAAGAAATCACTATATTACTTGTTATTACAAAAATCAACTTTGGATAGAAGCGTACAATTATTATATTAAATGTAATTAAAAGTAGTAGAGGTAGTCTTATACTAACAATACAGGAACTTAATAAAAATCTGAAGTCTTATTTGAGATCTAGCTTAATCACAGACAATTTACTTATTGATATAAAATAACTCAAAAACCAGTCTTTAAACAACATCAACAATTATAGAAGGCACATAACTAATAATATTTGTATTTTTATTAATTTTAACACAATTAAATAAGCTTTTAGGTGTATTAAGCACCCAGCATTAAATTAATTATAATTTTGTATTACAGTTTCCAATCCTTATTTAAAAAATGTTATATTCCTCGTCACTGCTTTCTTTAGAATCTACAATTTTGGAGAATACTTCATTCATTACTGCCGGAGCAATATTTTCACAATCTGTCGACACACGCGTCCAGAAGCTGTCACTTTCATGCAATCCAATGTCGGATGTTAAGGTATGCGACAAGCGCTGCTTGGTTTCGGAGCATTCGTCTGCAAGATCAATATGATAGCTACTTCCAGGTTGAATCAAAATATTAGATAAAATTTGAGGTTTTTTAGATTTTGCTGCACCGACTCCGCTGCACTTTAGGGCTTGACTTGACTTTTTGATCAGATCGATCTTGTCACTCTTGTTTTTGTTGCTTTTATCAGTCAGCAGTCGGTTAGTTTGCTCGCCTATGATGTATAATCCTACATGATGACCATGTTCACACGACGCTGAATTATTTTTACATTCACCTTCGGCGCAACTCATTTTTCTCATTGATAGTTGGTTGGGCTCATTGGCGTTCCACACTGCCTGATGAACTTTCATAGTTCCTGCAAATTGCTTGAGATCGGATGGAATCAACAAATCTTTTTCATAAATACCGGAATCGTTAATAGTTTTCGTTATAATACCTTGAACAGATTTCAGATGAGTCATCAAAGATGATAAGCTTATGATATCATTGCCTTGAGCAACTATTCTATAAGCTGTTCTTTTAAGGGTTGCACCAACACCATCTGGGGCTCCTTTTCCATGGCCGCTTTCTGTATAATTCTATGTTTCTGTATAAGTCATTTGTGGAGTGGAGTTTGCTGATGATATAAAACGTTTTACGGTTTCGGTACTGGCCCGACGGACTATCAGTAATGAAATGGAGAATTTTAATATTAAGATTTTCATCTTCGATGAATTTTAAAATTGGCAATAAATGCTCCCAAATGGCTGGCGCATCATGGCGTAAACACTGATAAAGTACATATCGACTGAACTTTCAGAAGTCCATTTTGAACATTTTTTCAAATTTTAAAATGATGTCTCTAGGGAAAGCATTCATTTTATCCTTCGCTGTGTGAATGGTGGTTTTTGTAATTCCATTTTTAGAATAAGATTTTTTACTTTTTTGCCAAATCCAGTGAAATAATACTTCAGCCTTATTGAATTCTTTATAGATTAAGCTTTTATCTTTGCAGTCATTGCATTTCCTTGTTAAACATGACACATTCAAAGAGTCACAGCACAGAGATGATAAAATATCTTTGGTAGATTTTTCTTGAATTAAGTTTTTTTTTTAACGCACTCACCATTAAGTCCATATTTTCGTGTTCAATACAAATACAGGTTTCTCGTTTATTTACAGCAGGTTTCAGTATCCAAAACGGTCGTTTTTTGCAAAAACTGGAGTAACTAATTTTGTTTTGGGGATTTGTTTGCTTAAACTTAGTATATAAGTCGTTTAAAGAATCATTTAAGTAGCGTCTTTGTTTTTTATCCTTTTTCTTAGTAATGAACTCCTTTTTTCCAGAACACATACGACTGTTTTCATCTTCTTCAAGAAAAGTTTTAATGTCCTCTTCTATATTATTTTTAATTGTTTTTATAGCGTCTGATTCACTTTGTTGTTTCATATCTTCTGTATTGGTTTTGCTTGTCGGTTCATATTTTCTTAATGCAGCACTTTGGTGTTTTAATCTATATAACTGTTTTCGTTGTCGTTCGTTGATAGTCTTCAATTCATCAATCTTCTTTTTCTGTAACTGATACATTTTGTTCATGCGGTATTTAAGTCTACGTATAATAACTTTGGTATTTAGTTTCTTGTTAGCCTTTGGAGTTGGAGGAAACTCCTTTTCAATTACACGAACTGATGATCTGGTACATGGCCTTGAAATTGTACTGACGTCACTACACGGACTCAATGGTGCTGCCAAGTCTCGATAAGCCTTAACACGCTGAGGTAAAAGCGATGAAACGACCGATGAACTTGATGATAGCAAATCAACATGAGACCTTGCTTCAGTTAGCAGATATTTTCAAAAGTAACCCGATTCTTAATATTAATCTCTTTTATTGAAATCGAATACACATAAGAGATACTTTGATTATAAATTAAAAATATTTATTCAAATAGATGTGGACAAAATGGATTCACCGAAATCAATTTTAAGGGTATACCAAGCCACCGAAAATAATTACGTACCTTAATAAAAGAGTGACGCGAAGACGTATAGACGTGTTATCCTTACCGCCGATGCAGCGCAACTGACAGTTTGTATTACCCGAACAACTATTCTCGAAGTCACTAGATTGTAGGATATATGAACCGATCGGTGCGTGCCACTGATATCAATTCCAAACGTCGGACGTGAAGACAACCAGTTGTAACTTGTCTACTAAAGCCTATTATGGTGTGGAAATATTATGAATTGAGTTAATAACTATCTAGTTGTTTGTGAACACATGCAAAACAGCGTCATGAATTAGGGAAAAAAAGAAAAAAAAAATCCGGCGCAATATAAGGGCCGGACGCGGCACCGAGGTCAATATTTTTAAGGTTTTTATTTTTTTAAACGAACTTTAATATAATTTATTAAAAAAATAACACAGGCCCCTCCCAATATTTTGATCGTACCTGTTGTAGAAAAAAACATCAAGTTGTTAGTTATCCATTTAGTACTGAATTTCGACCCGGACACGCTTATTTGAGGCGTCTGAGAATGACCCACACACTGATCCTGTCCACAAATTGATCTTGAACTGATACTGCGACTTGTCTTCTCGCATTAAGTGAGGGTTCACCACGCTCCAACTGTGTAAATTGTGAAGATTTTAAAAACCATCTTTTTTACAGGTTGTTTCGTCTGACCATAAAATCCTATCTAAGAATTCTTGATCCTCGGCATTCTTCCTAATCATCAAACGGCAAAACTCTTTTCGAGCAGGATAATCCCAGGGTAACAAATTTTGCACACGTCTTACGTGGTACGCATGAAATCTTTCACGTTTCAGAAAACGCTGGGTGGTACTTTTTGGGATTCCCGTAGATTCCTCTATGGCACGGACTGAAGTATTAGGGTCATTTTCAATCTCTTCTAGTACTTCTTCTTCGCGATTTGACCTTTTTAACAGTGGAGGAAACAACTCCATCCTTAACCTTCTTATCGGAAGGTTTAGTGGAGGCACCACTACCCGAAGAGCACGCTCGCGTTTAGCATCAGAAGCATCCAGACTGTCCGAATCGAGCCAGTCCAGTACCTGACCATCAACCAGCATCGAATCAGTCGATTTCTCAACTTTTCCAACACCAACAAGAGCTGAATCCAGCCCATCAGCCGACGATGGCAAGCGTGACAAATCGTTTATAACAAAAGTCTGCAAGTCATACGTCGGTGACAAGACCGCGAGGCTCGCCAGCGCAAAATCAACAACAGAAACGCAACGTTCCAACAGTCGAAATTGCTCAGCGGACCCGCAGAAGTCTTGTGCCAGAAACTGGCAAGATAGGATTTGAAGCACCTTCATCAGGTGTCCAAATTTCTCAGGGCTCAGCGTCTTGAAGTAGTTAACGTCAAGCACGATCAGTAGTGGTTGTTCCATGATAGGTACGAAAATTTTAACAAATCTTATGAGATTAGTAAAACAGCAGCGTTTGCACGCGCTAAATCTAATCGCGATTTGACCTAGGTCTGCCTGCATTTCTTCGGTTGCTTGGTTAATGACCTTCACAAAATGCTTGATGCACATAAAGAAACACTCGATAATCTGGATATCGTTGAAGATTTCGATATATTTCACGATATACTCTGCTTGCAGCGTTTGCATTGCATCTGCACTCTCCGTAAATTAAATTAAATTAATTATTAAAAAAAATAAAAAAGCGTATTCCAACGCTGTATAAGTGTGTGGCATGGTATAATATCAATTAATCAAACAAAGGGATTAACAAATGTCCGGTCACTAAAATTTTCCTTTTAATATCACTTCAATCACGTCGTTAGTACGAAATCTACATAAATTTGTATACGAATGGATGCGCAGTAAACGAATTATGGAAACGTACTGACCCAAACAAAATTACAATGTTCAGTTAGCCGCCGGCGGTTCTCCCAATTTAACCAATCTGAAATCTATGATAGCGTCACTGCTTGTCTCACTCTAATTTACCTAAAGTATAATTATCTATCTCACTCGCACTTCAAAATCTGTCATTGGTGACGGTTTTCCACCTGTAAAGAAACAAAGTATCTGTAGGTAGAATTTCCACTAAATAAGTGGTCACATTGCTGCTCGGTTCCGCGAATCGCGGACTGCAAATTTCTGGTTGATCAGAAATGGCGTCTAGTCCAGTGGCAGTAATAAGCGTTAGTTCTTTTTTTTTTATTAATTAGGTAGTAAATCTGTGTTTGCTAAATATGTCATACGTACTTATATACTTCATTGTAACAAATTAAGAGCAAGAAAACATTATATATACTCATTATACTCGTACCTGGGAAAAGACTTTTTGACTGAATGACTTTTTCATTACAAATTAAAATTTCATGGTAAAACAATACTGATATAAATTATCAAATTACTTTATCGTCACTAAGCAAATATATTTAATATTATTAAATGTATAAAACTATGCAATCCAGTAAACAGCGGCCTTGTAGAAGTGGATAAGTCATAATAATAATAATGTTTGATTGTAATTACGGTTGGTACTTAGGCATGTGTAAAGCGTGACAAGCTATTTGTGAAAATATATATATATATTTTCACAACATTAAATATTTAACTTTTTCATCCTAACCGATGCATGGTTTTACTTTAACTTTTAACCCTAGAGTTATATATCTTCTTGGGAATAGCACTGAAGAAAACCATAGATACGCATCAGAGACGCACGATACTTGATGCTTACTTTTAAAGGTTTATTAAAATTTGAATATTGTTTTGATACTTCATGATTTAGTTAAGTTTCAAACTACAAAGATTTTTTATTATAGATAGTTCAACTCAGATGTGCGCGCTATGTGTGGGTAAACCTTGTACATATACAGTGACTTTGTGTGCGTGACAAGAGGTACAGTCGTACAAATACAAATATAGTTATTTACGGGTTATATACGGGTTTTAAAAAAAAAAGATTTATTTCGTAATGTAATGTTTATTTATTGAACATTATTCTGAATCGCTACTTGAAAAATCAAATGATGAATTTTCGGATTCGCTGCTCTCACCAAGGTTAATTATGAATTCTGACTCCATGTCAAAATGTCTATAGTATTCTTCTTCTTTCTTTTGTAAATGTCGACAAGTATTACCCCACATCCCTTCATCAATTTGACTTAAACGTTCATTTATGAGTTTCATTATTTTCGTCACATTTTGGTCGACATTATGCGAAGCAATATAATTATTTTTTTCTTTTCTTCTAAGTGGCGTGCAATGGGAGAGGCCTATGTCCAGCAGTGGACTGCGATAGGCTGATGATGATATAATTCTTTAAAATTCCATACACATTTTCTATGGGGTTTAGTTCAGGATGATATGGTGGCAGTCGAAGAATTTTTATGCCATATGGTTGAAGTATGTCGTCAATCTTGTAACAGATATATTTTTCTTTATTTTTTTAAATCAAAACATACAGTTCAATTTTTTTCATATCTTGATTAAAAGCTATATTTTTTTCTGTCAGCCATCTCTGCATTTCTATTTTTTTGGAATTAGAATTTGGGGCTCCGTCATTTTGAACGTTATGGTATGAGGCATTATCAAGCACAACCACAGAGTTAGGTGGAAGATTCGGTACTAGACGTTCTTTTAGCCACTTTTCATAGTTTTCTGCGTTCATGTTAGAGTGGTAATCACCAGAAACACTATTTGCTTTGTATGTCAATAGTGCGTTAGGTACGAAACCTTGTTCTGAACCAGCATGCACAATGATAATTCTTTGTCCTTTCGACAGGTTTCTCTTTAAAGGTGGTCCATCTTTATTACCCCATCATTTGTTTTGCACATGATTAGTTAAGATGTAGCTCTCATTTGTATATACGATACACCGATTTTCTTGACGGTATCTGAGTAAATTTTTTAGGTAGGAAAATCGTAGTTTTTGGATGTCATGCCGCTCTATAATAACACGTCTGTTATCCACAGTTTTTCGCCATTTGTATTTGTATACGCAGAGTCGAAATACTTCCATCATAGTTAAGTTTATCTTGAAATATTCTTTTCAACTTTAGCAAGGTAGGTAACTCGCGATGTTCTAAATGGTAATTTTGAATAGTGGAACGTATAACATCAACGTTAAAGTTGTCTAATTCTAACTTTTTAAACGTTTTTTACGGTCTTTATGCGGAGATTTAAATTTAGAGTCAGATTCTTTTCCTTCAGCCAATATATTAGTAATTGTTCTCTCTGATACCCCCACTGCCATTGCTGTTATTTTCCGTACGCTATTTAAATGTTTACTTAATTTCGATATTAAAATTGGACTTGCACTGCAAACTGGATCACTTACTAGTTCCAATATATCTCTCGCATCTATTTTCAGAAATTCGTATACCTTAGCAATGGTTTCTCGAGTCTAAAACAATAATACGTAAACGTCAACAAGGATATATTTTTTCGTATATAGAATCATAATAAATATTAATTACATCTAAATTTAAAAAATATTTACCTGACTCCTTAAACATTTTCTCCGTGAAGAACTAGACATTTTCGTAAACGACTGTACCCTTAAGAAAAAGCGATAAGAACACGTCTTGCTCGGACGACGACTGCCGCGTCACTGCCACACGAATGAAAGTTGTATATTTACAAGCCCACGCACACATAGGGCCGCGAGCACAACTGAGTTGAACTATCTATACTTCTATATGTTTCAAAATGCAAATCACTTTGTAACCCTTTTACTGGTAAAAGCAATTTTCTTTGACAATTCAATAAAAACACTTTTAGAATAACTGTTATTCAAGAAAAACAAAATGTGGATGGAATTATAAGAAAATAAACATGGCGGCAATATTCTTTTTCTTGGCTCTGGTTTTGTTTTTGTAGTTGGTGAAATAATTTGAAATATGAATGAATACATAGTGCCACTTTACAACTATGGCATTCTATTTTAGACCTCTTATTTTTCACTTTGGTGCTGCAGTAGCGACACCTTTTATAAGAGTCTACTTCTTCAGGCCAGTGCCCTCCTCTTTGAAATCTGATTTCTTCTGGCACTTCTATAAGGGTTTTCTGCCTTTTATTACTTTCTGTAACTTTTTTCTTTTTTAATATATATTTCGGTATTGATATGAATGATCTTTTTCTAAAGGTTTGACTATCCACCAACTCACTTGAAAAAGCGATTCTAGTAATAATAATAATGATGTATTTCCATAAATGAATCGCTTCTAGAAGCCTGTGAACGCCCCAGGAGGCTTCTGCGCTTCTGGAAGGAGTTGGGTTGGCTCACCTAGCTAACCAATCCTCGACGCATAAAGGACTACTCTTGAGTCTAAATGCGGAAACCGAAGCCCACAACCAATACCAATTCCATAAATAATACATAAACTTTATATTGGCGTTCTTAAAATTGGTGCAAAAGTTAGCAAAAATTCTCTATTATTTTTGACTCAGCATTGCACTTGTACTTGTACTCGAGCATTTGTTTTAATATATGTGTATTGGCTATTGCAACTTCAATAAAAAAGAAAAATATTCTTTTCCATCATTTGCAACTTTTTCTGCCCATGGCATACGTTTTGTATATTTGGTGTAACCTACCGACACCTGACCATTTACTGAAATGACTTGCCAATAAGACCGAACATACTTTTCAAAGCATTAAACTGTTTTTATTGCAAAGACCGAGACCTTGCCTGTTGAATAAAACATAAACTAAGGTTTTACCCGAGTTTTCACTTAAACAAATCGACGCCCCCGTGCAATAAGTCGGTAATCGAAAAAAGCAAATTTTACAGGAAAAATAATTTACTGTTTTTCTTGAATAACTTTCTAACCTCTGTGAGTATTACGGTCATTGATAAAGGGTATCCCAAGAAGAACGCAATTTTTAAATTTTAAATAAAACACAGATGTAAAGAAAAATCGTGAAACTTTATTATATCGTAAAGTAGACAGAATGAGGTTATGTATGGAACAATATGTCGTGCAGATGGCCGCCGCGGCTTTGCTGGCATGCACGCGATCTTTTAATGAAATTTTCAATGACCGTTTTGCATGAATGCTGCGGTATTTCATTAATGCAGCTTCCAATTTCAATCCTCTTTTAAGGCTTGAGTCGTCGTCGGCTTATTCGCGTAAACCATCGACTTCAAAAAACCCCAAAGAAAAAAATCTAATGGTGTTAAATCGCACGATATAGGCGGCTAATTCTGATCTCCAAAACGCGAAATAACACGACCGGGAAATGACTGATGCAGCAATTGAATTGTTTCTCTGGCTGTATGACATGTGGCGCCGTCTTGTTGGAACCACATGCCCTCCACATTCATTTCTTAAATTCTAGGCAAGAAAAAACTGGTTATCTTTTCACGATACCGAAACACCATTGACTGTTTGCGCTTGACCTGCCTCATTTTCATAAAAAAAAGGTCCAATGATTCCTCCAGCCCAAAAACCACACCACGCAGTGACACGTTGAGGATGCATTTGCTTCTCGTGAATCACTCGAGGATTTTCCTCACCCCAAATGCTACAATTCTGCCTATTGACGAAGCCATCAAGATGAAAATGGGCCTTGTCACTGAAGATGATTTTATCGGCAAAATCAGCATTTTCATGTTGTCTCTCCAATACCCAATTAACGAGCTCCCTTCGCTGTCCATGGTCAGCTGGCTTCAGTTCCTCAGTCAATTGAACTTTGTATGCATGAAGATGCAAATCTTTCGTCAAAATTCGCTGCAAAGTGGATGACACCAATTTGCTGAGCTCGGTGTCGAATTGAGGTGGATGGAGTTTGAGCGACATCATCACGTACAGCAGCGACATTTTCGGTCGAACGACCTGGTCGATGGCGCGTTGTTGTCTTTACATCACTAACAGACCCAGTTTCGGCAAATTTATCCATTAATCTCTTTACAGTTGACTCTTTTGGAGCATTATTGCGACCCCAAATTGATCGTAATTTGCGAACTGTAGCCGCAAAACTTTCACTATTTTGGTAAAACAATTTCACAATGAGAATGCGTTGTTCATTCGTGTAGCGCTCCATTTTTACTAACCTCGTACCTTCTACTAGCAAACTATAACAATTGTTCAAATGTCTAGTAATTTTCTATAAGCAAGAAATACCTACCTTATAAATAAAATACAGTACTAAATAGAAAATTTAACAAAAAAAAATTTCATATTACCCATCAAAGCAAAAATACCTCTGAAGAATAACAAACCAAGGTTTTTTTTGAAAGAAATTTATTTTATAATTATGAGTTTAATCATTTTTATTATATTTAAATACAATTTACATAAATTATAGCCATAATCAACAATATAAATGGAATATAAGAAACACTTATTGAATATTGAATGAGATGATTAAACAAAATCAGTGTGAAATTCTAAATAAAAAGCAATAAGGACACCGACAGCTTTTTATGGGACTTAAGCCAAGAGGTGGACATTTTTATATTGAAATAAAAACGTTACTAGGTAGTAGCTGAAGCTATGTAGAAACCAATAATATAATTAATTTAGTATCCAGGCCTATAAAAAAAAAGCTTTTTGCAAACATTTAATTTCAATTGTCGTCACCATCACTTTCATACACAATCAAAATATTATCCAGAAACTGAGCTGGAGGTTACTCCTCCTCCCTTCGCTGTCCATGGTCAGCTGGCTTCAGTTCCTCAGTCAATTGAACTTTGTATGCATGAAGATGCAAATCTTTCGTCAAAATTCGCTGCAAAGTGGATGACACCAATTTGCTGAGCTCGGTGTCGAATTGAGGTGGATGGAGTTTGAGCGACATCATCACGTACAGCAGCGACATTTTCGGTCGAACGACCTGGTCGATGGCGCGTTGTTGTCTTTACATCACTAACAGACCCAGTTTCGGCAAATTTATCCATTAATCTCTTTACAGTTGACTCTTTTGGAGCATTATTGCGACCCCAAATTGATCGTAATTTGCGAACTGTAGCCGCAAAACTTTCACTATTTTGGTAAAACAATTTCACAATGAGAATGCGTTGTTCATTCGTGTAGCGCTCCATTTTTACTAACCTCGTACCTTCTACTAGCAAACTATAACAATTGTTCAAATGTCTAGTAATTTTCTATAAGCAAGAAATACCTACCTTATAAATAAAATACAGTACTAAATAGAAAATTTAACAAAAAAAATTTCATATTACCCATCAAAGCAAAAATACCTCTGAAGAATAACAAACCAAGGTTTTTTTTGAAAGAAATTTATTTTATAATTATGAGTTTAATCATTTTTATTATATTTAAATACAATTTACATAAATTATAGCCATAATCAACAATATAAATGGAATATAAGAAACACTTATTGAATATTGAATGAGATGATTAAACAAAATCAGTGTGAAATTCTAAATAAAAAGCAATAAGGACACCGACAGCTTTTTATGGGACTTAAGCCAAGAGGTGGACATTTTTATATTGAAATAAAAACGTTACTAGGTAGTAGCTGAAGCTATGTAGAAACCAATAATATAATTAATTTAGTATCCAGGCCTATAAAAAAAAAGCTTTTTGCAAACATTTAATTTCAATTGTCGTCACCATCACTTTCATACACAATCAAAATATGATCCAGAAACTGAGCCGGAGGAGTAACATTCTCATACCTTGCCCAACTTAGATACCAGATTACGGACATAATGTGAGAGCAACAACCCACAGTTCTTCGACCAACAATGCAGTTACAGTAATACTCTTTAATTGCATTTAAATTCTCTATATTACTGTTGTGGCGACAGCCCTATGCTATTGTGTCGACAGCCCTAAGTTATTATGTTATGTTAGCATTTTCTGTACGAAGCCAGGCGGACGCAGAGACGCGACAGGCAGTCGGTTACTAGCCACGATAGCGATCACGCATTTATACGCGCACCCGACTCCGCCCGCCTGGTTAACCCTTTTGTGTATTTTATGTATGTGTCGTGTGATACAATAAACTGTAATTAACTGCCTAAACCGAGTATTCATTCCATCTCTAAACAACACCTCAGTTAGGTAGTTAAAGTGGTGACCTCCCTGACCTTGCACTACTGTCACTGGCAGGGTGTGGTCTGCAAGAAAGACGGTTTTACCCGTCGGATCTTTGACCTCACCTATACCTTTTAGGAACAGGTAGATGGGTTGGGGAATGTTAAATTCGTGCTGCATGATCGCTTTGCAGAATTCTATTTCCTCATAGCTCAAGTTTGCGTTGCCGCGCTTGGCTTTTATGTCAAGTAAACGTGCCCATAGCATCGCTGTGCTGTAATACATCAGCATGCCTTTGGTCATTTGTTTACTTAACGATTGGTCGTCTCCTCCGATTGCGGAGTAGACTTCCTCGACAACCTCTGGTAATCTCCCGAATGTTGGGGTGATTTCCTGGTTGACGTCCAGCTCACGTACGGCCACGTCGATTCCAAACACTGATTCCGCCCACATGGGAGCGTTCTTAGGTGGAGTCGGGTTCGCAGCTTTGTCCGTTGCTGTTGGTGCAGGCACTTTCGACGATGTCGGGCCCTGCTTTTTGTTGGGTTGACCTTCTCTTTTCTTTCCAACCTTAGCTGGATCGAATTTTTCAGGTTTCCCTCGATAACCTGGGGCTATCTTTTTAATCTCCTCTGGAGTGTAGATTTTCTTATCTTGGGTTTGCATTTTCAATATATTCTCGTTAGCGTTCGGCGTAGAATAAATTGGGGGAACAATTAAAAACATTAAACCAATCCCAGCTAGGAACAGAGAGTACAGAAAAATTTTCGTCCATAAAGACCTCGACACTTGCTCACATGTTTTCATCCGTAACGACGCAGTAAAGCGACCACTAACTCCAAACTATGATGGCCCATTTAGAATCATCACTAGAAATAAGAAATTTTTCAAAGTGCAGCTTCCAAACAGGCAAGTGGAAGTCTCAATAGATAGATTGAAGCCAGCTTTCTTAATCAATTCCAGTACCCAGGACGAGGAGCGACAAACTACACCACGTCCCACCCCAAGCAGGCCCCCGTCACCTCAAAACGCACTTTACCCGGCACCCCCAGTGACACGTACTACACGTAGAGGTCGAGTCATAAATAGACCAGTTAGATATTTATTCGATAATTAAGTCCCTTACAGTAATGTTAATCCATAGGCACGCTTTGTATTTCATTTCAATGTCGGCGCCCCGTGCAGGGATACTGTCAGGAGTCTAATTAAATATTGCAGAGTAGGTCCTGCACGGCGGCTACCATCGCTTTAGTTATTCTATGCATTCCCCCAAATATATATCCTTTTTTTAGGTTAAGAACGTAAAGTCGGGCCCTGAAACACGGGTCCCGCAACTCTAGTTAAGTATTTAGTTCCTCAAACCCTCTCGTGGTGAGAGGAGGCCTGTTCTCAAGCATTAATCAACGAATGTAATTCAACGCCCTATAGCAATAAACAGGGCACATTAAACATAAGCATAACAGTAAATTAATACATTGTAAATTAAAACAAGACGGCACGTAAAATATTTTATTGCATTACTGATTGAACAAATAAACTGCGAACTATGTAACATTAAAGTAGAGCGCAAATCTGCAAATTCATGAGAGTCATCGTTCTCTGTTGTATTAAACTTAAATATTCAAGTTATTAAGCAATCAACAACAGCCCGCAACAGTTATCAATTTCACTACTTGAAGGAAAAATTTTCACTACATTTTAACAGATAAAATGGGCTGGGGCCAAAGCAAAGAAGAGAACAAGGACTCCCACGATGCTATAGCAATAGCAACAGTTAAAACCATATCGAATCAAGTTGAGAGCAAACTCAATTATGTTGGAGTCGGGCTAATGATATGCGGAGGCATATTAGTATTGTTATTGTGTTATTTCATCATGGTGAAGTGTAAAAACCGTGCTAATAAGTGGTTGCAGAATGCAGTCAATAAGTTACCGCCCGCTCCAAATACAGCGGCACCGAGAGCACAAGCTCCGGTGTATTAAAGTGCTATTTCTTTCTATAAGATTGTTACCCATATAACGGCAATGAATATACCGCTGTTCGAGTTAACGACAGCCCTAAGTTATTATGTTATGTTAGCATTTTCTGTACGAAGCCAGGCGGACGCAGAGACGCGACAGGCAGTCGGTTACTAGCCACGATAGCGATCACGCATTTATACGCGCACCCGACTCCGCCCGCCTGGTTAACCCTTTTGTGTATTTTATGTATGTGTCGTGTGATACAATAAACTGTAATTAACTGCCTAAACCGAGTATTCATTCCATCTCTAAACAACACCTCAGTTAGGTAGTTAAACTGTTTACTATAATCCTACTCCATTTTACTAAATCTAAATGTAATTTCCTTTCTTTGACAAAGGAGGCAAAGTCTTGTATGTGACTAGCGGTAAAATAATGAAGGGACTGACTATCATTTTCAATTATATGCAAATTGTCATTTTGTAGATGGAATTGGCATATTCGACATTGCTGTGGTATATAAGAATTATACTCTGTAAATATATGTACTCTCAGCCACTTGGGAATCCTCAATCTCTCTTCAGAGTTACAGCGAGGGAAAAACATTGTGATTGGGTATCAGGCGCTCTTCTCAAATCCGGTAAATGGATGGTTCCTTCTGGATTCTGTATTTCACCTTCACCTTCACTAACTCTCTCCACATTTCGAGTAACTTGCCTATTAGCTCTTTGCCAACATGGATGACAAATTCTGTCAGATGCTCTCAACTAAAACAAAAATAAAATGGTATTGGATTTTTTTCTTAACTTATAGAATGCAATATAATCCTTACTGCATGTCAACTTGTCTTATTTTTGTAAAGGTACTCATTTTAATAGAACTACATAAATAACACTAGCTATTTGCATATCCCACAGTATTATGGGGAGTTCATAAATTCACAGAACTTTACTTTTAAAGAAAACCACTGCAGGCTACTGTATTGCAAGAAGTAGTATAATTATGTTACACTTACACTTCATTTATTACTAAACTACCATTTTAAACATGATTATCTGTTATGAGAAATAAGAAAACTTACCTCGAGTGGATCAATCCAATGTACAATAACATTTCTTATGCGTCTCTCCCGCTCTGAGTCAATGTTAAGGTTATGAGACCTATGTCTCATAAGCGACGATTTGCAGCTTACACATAGTTTTCTCTGACGCCCTGAGTCAGAACTTGATGAGGCTTCTGCATTTGGGATTGAGACATTAGGAGTGTTCAAAGCCACAGTCCAACATGAATGACATATTTGACTGTGACTTTCAATCTGTTGACAAATCAAAAATAAAAGTAAGCATTTATTACTTTTTGTTCATTAGATATATTATGCATTCGAAATAGTATTTAGTGCATTTGCATTCACTACCCATTTAAGTTGAAACATAAAATACTTACTACTTGCGGTGCAATCCATTGAAGAATTACATGTCGCACTTCAACTAAGTTAAGAGTATGTCTCCTTCTGTGAGTCACAACAGAAGCACAATTGATACAACGTATGGATTCATCATTATTAGGCATAATCAGAAAATCCATGACGACTTATGCCTAAGTCGTCATGCAAATCAGGTTCAACATCCAAAGAATTGCCAGGGTCAACGTTTGAAGAGGGTACAGGGTCCAAAATTAAGCCGGATAGATAATAATAGAATATCCAAAAATAAACAAATAACAAATAGTAATACCGTGCGCGCCTAAGCCAATGCCAAACATCACAGAGTACTATTGTTCAATATGAAATAGAGGTACCACTTCGATACTAAATGAGAAACACACAAGTGTCGCCTACAACCTAAAAATCTATACATATATACATTTATATAAATATATATATATATATACAGCTACATTTTACATAAATAGCTACATTTATATGTAGCTATATATATATAAATATATATATATAGCATAGCACTAGTACAGGAACTGCTCATATTTACCTATATTTGACATTTAAAATATTTAAACCGTTAAACCGGCAGCAATTTCAAATTTCATCTAAATAGATGAAATTTGCATGCAAAAGAGCTAGTGTTTTAAATGTTAAAATGTATAAGTCAGTAGTAGAGGTAAATAAATAATAATAATAATATTGTACCACATTCACACAACGCCATCTAGTCCCAAACTAAGCAGAGCTTGTACTATGGGTACTAGATAACTGATATAAATACATATATACTTTTTTTTTTTATAAATACATACTTATTATACATAGAAACACCCAGACCAAATCAAACATTAAATGTTCATGCACACAAATATTTGACTTGAGCGGGAATCGAACCCGTGACCTTTGGAATAGCAGTCCGTTACACAAACCACTACGCCATTCGGTCGTCAAACATAAATATATAGGTATGTAACATATTTAAATGTAGTTTTATTAAAACAGTTTTTTATGTTGTACTATTTATTTTTCTTTTAAAACATTTTTATATAGCCGTTTAGCTTTGATTTTGAACTCGTCAGTGTCATCATCACACTCTCTTGTTAACCAATATTTTATTGATTTCTTTACAGTAATTATGATTAAAAAATCTGCAGGCTATTTGAATAAAAAAATCAACTAATTTTTCTTTATGTATTGCACATTGAATAAAATTAAAATCTAAGTGCATTACAACGATTGTTTTTATAAATTCTTTTATATGTTTTTTTTTGTAAATTTGACCTTAAAACAGTATAATTAATATCCAGCAGATTTGATATGCAATTCAAGAGAGAGTTGCTGGGGTTGCAAAGCCATTTTTTATTTGCATATTCCCGATAATTTATGGAATCGTATTCGTTTCTTGCTATCATATCATTTTTACATTGATCACACCCCTTCAAAACTTTCGTCTTTGCATTTAAAAAAAAATACCCGCTTACATATTGTAACCCTCCGATTTCACGAGGGTGTTTTTTGTCTTCAAGAGGCGTAATCCTTATATCGGGAATAGTATTAAGCTCGCAATTAATTTGCTCTTTACTAACCCTGCCTGTAATGAGTACCTCATGAAGAGCATAACAATCATCGCCTTGACAATTTGCTCCAGGGGCATGAACACTAGATAGGCTGTTTACCAATAAGGTTGTGAAAGCTGTCTCAAACTTTTCTGGTGTAGGGTTTACGTTACGCCAACCATGGCTCCTTATACACCCAAAAAGTTTTCTATTGGATCCTGGTTTAGATGCCGTAACCAAACAGATGTTACACCATATTTTGAGTGCAGTGTGAGTTATTAAAAATAATAATTCAGTCCCATCTAGTGTCCATACCCAATTGTTTAATGTGGGAACATATTCATCCCTCAGTGTTGAACGATTTAGGAATTTCATCTTCTGCAACATATTTTTAGATTCTCTCCAAACTTTCACGTGAATTGAAGTAGGCGTTGCAGGTCCTAATATGGCTTGCCGTATTTCTTTTTTTACCATGACTGCCATTCATTGTATCAAATGGCTGGTCAAAAAACAACAATATATCAGCGGTGTCTTTGGCATCTGCTGGCAAAATACCCTTATCTGGAAAATGAGAAATATTTAGATGAGTGTGTGATGTAATCTCTCAACAGCTTTCGAAAAATAGTTGTGACTAATAGAATACTTAGCTAGCTACGTCATATGGTCGAGATATTATAATAGTTTGAAAAGTAGAAAATTGTATTTCTTGAAATTTACCGATCACGCTGAAGCATATTTATCTCCGTGACAAGCATTCTTGTTGTTGAAATGCACTCTTATAGAGAGCAAACATCACAGCCAAGTAAAATGGACAAGCCTAATCACATAATATGTAGTTACTTGTGTGATTACAAAGGTGTATACAAACTAATTACATAAACGTTTACAAAGTTACTAAACCGATTTACACGAGCAATTTCGAATTTCGTCGCTATATTGATTACTACATGTTGGCAAAATGGATGTAAACATTATAATGGAACTTTGTTAACGTATACTTCTTTTTGAGGCAGACTGAACTTGAAATGACTCTTAGTACATCACAACTAAATAATATCATTGAATACAAATAATATAACAACTAGTATAAACAGATTAAAATGATGTTTACCTGCAAGATAACCCATATTCGATGCCGCAGTTTGACTAAAAAGCTGGGTGGCAAATTTCACTTTCATTTTGGGGATTTTGTTAGGGTAACAGTGGGCATCTGTTAATTTAGGTACTAATCTTATGCCCTTTTAGCCTGGGTTTTCTTTGTGTAACAATATTATATGTGCCCATTTTGCCACCTTGGTTTCACCATCTTTGACATATTTGAAACGTTTGGATATTAAATTATTTCTTACACATTTAATTAAATGGGGTGGATCATACAATGGTATAATCTCTTGATTATTCACTAAAATGAGATTATGTTTAGACTCTTCACCCCAACAAAATACCTCTTGTTTCTTGCAATAAATATTTAATGCAGCTTACATTATTTGTCACACACAGTAACGACAACTGTAAGACCAGCTCCTTGCAGTGCAGTGACAACAGCTTTTAATTGCTTTGGAAGTTCAGGTCCCTTAGTTGCTGCTTGAGAAATTGTGTAGGCTACTGGTTGTTTATAATTTTTTAATAAGCCTCTTATCATGAACACTTGTGCATGATCCGCGTATTCTGAATATACTTCGTCACCATTTGTGACAAAACCACATACTCTGTCCTTTCTTTCATTATAAGCAACACTAGGTTTTAGGGACATTTCATCAAATAGCAGAATACACAATTTGTCTTCCAACTTCATAGCCTCAGTTGCTTTCTTGAGTTGTTCAATGGTGTTTGAATTTATTCCGGGCTTGAAATTTGCCTGATGCAATAGTTGCAGTAGAATCTGCCGTGAGGGCAATTTAAATATTTTCCGAAGAAATCTATACCCTTTTGAACTTTGTTTCGTAATAGACAAACTCACAAGCTTTTCTTGCAATGTAAAGCGACGTCCTCTGTTACCCTTTTTGAATTCTCTAAACTGCGACAATGTCAATATTTTGGATGTGCTGGGAAGAGCATCTAAATTTCCAAAATTTTTGGATTGGTGGTAATATTTTGCAGTGCCTTTATTTTGCTTGCTTGGATTTGAACCTTACTGCGACATTTGCTTAGTTTGGTTACTTATTTGGAAGAGCAAAGTTTTGCATGTGCTGGCCCACTGTAATGAAATTTAAATTAAATTATTTGTGTAAATATAAGTAATTTTTAGCTTTATAATTGAAAATAAATGAAAATAAAAAAAAATGCAAAGTACCTTTCGACGTTGACGCTTCAGATGTTTCCATGGTTTTCAAAACTGTGGCCTCAGAACTGATTCTTTCTAATGTTAAGTCTGTAATAATTAAAAAACGTTAAGATTCGCTTCTGTACAATATCACAGTATGTAATATTACTAGTATATCTCTTTATACACAATACTTTAAACATACTGAGGAGTATAAATTTTTAAAACAAATTAACCAACTTCATGAAAGTTAATGATACACAATGATCCTTTGTTGCACTATGAGATCTGTTGTCTTATAATCTAGGGCAATGGTTTACACCTTAAACCCAGCCTTCCCAGAAAAATATTGCGGTTTTGTAAGGCATACCATCTCTGACGGCATCTAATGCCTTTTGCATTTGTTCTTCAGGCCAATTTTGGCGATTAGTTTTGCGTATATAAATTCTCGGCATGATCTGTAAAAACAACAAATACTAATGGGGTAAAATGATTCCAGGGATCATTTTAAACACACAGAAAGGGATCATTTCGCCCCCAAAACCAAATTCCAAGATATCGATCAAAACATAACCTTCAAATACCGCGTGTGGTGATCGAACATTGCCTAAATATTAGCTAACTGCTATTAATACCCGCAAATAAAACAACATTTCAATAAACACGAACATGTAAAAAGTAATGAAAGTCCAAAAACATGCTTACCTTAGATCAGAGCCAAGCTTTTAGATTATTTTTTAATAAAATCACGCCAAGCGCTCACACTGCCATGACACTTGGAAAGGCAACTGCCAGGGGTGCGGGGAACATGTTTCGTGCGCATTTGGATAGATGGCACAAGTTGTCTCTGATTTAGGGCGGGGGATCATTTGACCTACAGGGATCGTATTACCTTACCTTCCCCTACTGTTTTAACTTAGTCTCTAAATCTTCATAATTGCCCGAAACATCTTTTAACCCATGTGACTCAACAGTACAGAATAGTTTATTGTAATCTATAGTTTTATACTTTAGACGTAGTTTCTGAGGTTTCCATTTATTTAGTTGCAAATAGATTTGTTTGTGATATGAGAAAGACGAGTTGATGTTTGCAAAATTATACTGTTCGCTATTCAAGTTTGTGCTCACGTGGTTCAGGATTGATTTCTTCGTAGAAGAGTCTCTTGTATAATAGATTTGGTTTACTTTAGTATTTTGTGTCCCGATTCAATGTACTCTTTTTGTACTTTTTTAATATTTTGCCTTTTGTTAGTAAGTCAATGTTGAAATTACCAAACACTATTGCTCTTTTGCGTTCTTGTAACTGTGAATCATATGTATTCAAAAACTTCTCCAAATCGGTGTCCCCAGGATTATAAATTACGCCAAGATCTATTGCGAATTTCTCTTAATGTACCCATAGGTAGTTGTTGCCATCTTGATATGTAGATTCAATTAGGTTATGTTTCAAATCATTATGTATATATGTGTATATGTCCGTCCTGTAGTTATAGTAGTGTGTATAGTGAGGTATTTGTAGTTGTGAAGCTTGGTTTTCGTTCTGTACCCCGGTTTCCGTAAGTAGTATAATATGTATTGTTGTAGGTATTGCCTTAATGATACATTTCAGTTCGTCAAGCTTTCCTTTTTTACGAATGCTGCGTGCGTTTAAGTAAAGAAATGATAGGCGTGATTTCTGAGTTCTCAATTGTTGAAAATCGTCCACTATTTAATAGGTTATAGATTTCGTACTATTTTTATTTATTAGGCGTTGGAGTTTTTTGTATTCGAATTTATAATGGTAGGTTTGCCGTTGATATATTTAATTGTGAGATCAGATTCTCCATTTTCTGTTCGGCGTGATAGTTCATTTTTGATAATCTGGAAATACTTTTGTTGAGAGGGTGTTTGGTCCGAATAGAACCTAACATTTGCCGGTAATTTTCCCTTGTTGCGTAGTAGTGACAATGCTGGCTCTGGATTATCAAAGCAAACCTTAAGACCATTATCACAACTTGACTACACTTGACAACATGGTTGATATCTAAATAAGTATTATTTATTATCCTTTTCCTATCGCAGATTTGGTGACTACTTTATGGAATATGACCACAACCACATTCATTCTCTCGTTCTTTTTTCTTTGTTTTTACCCATCAAATACTGACAGCATGTGTCCAAATATGTAAGCCGATCGTGTTAACTGTGTTTAAAAACTATAATGTCATAAGACACACGCCAACGCCGTATCCACCTTCAGCCCAATTCATAATTATTCGCGTGCATGTTTTAACTGTAAATATCTACAGGAATACTAACGTTAACTACAACAAACTGTGTGGTGACAGATTTCCTTTGTTAAATTTGTATCTTTACCGGGAGATAAGTTTCGTTTCGTAGAACTGACCGTCGATGCTTCAGTAATGAAGTATTTCGCAACCTCACTAGGCTCTATTTGCCGCACTCTACTAGCTTGTTACTTGCCGAACTTACTCAACGAAGCACAAGGGAGACGATTTAGTGCTTCTTATGTGGGCCAATTTTTTTAATTTATTGCCTGTCACGCTTTTATGACAAACGTATATATGTTTTTAACTTTTGTAAGTAACATTTGGGGATCGACGGCTTAAGGTGCTCCCCGAGGCGCGGAGAGATCTCAATGTGTTAAGAATGGTCACCCATCCATACACTGACTTGGCTAGGATTGCTTAACTTTTCAATTAGTTAACCTACTCGGTTACAACTTACCCACGAGCCCCTTGTGAAAGCTGTATATATATATGTATATACATCTACATATGTATTTACTATGATATTTAAAGCAAAATAATCGAATCTGTCTATAAGAACAATGCCGTCTGCAATTTACATCTTCTTATAAATAAGTGGTAAATATGTACATTGCATATTTACCACTGTATTACATATTAGAAGGTGCCCACTTTCTCCCACTGGCACCTTGGATCATGAAACTTCAAAATCTACGTCGTCTGCGGCACAGTGTGACTACTTTATTTTTTAATTCTTGCGGGAATGTACTCACAGCATTATAATGTCGTGTTGCTTCTCAACAAGTTATTGATGGACATCTTTTGCGATCTGAAGCGAATTTCTGATGTGATTGTTCTCGATGATTTTAAGTTGCCTTTGTATAATCCACTTGCAACTTGTAAATGCATTTGCAAGGTTACTCGTAACTCATAACTTAATAATATTGTTAGACAGTTCCCTCAATAGGCTGCTGTAAGTTTCTCGATACACTTCAATCGAATACCTACAGTTTGCTCTTCCGTGCTTATAATAGGAACTTGCCTGTAAAATTTGGTATATTCCTAAATACACAAGTTCACTCAGTCAACTGGGCAAAATCATTCACATTATCATTGTCGACGTGAATGCTAACAAAATACGACATTATTCGACAGCACTAGAGTAGTTTTAAAAATTATGTAATTTCAATCATCAGAAAAATGTTGTGTTGTGTTTCAGTATCATCTGAAATCGGTTTCTAGGCACAATATTTCATGCCGGTGGGATTCCGTATAAGAGGATGTATTCTTCAATAGTCCTTGAATTCTGTAACTTCAAAATTTAGTTTTTTAGAAATAAATTGAAATAATCAACTGGATTCGCTTCTGCTAAAATTCGGGAATAAATGTATTTCATCTCAGAAGTTATACTCACAAATACATTTATTACAGCCTTATAGAACTTAACCTAATGACCCCGAAGATCTTTTAGCTTTACTTTCATAAGTCTTTACATATGCCGTGATGGTCCCTTCCAGGTCTTTAGGTGTATCTTTTGTGTCTTTACAGGAACAGCCTCTAGAATTATTGAACGTGTCAATTTTATTCAAGGAAAATATTTCTTTTGACGAAGTTTTCAAAGAGAAGGTTCGCTTCATATTAGGGGTTAATGGTTATGCAATTGCCGATTTGTACTGCAAAATTGAAACTCGTTTCTTTCTAAGATGTAACATATTTATTTATAGTACGGTCAAATTAGATAAAAAAATAGGAGTGACGGTACAATAATTCGAGCTCAAAGTTGGTAGGATTGTTCAAAACACCATCATAAATGAAATCTAAAAAGTCCTTATCGATCCGATACCTGGAAGAAAATTTACTCGGGGTCAAAGGTCACCAAAACGGGTTTTTCGCGATTTTCAGGCAAACGGTAAGTTTTATCATAAAATTAACATAGTTCAGACAAAAATTGTATATCAGATAATTATCTTTAAAAAATGTCGAATAACTTTTTTCCTAAGAGCCTCTGTTTCTGAGATATACAGATTCAAAAAGTTGTAAGAGTTGCGTCATAATATGCACACATTTCCACGCCATCTTTGAGGTAGTGTACTTCCTATACCTACTTTCCCCGGTAGACCTATTCCACGGATCTGTTGTGATTCTGTTTAATTTGAAACTATTTAATAATAGAAGATATTGGCAAGAGTTTAAAATGATAAAAGCGATGTAAATTAAAAAAATAAATAGGGAAATTTATTCGTCTGATTCATAATTCTCCAATATTTCTGCTTCCTCTTCTCCTTGTTCTTCTTCTTCATCTTGGGTGCAAGTAAATGGCATTAATAGTGATACATCGCATGTCTCCTCGTTGGTATCAAACGAATCGTCAACTGTTGGTGATATTCAACATTTGAGCACGACCGACTTTGACAATTTGTACATGATAGAGAACAAAACAGTCCAATTTTTTTGCAATATCCCTGTTTGCAATAAATTGTGTTTAGCAGTTATTCGCGCACAGGTAGGAGTAAAGTTTGAACTGGTTCTAATGTATTGTCTACCAACTTCCAACCCCAGTCTTTTGGGTCTAGCTGATAACTAAGCAACACTTGTACTTGGTAATATACCCGAAATAGATGTTGATGAGCAGGCGCTGAGGTTAGAGGAAGACAAGCTAATTGCACTTGTTTTTTATTTCGAGTATTTTTAACTAAATATGCATATCGAAACTTTCTAAGCACGTAGTTTTCTTTTGGAGCTCTACATAGAGAGAAGAAAGCAAATTCCGTTGGTGATAACTTTTTGTTTAGTTGAATTACTCTTTTTAAAAATTTCAGCACATAAATCTTGTTGATCAAACATTTTAAAAACTGTTGTTTTACCCCTCCTGAAAAATGAAGATGTCGTATTATGTATTATTATTATATTATTGTCGTATTGCGTGTAAAGATAGTACATGATTAAGAGACCACCAAACAGTTACCCTTTTTATTGGTAAGCTTTGCTTTGGGGCACTGTTAAGGCGTTTTACATGGGGTCAGCCATTGCATTCTTCAAACAATCCACTTTTCGTCACATGTCACAATTCGATCCAATATTTCTATATTTTTGTAACGATTCAACAAGCAAAAGAAGTTTCAACACGCATTTCTATCTGCAGATCAGTCAAATCATTAGGAACTCATTTTTCGTATTTTTTTTATCTTATTGATTTGATGCAGATGAGTGAATATTGTAGGTAGGGTAAGTTAAACCATGCCGCTAATTCCTGGGTATTTTGACTCGGATTGGCTTCCACCATCTCCTTCAATTCAGCGTTATTCACCTGTGTGGGTCTTCCACGTGGTCCGCTCTTTAAGTCGAAGTTTCCATTACGAAAGCGTTTAAACCAAAAACGCATAGTGCATTCATTAACAGGCACCTCTCTCAAAACAGCGTTGATATTGCGAGCCGTTTCTGCCGTTCCTCGCCGGAACTCGTATAAAAAAATGACTTGGATTTTGGAGTATCCATCGTTTACGTTTAAGCTAAATAAAGAAATAAAAACAATTGAGACGAAAACGAACGTTGCAATTGTTTTAAAAGAAGAACCTCATTGGTATTATGTGAAAAAAAATTCACACGAAAATCTCGCACTATGAAGGTTTTATGTCAATCCAAAGTATCTATTACTATACAACGGCAATTTCATACTTTAACCACTATTTTCTTTTCTTCGTTTTTTGGAAAATACTTGGATCTCTCAGTCCTCTGGTATTTTTCTGAAGAGTCTATCGTCGTAGGCATGTCAATCATTGTTAAGTGTGCAGGGAGGCATAACCGCACGTCTTTAAGAGTGTCCAATTGTACTGATTTGGTTTGCCCAATTTGTGACCCAGAACACGGAATGCAACGGAGAAATGTTGTAGTAGTTCCGTATTGTTTGGTGATGCTCAGGTGATTAACAGTTAGTGGTCGGGTAATCCCAAGCCAGGCTATAGCCTGCATGTCCTCGGGAGTGTCCAATTCTGCTGATTTGTTATTATGGTGTTATTAAATTTATATACCGGATTTCTGCGCACCGGTTAGGTAGTTAACTACTTCTTAGTGTAGTAGTTCCGCTCAATAAAATTACCAAGAGCGGTCGTCCGCACACCTGCTGAAGCGTGTGAGCTGAAGTGGCTCTCACGGAGGTGGGGGTAATCAGCATGGAGTACTGGGGCATACAAACCATGCATATTAAAATTATCATTAAGGGTGGCGTTCCAACCCCCGGGTGGCTGGCCTTGCTGAGTAGTACAACAAAATCCCCGTGCCATCTGGTTACCCTGATGAATTCTTCGTCGATGAAAACATTCTATATTAGCCTGGTTAGCGGAGGCTGATCCTTGGGCTCCAAATCCATGGATGGCGACGTTTCTCGAGTACAGTGGAACTTGAGCGTCATTCAATGGTCCAGAAGTTTCTACGAATAGTAAATTAACTGCAGTAATCTTATGTTGAATTTTGTCCATTATATTTAATCCTTTATCATTTTGATTACGACGGTATTCCACAATTTTAAAACGGTCTTTCATTTCAGCGAGAACCGTATAAACTCTATCTTGGAGCAAAGTTGATATGCGATATCGTCCTTCTAGGGTATCATCATTAGGGAATTGAATCCCCTGTAAGCGCGAGTTTGCTCCCGCTCCTAAAATATCAATTTGTTCAAATCCCAACATATTTCTGTTAGGTACTAAATTTCCTGGAATCATGGCATCAGGCAAAGGAAGATAGCCGGCATTGTTCTCTTGAGATGCTTGCACTCTTCTTGAAGTTATGAGTGGCGTTAGATAGCATTCGTATGTATTATGATTATTTGCTGCAATTGGACCGAAAGAACCACTAGGTTGAAGAACTCCATCAACTTCAATTGGACCCTGTGGTATAGCTGTGGCTGGCAAATTCATCCTTATCTCTTTCCCATCCTGTGTAATAACTGACGCAATGTGAGATATGTAATCAACTATAGATTGGGGTAGAGCCTGATAATCAGGTAGGACTTCTCTAGCATCGGTACGTAAATTGAGAACATTCTGGCCAGCTTGCCGAGCAGTTTCTAAAATTTCTAAATTTAGATGAACCCCCATAGCGTGGGTGAACATACTAAGTGGTAGCCTTTCATGTAAACGGGGGTCAACACCGCGCATCTTCTCATGTCTCGTTGACAAGAGGAATAAACCCCGAATACTCAAAATTTTGACAATAGACATCCTGTGCTGCTAAGAGTGATGAGTGAGGACCGATGTCGTATAAAGGTTCATCCCTATTTGGGGTAGCAGTAGTACTGGGAACGACAGTCTGTTCAGGTTCCTTACTCTTAGGAGGCTGATTTTTACCTCTATTGTTGTTGTTACTATTTTTAAAATTTTGTGAACGGGCAGTAGGCTTCCGTTGCTTATTTTGAACCCTATTTGGGTCAAACTCTTCAGGTTGGTAGTTCCAGTCTTGCTGAAATCGGACGTCATTGTAATGGTCATAGGCACGTTGCGCGTCGCGCATATCTCGGCGGTTACCACCGGAATTATGGCTTCTGCCTCGTGTATTTCCACGATTATTATATTTGCTCATCTCTTTAAGAGGAATAGCGTGTCATAAAAATTTGGTTGGCCCCGTTTGTGACCCAGAACTCGGAATGCAACGGACAAATGTACGACACGATTGTTTGGTGATGCTCGAACAAAGATTGGTAAATTAATGTGCCAATAAGTATAAAACACTAAGAAATAAATTGAATGACCGTGGTATTAGTATTGTTATATATATATGATAGTAATATGCCTTAAAATGAAATAAAGACGAAAGGGGAATGCCCACTACCCATAGACACTTGGCCCTAGGTGCACACATATAAAAGCATATGGAAATGATAATATACAATTTAAAGAATGAAATGTTTAAGGAATTGGTATTAAAAAAAGTCGGGATTTTTAAGATATAAAATGATTTTAATTTTCAGAAATAACTACAGTTTTTTTTTCTTATTCATCATTTTATTGTTATTCTCACATACAATATCAAGTTATATGTAGTTCTTAGGTATTTTATGATCATACATCATTTGTGTCATACACAATTAGTACATCATCCAGGAATTGAGCCGGAGGAAAAATATTTGTTTGATGTCGTGCCCAACCCAAATACCATATTACTGTCATTATATGGGCACAACATCCTACCGTTCGTCGGCCAACAATACAGTTACAACAATACTTTTTGATTGCACTTCTGCCAGAATCATTGCCACTAATTAAAATATATATAAAATATATTTTTCGACTGATGTGTCGACTTGCGATTCTAGCCATAAGT
Source organism: Arctia plantaginis (assembly GCA_902825455.1). Classification (NCBI taxonomy): domain Eukaryota; kingdom Metazoa; phylum Arthropoda; class Insecta; order Lepidoptera; family Erebidae; genus Arctia; species Arctia plantaginis. The sequence goes on along the minus strand of CADEBD010000289.1, from coordinate 2,855,820 downwards.
AAAGAGCAGTTAGGACTAAGGTGTATTCCTTCCATAATGCTGCTCCTATGGTCATTGCATATTTCTATAGGAGCGAGCTTGCTTTAATTGGTATGTACCACAAGCAATTAGTACTAAGTCGCTGTAAGTTAAAATAGGAAATTCCCTAACATTTTCGGAGCCTACGTTTATATTTCTAAAGTCTGCCCTAGCTCTATTAAGATTGCGTTCCCTAACATATTCAGATAAATCATTATTTGTTTCCATATTCTGATGAACTATTTCTAGTATTTGAGCTGCATCATCCCTGTCCCTTATTTTTGTGTGGAATTTATTAATTAGGGCAGCAGCCACAGTAAAATTTATCATCAAATGTGTAGAAGCCCTGTTAAAATAGTTTTGTCGAAATATTTTAAATCTTGTTTTAAAAATGCCATTCACCACCTCTACTACCCATCGACACATAGTCACGGCTCTTTACTTATTAGCGTCTCTTGTTGCTAGCTGTGATTCACCATTTTCTGGAGACAAAGGCACATGAACCTGATAACCACAATGCTCTAAAAGAGGCAATGAGTCCCTAAAACCTCTATCTAGGATGAATACATCTCCAGATTCAAAGTATTGCCTTAATGAACTGGATTCATCAACAAATTCATTTTTTATGATATCTGCATCTGAGGTTGTTGCAGGATAAGGGCCAAGAACATCTATAATGTAACCATCAGTACACACAAAAAGGAAATCTTTACAAGATTGCGATATTTGTGTAATGAGTAAGTTTTCTTTTGATGTAAATAATTGGAACTTTTTTCGATGTATATATATGTACCATCGGCAATTATGATGGGCCTCCTATCTTCACCCCCATAAAGCCCATTTGGAATAAGGAGGTTTCTCTGAGCTATTTCTGCTCGGGATATATGATTTATACCCACATTTCTAGGAACAAAATCCTTATTTAATATTTCGCGGGCCATATTCATAAGCCGCTCTAACGTGCTTCTTGGCACTTGCAACAATGCAGACATGCGTTCGTCACTATCTCCTGTTCTTAACTTCATCAAATAAGCAGCAAGAGCAAAAGAACCCCTATGTTTATTTGAAAGTCTTGGAACTTGAGACAGAATTTGTTGGTATTGGCCTTTTGTTAAGCCTACATAATAATGTAGAGTATGGTCAGGCATACTCTGAATATTATCAAAGTCTAAATGACTATGCATATTATCTTTCAATAATGTAGCAAAATCTTCAATTTGTGCTGCACTAAATGTTTTAATAGGATTATTAATTGATCCTAAAAGTAAATCCCAAGAGTTACTACATAAATGGTAGTCACAGATTCTACATTCTGGAGGAACATAATAATTGTACTCACAAAAAAGACGTACTCGCAATATCGATGGAACAGTGAGTCGATGGGAATCATTACAACCAGGAAAAAAACATTGATTTTGTGTAATTGGTGCTCTTACATAATTAGGCAGCAGTATACTGTCTGATGTATCTAAGCTTTGTTGTTCCGGATGCAATACATCGCTAGCTACTTCAGATTGCAACGAGGACAGACGGTTCGGAGGTTTCACGGTCTACAGTTAAATGTGATGCTGCTCTATCAGTCCTTCGCCAGCAATTATGACACACACGAGACGATGATGGCAACTGAAACAATAATTAAACCATAAATGAAGTAAACAAAATCAAATTAAACTAGATAAATGGTTAGAACAATACAGCCCACTGGGCTAAACAACTATGTTAACATGAAAAAACTTTTATATCATATACTTTTATTCCAGTGCAATGATGTGAACACACCAGCTAGTTTGCGGCTAATCCATAACCAATACTTTATATTAAATGTGAAAGTGAGATTGTTTGTTTGTTACGCTATCACACAATTCTTTCACCAATGGAAGTTATATTATCAGCGAATAACATTTTATACACATAAATTAAAAACTGTTATACACTTACCTCACGTGGTGCAATCTGTTGCACAATCACATTCCTTATGAGTTCCTCACGTGGAGAATCAGAACAGAGTGAGTGTGATCTTATTCTCAAAAGTGACCTGCCACAGCTGATGCACACAAGTCCATGGCCAACCATCGGTGCATTCTGCTGTTCACTAGTTGGATTTCGCATTTCATTCCAGGCTGCAATCCAACACGAGTGGCACACTACATTTTCACTCGAAACTTGTACCTAATAATAAAGATGCCATTATTATTAGATATTGATATTATTTTAAGTCATCTCAGCTAAAAAGCATTTCTAATAGGAAGAAATGTCATGGATTAACTATTTACCTGCTGTGGTCGAACCCATTGTTGTATTAGATTTCGAACTTCTTCTATTTCCAACAAATGTCTTCGCATCTGTGTGACGTTTATACCACAATTGACACAGCGTGAATGTCCTCTTGAAAGAGTTACTGTGGGCTGTGAAGAACTCTGGCCGGTGTGAGAGCTGGGGTCATCATTTTCAATGGATATTGAGTCCAAGTTCGTGCGGGAGTTATCGTGAGAAGCGGGAGCAGGATCCATGTTCAGGCCGTGGTCAGAAGGGTAAGAAAATTTTTCGGAGTCCATTTAGAAAGCTTATTAGTTGTATTGGAAGAAAACAAATAAATAATAGAAATGCAAATGAAGTTGTGATTTCACGTAATGGTGACAGATTGTGTCCTTGCTGTTTTAATGCATTCGATGTTGCCACTTAACAGCCATAAAATCGGAAATGGTTATCGATTATTTGTAAAATATAATTTCATATGAAATAATAATCTACGAGGTGCCTTTAAATTCTGTACGCCTTTTAGTGTTTTTTTAAATTATATCTATCTATCTATATTAATGTATTTTATTATATCTTAAAAGTATTTTTAAGAACGGATAAGAATGACAATTAAATTGTACAGTAGCGTCTTTGCTATGATTTAAAGAGTTTATGGTAATTCAACTAACAATTCGCTTATATTATTATCGTAACATCATAATCATTAACGAAATAAGGAATATTAATATATTATTAATTTATTTTACGGGCTCTTGAGAAGACTCAAGGCATCTTTCCTGACTTGATTATGGTAATCAGTTAGTGTCTGTTGTATTCCGCCGTGTTTATCTGCTGAAAAATTAATTTAAGGGTTTTGCGTATGAAGTTTTTGTGTATTAGTTTAAATTAATGTAATTTAATTTAACTTTTGTTACATCCTTATGGGCGATTATGCCTAAAATAATATGCCATGCCATGTGGCATTAAGTCCGCCTCGTGCAAACTGTAATGCAGGAAGTGTAAAAATAAATAAATAAATAAATAAAATAAACAATAAATAAATAAATAATATTAGCACTAACACAATGAAATCATAATAATTACCGAAAATCGAATAATATAGCTATAAAATAATGGCTGTGTTTGGCAGAAAATAGCGCTAGGAAGCGCTTACTAGCGCTGACACAGTTTTCGGCCAGGACACGTTTTCTAACTTCAGTAGCGCTGACACAATCACACAAACACAGTTTGTTTTAAAAGTAGAATTTATAAGATGTTTTGTGCAAGTAATATTAAAATAAATAATAATGTCAGTCCAAAAAATAGTAAAATAAATGTGTCATTTGACAGCGCTTTCCGCTTAGCGATCGCCATTTTGCTTACAAGCGCTTCCTAGCGCTATTTTCTGCCAAACACAGCCGACATCATAAATAATAATAATCGCTTCATAAATAATCGATTTTTTGAACGAAATTAGTAATTGGGAACACTTAATATTTTGCCAGAAACCAATGAAATACGGATTAACGTAATTTCACTTTTATCTTTTCGGTACTTTTATTTTCTGTTTATATGTTGCAGACCTGTCAGGATAAATGAATACCCCAATTAATAAACAGAAAATAAGATGTTTTTTTTCTAAAAAAAGCAAATTGCTGTGCATTTCATGGCGGAAAATGGGCATTCCCCTTTGCGTTTTCTGAAATAACAAATATGTTGTGAATAAAAGTAACAAATTTACTTTTATTCACAATACAAGTAAATAATTAAATAAGTATTAACATAATTTTCACATTCTAAACAGAGTAACTTACCTGAAATAACAAAAAACAACATTTAAAGCCTTTACTTCTAGTTTAGTTAATCTATTCCCTTTTATTTATACAGGAAACTATTTACTGTTTCATGTGTTTCTAAAATAACATAACGTCACTTTCAATTCTTGAAAATTACGGAGAGAATAAATCAAATTGATTGTTCGATTAGAGCCAACCCTCACTGGAGATAACTATGTAACATGGTAGAAGTCTGACTCCGCCTTCTTATGTCCCAGCATCCCAGCATCAACTTCATAAATTGAATTTGAAATCTTTCTTAGGATTTTGTATGGTCCAATCCCCAGTTCATCCATTTTCTTCCTATTTAGTCGGTTTCCGTTTTCTACATATACTCTATCACCTACTTCGATTTTATTTTCTTCTCTATGAAGATCATTTATTTTTTTATTATAGTTGTAAGATTTTATTGAATTTTCAAATGCTAGTTCTCTATCTCTTTTGAGATCTTCTATTGTGCATCTTGATTTCAATTTCTGTGGCAAAATATCCATTTTTTCTCCTTCCAACAGATATTTTGGAGTAAACTTAGTGACTGTATGTTCTGTTTCGTTATATTTTTCTACACATTTTTGTGCTATAGTTGTCCATGCTGTTTTCTTGTCCCCTTCGTTTATTTTGCACCTTATCCTATTTACTAAAGTTTGGTTTAGCCTTTCATTAAGTCCATTTGACATTGGTGCGTCAACAGCAGTGATAACCAGTGTTATATTTTTCTTTTTCAGGAAGTCTTTAAATTCTTTGGAAGTTATGCCAGGGTATTGGTCTGTTAATACCATATCAATGTTGTTGCTTTGCCTCACATTTTTTATCAACTTGATAAAATCATTGGAGTTTTGATTGTTTGACGTCAATATATAAGCATATCGTGTGAAATGATCGACCAGGAGATGTAAGTATTTCTTTGTAGACCGTGATCCTCTAAACCCTCCAATTGTATCAATTGCAATAATTTTAAATGGGCGTGTTGCTGGGCCTAAATGTGACATCAAACCAAATCTTGGATTCCTTCTTGATTTGTTTTTATACAAATGTCACATTCATCACAAATTTTCTCAATATTTGTGATGATATTCTTTGCTGTATAGAAAGGGGTTATTTTATTAATTATTTTCTATTATGTGTTCCAAATATTTGGCATGATTGTTTGGAAAAGTGCATTTCGAGAATTTCAGTCTAAATACTTCTGTTTGTATTGCCTCAAGTAGTTTTGATATATGTATAATGTGTTCCTCGAAACTTTTAGAGAACACTAAGATATCATCGATGAAATTCACTGCAAAATCTGAGAGTTTATATTTTCTTATTATATTTCTCAGTATTCTTTGGAAAATAGCCGGCGCTGTCTTAAACCAAATGGGAGGCATGTCCACTGGAAATGACCTTCTTGCGTGACAAATGCCGTGTTATTTCTATCTTGAATTTTCAAAGGAATGGCCCAAAATTTATATCAAAAGTGGAATAATACTCACAGTTTACAGTCTTTACCATCAAGTCTTCAATCAAGGGGAATGGCTGTGATTGAGGTATAACAATTTTGTTCAATCCCCGGAAATCTATACACAGTCTTGATCTTTTTCCATCTTCTTTCTTATACGCCATGGTAACCGGAGCAGCAAAAGGGCTATATGATTCCTCAATTAAGTTGTTCTTCAATAGTTTTGATATTTGATTTTCAATTTCTTTTCTATCATCGGCTATGAATCTGTATGGGCGCTTGCAGCAATATTTATCTACCATCAAATCTTCATTATAAACCAGCAGGCTTCCAGAAAATACCAATTAATTTTGGATGATGCTGTTTTTGCGACCAATACATGGTACTTTTGCTTTAATTCGGTTAGGATGTTGCTGTTTTTGCAGTGGCTGTTTTTTGGGTGAAAGAAATGTAAATAATCTTGATACTTACGAAATGTTTAGGAATGATAAGTAAAACTAAAATAAAGTGAATAAATCGTAATTGAATGTAATTAGATAACACTTAAATCTTTAAAATGTTTTACATTTAAGTAATTAGGTAAATTAATCTTATTTAAAAAAAATCACACATGCATGTCACCTATTTCTTCCTGCGGTTCACATAACTCTTAACTGTCTTCAGCGCATTCAACTTGAATTTCAGCGTCATTTAATAGGGTCTTAAAAAATAATAATTCTTCGTTTTGTTGCCAATCATTGCCCCAATGACTTTTTAGTGTTAAAATGTCCTTTTTCTTTACATCAGATAAGGTACATGATGGATTTATCTTTGACTGATTTAGCATGGAGCTTGATTTTCCTCTTTCGCAGACATTTTTACAGGCTTCGTCATCGGTTTTATAGTAGAGATGTCCACCAATCAAAACATTTCCAGCCCTTTTAGAACGTCTTAGAATAAAACGTTTACATAATTTAAACTGGAAGTGCCAGTTACCCACCGGCTTAAATACTTCTTGTGAAGCAGTCTTCCAATCTAAAACTTCACAATCAACTCCTAATTTCGTCACTGTGCTGAACCGCGATATAATATCCAGGTGCTTTTGAGGGCTGTTTATGACTTCATGTTTTCGTGCTTCTTTTTTATTTGAGCAAAAACTCTGTCGGGAGGTATATACGAATGACCCACTACCGGGAATATAAATTCAATTTCTTTGACATTTTGTGGTGCTTCGGTTAACCATTTTGATAACATGGCCAGCATAATGGTATTCTTATTTTGACCCGCACATCCATCCGCCATAAGGCGTACTTTTGTGATGGTAGATAAGTCTGTATTTTTCAGCTTGTGATATACGGCTGACGCAATTTCATTCGCAGCTTTGGGATAACTCTCCTCAGTCCAGCAGTATGCGGAAATATTCTCAGGAAGTAATTTACTTTTTGAAGAGCCGGCTACGATTGTGAATGTGTGTATAAGTAAACATTTCTCAGATAATATACCACCTGGTCTGGAACTTTAATTTATCTAATCTTTGGGCAGTCATTAACCTGAGGCGTGCATTGTCATCTTTTTCGACTTTCATTTCTTCAGAAAATCTTAAGCAAGTGGCACATATGTCCGTTCTTGGAGTGCCAAATGAAAGGTTATATTTTGTGTTAAAAATACGTCGAAAATAGGATTTTTTTACCTGAAAGTCATCGGCAGCTTCTGAATTATATATCTTCCATAGCCTGTTGATTGATAACTCCGAAGAAAGATAGTACCTTTTTGTATTTCCTCGACAATAATGGGGTTCTTCACACGGTATCTTAGTGATGAAGCTCATGACTGCTTCTCGTTTCGCTGTATATTTCAAGAAAACATGATCGCTTCCTCGGTTTTCGGCTAAAAGTCTCCCAGTGTGGTAATATTCCTTCATTATTATTTGGACTCTGTACTTCGTTATTTGCAAATTTGCCAAAAAATAGCGTTGACACACTTGTACCTTCTTTTTTTCTGATTTACTATAAATGTAAAACTTGGTTTGAAATGTTTGCTTCGCATAGTTTGAGTTATTACTACGACGGCAACGCTTTACGGTAACAGGCATGCAATGTTTTAGTAAAATAGCATCTTGCTTCTGTTTATCTGACTGCGCATCATACAATTAAACGTTTTCTTCTGCGTACACAGTAATCTTTTTGGTAGTGTTTTAGCCGAATACCTAGAACAAAAAATATTAATTTAGATAAGCAGATAAATAAAATGAAATAACATTAGAACAAAAAATCCTACTGTAATACAACATACATTACCTAATACCTACCTAGATACGATACCTACCTATGAAACATGACCCCGTAAAAAAAAACGATCAAACTTTCGTGGTCACACTATAAACTTTATAACTTACCTCTGTCTTTTGGCCAAATTTCTTTTCCATTTAGCAGGTTCAGCTTGCCTTTTTCTACTTAAATTATTATCCACGGGGATAGGGTAACAGTCCATCTTGCTATTATTACAATCTTTTCGGAGAAAACAGTACTAAATCACTACTTCTTATTGCACTAAACAACCTTTTGCAATAAACAACCTAGGATGTTGCTGTGTTTGATACGAACCTATACTTAAAATGACGATTTTAAAGGGGATGTTGCTGGTTTTACAGGGACCTGTTAATTCAAATATTTATAGATGGCGTTACACTGACCGACTGCATTCAAAGATGCCGTTCAGAAAAAAAATTGATGTTGCTGACTTTGCTTTTATATGACCCAAATGATAAAATTTAAACCATAATTAAGGTATTAAAAAAAATGAAATTTGGCTTACTTTACTATGGATAGTTTACACTGAACCACAATTCTATTACCAGAAAAATACTCATTTGTGAAAATAAACACGTTGTTTTTAATAATCATCTTTTATTTTTGACATACAAAAATTAACAAAAAATAAAAGTTTTATAACAAAAAAAAACATTTGAGCATTGTTTATTAATGTTTTAATAAAATAATTAGGTTATTGATAATTTAATTGAATAACAATCAGCCTTTACGGTGGTACAATAAACAGTCGTTATTATTTAATTACCTAGTTAACGATCGACGACAAAATAATCAAATCAATTGCGTCAGATTCAATATTCACGCCATATTTAGTAAAGATAAGTTCACATTGAATGAATATTTAATAAGACATTTTGTACCTGACACGCAAGGAGGAGGGAGAATCATTTTAATGTCACTCAGTTTTACAAGTGACATGTCAGGTTCCAGTGGAAACAAACGTTTTATTAACATGATCTTTTAATTTTAGATATGAAACGCAATATTCATTATCACTTTCGATTTAAAGAATTTTGGCAATATAATAAACAACCCTTTTTTTATCGCAGTAATACAAGGACAACTTCATCAATTATTGGCTTACGCGGTAAATCAGGAAAATTTTCATCTACAATTTCATACCTTTGGTCATTTTTCTCATCCGGTTCTAGGTCTGTTTCACTTTCTAGAATCACATTTTCTGTTTCACTGATTTCACTATCTTCGTCTAGTAATTTTGTTTATTATCTCTTTTTTTATTATTTCTCTTATTAATTGATTTTTTAATCTTACTTGTCGATGGATAAATTTCATTACCACCATCTTGTAGAACTTTTCTGTTATGCAGACCTTTTCTATTGAACGTAGCAGTACGTTCCTCAGCGATTCTTTCCTTTTCTGGCATGTCCGTTGCTATCATGCTTTTACCCAATTTTCTAACTTTCCGTTTATCGGTACGAGGGTCAGCCTTTAGTGGAGTGATGATATGCTCCGACTTTGGTAGTTGATTTTAGTTTAGTAGTAACCCAACAAACAAACTAAGCTTATAACATTAAGTCTATAAGGTCTTAACTCTTATACTTGTTATAAAAGAGCATTTATTATGTCGAATGTTCCTTATAGTGGCACATTATTAGAAGATTTGGCTAAATGTTCCTTATAGTGGCACATTATTAGAAGATTTGGCTAATATTACTTTTATCCTTATAATTTGGCTGGGTAAACGTTAATAAATCCAATTAATATGGCTACAATAAGGGTTCGAAATGTGTTCTTCTTATAGAGGCTAGTTACATTGCTTTTTAGGCTAGTTACATTCTAAGTCATATAAAGACTTTTAATATGGTCAATTATTCTTAGAAAAGTAATGCATAAGGTAACTATGATGCTCTCTAACTTATAGGAGCATTTGATAAGACGTCTAACCAACAAACGAATTCTAACATTTTATATGATCTTTACAAGGATGAAAGCAATCCGTATTCCCATAAACAGTGATTATAAAGATATTATTCTCTTTAGGGTTACATTAAAATGTTTTACATAACTAGATTCGCCATTTTGAAAGTAGGGTGGGATGGTAGCCATTGAACCACCAAAAGTTTGAAAAGTTCTAGCACAGTTACTATTGCAGTTTTAGAATAAAAAAAAATCACTACACTTGGGTTATTTAATGATCTAACATATTGGATACCAAATTTTCGGCATTATTTGATAATGTCTTAGTAATACCGATTTAAAAAAAAAAGGTAATTGGTTCATAGTGTACACCGTAGGGTACACAATAAATCGGGGGGGTGGGACTTCATGAACCATGTGGTACACAATGACTCACAGGAATAACTACATTGATTGTTTCTTTGAAGTTTAATAAATAAAACAGTTTTAAGTTTTAATATTTATTATGTTTTAAACGTTAGAAAAATAACCTACCTAATCAGCCTTAATTTTTAAATGTTAAATCACAATTATAGGTACGCAGGCCTATACTAAATAGGAACAATAATTATTATCACCTCGATCGTCATCCGTCATGACATTTTCCAAAAACAAAAAACTTAATAGAAACAAAACAATCTTCTAATCAACAATCCTTCAGTTAGGATGTATCTACCTAGGTAACTAATATCTTAAATTCAGTAACGACATATCGACAGGAAATTTGTAGGTGGCTTGTCGACGTGCCGTACCCTGTGTCATGGGAGGTGGTAAAATATATGTAATATCTTTTCTATTCACACCTGCTGTGTCAGGTTCTAGAGGTAGCGAAAATGTCTGTGTAACCTTATTTTTTAACTTGAAATACGATACATAATAATCGCATTCTTCTCCCTCTAATTCCTCCAAAATTTGTGCTATGTAATAAACTTTAGATTTTTTTGTAGTAAATGCAATAATTACGTAGTCTTCAACGCGAGGCTTCCTTAACAATGGAGGGAAGTTGTCGCATAAAAGGACTTCTTCCTCTTCTGATTGATCGAGAAAATTTTCTCCGCCAGAAGATGAGTCGCTGGAAATAAATTCATCCTCTTCGTCTGATGAAGTGTCTGATTTTACTCTCTTACGGCTACTTTCAAATAAAGTCACTTTAACTACGTTAGCTCTTTTCCGGGTTTTATTTTGTTTTGGGTTTTTATTTTCAGCTAAAGCGTTCTTTTCGGGTGTATCAGTAGCTATCATGCTCTTACCTGCTTTTCTCTTGAACCTCTTCTTGCGAGGTTCTGCCTTCAAAGGTGGCCTGAAAATCTTCGGTGAAATAAAATTACTTGGAATGCCAAACACTTCAGGAGAGTTTGTTTTTTTAGTAGGGGATACGTCTTCATTATCAACCACTGAAGGCGATGGCTGGCGGACATATGAAGTAGATGGTACCGGTATGCTATAGTGATATTCTTCAATAATATTCTCAATATCTGCGTCAGTTTCATCATTGTCACCGTAAAAAGCAGGCGTCAATATAGATGGTGAACCACAACGTTCATATATGTCGGGTTCTTGAAAATCTACCTCAGCATCTGTTTCATTTTTTGGTGCTGGTCTATTAGTAACTTCACTGGGTAAAAAATCTATGTCTGTAAATATTTTATCATCAAAGGGGAATATACCGCATTTTTTAAATGCTTGAGTAATATTTACCGGAGTCATGGCCCTCATATACGCTATACCTACGCATTCGGCAACATTGTAAATGCTTAAAGTTTTACCTGGATTACATAGTAACCATGAGTCTATCGCGGCATTATAATACGACTTGAATGGGCCATTTAGTCCAACATCCAGAGGTTGCATCCTGGCCGTGGTATGAGGATGAAGTGTAAGCACAGTCACACCTGAGGCTTTTGCTACATCTAGTGCTTCTATAGACAAGTGGCTTTCATGGTTATCAAGAATGAGCAAAGCCGGATTGTCTTTTGATGCTGAAGTATACTAAAACAAATAGAAATACAATAATGTTATCTATTGCACACGTAGAATCAAATTTAGACACAAAAATCTACCTATATCAAACAATCGTCAAAATACCTGGATAAAATGTTTCATTACTTCAACAAATAATTGCACATTCATCCAACCACTAGGTGAGGCTAGACCGAGGGTCCCGGGAGGTGCCCCGTGCAGCATATGAGTCTTAAAATTTTTTCTTGGAAATATCATAGGTGGAGGTAGGGCCTGACCAATCGCATTCACTATACAGCAAGTGGTAACCAAGATCCCTCGTTCTCCACTTGTAACTTTACAGACATTGCTGCCTTTAACTGCTAGCACTTTTTGAGGACGTTGCACAGTAGTGGTAGAAGTTTCATCAAGATTGTATACTCGAGATCCATTGGCAAAAGATAGAGTGCGATTATAAACCTCTTTAAGGTTGTCAAAAAATTTTTGCACATTATGTTTGTTAAAAGCTGTAGCTCTTGCCATACTACAAGCTTCGGGTTTTTTTATTGATAGTTCCGGATGTCTTGCCCTAAAACCCCTCATCCAATCCCTACCTGCCATTTCATGAGTTTGCCATGAAGGTGGCATATCAATTTTGTTAATTGCTGCCATTTGGTAAGCAATTCTGCGGCTGTCTTTAGACGTTAATCCGTAGAATTTATTTGCACAATCCAATATGTATTCCTTAATACTGTCTTCTTGTTGATCAGTAAAAACTTTACTTGCGTTATAATGAGGTTCCAATCTAGTTGACGGATCCTTCACGTATTTTAATATATATCTTCGTAGTGTTGGATAGGGAATGTTAGAAGCTTCAGCTGATTTCCGGATACTCAGCCCTGTATTTAAGTGCAGTTCGATGCCTTTTTGCATGGCTTCAGGAGGGATTGCTCCTTTTTTACGACGTTCCCTTCCAAGTGTGTTTCGACCCATGCTAAAAAAATATTAATATTAGTAATATCTAAATACCTATTATCCCGCAATAATAAATTGTACCTATTAAATAAAATATAATTATATTATTAAAGTAATGTTATGCCAGTAATGGTTCATTGCGTGCCCAGAGTTATTGGTTATCTGCGTACCCCTCCCCCTTTAGAAAACGTTACTTAATGCTGTTGCCAATAAGCGCATAGAAGCGATTAAAAAAATATACTCAAATAAGCACAATAACCCATGTAGTGCATAGAACACACTCATAGTTTAGTAAAAGTTATAATAACAAAGTAATTACCAAAACAAACTTACGTTTTTTTCGTCGTTTTTACTAAACGAAACACAAAAATGCGACACGCGCGTCCGTTTATGGTGGCAAAAGGCCGGTGACTAGCGTATTCTACACGGCGCGGGGAGGAGGTCCAGACACGTTTATTGCACGGACTGGCAACGTCGCGTATTGTCGCAACCTGTACTGGTTCATACGGTACACTTGATTCATTGGCTACCATCCCACCCTACAGCAGATTCTGTGAATTTATTACGGAGCGGAATTTACATTTAAAAAATGGATTCAAAAGACTGGAAGAAGTTTAAAAGGAGCGGTGGTTACAGAAGAAAGGTAAAAAAAGTCTACCAAAATATGGCTGTGAGCATTACACCCACCACATCTACTCCTATGATGCTACCAAATGAACAAGCCGATACCAACGAATCAGCCAGTGGTTCCGCAGAGGATTATTTTATAGAAAATGATAATGAAAAAGAAACCAGTGAGGAAGAATATAATTGTGGCTATAGTGATAGTGATATAGACATATTTTTAAATGAAGAGCTGAAGAATATTGATATTCGTAGTGATATTAGAGAATGGGCAGTGAAATTCAACATTTCACATATAGCTTTAAGTGACTTATTAAAAATATTATATCATGTAATGCCAAACAAAATGCCATTAGATGCGCGTACATTGCTCAAAACAAATTAAGTAGAAATATGCATTACTGAAATTGGTACTGGACATTATTGGCATAATGAATTACTTACACAATTACAAAAAACCTTCCAAAACTATGAAGTGCCCAAGAAAACAACCTTGAATATAAATATCGACGGTTTACCGATACATAAAAGCTCGAATCATCAACTCTGGCCAGTACTGTGCAACATTACTGAAATTAAAAATATATCACCTATCGTGGTGGGAATATATGAAGGGAAATCAAAACCTGCCAATTTGAACTTATATTTAAATCCTTTTGTCAATGAAATGAAGCAAATTGAGAATGGTTTCACAATTACCACTTTAACTGGACAGCAAGAGACGATTGAAGTTAGCATACGAGCATTTATATGCGATTCACCCGCGAGGGCTCTTATAAAAGGTGATGTATACCTAAATTTCATGTATATCTCAAATATAAACAAACATACAGTTCATTAGGTGGATGACATTCATAATTATACTTTTCTTTTTTTTTTGCAGGTGTTTCTAATTTCAACAGTAAGCACGGATGTTTAAAATGCACTGTGGTTGGTGATTATTCACATTTGTCACATACAGTAATATTCTCGCAAATAGATTGTCCTAAAAGAAACGATGATGACTTTCGCAATAAGAAATATGGACTACATCATAAAGTTGATTCACCTCTACTTCAATTGAAAATTGATATGATCGAAAATTTTCCGGTTGGTGATTCACTGCATCTTATAGACCTCGGAGTTATTAAACGTTTATTAATGGGATGGCGAGATGGACATTTTATTAATAAACGTACTAAGTGGTGTAATCGTGATATTGTAAAAGTTAACGCGTTTTTAATAACTATTAAGTTGCCCAAAGAAATACATAGATCTGTTCGGACTGTTGATGTTCTATCACATTGGAAAGGCTCTGAATACCGCACTTTTTTCTTATACCTGAGTTGGGTAATTCTGAAGCATGTTTAAAGCAGCGTCCACACTATGCCGGAGTGTGCCGGGCGAGGCCGGGCGGGCTGACCCGGCGGCCTAAGCCGGGCGGGTTCGTTCGGGCCGGCACGACGTCCACACCGAAAACGAGGCCGCCCGGGTTATATCTACCTATTAGTTTCAATTCGACACCAAGACTGGTGACTTCGTTGACTACTTTCAAGAAGTTTTTTTAAAGTGTGTTTTTTTAAATAGTGTTGGTGTTAAAATGATTACCGACTATGACGTCGCTATGTCAGCCATGTCTGTGATTATAATAGCTTTAAGTCAGCCCCCAAAAAGACGTCCAAGAAGATTTTGGATTCGCCCGAGCCTTAGGAGAGGACGGCAGCTGTACAGGACGAGCGAATTGATAAAAGATTTAATTTTGGATGAAGCAGACCCGCTGAATTTGGAATACCGAAATGACGTTGGTTTCACCAACTTTTTTCGAATGCAGCGATCGGACTTTCAAACGCTACTCGACAAGGTTGGACCCAATACCTGTTATAGAGATGCTATTCCAGCAAGCGAACGATTAGCTGCCACTCTACGCTTCATTGCGACTGGTGATTCGTACCACTCACTAATGTATGTTTTGAAGATCTCCAAACAATGTATCTCTAAATTCGTACCTGAAGTTTGTGACGCCATTGTAGAGGCCCTTCAAGATTACATTAAGGTAAGGAAAATTAAACAACATTAATTTAGAATAGTACTTTTATTGACAACATAATAATTAAAAATAATTGAGTACAAAATTTGAAAATAATTTATTACAAAAGTTAAAAATAATTGGGTAAAAAGTTGAAAACAATTAATTACAAAAGTTACAAAACTATTGAGGGAAGGGGTCCATATTTGAAAGTTCTGAACCAGTGGATGCAGGGGATGGCGATGGCGATGGCGAGTACGAGGAGATTGATGACGGCATTGAGGAGTATCCAGATGTCGAAAACCAGTTAGATGATGCATTGGTCAATTCAGTGAAGATTGGTGGTTGGAATTGATTGGGCATGTTGGAAGCCTGGGGGAATGGAGGCACCATTGGATTGGCCGGTCCAGGATTTTGTTGCATATTGACTTGTGGCACATTGTACCCATGCTGATGATCAAGGTATCCCATTTCAGCTTCAAATAATAATTGGTTGATTTTGTTTTGCACGACCAACCTGGTTCGGGGTGAAGAAAGATTCCTTAGTTTAATCGCTATTTGTTCTCCGTACAAGGAATATTCATCTTCCATGTTCGCTCTTTTTGTATGAAGAGATCTCATAACATTCAGAGCCTCATCCAGTGGACCGGGACTAGCCACTAATCGACGTTTTGCAGATTTGCTTTTCAGTGCCTTCGGAGATTTGAATGTTTTTTTGGTTCCTTGGACCTCTGAAGGGGAAAGCGTTGATGGTTGGTTATCTTCAGAGTTTTGGGGATGAACAACTTGGCTGTCATCGTTGATGCCTTCTTCTTGACTGTTTTGTGATTCATCTTCCTGAAAATATAAATACCAAAATAAATACTAAAATAGATAAATATAAGTAAATATACAAAGAAAAAATTCTCTAAAAAGTATGACTAATTTTTCTTTTACTTTCATTTTTCAGATGCCTCAGAGTGAAGCAGAGTGGAATGAAATCGCCCAGGTATTTGAGGAAAAGTGGAACTTTCCAAACTGCATCGGTGCTATCGACGGCAAACATATCGCTTTAATAGCACCTTTTCATTCAGGCTCGGAATTTTTTAACTACAAGGGATTTTTTAGCATAGTTTTAATGGCTGTGGTGGACGCCAATTACAATTTTATATATGTTAATGTGGGTTGTCAAGGGAGAATCTCCGATGGAGGCGTTTTCAACAATACATTTTTCAAGAAAGCTCTAGAAGAAAACTCTCTACATTTACCTCCCCCACGGGCATTGCCAGGAAGGACAACACTAACCCCGTTTGTGTTAGTTGCAGACGACGCGTTCCCTCTTTCACCAAATATTATGAAACCGTACTCTGGAATACATGACAAAGGATCTAAGAAAAGGATATTTGGTTATAGACTTAGCAGGGCTCGAAGAGTTTCTGAGAATGCCTTTGGAGTGCTGTCTGCTTGCTTTCGCGTATTCCGATCTCCAATGGCATTACAACCTGAAGTTGCAACGAAAGTTACTATGGCTGCTGTTTACCTACATAATTTTTTACGCAAAACCTCCTCAAAATCAGTTTATAACCCTAGAGGAATATTCGATAGCGAATCTACGGAAGAAGGGGAGCTTACGTTAGGATTATGGAGGCGTGATGCTTCTTCATCCTTACGTTCCCTTTCTGGAGTCCCCAGAAGAAGTACTACTTTGGCTCAATCAGTAAGGGATGAATTTGCCGATTTTTTTATTTCTCCACAGGGTGAAGTGACATTCCAACACAACAAGTAAAACATATTACGTAGGAAAATGAACTTAGTTTTTAGCAAAGTTGTTAAAAAATTTAATAAATAGAATTACAAACTTACCTCTTCTTTTCTTTGTCCGCTATCCTGAGTATTCCTTGGTTTATTTTTATCTCCCAAAAACATCATTGGCTGGTAGGCGAACCATTTACTAGTGTACGGCTCATCAGCGCCACTCCCTGTTGTTTTCGTTTCATTTTCCTTCTTTTTCTCTCTCCAAAAATGGCTTGTTAAATTTTTCCACTTTCGCTCAATTTCTAATCTTTCTATTCCAAAAGACACAGCGATCTCCATGAGACTGTCGTGTCTTTTGTTTTTTAATTTATAATTTGGATCCGAACTGTCCCATAGATGACGTCGTTCTCTGAATAAGTCAATTAACACCAACACTTGTTCGTCGTTCCACTCCATTAATAAATAATATTTATTATTTAAATAATATTAATAATTAAATAATATTAATAAATTAATATTTAAATAATATTAATTTTTAGAGAACCCAGAGAACGTCTAGTTCGTTCGGAGGCTCAATTGTAACTAAAGCCGCCCGGTGCCGCTCGGCACGTGCCCACTACATATTTTCGTTCGGCTCGGGCCGGCATCCTTTGATCTGTACCTACTTTCTGCGGGTTGGGATCGGCTCGGCTCGGGCCGGCTTTTTAAGCCGCCCGGGGCGTCCACACCAACCCGGCTTAGGCCGCCCGGGTCAGCCCGCTTGGCCTCGCCCGGCATAGTGTGGACGCTGCTTTAGATACTGACGCATACAAACACTTCCTTTGTTTATTCTGTGCCATCACAGTTTGTTCTAACGAAAATCATTTTAAGTTTTTACGTCTAGCACAAGCGTTATTAAATTCATTTGTAAAAAATTATGCAAAATATTATGGAAAGGATCATATTACAAGTAATGTGCATAATTTATCACACCTCGTTGATGAGGTCCGAAAATTTGGCACTTTACAAAGTTTTAATGCTTACCCTTTTGAGAATAAACTCCAAATTATCAAACATATGTTAAGACAGGGAAATAAGCCTCTAGCACAAGTAGCTCGAAGGAAGAAGTAGCACGAAAGAAGTGAAGTCGAGATTGAGACTTACAGTAAAAATAAAATGAAATATCCAGTAACAGTAACAGTGCAACAGCAAAAATGGATCTATATTGGTACTGCATTTTAAATCTTTTATTTTATCTTACCAAAAACACGATAAATGGTTTTTAACAACGAACGAACAAGTTATAGAAATAAGAGCAACCCGGGAAAAAATGATCAGGGCTGATGACTCATGCCTGATCAGATCTGATTTACCGTCGAGTAGCTTTGTTAATTTTAAGCCTGAGACTCATTCCTGAAAAAATCTCTGCTGATCAAAGTGCCTGTAAAAATTATTAGATCTGTATGATTAGATCATGCAGAACTAATTAATCTAATTATCCTTTCCAGGTTTGAAATAAAATCATAATATATGGTTCAAGTAATGAAATTTTATTATCCGATAATTATATTATAAGTTTTAACAAACCGTAGAATATTAAATATTTTCTGAAAAATATTTATTAAATCCGAAACAAAATATTATAGTATTTATGGATATGATTAATTGGTAATTATCACCTTTTATTTTTTTATTAGATATGGAAGTAACTCTTTGGTTGACTTTCTTAACGTTAATTTAACTTAAAATTATTAAAAGTATAATGTGAAACTGAATTGAATTTTTTAGCTTTTTGGACTCGTTTCAGCGGCTGAAACCTTCTTCATGTTGTCGCGTTTATATTCAGTGATCTTTTGGCTCATTTCCTTTAAAATGATTTGTCGACTTTGAATCGGCCACTTCCTCTCAACGGCTGTATGCATCGCAAACTCTGCAAAGTTCGTTCATAATGAGTCACATCACACCTCGATAATAATCCATATTTACGGTCACATGGGGTCAATTTGATTCCAAACCCAAAGAATTACGCTCCAAATTAAACAATTAAATGCTAATTATTGTAAAATTATTCTCTGGCATACAAGTAAAATTGAGCATGGCAGTCAAATTATTGATAGATTACGGCTTTAAATGAGGCTTTCAAATTAAGTTCTTAAACCAGAGATTAAAAAAAAACGTTAGAGTCAATTTGACACAATGTTACCTATTAGGATTAGTAATTAAGAAAAAAAACTCACCAACGATCGCGTCTTTCGCCTGTTGATCTAATGGATTTACAACAGCTGATTTTTTATCTTTAGTCCTAACAACCTTCTTGCCAAATGCGTTGATTTATGAGAAGCTCCTAGCGCTGAATCATAAATTATCTGAATCTGAATCATAATTTATTTAAAAATAAATGGTAGTATTTATTAAAAATAGCATTATTTTTTTACTATCACTTAAATACCCTGATTAAGAAATCTAATTTGAATCGATTTAAAACAATTTGAATTAATTTAAAAGCATCTAATTTGAGTACTTTATAGATATACATTTAACATGGAGGTTATTAAAGTAATTAAAAAAATATGAAATTTATTTAAAGAATATTTCACCAGGAGTAATGTATTTACTTAAAAAAATATTGTTTTCAAATGTTAGCAAATTTAAGTTTTTATAAATGTTAAAAATAATGATTGACTATATATATATGTGGTTATTAGGTTATTATTAAAACAAGTTTTAGGTTATGTATACTAAATATATTTTCAATAAAATGTTAATATAACCTTTATGTCGATAAACAAAAATAATTAAATATCTTACTTGAAAAGTCGATCACTTTTCCTTCATATTGTCGTTTCTTCATATTGAATTTAGTAATATCATCTTTAACCAGCTCGTGAGGTTTTTTGTTGTCATGCTGTATGTCATCATTATCGATGATATAGGCGCAATTGTCATCATAGCATTGAATTAAAAACATGTTTGATGCCTCCACAAACAACACAGATAAATTTGTAGAGTGAAATATTTAAAGTTTAATTAATTAATAAATCACATACAACTGCACATAAACAGACGCTAGTAGAAGACGCACACAGTTTATACTCTTATTATGCGACGGCATCCATGTTGAAAGTGAATTACACCGGTGTGTCACGTAACGTGACATATAAAGTTGTGTGCTATACATGAGGACACTCACACATAGCTGTGCCCATATATATTTACTTGATGACTTGTGGAGTGTGATATATACATATGATCAGTATACCCACAAATGTATATTATGTAAACATTGCAAATAACACACTAATAAATTTAATTATTTCAAACACAAGTTTTAATTAAATTATAAAATTTAAAAATTATTTGAGCAGAGAAAATCAAAATATTAACCTTGAAGGTAAGAACACAAAGGTCTTTTCTATAACAGAAATTTACAATGACCAGTTATTTATTATTAATTTTTAATTATGTAATATATATGTTTATTAAAATAAAATAGTAATTTTGTAAATTTCAAGACTATATCATGAATTTAGAAGATATTAAATTATCGTTGTAGTTGAAAGAATAATTAATAAAATATAAATAAATCGAAAGTAAAAAAATGCATTGGTTAGGAAATGGAACAAAAGGTATATACGAGTATATATCAATTCATTTATTTACAATCCAAAAAATATTTTATTATATATTCTATTTCTTCTAAATTCATAATCATAGTTTCATTCTTGCATATAAAGATATAGGAATAATAATGAATAAGTATTTAACTATTAATCAGACCTGATCATGTCTATTCATGCATGATCAGACCTGAACGTATTTAACACGTCAGGCCTGTTCATGCATGATCAGACCTGCAGTGTTAAATACGTCCAGACTGGCCTGATCAGACCTGCTCATGTCTATTCATGCATGATCAGGCATGATCAGACCTGGGCCGTAAAATACATTCAGGCCTGATCAGACATGATCATGCATGAACAGGCCTGATCAGATCTTAACGTATTTTACGGCCCAGACCTGATCATGACTGATCAGGCCTGATCATGTCTGATCATGTCTAACGTCAGGTCTGATCAGGCATGAACAGGTCTGATCAGGTCAAATTTCAGGTCTGATCTTGCATGAACTGGTCTGATCAGGCCTGATCATTTTTTCCCGGGAATACACATTAATGAAACTGAAGACATACGACTAGAAGGATATCGCATGGATAATTTAGTTGACGCCTTTGACTACCCCTTAAAGTTTTCATTAATTAATTTTTATAAATGTGAAGATTACATCTCTAGTAAATCAAAAAATATATATGAATTTTGAAATGTAAAATATTAAATGTAGAATATAATTCGGTATTGTACTTTACACCATTAATCCATACTTTGTAAAATAAAACAACTAATTTTAAAATCACGTATTTTTATTAAAGTCATCATTTTTTATAGGCAATCATGCCGCCGTATTTCAAAATCCAGAAGAAAAAAGAAGAGGGGCTCTCAAATCGGGCATTGTCTAAAGGAAGGCTAATTTTGTATTTGTTGGTTTAAGGACTGACCTCCATGCTCTCTCAGTTAGCCCGCGAAACAGTTGGTGGGTTCACAATAGAAATCACTGTTTGAACATAACCTGTGAATGATGCCTGATTTGGGAGCTATCTCTTGTCTTTTACTATCAAAACTCGTTTTTAAGCCTTACTTAAGACAGGACTTCAATCATCAGTCTTTCTAACACGAATTTAAAAATAAAAAAATAATTAACGTAAGCGCACAAGGTCGCCGGAAACAGCTAGTATAATAATAAAACCGTAGAGTAACTTAGCATATTATTGTTACATTGTAATTAGAATATAGTTTTACTTATATACTAGTAGGAAAATGATCAACCATCATCAATAGATAGATTGATTCAGTGTGATGTGTTTTGAACACAATTAAGAAAACAGTACAAAATCAGTCTCTTTAAAATAAAACTAGTACAAGCTATTAAACACTAACCTTCTTACTTCTAAGAAGTAGAACCCTAATCATTAATCAGTCATAAAATTACTACAATAAGAAACACTTTTCGTACATTCAAATATCGATGGTTGCAGGGAATAAAGATATCAGTATGTGTATGTTATTTATTTATTTATTATTTTGCTATTGTGGCTTTATTCCCCGCAACCATCGATGTATAAAAATCAACTAAAAAATAAATAAAAAAATGTCTGTAAGTAGAACAGACTAACAACTACAATAAGGCTGAAATTTATAAAGCGTGCTTAGACTTTGCTCAGACTTACCTAACGAGTTAAGTGTGCGTTGAAATTTATAGTCATAATGCTTAGCTCAAGCTGAGCAAATGCTTAGCATAGTCTAAGTCACCAAAATCCATGACTTAGCGATTACTTACGTGCTCATTAGTAGTTGGAGATGCTCTGAAAAGCCTTAAAATTAAATTATTTTAATATTAGCACCAAAGACAATGGAATTCTATTGTAAACAACAATCTATCAATGGTAATCTATGGATTTTTTGTTTTGTCATTGTATGTGGTCTCATAAACTCTTATTGTCTGTTGAATCTTTGTTTTCGCTTCGTGGTGTTTTCTGCGCTGGAACTCTTTTATACTTTTGGACCTTTTGCATTAACTCGGATTTTGTACCTGCTTTCACGACGACCCTTTTTTGCTTATCTACGGACACCGATTACTATTGTCATGAACACCGACGATAAGAAAAAAAAACAGAAGCCCTACAGTGAATTAGAAAAACAACTGCTTATGCAGTTGGTGACGACGAAAATGGACAAAGTGGAGAATCGCAAGACCGATGGTACATCCCAAAAAAAGAAGACAGAAGCCTGGGAGGATATTGCATGCCACTACAATAACTCGCCTAACGTATCCCAGCGAGTAAGTTAAAATTCTAGAGAATAAAGTAGTAAATAACATATCCACCTACTTGGGATTTTAATAACCTCATTATCTCTTTACATTATCTGTTTTATTTTTAGGTGAATGCTGCTCAACTTAAAAAAATGTGGCAAAATCTAAAAACGAAGGCCAGAGATGCTAAAACTTTAGAAGCCCAAAAAAAATGGACTGGTGGTGGACCTGCACCTCCGGCTATAGGATCCGAAGAGACCCAGGTCCTTTCTATATTACCAACTATAATGCCAACAATTGAAGTTGAGATAAATAGTGATATAATCCAATCAAGCACCTCGCAATTTAGTAAGTACTCACTAATAATTTATATTTATTAGTTGTTCATTTTGTTACTATAAATTAAATGTCCAGGCATATTTAGATATTCCCGTTGGTGTGGGAATTTCTTGTTCATGTGGGGTGAAACATACCCTATGTGATGTTCCAGACTATAATCTAGCTGTGCCAAATTTCAGTAAGATTTGTCTAGCCATGCATCAGTTATAAATATGTAGTACTAACAACTTTGTTTTAATTACATATACATACACATACAGCATCTAGTTATTTGTAAGTAATGATATCTTATTTGGTTTCAGGTGAAACAAATGATGATGACGGTGTTTACTGGCAAAACAAAAAAAAATTGAATGATGGACATGGAAGTTCATGTCCTCGGAGAAGAGGTACAAGATATTAATACTCTACCGGGTTGTTCTCTCCAGGGGCTTACAATGCCCACAACCCCGGAACTAGCACCAGCTCCAGCAAAGAAAATAAAACCGGAACAATCTCTGGAGGATTTAAAAAAGGAACTTGTGAAAAAAGAAATTGAAAAAGTTACTAAACAGATAGAGCAAGATCAGGAAAAACATGCAGTAGAACTGGAAATATTAAAATTAAAAAGAGATTTGTTGAAGAAAGAATTAAATAAAAACTAAGAACTTAATATTATGATTTTTATTTCTTTATCAATTATAAGTTTCTACGATGGATTGTCGAAAAGCTAATCCTGCAGCTGATGACATTCTTGAATTTAACTGCACTTCATCAATTTGCTGTGCATCTTCTTCTACAATTGAGTAATTGTCTCTGCTTCTTATTGCAATATTATGAAGCACTGCACAAGCAACAATTATATTGCACACCTTTGTTAATTTGTTTCTGAGGCCCAATTACAGACATGAGAACCTTTTCTTCCAAACACCAAAAAATCTGTTTCAATCATCATTCTGTTTCATCACCAAAAAAACAAAAATTATGTTCCTTGTCCTTATTTGTACATAATTGTAATTATTTTCCGCACGTGTTGTTGGTTGTATCAAGGGTGTTAAAATAAATGGCATGGATGGGTATCCACTATCACCCACCAAGACTCCCTGCAATTGTCCACTAGCCAAACGTGCATGAACACGGCTATTTCTAAATATCCGACTATCATGAGCGCTTCCAGGCCATCGTGCAACAAGGTCATAAATTTCCATATCGGGACATACAACGGCTTGGACATTAACGGAAAAATAAGATTTTCTATTTCTGTATGCTTCAGAGTGAGCTATACCTCTTGGTCTATTTATTTTAATGTGGGTGCAATCTATTGCTCCAATTATATTATTAAGTCCATGTAGTTGGTTGGTCCTACCCAACTCTTCAAATTTTTGTTTGACATCTTGTAGCTGGTTTGGGAATTGAATAAATTGTGGTAAAAGTTGACTTAATGCTCTGGAAACTTTATTTATGATGATGCACACTGTAGATTGGCTCAAGCCTAATAAATCTCCACAAACAGTCTGAAACAGAAAATTTATTTAAAAATACTACTGGGACAGACAATAGACCAAGAAATAAATTTCATATAGCTAGGACTTATTGCTCCTATACTGATCTGATGCAAAACTATGGTGAAAAATAGGAAACATTCTAAAAGAATCTAAAAAGAAAGCTGATTTATTTTTATCTATATATTAATGAATATATAGAAATGAATATTACAAAGAGGAAAGATTTGATTGTTTGTTTGCTTTGAATAGGCTCCGGAACTACTGAACTGATTAGAATATTTTTTCACCATTAGAAAGCTAAATCATCCCCGAGTAAAATAGGTTATATATCTGTGGTTGTTGTTGTACCGTGGGTAACACCACGGGGCTCTAACCTACTAAAGACACAAGAAAAAAGTTAACGGTCATGCCAGGTGGTATGACATGATCTGATTGAGGTAAAGATCTATGGAGTAAGTGTACAGTCTTACGAATCTAGTATAAAATGAGACAACTATAAAATCGTACCTGATAAGTTCCAGTAGCATAGAACCTTAATGCAATGAGTATTTGTATTTCTGGTGTTATTGGCAATCCTCTATTATCATAGTGGTTCAGTTTGTCAGCAATTAGTGGCAAAATAACATTTTTCACCGTATTTTTTGTAAATCGATATCTTTTTTTAAATTGATCGTCGCACAAATTATATGGATCTTGATTATATTCATGGCGAATATAAGCTTTAGGCATACGAACATTATCCAGTGCCGATGTGCCGATTCTATCTATTCTAGACAGAACATTTTCAATTCTATCGATGTTCTCCATCGTTAACCAAAACCAAATCCGCAAGAAAAGTATATAAAGTCCGTGAAATATGCCAGAGTCAATGTGAAAAGATGGTTCGATTGTCCAGGAAGAAAATCCGTAATCTAGTTCGAAAGCGTTGTAACAGAAGTCCGTAAGGGTGTGCCAGGGTCAAGATAAAAAGTTAATACAAGAAATTGATATATTTGCGAATGAACTCGAGACGAGACAACCTCAAATATTGTTATGACATTTGACAAGTCAAATATACGTACGTTTTGTTTTACTTGTACATGTGTTATTTTTGCCTTTTATCACTTAAAATCAATGAAAACTAAAGGTGTTAATTGATTGAAATACAATTATATGATAAAATTTATAAGATTAATAATATTTTAGGTTATTGCAGCTATTTTAAAAATAATATATTTTTGAAATACCAAGAATTTAAATTAATATGCTATGCAAATCGAAACGTTTAAAAAAATTTCCTGAGCTCTTGCTTAGCATACACTCAGTAAATTCTTAGCCCAAGAGGACTATAAATTCGAATGCTAAGATTACACTGAGCAGGAACTTAAGTAAGTTTAGCGTAAGCAAAGTCTGAGCAAAGTCTAAGTACGCTTTATAAATTTCAGCCTAAGTCTTTGATCATTTTAGTTTTAGGTATTATTAAAGACTAGCCAATAATGGTAATAGTCTTAGTAAGTATAAAACGTTTCAAAATAATAAGTAGATAAAAAAAAAGTTATTTAAACAGATGTTTCAAGTGGCTTAGTGTGTTCCTGCAACGGATGCAGATGACATCGGGTCATCATCATCATTGTCTGGACCAGACTTTTCAACAACTCGCTCTGAGCAGCCTGATCGGTTTTCTGAACCAGAGCCAGACGTCCCAACAGCTGGTAATGATACCTCTGAGCTGTTTCCTGGTGAAGAAGTTCCGGTGATGGGTAAAGATGGCTGTGTTCCGTTACACAAGTGCTTACGATTTGCTTTTATTATTGGTCGATTTTTGGTTCTAGATGTTCGTTCTTGTTTGCTTTCGTTGCGCTGACGTGAGTTTTTCAGGATATTTTTGAAGAATTTATGGCAGTCTAATAAGGACAATGACCTATCCGACTCATGAATAAGATCAAAAAAGAAATTTATAATTTTGGTGTGGCTTTTAAATAAAATCTTTTGGTCAGAAGTACGAGATCCTCCAGCCCAGCTACACTGGAGTAAAAAGCATCTGCTAAACATTGAATCGACCAATGCATACGCGTTATTTACCCCTCGACCTTTTCCTTTCCCACAAATAATTGAAAAATTATTTTTCCATTCTTCTTCCATCTCTGGATTTTCTAATAGTTTTTCAAAATTGTGTAGCTCGTGTTCACTTGTAATAGTTTGTAGTTTGTTTGTAGTGTTGTTTGCTTTTTGTTTATTATTTTCCGCACGGCTAAACTGATTCATTACATGTTCAAACTGAACACTAATATTGGATAAGCCGAGCAAAATGGACTGTACGCTTTCATTAATAAATTTCCTTTCATCTTGTTAGGCTTTGATATTTTCAGTAATTTTTTCGTTAAGACTTTTGTAATTTTCTTGCAGTTTCTAATTTTGCCAAAACCAATACATTTACTCCGTAGTATTGATAAATTGTGCATATTACTTGGACTGTTTCTAGATTCCATGCACTAGTCAATCGGCTAAACTCAGCGACGGCAGTGAAGCCTACGCCTCGAGTAGCGTACTGGCATTGGTATTGCTCGCGGCTGCACGGTGACCATCATCCTACGTAGAGAACGTTCCAGCTCAGCGTAATCTTGATTGAAGACGCCAAGACGCTTTGAAATTTCGGTCCATGAATTTTCGGTTTACCTGATGTTGGAACTCTTCAGAGCTCCTAGCTTTGGCACCTCTTCCACGGGGCTTCTTCTTCTTTTCTTCGTTTGATGTTTTGGTAGCGGGTTGGGCGACCAACCCGTCTGGCCAGCGTGGTATAGTAGGCCAAAACCTCCTTTCTAAGGAGAGGCCTATGTCCAGCAGTGGACAGTTGAAGGCTGTTGATGAATACATTTAAGGAGGCGGCGTTATCAATATGTGTTTCGGAAGTCACATTTTGTTGAGCGTTGAAATCAGTACTAGTTGCTGAAGGTTGAATTACTAATAGTGTGTGTTCTATATTTGTTGCTTCATCAGGTTGAGTCACATTTTGTTGAGCGTTGGAATCTGTATTGATGACTGGAGATTGAATTGCTATCAGTGAGTTTTCTGAATTTATTGCTTGAAAAGGTTGACACAATACATCATTTTCCTTCATTTCAACTGCTCCGACTGACGAAATATTTTCATACTGCAAGAAAAATACAAACCAACGAGTTAAAAATCGCAGTAGAAAGCAATCACATACCTACATGGTTATGAAAATTTATCGTAGTAGCATAGAGGCAGGTTAGTGCCAACACTATAATGTACAGCAGTGAAAGTTGGGTATGTATGGTAGAAGATGCATGAGATTAAAATACATGCAGTAGAAATTCGAGCGTTGAGGAGTATGATTGGTGTAAAAGTGAGTGAGAGGATTAGAAATAGTGTGATAGGAGAACGTTGTGGAATAAGATACCTATTGGTATGTAGTGACTAAATTGAGAAAGGAATGGCGGGATGGTTTGGTCATGTAGAGAGGATGAATGAAAGGAGACTGACGAAAAAAATCTACAAAGAGAGAGTGAGCGGGAACGTTGGAAGAAGAAAGTCTAGGCGAACGTTCCTGGACCAAATCCAAGACGTTCTAAATAAAGGCCAGGTCGAGAGTACCCTAACCCGACGAGCATGTATGAAAGGATTGATGAGAGTAGAAGAAGCGAGGGAAGTTTGTTAAGATCGTAGCAAGTGGAAGGATGTAGTCTCTGCCTACCCCTCCGTTATAGAGGCGTGAGGGATCTTTATGTATGTATGTGAAAATTCTATTTAGGAGCATCAGCAATTTAAATCCACCATTCAAATATCTGTATTTCTGTAAAAATTTACTTACCATAATGCAATCTTGAACAAGTTGACTAAACATCATTTCTTTTTGGTTTGTCACATAATATTGCTCATCAGTGTCTGTTTCTGTGTCAGACTTCTTACACATTTTGTCTAATTCCTGTTCCGCTTCAAGAATAGTACTGAAATTAGATCTCTTCACTTTGCAATTAATTTTTCGCCAGTTATATTCAGGATACGAACTTTCAACTCTTCTTAATTTGTTTTCGTTATATCTGGGCCAGTGCAGAACGCCATCTTTTTCCCAATTACTTGGTACTGCTGATAGTTTTGAGTTCCCCTTTTCAAACGTCTTTACAATTTTGTATGGCATTGTTAAAGAATCTGAAAAGAAAATAAAACATAAAATAACTTAAAACAACTTACTACCTGCATAATAATGTCTCGTAGGTACACACGTGGCTTCATGCAATGACCTTCTGCTGACTGTAGTAGGTAATAACTATTGGTAGATAGTTAAGAATCCAACTCGCCTCTCATACTGTACTGTACAATACTGACACCATATAGTTATTACTAAACAATATTTGTTGTACTTTCTAATAGGATATATACATATAACATAAGAATCGAAAGAAATACATATTTAGCATAGCACACGGTCAAGACAAGATTGCTTACGCTTTCGCATACGCCCGTCTGGCGCGAGCTCGTGAGCGACACTACTCACTACATAAACAAATTTAACACACGCCGACCAATGACTGAATTCGTACCGTAGTTGTGGGGGAAGGAGATGGATATATTTCTGGTCTATACTGGTTTTGCACAAAGTGCAAGCTACTAAACTTATATAAATATTTACCAACTAACACAGTACCTACCTACCTAGTAATAATGATCGTAATGTTTTATTGAGATATTAATATATCTCAATAAAACATTACGATCATTATTACTAGGTACCATATTTAAAACGAACCTAACGATATTTAAAATTATTACTAGGTACCTTGAACTGAATTTACCTACAGTGTGCCGAGTTCTTAATACCTAAATTCAAACCCGCGCGCTAACAGATGTGGGCCTCAGGTTATACTAAATCCTACCTACCTACATGCTTTTGTTATTCAGATATAGGAATAGGACCGATTACCAATTTTGGGATTGTCCGTTCAGCAGGATTGCAAAAAAACGTAATAAAGTAAAACTACTCGTAACATTTTATTAATCAGCTGATAAAGTTACCGTACTCAGTCTGTAACGTACGTGACCTTTCTTTAGGCACTAGTCTAGTAGGTACCTACTACTTTCATGAGTAAGATTTCCGCGTTTTAGTGATGCTTAAAAATGAGTTAATTATCATTAGGTAGGTGATTTTAGAATTCGAACTAGATAAAATATGGCCATCGTTCACTGTAGCCTGTATTGTAGGTATCTAGAAAACGGCGTGCGGCGGGCGGCCGCGGCCGCCCGCGCCGACAGTCGCGTCAACCGTCGAGACGACACTCACATACATTGTTTGTTTGTTTTGTTAAAATAACTTTAGTTCGATCTGAAATACTGTCAAATATAAACAATTTAAAATAGCAGCTTTATTAATTATTGAACACGTACCGTAATTTAAATTGATTATTTATGTATTTTTTGACAATCTCCTGAATTTTGACAAGGATGCAAAACTACACCTTGTGTAAATAATTATATTCTTTATTGTGTAAGTACTTAGAATTATAATTATACTTCAAACTTAAAATTAGTGCACAAACGCAAGCTTGTCCCTATAAAGAGATCTCTTCCAGCCAACCCAACCATAGTGTGGAACATAAATTTTATACAATTATAATTATGGGAACAAGAATAACTAGGTACAGGATTTTGTTCGTGAGAAAGGAACCCTAACGATATTTAAAATGGCGATAGCCTATGCAACAAATATTTCCATTATAAAGTCTTCACTCTCATAGACTCCTTGTAGACGATGTGAGAATCGTTTTGCTCTCATAATAGCACTGTTTATAACATGACAAAATAATTTATAACGTTTGTAGCACAAAAACAGCTAAAATTCAAGGGCGCGTTGATTCTACAACACACAGCGTACCACATTTTATCATGCATTTGAATTCCCATCCACTTTTCTCTATAAATGAGCACATAAATTAGGTAAATACGTAAAATAATTACTTACCGTTCACTTTTCACTTATAAAATGGTTGACTTTTCTCTTTATTCGCCAAACTGTTGCGAAAATGCCAAATCACTAAGAAAAAGACTTATTGCAGAATCATAAACAGACGGCTTTAAGGGCCTACGGCTTTTTAAGAGCCTTTGATTTCCGCAATGAGTTTAACTACCTTATAATGGCCCGTATTAACGCTTTCTATATGTTTCTTACAAGTGTATGAGGTGGCTTTTTAGGAGCTTTTCTTGCCATTATAAGTTCAACTTCCTTGTTCCTTGTCATAATATAACACGTATAAGGAAAAAAAGCGGACAATAAAGCAACTTCAAGGGGGGTGTAAGTTATTGTCCTTATTTTATTAATTTATTTTTATTTTATTTTAAACTTAATGCACATATTGTACAAAGGCGGACTTAATGCCATTAGGCATTCTCTCCCAGTCAACCTTTAGGTGATGTAGAAATATGATGCGGTAGGTGCGAAATAAAATATGATATTAACATAATTTAGGTCCAGAAACATACACAATATAAAAACACACATGCATACATAAACCTACATAAATTTAATAAAATATATAAATACTCAGTCGGGAACTAGAGCTGTAACTATTTCGCCAATTCACCCCGAAGAAGATCGCGCACTTTTCTCTTGAATGCGAGGCGATTTGTTGACATCCTGATTTCGGCAGGGAGGGCATTCCAGAGGAGGACTGACTGGACGTAGAAGGAGGAGTTGATGAAGTTAGAGGTGTGGGGGGGGCATAGAAGAAGCATATTGTTGGTTGATCGAAGATTTCGATCGTGATTGGAGCATAGGAAACGGAAGTGGGGTACGAGGTATTCAGGTAACGATGGAGAGTTGAGGAAAGAAAAGAGAGAAGTCAGTGCTCGTAAACTGCGGCGCTGACGAATTGGGAGCCATTGCAGCTGGGAACGTAAAGCAGACACGTGGTCATACTTGCGAAGATTGAAAACGAATCGAATGCAGTTATTGAGAAGGCGATCTAGTTTATTGAGAAGGTCTGCATTCAGGTCGAAATAACACACATCACCATAGTCGATTATGGGAATAATTAAGGACTGCATAAGCGTAGCTTTAGTTTTAGCGGGAAGGAAGTTCTTCAATCGATATAAGGCACGGAGACATGTGGTGACTTTCTGGCCGACGTGTGTAACCTGTGCCCGCCAGTCAAGTGTCGAGTCTATATATAACCCCAGGTTCTTTACCACTGCACTATAAGGTATAGTCACATTGTTGTAGACAACTGGTGGGATGACCGCCAAATCCAACCTACTTATCATTTGTTTGCTCCCCACGACGATCACTTGACATTTGGTTGGATTTACCGACAAACCAAACCTCGTTGACCAGCTCTTTATAAAGTCTAAGTCCTTGTTGACTTTGTCGATAGCGTATGTTATGTCCTCAACCCTTGTCTTTGTGTACACTTGTAAGTCATCAGCGTACAGGTGATACGTACACTGAAGGTGCTGGGTTATGAGATTAATGAATATTGAGAATAATAAGGGAGATAATATACCGCCTTGAGGGACGCCAGTGAGAAGATTACACCAACTCGACGACAAGTCATCAATATGAACACTCTGTTGTCGTCCCTGAAGATAGGAGGAGAACCATTCCAGAGCTTCTGAGGAGATCATAAGATAGGAAAGGATGGCCAGTAGAACGTCATGACTAACGGTATTAAAGGCATTCGAGAAGTCAATCAAAGCCAGCACTGTGACTTTAGTCTCCTCCATACCCTCCCTAATATCGCTAGTCACTTTGAGGAGAGCGGTGGTTGTGCTGTGACCAGGTCTGAACCCAGATTGTAAAGGACTAAGAAGATTCTGCTGATTTACAAACTGTGCGAGCTGCTTATGTACACAGGCCTCTAGCACTTTAGAAAGAAAGGGAAGTATAGAAATTGGTCGAAAGTGTTCGGGAAGAGAGGGGTTAGTTTTTTTGGGTAAAGGAATGATGAAGGCCTTACGCCAGAGTGAGGGAAAGGTTGCAGAGTCAAGTGAAAAGTTTATGATATGAGATATTGCTGGAAGAACGTGATCCAGGATGGTAACAATCATGCGACGGCTGATACCGTCACATCCCACAGCATTGGAACGAATGGATAGGATAATCTTTTTGATGTCCTCAGAAGATACCGGAGAAAAGTCAAAGGATTTAATATCAGGGTGGGTTAGACTAGCTATATAGCTCAAGGTTTGACACTTGGTTTGATGATCCAACTGAGGTGTAGTTGAGAAATGACGGTTAATATCATCTAAACCAATTGTCATCTTAAACTCAGGGCGTTGTTGCTTGCCAATGCCTAGTGTTCCAAGGAACTTCCACACACTGGAAGTTGAAGAGGTTTCTATATTTTGAATGATATGGCGGCGTTTTGCGTTACGTATCACCTGGTTACACCGATTCCTAGCAGCTTTAAAAAGGTTCCATTTCTCCTCACAGCGATCCTTCCTGTACCCATTAAAACAACGGTCTCTCCGTCTCATAGCCATTCGAATTTCGTCCGTCATCCATGGCGCCGGAGGGCGCTTCAATTTGACTTTCCTCACAGGTGCGTGGATATCATACAGGTTAAGAACTGCGTCATTAAAAAGAGTAACTTTTTCGTTCATGTCTGTAGCTGCAGCCAAGTCTGTCCAGTCTAATGCAGAAGCGCCTGCACGCAGGTTTTTGACGTCCATTCGTCTGAAACTACGAATATGCAGAAATTTGGGAACGGATTTAGGGGGTTTCAGGATATAAGAAAGGAAGATCAGGTCATGATGGGAAAATCCAGGAGCAGGACATTGACCATGGGAATAGACAAGTCTTGGAGCAGAGGTGATAATTAGGTCAAGCCAAGTATCTTGGTGCTCAATGTTGTGATGAGTTGCTTGAAGGGGGAGGACATGGAGACTAGTGGATTGGATGATATGGAGGAGATTACGAGTACGGGGCGAATTAAGTGCTAGGAGATCGGTGTTAAAATCGCCCATGATGACGTGGTGTGAGTATTCTGACCCTAAAGATTCCAGAACTGTTTCCAGACTGGAGAAGTAGTTGACAGCAGGGGGGCAATAAACTACCCCTAGTAAAACATTAGAACCTCTGACACAAACTTCGAGGAAGAGGTATTCAGCGGTAGTAGAAGGATCGGAAGAGGAAGTGGCAAGGATGTTGTAGGGGAAACAACTACGGAGGTAAATGGCAACCCCACCCCCTCTTCTTGATTCCAATCGGTCGTTTCGAATTAGTACAAAGCCAGAGAGAGAATAAGAGGTGGAAGCTAGGTGCGGCTTAAGCCAAGTTTCCGAAATCAGGATGGCATGCACATTATTGTCAGTGAAAGTTTCAGTCAAATCACTGAAGTGACTGGGAACACTCTGAGCATTAATATGACACACATTTAATAAAGAATGTGATTGGTTGTTGAATGATTGCCGTAATCGGTCACCCAAAGTGTCAGGTAGGGAACTGAAGCTTTCATCCCCGGAGGAGTCATCAGCAGAAAAGTATACTTCATTATCATCAACAGTCATTAGAATCGAGTACACATATTAAATACAATACATTTAACTCTAATATAATACAAAAAAAAAAAAAAAACGTATAAATAATATTTTACATAAATATGTAATAATATATAGTTTAGAAGTAATTACCTTGATCGAAGTTGGTGCGTATTTCTACACCACCCGCCAGCTTACACATACAAGACTGACATAATACAAAAAGCCATAATAAAAACAGTTTGACAAAAACAGAAAAAAAAAATGAAATAATTTTAGACAATGTAAGAGGTTAATTTAAAAATAGCTCAGAGCTTCGTGTTCTTACGTTTGAGTTACAAGAAACGGAACGCACCAGTAATGAATGACGAATGAGCAAAACGTCGATTTGACAGATGCGATACCTGTCACGAGTCACAACACAATCAACAATTTTTAAATATAAAGAAACAAAACATGATACAACACATGAAGCGAGTAAGGATGATTACAGTTATATAAACACAACAAAAGTAATGTTGTATCCGGGAAGCGACAAACAGCGGTGTCACACAGAACTAGTGTTTTCGCGAACTTTTGTTATTGATGCCCGAGCTTGTATTACCGGCTTGCTTACCCGGCGGGCTTGTGGATGATGACTTTGGAAATTTGACTAGCAAGGGCTTCAGCTCATCAGTGGATGTCACCTTGTACCGATTGTTATCGCTGGCTTTGATAACTATAACGCCGTCCTGCGTCCAACAAGCTGACATGCCGAAATGTTGCCGAGCCATGGTGAAAGCTGTCTGACGTATTTTAGTTAAAAATTCTCTTACCGAGAAGCCAGAGCCCTTTAACGATGTTTTGGACTTCCAGACTGCGAATCTAGCCTCTGCGGTAGTAAATCTTACCAGTATGGGGCGACGATGTTCCTTGGAGGGGGCGCCAATGCGATGGCAGTGTCTGATGTTGAGCCGTGAGATGTCATGAAGACCCATCCTCTTATTCATGATCTCAAGCAGGGTTGTACTGCAGTCCTCTTTGATAGCCTCGGGCACTCCCAAGAAGATAAGTGATTTGTGACGATGGCGAGTCTCCATAGCATCAACCATCTTAGTGCATTCATTTATTTGCTTCCGAAGAAGACCCAACATGGAAAACATCAGCTCGCGAAAAGTTCTGAACTCCTCCGACACCCTGGCCACTGTCTCCTTGCTATTGCCACCAGATTGCAGTTGAGCCTCCAACTGAGCCATCCTCCTCGAAAAGCTGTCTTCTAAGTTGTTCTGTGCTTCTTGTATATCAGACAATTGAGACATAGTGATAATTGTAGTATTCAAAGCGATTATTAAAACACTTGTGAGATGATATTTTGTTGTGCTGGCAGGTGGTTAAAAAACCTTTCTTAGATCATGTAATCACTGAGAAAACTGTAAGTACATCTAAGCTAAGCTTAATTAGGCTTTTCTTGTTGTTATTGTACAAATTAATTCATTAAATTAATTAAAATATTTAAGAGCTCTTAAATGTGTGTATTAACTTTTTTAGCACCTACCCGAAAAACCAAACGCACCCTTATTAGCGATAATGCGGCTCCTATAAGAATATTATTTTTGGGCATGAAAGTCACTTCAAGAGCAATTTTTGTTTGTTGGGAACTATGATATTCTTCTGATAGTATAGACGGACTTTTTCGATGTAGGTTAACATCAGTATCATAACTTGAACGACGTGTCTCTAGAGAAGTCGAGTAGCGCCTATCTGTAGATTATTGCTTCTATTCATCTCTAGAATCCCAAAAGCTTTAGCATTAGGAGTATCAGTATTTTTCTGACAACACCGGAACAGGGCGGTCGGTCACGCTACTTGGCATAGAGTCTTCATCGGAGAATATATCTTTATTATAGGGTAAATACCACATTTTGTCAAAGCTGCCGATATATTCAGTGAAGTCATAGATCTTGGATAAGCATGACCAATGAATCTTGCAATCTCATAGATTGTAACTGGTTTTCCTGGGTTCTGTAGCATCCTCCACGACTCTAGCGCGGAATAATAATAGGTCTTAAAAGAGCCCATCAAACCCACTTCTCAGGGTTGTAGTCTGTGAGTGAAATGTGTGTGAGTGAAATGTGTGTGAGTGGAATGAAATGTAAAAAGCGCAACCCCAGATTGTTAAGCTAAATGTAGAGTCTCAATGGACTTGTGAAATGTGGCTCGTGATTATCCATTTTCAGGTGTCGTGCTTGAACACTTAATAAAATGTTTTATTACCTCTACGAATAAATCACTAGTCATCCAACCTGAGGGATTCGCGAGGCCTAAACTTCCTGGAGGTGCACCTTGCATCATCAAGTTTAAAAAAAAATACCTAGGAAAAATTACGGCAGGGGGCAGGGCGTAACCTGTAACACTAAACTTGTTTTACTGTATGGAGAGACTTTTCCCTGCAGTACCTTCCAATGAAGCATCTGAATATATACTAAATTACATTTTACTCACTCACACGACCCAGTCCATACATTGAACTCAGTTAAATAATCCTCAACTGAACCAATCACCCGGGTCGCATCGAGTTAGACATTTCATACATTAAACAGATTACAATACTTCATAAGCTTAGGCCTAATAACATCAATACAATAGATATTAATAATATAGATCACCTAATCAATTTGTGCAGCTAAACCTTCCAAGATTGGCAGGATCGATGAGGTCGGTAAAGCTAATAAGATTAATAACTTATTGGCCCATGAACTCTCAACTAGTAAATAATGAAAATCAATATATCCAATATCATTAAAATCCATAAGGCACATATAATTCCCACCACCAAGCCCAATATAGTTATTATAATCAGTACAATCAGTGAAATTTGCAAGATCAATATGCTTAAGATTAATGAGATCAATATGCTATACAAATCACACAACTAGGCCTAATAAAATTAACATAATCAATAAATCAGTAAATAATCAGTATCAATAAATTAGGATTCAATAAATCATAAAACAATTTCCAATAAGTCTCAATTCAACTCAGATAGGTCACTTTAATCTGAGGAACATGTCTACCAATTTATAACTTAGGCCCGATAGAATTAACAAAATCAACCAAATTCAGTTGAATAGTAAGTTCGCTAAAGTTAATAAATTCAATAGTCAACAAATCAGTAAATTAATAGCTCATTAAATCAATAAATAAATAACAAATTAAGTTAGAAAATTTGATAAAATTGATAAATCAATAAATTAATAGTTAACAAGATAATGAATTACTAATAAATCAATAAACTAAACTAGATTAAATCAGATAGAATTAGATAAGATAAGTGAAATAGAATCCCCAATTAATTAATTCAATCAAATCCAATAATTAATTATTCATTTGAGAAACAAACAACGATAAAATAATTAGATTTCGATAGTGTCCATTCTAAGCTCTCGAGCCGTTTGCTCGTCCTGTGATACTTATTACTTTTGTGCCGTATTTCAGGAGTATCTCTCTTGTCTCTTTACGTTCCATGGCTGCCGCCAGGTCGCACTCGCTGAGGCTGGCCCCCAGTTCCTGCTCACAGTCCTGGCGCCGGGACGCAAACCTGGGGCAGTGCCTCATGATGTGTTCCACTGTCTCATCTGTAACACCGTCGCATACGCATCCCGGCGTCTCCGCGAGTTTAAACCTATATAGGTAGGCCCTAATGCCGCCGTGATCTGTAAGTAGTTGCGTGAGTACATTATTGTGGTTGTAGTCTCTGAAGGCTTTGTAGGCCTCCAGTGCGCTCCTGAAGAACAACTTCGTGGTTCCTCCTGTAGTGGCCGCATCATACCTTTTCTGCCATTCCTCTAGTGTGGACGACCTGATGAGACGCCTCGCCATTGACACCGGAAAGTCTGTGTATAGCGGGGCCCTCTTGTCCTTGAGGGGGAGGAGGGCTGATGAACTGGACAAGGAACGATCCTTGGCCAGTTCATCAGCCCTCTCGTTTCCGGGCAGTCCCGCGTGTGCCTTCACCCAAAACCACTGTACCTCGCGACCCCTTTTTTCCAGGTCGGACAGCCTGGTTTTGATGATTTTAATGATCGGGTGGAGGGAGGCAGGGTCGGCCAATGTCTCCAGCGCTGACCTCGAGTCGCTGAGAATGAAAACCTTCACTTCCCCGGTCAGTCCCCCGAAGATCCGGCCGGGTCAAGGGAGGCCGGCTGATCCACCTCAAGAAACCCTCGGGCAAGGTCTGCCTGGTTGCGCCTCGCGGTGGTTTGGGCGTTTTTGATAGTGGTGGCCTTGCGTAGGCTTCCCGACGCCGACTTAACCGATTTAGGTGGCCTAGCCGGCTTCGTCCGGGCCCCCTGTTCGCTCCTCGCTGACTTTTTTACAGCACCACCGTCGTGGAGTCGGTCCCCCTCCGAAACCCCCCCCGGCCCGGAGCCCTCGGGCACCGGAGCAGTGTCCATGTCGTTTTTGCGACTTGCTTTTGGTGAGGGCTCTATGTGGAGTCTCCCCCAACAGTTGGCCTGGTTGACCTCCTCAGTTGGTCTACCTTACACCAGCTCGTGGGAGCAAAAAGCGCGCCCCAGCGGTCAAAACTGAAAGTTTTAGAGCCTAATTAAATTTCGGCTCTATGTAGAGACGATTTGATAGGACCAACGGATAGCCCTCGCCGGCCCCGTTCCAAAGACCCCAAACACGCCCCGGTCAGCCCCACGGGCTCCGAAGCTACAGCGGTTCAAAATACCTGGTTACCAGTAACCAGAGAAACCATAAATATTTATTCGTAATTAACTTTGAGGATATGAGACTAAATAGGAACAATTATAACGAGATTACACTTAAAAGATTACTTTTTTTTTTAATCACAATCGGCCATCTCTCCCGGAGTATCCTGGTGAGATGGCCATAATATTAAAGGTAAGATAAGATGGCCATACCTTATTCCTAGTTATTTTGGTAATTTTTAGTTTTCTTTTCCTTTTGCCCGCATTTTGAACACGAGTCATCGAACTCGGTGCAATGTTCGTGCACCCAAAACTGACAAACTTTACACGGAAGCCAGTCTTTGATTAGCTGGGTTTCATAATAGTTTTCTTCACATCCGCGACAGTTATCCTCTTCGTTAGTTTTTCGTTTTTTAGTTTTCTCAGCTAAAATTTTTAAAGAAACATTGTCACTGTTATCAGACAGCTCTTGAATAACCTTTCTAGGTTCTTTCTCTTTTTTATTTTCTTTTTTTAATATTTTTTCTGCAACGCATTTTCTAGCATTGATGTGTTCTTCTGAAGTCAATAGTGTACCTACTTGCTTTGCTCTTTTACGAACTTTAATAAGCTTTTGCGGAATAGGAGATATTTCCTGCAAAATCCGCGATGAAGTATTTGCATAGCAATGTTACCGGATGTATCTTCTTTTGGAGTGCTTGGTTTTGAAACCTTAGATACAGTAGCTGCATTCAATGAGGTTTTCGGTTTTCTGGGAACCATTTCAGGGCTATAGCTAGGGTCTCTATTTATCTCATTTGAAGTACTTGGAATAAATACGTCATCATTATGTTCCACTGCAGAATTATTTGAGTGTTAATCTCGTATTTGATACTCGGCAAGTTGTGTACAGTCCTTGTTACTAATATTTGTTCCTGATCTTGTGTAAACACTTTATTAATATCATATCTAGGTACAAGTGATTTACCATGTTCAAATTTATTTTTCACGTAACGACGTAATGTAGGGTATTTTTAAAGTTTTTGCTGCTGTCCTAATAGAGCTCCCATTTTCAACCATTTATAAAGC
This sequence comes from Arctia plantaginis, assembly GCA_902825455.1. NCBI lineage: Eukaryota > Metazoa > Arthropoda > Insecta > Lepidoptera > Erebidae > Arctia > Arctia plantaginis. The sequence goes on along the minus strand of CADEBD010000289.1, from coordinate 2,815,892 downwards.
TGATCTCGTGTCGTCTTTTGTATGTTTGCCTATTTTCCGTTACTTATTTATTGGTCTTGGCATCCTAAAATACACAAAAATATTATTGATTTTAAATATTTTACTATCAAGGTAAACAGTGAACCAGTACACAGTTCAACTAATAATATTTAAAAAAAAAAGGTTTTACATTGAATTATCACAACACAAAATGCTTTAGCATACCTGTAAACGTGCCAGTAAATAAAAAACATCGTTTAGCATACCTGTAAACGGTGCCAGTAGCATTAAAAGGTCCCGTAAGCTGATTCCAAGCTAAGATCGTGGCTTTGTTCGTACATCCATCAGTTTTCTTGTTTAGAATGGTATTTTTATGGTCCATTAATAACTTCACGACTTTGTCTTTCTCTTCCGATGTAAAGTTTTAACTACGTTTTCTTTTCTCGGCCATTGTATTAAAAAATATTAACTAAATACAAATACTAAATATTTACTTTATGACCTCAACGACTATTTATTTTCACAGCATTTTTTTTTATTAAGTAATAAAAATCTTTTTAATAATTTTATATTGCAAAAAACAACACAATCGGAAAACAAAATATACGGTTTTTGAAATCCCTACAAAGTAGGAGACCCTTAGTTAGGTGCACACAGATTATATTGGTAAGGGTCAAGGCTTTACTTTCTCATATTTACAAAGGTTATTGATAGCAGAATAATGAAGGCACCTAAGTATATACTTACTTGGCTTTTTTGTCATTCTTGTCTTGCTGTTCCAATGGAAATCTCACATATTTGTAACAAATGGCATAATCATTTAAAACCTTGGTCACTTGTCTCACAGCTCTTGACACAGTGGCTTGTCTTTTAGTCAAACCAGCAATATGTATAAGTGTACCAACAAACTAAGTAACTAAGTCTCTTTTATTATCAGGACAAATGTAATAAAAAATGAAACAAAGTACATATATTAGCAGACAATTTATTAGTATTAAATGGGATACGTAGGTCAGAGTCATAAAAAAATGTATCAGGTGTATAATAAATAATACAGTAAATATCAAATATTTCAAAATTAATTTAAATGATTCAAATATTAAACTCTTACATATTACATATTTTGTAAATGTAAGACATACAGTAATTTTGTAGTTTTTTTAACTGCGTACAAACACTTCTATATTTACAGCCTTCTAGAACTTAACCTAATGACTCCAAAGATCTTCTAGCTTTATTTTCATAAGCCTTCACGTATGCCTGCCTTTAAAGATTTGCCTAATAGTAGAAAGTCCCGGGTCATTAGGCAAATCTTTTGTGTCTTTACAAGAACATCCTTAGAGAGTTAGGGAGCGTTTCAATTTTATTCAAGGACTATATTCTTTTCGACGAAGTCTCCAAAGAGAAGGAATCAATTCGCTTCATATTTTATTTTCTTCGTTTCCGTTCTTGGTTAATCGAAAAAGAATTTGATCTCCTCTTAGACTTCAGGTATTTTTCTGAAGATTCTATCGTTGTAGGCCTGTCAATCATTTTTAGTGTGCAGTCGCACGTCTTCAAGAGTGTCCAATTGTACTGATTTGGTTTGCCTCATTTATGACCCCGAACACGGAATGCAACAGCGAAATGCACTTGAAGTTCCATATTGTAAGACACGATTGTTTGGCGATGCTCGAACAACGATTGATGAATTAATGTCCCAATAAGCATGCTAAGCATGCCTATATATTCATTTAAAGAGGTCTTGGGTGTAATTAGACTAATTGTCGAAAAATTACAATATTTAAGAAAGTATAATTAGGTCCTAATAGTTAATTCCAAACTCCACTTTAAGGTAGTTTAACTGTAAAAATTACGGTTTTACTACTCTTATTTGCAATTAGTGATCTGGTAATCCCGAACCACACCATATGCAGCAGCTTTTAAGCGGTAGAATACATAGGCTTAAAAATATAAGAACACCATAAAGGAACCAACAATCAGCAGCCCTTGCCATGCCTCTTGCATGTCCTGAAAGTCAACACTGAGTTTTAAAGCAATTACCCGAAACGAGACCTTAGTTGTTCCATTTTATACAACTATAGCTGGTAATTCATCAAAGAAATCATAGTCTTCAACAACCTGTTAATGACTAGTAGAAGATTTAGGTCTTGACAGTACAGGTCTTGACAGTACAGTTTATAAAAATGTAAATTTGAGATTTCATTCTACTTCTCCCCAAAATGTGTAATTTATAATTTTTTCACATCATTATTTTTTTCTTATTTAAAGTCAATATATAATTTAATCACATCTGGATTTATAGCAGACACCTTCTTTATTCCTTTGCAGATATTTTGATACTTATTTAAAGACGAATGGTAAGACTTCCGCTCGGATATACACATTTTGTTTGTCACAAGTCCTTTTGAGAAAAAATCTTTTCGTTTTTTTTATTGAAAAGTGTATATTGGTTGTAGTTTCTAAGACTAAAGAAACTGGCCCTTTCCTGTTGTAAACTTTAACATCAATTCCCAACATTCAAGGCTTAAATCTCTTTTTCAATTTTTGCGTTACCTATGGTGTGGCAAAAATGAATGGCCAACAACTGGAAACAGAATTTCTATATCCATAATGTGCACAGGTGCATAGTCTTGTAACCATTTAGCTACCATACCAAGAACAGATTGATTGTTATTTTGGCCGCTGCACCCATCTGCTACTAAACGAACTTGTGCTCGATACGATATGCTCTATTCCGGGACTCAGAATAATGGTATTCAAACAATAAAAAACAGCGCTAGCAATTTCATTCGATGCTCTCAGCAAAATATCTTCAGTCCAGGAGTAGATAATGTGCTATTAATAGTTAATTTTAGTTTTGTATTTCCCATTACCACCGTAAAAATGTACACATGTAACTGCCTCGAGTAATAGGCACTTTGATTGGGCGATTTTGGACAGGGTTGGTTCTTTTGGCAGTCGAAACTTAGAATTAAAATATTTTCGCTGCTATCTTTCAATAAACCATAAAACGCTTTGCTCTCAATTTGTGAATTCTACTCTCAATCATCATCATCATCAGCCTATGGCAGTCCACTGCTGGATATAGGCCTCTACCACTGGCCGAAACTTAGATAGATTTTGGGCTTCTCGCATCCAGCTCCTGCCAGCCATCTTGCGCAAATCATCACTCAACCTGGCGTGTGGGCGTCCTACACTACGTTTGCCGAGACGCAGTCTCCACTCAAGAACTCGTTTTCTCCCCATCGGTTGTCGGTTCTAATTCACGGCTAGTTCGGCTATGTCGGTCACCTTGGTTCTCTGCCGAATCACCTCAATCCTGATACGATCCCTTAGAGAAACGCCGAGCATAGCCCTTTCCATAGCACGTTGACCGACTTTGAACTTGTGGACCAGCCGTACCGTAAGTGTCCACGTTTCGGCTCCGTATGTCACTGTTAATCCCACAGTGCCTTAAGACGAAAGTCTTCAATGAGTGCGTCTTACCCGTCATGACATACTCTCAATCATTAATTGATTTTTTACCTCATTGTTTTTTTTTCATGTTTTAGTCGTTCTTATAAAACTATGCAAGTGGAGCACACACCTGGAATCCAAAACCTATGTTAAATTCGGTTTTGAAATTTTCTCTGAAGTAATATTTTTATGTTCATCCGCTGTTTCGATAAAGTTTGCTAATGCTGAGCTCCGATGCAGCACACCTTTCCTCCTACTATTTGTTGCATTTCCAATCCGCTTTTTGTTGTGTCCTTTTTCGTGATAACTGGGTAGTAGTTTCCTTTATAAAATTATCCATTTCATTGAAATTAAACACCAACTTTTAATTTAAAAAAATGGCGTACTCTATTACAAAACCTATATTGTTGGATTTGAGCAGTTTTCTTTCTAACCGACACACATTGAAGTATGTTTATAGTGCAACGCATCTTAGTGACGTGACATATTACTGCTAAACTAATCTAGTGATTTTACAACATCGTGGAATAGGATAACTATCGGGTTTAGTAAGCGCATTTAATGGTCTACAATCATCACAAGGCCTAAAATTACCTTGTTTCTTGGGTACTACTCGTATAAGTAAATGACTTGCCCAAGCGCTACTCGGTCTAACAATTCCTAACTTCTGCATTATTTTAAATTCATTTGTAGATATGCTTAATGTAAAATCATCAATACCAGTAGCTGGTTTTTTTTTGTTTTTAATTTGGCCTGAATAATTTTATTTCCTCCATTGAAGACTCTTTGCCATGTTTTTCTGCACTAATGCAGCTTACATATTTTGTTAATGACAGTACAGTACAGACATACTGTATATATCACTATCATCTTTTGGTACAGAGCCATATTCTACATCGTCATCACCATTAATGTAGACCACGCCCACCATGACATCAAAGTCACAATCAAATGGACATGCATAACTAAGATCCCAATAATACGTCTTTGCTTCTGGTGGAGGATCTTGTTTGAGTAGGACGAAGACTTCGCCATCATCATCAGATGGGAGGGACTTTCCTGTGTAGCATTGGTAGTAGAATGAAAATTCAGAATTATAGCGCTCTTTATAGGAATCCCCAATAAATTTTCTATCTTCCGTCGTGCAGTGCTCATAAACATCAGCTGCATAGGTAGTGTTATAAATATCAAACTTATCACGATCAAGGGGAGGTCGCACAAACTGGAGGTGTGTAGACATCGCGGTAGAGTTAATCATTTCGCAGAGAATGCGGTTTCGACGGGGCTGCAATCAGTACCCCTAAAAACTGAAATAATACATACTGTAATTTTGTAGATTTTCTTAACTGCTTACATACAGGGTGTGGCGTAAAAAGTGGTCCACCATTATGGATTCGATAAACCAGATAATTTATTATAACATATTACAATGTTATCCATTTTTACTCAAAGGTTCCGGAAATATATATATATTTTTTTTTTTTTTACGATATGTTTACCTCTTGTTACAAATTTGGTTGTAGTTTTAACAAATACCATTATTTTTTCATTTTGATAACTGGTAATTGCTGCTGAATACTAGAGCTGTCGTTAAATAACATATTTTTAATGTAAATTTAAAGCTTTTGAAGAAAAAAATTGGTTTCACTCTACTTTTAACCCAAATTTTTAACATATCATGCTAATTCAAGACCGATTTTTGTAAAAAAATCGTACTAAGCTGTCAGTGCCCATTCATTTAAAAATATGCCTACTAAATACCAATTTCAAAATGGTATCACAATAGCAGATCCTTTTGTTTAACAAAAAGATATCCAATTTTAATTGAAGAAAAGAAGATTTTCATCAAAATACATTTTAAAATTTAGTTGCGTTAATACTTATGATTTTTGTAAAAAAAGTAACTACACTGTCAGTGCCAATCCATTTTAAAATATTCCTACTAAACACAGATTTTAAAACGATTTGCCATCCCATAAATAAAACAAAAATGCAATTTTAATTAAAAAAGACTTAAAATAACAATTTTTTACTACTGTTACAGAGTGATCTTGACCTAACTTGTAAATTAGAACAAGGCATTAAAAAAAAACAAGTCATACTAGTCATCGTTTATTATTATTCTTTGACATGATTACAAACACTGTAAAAATTAGACCAAATGCTCGAAATGGCCCCCATTCGCAGCTATACATGCTCTGCAACGTCGAATAAACGACCGTTTAAGTCGTCGAGCAAACTCGCTCTCGCTGATTTTCCTAGCCGCTGTCTGGATTCTAGTCCTCAAGTGGTCAATAGAGGTGATTTGTTCCTTGTAGACATTTTCTTTCAGGTAACCCCAATAAAAAAAGTCCAGGGGATTTAGGTCCGGCGAGCGCGGTGGCCACAATATGGGACCTAAGCGCCCTATCCACCGATTTGAATACGCTGTGTTAAGGTGCTCTCGTACTCTAACAGCATAGTGAGCGGGACAGCCATCGTTCTGTAGCCACATGTCTTCTTGGACTTCAGGAGCGACATTTCGCAGGAGCAAAGGCAAGTCAATTCGCAAAAAACTTAAATATCTATCTGCGTTTAAAGTTTCTGGCAGCTCGTGTGGACCGATTATCTGTCCGTTAATGATTCCAGTCCAAAGGTTTATTTTAAATTGATACTGTGATCTGTCTTGTCTTATGAGATGCGGGTTTTCTAGCTGCCAGCTATGCAGATTGTGTAGATTTAAATATCCATCCTTTTTGCAGGACGATTCGTCGCTCCACAATATTTTGTTAAAAAATTGCGGGTCTTCTCTTATTCTGCGTGGCATTTCTCTACAAAATCTTACTCTTAGGCGTCGTCCTAATTGGCCACAATCGTACGATGGCGCGATGCGTTTTTTCGTCTCCGATCAAAGTGATCGTGCGATATCGTCGCGCTCAGAACGCCACTTTAACGATGGCTCTTTACAGAGATGCACAGTTTTTACTGTCGGGCAATATTGATTTGAAAATTGCAAATGACATTGAAAAAAGGAAACGTAGACCATATAATATACTTTATAGATCTAGGAATATGCGCGGTGAATTTTTCAACCATTATTTTGATGTACGAAATAACGAAGAAGACTTTTACGATTATTTGTCCATGTCAAAAGAAACATTTGACTACATTTGCAATGGAATACGTAGCGATTGTGAACATAGAGTGACCAACTTTAAAAAACCCATTAGTGTGGAAGAAAGATTGGTATTAACACTCAGGTAAGTTTTTTATTTTTATTATATGTGCGTTACGTACATTCAGCCGCAGCTCAACCTATCCATTTCCCTCCAATTTTATTATTTTATTTTTTTATTATTTATCGTAGTCACGTGTTGCTTAATGCTATATCCGTCCATGGTGATTTGGCAAAACTGAATAAATTACAACTAATTTGACAGATCGTCGGTGCGCTTGCCAAAACTTCTATGTGCATTTTTTCAATTTTTTTTTCGCTAGATGGCCTTAAAATCAATTCGCGCATCGATTAAAACAACAATTATATTTTATTTCCCTTTCGAACTCCATTTGCCAAAATGAATATGTGCATCAAATTTAAATAAATTCTAAATTAATCATTATAAAAAACAGTTTATTGGCTCCTCTGAAAACTTGATAAAAAACACATAGAGGTTTTGGCAAGCGCAACGACGAGATGTAATTTTAACAAGATGGCCGTTATCAGCTGTAAGTTCGGAAGTCCCTATTGAAAGACCCTTTAAATTAAAGACAAACATTTTATGTATTTATTATATTTATTTGTAACTTTTTTATATTTCTTTCATGTATAAAAATAGGAATAATCACACATTTTTTTATTTGAAAAAGAAATTGAGGTGTAAAAAATCTTATATTCAAGAATCATCTTCAACATTAAATGATTCGTAGAATTGCTGAGTGTTTGTCGGTGGTGCCACGATTGAGGATGCGTGCGCTGGTGAAGGTATGATTGACATTGACCTAGAAGATGAAGAGTTGGAAAGGGGTGATGGCATAGCTAGAGCAATTTCGTCTGCTATTGTATTCTGTATCTTACTTTTTAATCTTAATTTTTGTACTGGATTCATATATTTAAAATATGGAGCTAGCGATTTCAAAAATAGGACATCTTCATCCTCAACTTCTTTTTCTTTCTCCTTAAACGCTTTAATTTTTTCTTCTTCGATTTGAATCATTCGACGTTGATATTCGGTTAAAGATTGATTTTATTTGCGTTTTCTTTTTTGGGATCCAGTTTGTAATCCACTATCCAAAGCTTCAGTTGACAAAGCACTCGTGCTCTGTGTATTTGTACTGCGCGCACTGGTAGACAGTGGTTCATCATCAGAAGATACAACAGCCTTGGATCTATTAGACATTGTAGTAGAATTCTCTTCATCAGGCAACTGAAAATTCTGCTCTGATCTTGAAGTGGATGGTAGGCTGGCATCATTATCATTATTTCCAGTTTCTTGATGAACACTATTACCTTCGGTTAGTCGAGGCATGGAAAACATCCTTTAAAAACAACATATGTTGGTAATAGGTCCACTTTCCCCAGTAATATTGTTCGTTTGGGCTTCCTGGATCTCCAGAGCGAGGCTTACGAACTTTTTTCAATTCTTTTAGAAAGACGTCCCTTAAGTGTCGCCACCTAGTTTTAACGTCTTTTTCTGTAATAAATAACAATAAATTTTAATTTAACGTATTATTTACGGGTACTTAACCACAGGAACACCTTTTCGGAAATTAGCAGTGCCATTTCGCTTTCAAAAACCGCAATAGCAGGTATCGTGATGGAGGTTTGCAGTGCAATTTGGAATAATTTTAACAAAATACACATGAAATTTCCAAGTATCGAAGATTTTCAGGAAATAGCAAATTCATTTTCAAATAAAAATAAATTTCCACATTGCTGTGAACGAGGAACGTTTACCGAATAGTGATATTGTGGCACCATATATATTTTTAGGGGACGAGGCTTTTCCTGTGAAAACATTCTTGATGAGACCTTATCCAAGAACACAAGCAACAGGAAATGCAGATAAATCAAGATTTAATTTCAAATTGTCTACTACAAGGGTCGGGATAGAATGCACTTTTGGAATGGCTGCTAGTAACAGTGTGTAGTGCAACTCACTTTTTCTTTGGTTACAAGATCGCACGATCAAGCGCATCGTACGATCGTTATTAAGCATTTTACGTGATCGCGCGATTACTTGCGAGGTTCAAATAGGACACTCTGATGAAATCTGTATGATTGAACTCATCGCACGACGAGAACGCATCGTGTCATCGTACGATCGTGGCCAATTAGGACCACGCCTTAAGGGATAATCTCTTGGTAGTAATGACTGTACCCTTTGATAGTGGTATGGGTACAGTTCATGTCTTTTGTGTATGCGATGTACAGATCTACTGAATATGCCAGTTCTGCGACTTAAGACACGGACCGATGCTGAAGGATCTTCAGTAACTAAATTCATTACCTCTTCACCAGTGTGTACTTGCGGTCGTCCTTCACTTGCACCGCCTACTCCTGTGCCAGGTATCCTCCCCTCGCTGTATGCGTTATGCACTCTCCCAAAAACTCGATGATCTGGATGTCTTCGATCGGGATATCTCTCCCGATAAAGTCGAGCTGCTTCTCTACCGACACCTCTGCATTCACCGTAAATAAAATGCATGTCAGCATATTCGCGCGTTGTGTACCGAGACATTTTTGTCACTGCACTGCACGTTTGTCCAAATCTTTGAGTAAGCCAAAGTCCAACTAATCCAATCAGTAGGCAAATTAAGCAGAGCCCGGGAGATTTTCGGGGGACCAGAGATTTTTACCAAAATCGGTCTTGAATTAGCATGATATGTTAAAAATTAGGGTTGAAAGTAGAGTGAAACCAATTTTTTTCTTCAAAAGCTTTAAATTTACATTAAAAACATGTTATTTAACGATAGCTCTAGTATTTAGCAGTAATAACCAGTAATCAAAATGGAAAAATAATGGTATTTGTTAAAACTACAACCAAATTTGTAACAAGAGGTACACATATCGTAAAAAAATAAAAAATAATATATATTTCCGGAACCTTTGAGTAAAAATGGATAAAATTGTAATATGTTATAGTAAATTATCTGATTTATCGAATCCTTAATGGTGGATCACTATTTACTCCACACCCTGTATAAATATAATTTACAGCATTCTAGAACTGAACCTAATGCCTTCGAAGATCTTTCTTCTTTTCTTGAATTTTTCGGCATAAATAGTCTGTGATAAAGAGCCTATAAAACTGTTTCGGGGATGTTATATTTTCAGGAATGTTAATTTTACATTGGTCCACGAATTCTTCAAAATCTGGTTTTGTATCTTCAATGTCTACCCATTCATCATCCTCTTCACCATTTTCACCTGTTTTGTTTACTAAGTCGTCAGGTAAATCATTTTGATCCAAGTTGACATCATTACCAAATTCCACCTCATCTGTGTCACTTGCAGACGATGAATCACTATCTGATAAGCTACTAGGCACATATTCTTCATCTTCAGTGTCATGTCTACACTTAGGTTGATATTGGCTTTGTTTACCGATATTATTAGTAGTAATGTAATTTTCATCTGGTTGATTTTCAGAGATTATAGTTTCAATACCAGTAATCGAAGTCATACATGTATTTTTTGAATCACTTGGCCCTTGATTAGATTGAATTAATTACGGGAGAGTTTTGACAAGGTCTCTTTTTAGATGGAGGTGTAGTTAACAGTTCAGAAATTTGTTGTTTATCGAATGACGAATCGAGATGAATCATGTTAGATACTTAAATATTACTGAGTGATCGTTAGTTACAACAGTGACTAAGTGGTTTTAAGGCAAAATTTTCTTGGAGAGATGATGAGATTCCTGATACTATTGGTGTTGCTATTTGCATGAATCGGTGTGATAATATTCATGTCTTCCAAAATCTGTATCTTTCGATTAGTATCATCTTTTAGGTCTTTAATTGTTTCATTACTAAAACCCAAGTCTGTCTTATTATTGTTATAAGGTACTGCAGAAATATTGCTAGGTGGAATGTGCTCTAGGAAGTTTGATAAGAAACCTATTACAGAATTGTGATCTTCATCAGGGTTTAAAATTTCTGTGTCATTTGAGCGCGGTAGTGACAAAGCCACGGGGTTCAATTCGTGAAATGTTTGACCGGAACGGGGACTAGTAAAAATCTTGTTAATACTACTGGTGTGAGAAAGACGTTTGAATACCTTCCTGTACAATAAATGTGATTTTGTAGACTGCGGCTCAGGTTTTGATGTATCATTCTTAAAAGATAACTCCAAAATTCTTCTTGACCTTTTCCTAGTTACGGTATCACTGTTATCCATATTTTTAGCAAATTGCTTCCTTCCCTTATCGAAACAATAACAACACTAATTAAAACAATCGACCCACCTCGTACGAGATCTTTGCGAGGCTTGATACACCTCGTACCGCACTTAAAGTAAAATTTTACTTCTCTGTCGTTACGAGGCGAAAGGAACCTCGTACAATTTTACATCAAATCTAAGTAATATAGAAGGTATTATGCGAGAAAAAAATAATTATCTCACTCTAATACGTCAAAATATGTTAAAATTTTGCTTCGTAAAAACGAGACAAAGCACATTTTTAGTTCCCGCACTGAGTGATAGCATCATACGTGGCTTGAACGTGTTAAGCGGTAAAATACGTAGTCATAAAAATATATGAACACCATAAAGAACCCAACAATTAGCAGCTCTTGCTATGCAAGAGCCCCGAAAGTCAACACTGAATTTTAAAGCAATTACCCGAAACTAGACCTTGGAAGTTTGTCTTTTTATCTGATTTATGACATTTAATCCGGTAGGATTCTATTCTCTTATAATCTCGACCATCTTAAAACGGTCTTTCATCGCATTTAGAACTATATAAACTCTGTTGTGTTATAGTTGACAATGCTTATTCGGAATTCGGAAATTCAATTCCCTTCAATCCTGAATGGGCCCCTGCATTCTGGATGTCAATTGGTTCATCTATATATATAAAAGAAAGTCGTGTTAGTTACACTATTTATAACTCAAGAACGGCTTTACCGATATGGCTGAAAATTGGTGAGGAGGTAGCTTAGAGCCAGGAGACGGACATAGGATATTTATTCCGAAAAAAAAAAAAAAAAAAAGTTTGCACGAACTTTGCTTTACTAGGAGATGCCACGTTATTATACTTGGAATGCTTTATCGAAGAATTTTCAAAGACGGAAGATTTTTTTCTAAGAAAAAAATTAACTTACTAAATTCGAAGATCGGCTTATTTGTTGCCTTTAAGGCGGAACAGAGTTCGCCGGGTCAGCTAGTATCCTAATAAATTCCTATTTGGTAGAAGTTGTCCAGGTATGAAAGCGTCTGGCAACGGTAGATAGTCTGACTGATTTTGCATTGGTGCTAATACTCGATTTGATGTAACGAGTGGAGAGACGTAGCATTCGTATAAATTGTGATTTGCTGGGTTTATCTGCCCAAATGATCCGCTTGGTTGTTCTATATTTTTTAAATGGATCGGACCTTGTGGTATAGCTGCAGGTGGGAGGTTTATTCTTACTTCTTTCTCATCCTGAGTAATGACGCATGCTACATGTGAAATGTAGTCAACAATCGCCTGCGGGATTACCTTGTAATCAGGGAGTATTTCCCTTGAATCAGAGAGATTGAGAACATTTTGTCCTGCATTTCTGGCGAGTTCTAAAATTTCAAGGTTTAGATGCACTGCCATGGCATGAGTAAACATGGACAGTGGTAGACGTTCATGTAATCGGGGGTCGATACCCCTCATCTTTACATATGTCTCATTTATTAAAGGGACAAAGACAGAGAATTCAAAATTCTGGCAATATATGTCCTGTGCAGGGATCAGGGACGAATGTGGACCAATATCATACAGTGGTTTATCTCGGGGTTTATCCTCCGTAGTACTCGGCTTGACCTCCTGTGATTATTCAGATGGTGGTTGCTGTTTTTGGTAGACCGCGAAAGTTGGTAGACCTGTTAGTTGGCCTTCGTCTTTGAACTTCGCGACTTGGGTCGTAGGGCTGTGGTTCGTAATTCCAATCTTGTTGGAGTTGCCGATTATTAAAATGGTTATAAGCACGTTGGGCGTCGCGCGCTCCTCGGCGGTTACCGCCGGAATTCTGGCCTCTGCCACGCGGTGCTCCGCGATTTAGATTAAAATTGTTCATCTCGTAATGAGGAATTATGTCATAAAACGAACAGACCTTGAAATATACCTTTTTGGCTTAAGGCGTATGTAGTTTTAGAAAATGATTTTGGAAATTCCGTTGTAAGATGGTTAATTTAGTGTACAAATCGGTATTTTTTGTTATATTATATTATTTGTGAATAAATTAATATTTTTCTTTAAATACACTAAATTGTTATATATGTCCTGAGATGCAACTGTTATGATACCAATTTCTTTAAACTTATCCCTCAGTGACTGCCTATAACGCATCTTTATAGCTCTCTTTTGCAACACAGGGATAATTTGAATGGTTTCAATACACCAATATTTTTTAAACTTTCAACTGTGGCTGTCAACAGAATTGTATTGCCCGTATCTGTGGATCCTAGAGTAGGACTTTCAACAGACAGGGATTTATGCACTTTTTATTATCATATAGGTTTAGAAAATTCTCATTTTTTCAAAAGTTTAACGAGGTTTTAAGTAACTCCTATTAGTATTATCAATAAAATAAGTTTCTTCGTGTAATTCTATACACTATAATTGACTTGGAATTATATTTTTTTAGTTTTGAGAGTATTAATATGGGTTACCTAGAACTTACCTTTCATTTTCTAATTATTAAAAAATAAAACATTTGCTGGATAAAATATTGTATATTTTTTAAACAATATTATCTAAGTAATAAAATAAATATCAAATGGCATAATGTTCCTCATACATTTTTTGTATACCACATCTGTTTCTTAACTTTGATGAAAAAAGCCCCTCTTTCAAATGTCACTTAAGTGGGTCTCATAAATTTATAGTTTTGAGTACATTATTGGCGTCAGGGACAAAAGATATTTTGTTAACAATAACTTAAGCTTATCACTCAACTATTTTAAACAATGGTATGTTGTTTTATTCTGTAGATCTTGAATAATAATATTTGAAATATGACATTCATAACTGGTACAAAAAACAATGTCTCATATAAACTAAGAATTAGCAGTATAAGTCCTTAAAAGTTTTATAATAAATTAATTAATTAAGATTTACATGAAACTAGGCGTTCATTCCAATGAAAAAATCTACATGTTTGGAAGAACAATATCAAAAACCATGTTCTTGAACATAGTGAAAAATCAACATGTTTGCTACATGAAGTCGAATAGTATGGATACGACTTCTTAAGTGCAAAAAATAATCAGTATTTGTTTTTATTTTCGAAATTATTTTTATATATACATACATACATATATATATATATATATATATGTATGTATATATAAAAATAATTTTATAGCCTCATCGTCTTCGTCCATAAAAATCCTTGCCACCCGGGGCATCAGTAACTGCTGGGTAGACCCTTCGTCTTCGTCGTCAGACTCTTCCTCGCTGCCTGAAAGGAAAAAAGTTGAAAGTTAGTTTCAAAAGGTTATTACGGTTGAGAGATCGAAGGGCCTGTTTAATGAACCACCACGTTGCCCACCACCCCGTTGCCCACGCCCACCACGGGTTCTTACTCTTCCACCTCTACAGGTTCTTCGACCGCCACCAACTTCGTCGTTGTTATTACTTTTCCATGCAAAACAAAGCCAACATAAAGCAACGTACAAAATAAACACTTGAAATTTTTAAAACATCTTGAAAACATTTGAAAAAAATAATTATATAATTGTTTAAATAAACCCACCATCCCTATTATAAAGCTATAAAATATTTAAAAATCAAATAACTAAAAGAAAAAAGTAAATCATTGATTTTTTTAATGCGAAGTTCTAAAGTCTTATCCATATTTAGATCAACTGACAGCCATTTTGTGATACAAAACGCCTATCTGTTAAAAGTACTACGGTAGGATTTTGTACGCTCACATTATGTTTGAGGTCAAAATTTTAGCATTTGCGTCTAACATGCACGCATTTTGTAGTAATCTGATTGAAGTTCATTAAATAATGATTTGATTACACATATTCGTTGCGGTTTTGATAATGTTTCTATCATAATATAACAAAGCAAAATCCATTTACTAGTTCGTAAAATGACATGGCCAGTGCTTCAAAGTTTGTTTTTGACTTAAAATGTTAATAATATGCCAATGTTAGTAAATAAACATAAACATTACTTACTTTTCCATCATAAATCGCTCGAAATCACTAGATTTGATTACAAAATAGCACACACAATGCACTTCAAGCGCGGCAATCTTCGAGTGACATAGGTCACAGATTAAAACAAAAATTCTCAACGGTTTTGTACTACAGTCGTGTTTTAATGCACGTTAGAAGGAAGTCCCGTTCATTCTTATACGATTTTTAATAAGTTCGAAAGAGTAAAACTATATTACTCGTTCCAATATGCATGTAACCGAACATCTGTTTCGCGCGTGTGCCGAATCCTATGGTAGGACGCGCCACAGAAACGCAATTTTTATAAAAGTCCTACCATAGGACTTGCAACAGACAAGAGGTTAAGCTAGTCGATGCTTCGACATCATATTTTAGAGTATGATTGTTACAATTTTCATGGTCTTCAGGTGTAAATAAGATTTCAATTAATTATTTTCAAGGAAAACAACTAGTTTTGGGAATAGTAATTGTTGCGTAGATCTATCCTCCTGAGACCTAGACCTACTTTTTTCGGAAATGTTCGGTTTTTTGAGTTTTTACTGATAGATATTGAGACAAGGTTCTTTGAAAAAATATTTAAAGAAAATTAACCCCCCTCCCCCCACACTTTAGATTATGTGCTCATATGAGGTCGCTGGGTTTGTGTCCTTGTATGATGATATAAATCATTTATGTTAAATTCTGTAAATTTTAAACATAATATAAATAAAAAAATTAATAAATGCGTTTGGAATAAGTTTTAATCATCATTTTAATCAACAGTAACATAATTAAACAAGTTTAGCTTATTATCTATTTATCTATAATCAGACCTCTTGGTATCTTACCAGCTAATGAACCAACCAGATTAATATATTGCTCTGATTGGCTTCGAGAGACAAAAAATAAATTCTAAAGTAAAAACAGAAAACTGTTTACTTGTGGAAACTTTGGTAGCAATTTCTATTCAAAGTATTGCACAAATAAATATTACATTTTGAGCACTTGGTCCTGCTTTTCTGTTTACAGCCTGGTAGGCGACATCTGTTCTGAACAGTAGATCTAATAGGCATGTGATCAGCTTTTTGAGACCTCCTTATGTCTGATGGTAAGGGAACAATAGACACCTTTCTTCTTTTATGTTTAGGTTCCAGTATTCCTTCAGAGTCTGATTCTGTGCTATCACTTGACACGTCATTGGCTTGACAAAATAGTGACCTAAACTCATTTTGAACTCCTGCAGTTGCATTATTCTTTTGCAAGCTATACCTTTCACCATACATTCTATACGATACACAAACCACGAGTTAGTGACTGCAATATCAAGCATGTGGAGTATAAATCTTATGGTCCACTTCTTCGTTCTAGCACGAGATGGGCAGTCAGACAACATTCGATCTGCTAAATCAACTCCACCCATGGACAAATTGTATTCTTTTATAACTTCCGGGCGCGTCACAGTCAGATATGTTTTGTGTAATTTTGACCAACGTCTAAAAGTGTCAGTTTTTTCGGCTGCATAGCAAGAAGAGAGCAAATATACTGGCTTATTGTCTTGCCATTTAGTAATCGCTAAGTTTCCATCTCCTCGAACTGTGGTAAAAGTTGTTCCGCGACCTTTAGCCATTTATTCTTTATCCGAAATCAAAGAAATATGTTTGGGTATCCTATTAGCCATTATGTTACCAACAATATAACATCCATTTTATAACATTGAGTCCGCTACATTGATTGTGGTGAAATATCTGTCACAATGTATTATATGCCCAGGTACCAAAGACCGAGTCAGGCAAATTATCGAACATTCACCAAGACTATAGCGCTCTGTGAGTTCAGTTGGAAAAGTAGTATCACCCTGGTAAACTATCATATCACACACAACTCCATTGGGATTGGCCAGTACATGAACTTTCAACCCCAATGGATTTGGTTTGTTTGGAACATAAACTCTAATACCACACTAACCAGAGAATGGTATCATCATTTCATCAATACTCATATCGACAGTGCGTTGTTCTTCTTCTTAATTAGAGGACGAACCTTCCAGATTTTGTCTTGTTTCTTATCTTCAGGGCTTAAATCATCATCGTATAGAACTTTTAGAGACGATCCCTGGTCATTGAGTCAGCAATGATGGGAATACGCCATTTTTATATTATTTTTGGAAAACGTAAGCATGACATTATAAAATTTCTGACCAAAAAAAGTTTTGAGCTCCTTCAATGTAAGTCCAAAAGAATATCCGGTTCTAGATAAAACTGTCCTGTTAGTCGCTATAACCATTTTATCCAGTTAATTATCATCTATATATTCCTCTAGGAAGTCGATAGGTTTCCATTCCGATCTATTACATATCAGATAGGCTGGTTGCTGTAACCCCCTAATTTCGGGCCTGAACTATGAGTCCATTTCTGTTGAATGGATTGAATACCTCTTCGTTGGCGCTGCTGAACACCACGACTGCGGCCACGACCACGTCCACGTCCACGCTGACGCACAATCCGTGCGTGACTAGGCCCACGACTGTGACTCATAGACGTGGCTACTGACAGTGAGCTGTTTTTTGGTCCCCTGCCTCTTCCTCTTCCTAGTGTTCTTCCTCTTCCTCTTCCTAGTGTTCTTCCTATACCTCTTGATTTAACTCTTCCTTGCCCAGAGACAGTTGCTATTGGTGGAAGCCGAGGAGTTACTGAGCTCATAACGTCTTCTTCACACGAAGATGAATTTTCAGCCTGTATTGGAGCAATATCGCTTGCATTTTCTCCGTCATCCGTACTGGATTTCTCACCAAAATGTGTTTGTATATATAAATTCTCATGTTCTTCGTCCGATAAAGCCTCACCGTCAGATTCATTCAGCCAACGTAAAATATCTTCTTCCCCCAATACTAGAAAAGAAAAACAAGCAGAACTGGTGTCATCACACAAGGACATAACTAATGTGATTGAAAATGGAATTGAGAACTAACGTGATCGTGTGATGACATATAAAAATAAGGTTATGGCAAAAAGGTGGTATTGACGTTATCGTTGAAATAACGATATATATGTATGATACTCTGCATCTTGCATTACACAATAGTTTGCTGAGATCTCCATACCTAAAAAGCAATTAAATTAATTAGTCTTGTTCACTGAACTTCATTTTACGTTTATTAAACACTAAATTACGTAATTCTACTTGGTGCTCTATAAACTTCACCATTAATTTAAATTGTAATGAACTTGTTTTCATTTTGGCCGTATGTAAAGAAATATTAGGTAACAATAACAATGCCCGGCGTGGGTTGAGCAGAGGCGAGACCTCGTGGCGGCCATCGGAGTGAGAGTTCTCTCGCTCGATAGCCTGATTGTGGCTATCGTGCGGAGCGAGAGTGCGTGAAACTCTGCCGTCTCCTTCTGCGAGCAAGTTATGCTCGCGAAGATGACGGCGGAGCGGGACCGGGAGAGGTTTAGAACTCTCCCGGCCCGCCAGGCCCGGGAACGGGCCAGGTACCGCAGGCGACTCAGGCGCCGGAGGTCGCAGAACGACCTCCGTCCTCCATAAGCGCAGGCCTGGGGGTGACAGGTGAGGCCATCTGCCACCCTAGCAGAAGCAGGCCGGGGTGGCGACGAGCGCGTTGCGAAGCGCGCTCGCTTCCAGGGAGCACAGGGAACATGGAGTTCCCACACGGGCGGGGAGGGGGTCGTCTACTCGTCTGTAGATGACCCGAGACCCGATGACGCACATATATTTATGTATTGAATAAATTCTTCGGTAAAAATTTCGAAATACGTCGCCATTATAAGGGGTTGTGAGTGGTTGGGGGAGGGGGAAGGGGCCGGATCCCCCCCTCACCATTTTCACCCGCCGGAAATACTTGGTTCCCTTAGAAAAAATAAAAACAGAAATTTGTTCAAATTTTTTTATTCCACTTTATATACATGTTTTATTGCTTTTATTAATTCCATGAATGGATCTTTCCTGTATTTTACGTTATTTCGCCGCCACAAATATTCAAAAATAACATCTGCAAAATTTTCTGTGTTATTAAAATTGCCCTTCCTAAAAAATCTTTTAACAGCTCTCCACTGGGACTCAATTCGTTGAGTATGAGTCCCATCTTCAGCTATGAATGGGTTGTCACGATCCGAGTGGTTGACTTTTTTGTGTATGTAGCCATGTTCTGGCAAGCAATCATATGCTCTCCAAAAATCAGTGTGGATGGTGGTGCCAACTTCCACATTCTTCAATATAAGTGGCACCAAAACCTCAGCAGAGCGAATATTGTCTGGGCACACTTCCAACCTCAGATCTTCAGATCCATCCTCAATCATACCGAGAACCCAATGGCCCTCAATATGGCGACCTATAAAAAAAAAATATATATATATATAAAAACTGGCTTCAATTATGAGTCGACGGAGCCCCGCTACGCGGGGCTCCTATTTCTGGGTGGTTTAAAAAAAAATAACCACGATGGCTAAGGCGGGAGCTTCGCTGCGCTAAGCTCCCGCGCATCCCCGAGGTATGCCACAATGGTTTCTCGGCAATAATTATACCAGTCACATATGGTGGCCCGGCCCAGGCACCTTTCAAAATGTTCCTTGTAGGGATCTTCATTTATGACGTCATTGTAGCTCCATTTTTTTGAATATGCATATAATAGATAGAAAACATGCACCAAATCAATTTTTATATTTTCAAAAAATGTCCCGTTATTGCGTGGTATTTTAGATTTAGATTTACAATTGCCTTTGGTGCAACACCAAGAACCAAATGACCTGTTGGTCGATTTGGCTATTTTCATGGGAGTGCGATGTGTTCTGCATAATTTTTGAGTCTGCACCAATCCATTTTCTTCGGCGAATGCCACACACTGCTCATTCGTGCCCAATTTTTTTATTATTCTCGCCAAATTCCACATCATAAGAACCTCTTCTGTGTATAGATGTCGATCGAGAAAGGGCCCGTCGTCCTCGAAAACATCTTCATATACTGCCGATGCTCCACCAAGGCCCGAACTCGTAGACGGTACCGGTTCCGGGTGTCCACTTCCACTACTTCCAGACGCCATTGCAAGCTGCGATAGCGTTATTTCAGTGTCTAAAAGTGAGTAAGTCGAGGTCGTACAGTAAAGCAATCCAAACAGATTCCAAGAAGGTAGCCAAGTCGTAGAAAAAACACAAATCGATACGGAAGAACACATTCACTTATACTCGAAAGCAAAGGAATGACGCACAAATTTGACATTAGCTGTCAATATCATCCATCCAAGATGGCGGGTTGCGTTTCGTTTCACGTTTTTCACATAAAACCTAAAAATTACATTTGAAAAACTGTACTAAAGCATAAAAATTACGTTCCGTTTTGCATAATTGCAAGAGTATTTAAGAATTTTTGGAAATTGTTTTAAAATATTTAGACGCAACTCCGGCAGCCAAAATTACTGTGGGGGAATTAAGACTAATTCCCTTAAGCCCCCTACACCACCAATACCCTCAAATTCAGGCGACTCGTTTTAAAATCCAACCCAATTCTTCTTCAGTTTTATTGGAGAAAACAGTTTGACCTCCTTGACTTTTCATATTTTTTGTGCAGTGTCTGTATAAAACAGATGTGTGTATATTACATTTCTTTGAGATAGCATCAAGAGAACAATTACTCGCAGAATATTCATTAACAGCCTGTTGTATTAAGTTGAAGTCATATTTTATATATTTCTTACCCCGAGGGTCTGGTTTGTAGTTGCGTGGCATATTGCTCGCAACTATACCTGCGTACACAAAATCAATAATTAAATATTAAAAAATCAACTTTTTAAAAATGTAGGGAGGTAATAAAGTTAAAACTCAACAACCTGCATAAAGTGCCAACCCTATCAAAAGCGTTTCTAAAAACCCCTTTGGCGTTTCTATTAAACCCTTTCTCGTTCCTATTTACCCCTTTCCCGTTTCTATTCACCTCATATGGCGTTTCTATTCACCCCTCAGTCGTCTCTATTCACCTCTTAATCGAGAAATATTTATGGGTGCAGTTATTTTACTAATTTACCAATAAAAATCAAACTAATCATTAAAAATTACCTTTTCAATTTATTCTGGATACACTTCACCTTCGAATAAAGTTATTTTACTATCAAAAACACAATTTAAATAATAACTAGAGAGAAGTTAATAAGAGCACAAAAGACACACACACAACCGTTGCACTTTGAACTCACTTTTTTGATATAAGTTGCTAACTTCATACTATTCAAATGTTGTCAGACCAACAAAAAAATGTTGCCATTGTAAAAACAAAAACACTATTGCGATTTTTATAGTAGTTTTCGAATATCAGGCTTTTAGACTTTTTCCCAAGAATATTTCTATTCACCCCGTTTTACGGTATAATGTAGCAAGCTACAGATGTGACAGCACAATTTGCTTAGTTCCTCGTTTAATAGTCTTGGCACTGTAGTCGCATACAATACGTAACAAGATGACATTTTATGTATGGCACACAAATAAAGGACCGTAGTGCTTGAAGCACATTCAAAATACCGATATCGATAAAACTTAGTGATGTGTCTGAGCGGGCCAGATTTTACAGGATTCTTACCCGACTGCCAAGGGTTTATGGTTTTTTATATTATTTTCATTTATGAATATAAATAAAACAACACATTTAATTAAAATTTATTTGAGTATTTTTCGTTTTATTCGATGGCTTTTATATTTTTTAGCAATTGTTGCTGCATATTTGGCATTTTCATAACATATTTTTCTTCGATTTTTCCATTTAAAATCTTATTAGCTATATTGTACCAATTGTGGCATTGCAGGCGGTTGACTAATGGCGCATGAAAGTTTACGACATCTAATGAATGGATTTCACAACCTAACCAAGACATGTCACATTTACTAATATTATGTATAGTGATTTTTATACCCATCTTCGTGAAGGTAATTGTGTATTGATTGAGAATTTTCTCTATATAATCGAAGAATTTTCTCATTTGGATAGGTTCAAATAATTATTTTGTAGTCTTTTGTATTCTCTATAACTTATATATCAATGAATACCCTAGATTTCCTTAGAAATATACGTTTTTGCACATGCATTACAGTTATTATTTTTTGATATTTTTCGACATATCGAGGGCTTCATAACAAATGGGCGTATAACAAAAGTACAGTTTTATAGGAGGGACAAAAATGTGAATAATACAAAACTGGTTGATTGTACAAGGCTGAAATTTGGAACACGCATCTTTCTAGGCATGACTTGTTTACTGTTAAGACTTATATACTTGTAACACACGTAGTTTTTAATAAACGGTAAGTACGCCTCTTTGTTTGAATCACAATTTAGAAAAATATCCGCTAAATAGGGCTAAATTTTGATACTAATTTGGGGTGTATAAAAAGAAATCTTTGTGTATTAGGTTGAGCCGATAATTTATTAATAAATTACTTTATTAATTACGTACTGTTGTAACAAACATAAATGCACTTGCACATGAACTTTAATTGCTTTAATAAAAAATAGAATAGTTTCCGTGTGCCCTTTTGTTACCACAAAAAACATTCAAAATATTTTTAAAACGACAGGCGCATAAACTATATAAAACTTATTTACTTATAGAAAATCAAAATCAGAAAAAAAAAACAATTTAAAAGCAATATTTAGTTTCGCCTGTTTCGTCTACGATATGCAGACCTAGATGCCATCAAATTTGCATCTTCATCTTCATCGTCACTTTGTGGGACAACGCGGGTCAAGGGTTTACGTGGCAAACTATTGTAAAATGAATGGTATGTGGTAGGTATTAAACCACTTCTACACATTTCTAATAAATCCTTAATTTTAGCACCAGTCAATGGAATTTGTGAATTATAGGCTTTAACCAAACTTTTAGATTCTTGTCTGGATAAACGTGTTCTGGGCTTAATGACTTCTTTAAAATCATCAGAGTACTCAAGTTTAAAATAAAACCTGCCGGGACAGTCTTTTCTAAACCGTAGCCATTTCACTCGATTCCAAGTTAAACCAGTACCGTCAGTTGCTTTGATAGAAGCAGGCCAAGCAGACTCCTTCATAGACTTGAAGTCGATAAAATTTTCGTGAGTTAAAAGATGTAACTTACACGGTTTAGTTTTCACAGCCAATCATCCGGAATGAAGATTCTCGCAGACTCAGAAGCTCTTTCTATTGCTGCGTGCATGTTGTCGCACTCCATGTGCGTATGCCCAGGCTCGAGAAATTTTAAGTCAATTACGTCTATCGTGCAGTCATTTGAAGTTTGAAGAGTCATCAGCATGTAAAGGAGAATAGAATTACGGTTTTGTCCTGGGCAACAATCTGAATGGAGAACTACGTGTGAAACATGAGTTGGTACTTGTTTTAAAAATAAATTAAGGCATGTGGATACCTCATTAGCGCCCCTATTTCCTTCGTATTCTGGCCATTTATAGCAGTAGCCTTGTTTAGTTGCTGTATCAAATACTGTGAAATTAAAACAAGCAATTTTCCTTTTGTAAAACACAGGTTTTCCAAGCAATAGTGGACTGTAGAGAACTGCCTCCATATCAAAATTAACACTCATGTATGAATGATCTTGCTCCGCTTTTTTCTTATCTTCTGCCTTCTCTGCATTAGCTTCTTGTTTCGTTTTTACATGTGCCCTGTACTCTTCTTTCTTTTCCTCTCGTTAATCCTCTGGTAACATTTCATAGTGATGGCACCAACACTGGTCTTTTCGCGGCTTGTGAAAGGCAATATTTTTCTTTAATAACATTTCCCTGTAAGAAGTTTTCGAAATTGGTTTTGCAATATTATCTTGTTGACATTTGTCCAAGTACAGATTATACATTTTTTCTTGATTTAAAATAGGTTCTAAGTAAACCTTTTTAGTGTCCTTTCGACACCAATGAGAAGGCACCGTAGGAAAAGATTCAATATGAGAGTTAGCATGTTCAACCAAAACATCTGGAAGTTTTATCCCAGGGGAATGTTTTCCCCTTTTATCTGGTGAAGCTATTTCAGCAACAGATCGTCTTTTTTTGTATAACGCTGTGCGAACCATTTGGCTGTAATATTTAAAACTCCCAGGAAAAAATTCTTACAGACTGGGTATTTGTTGTTATTATGAGAAAGTGTATATTTCAATGTATACTTTCGTCTTGAATTGACATTTCGAGAGCTCGTTGCATCGGAGCTCTCTATGTTTTTAATCAAAAAGTCTCGCTGTCGATCAATGTTTCCCAAGTTCCAAAATGCATTAAAAACATCTAATTTTGCGTCATCAGTTAATGCCGTATTGCATTGCCCTTTGCATTTACAATTATTTAACACTGCTTTTCTTTCTGGTTTTAGTCCCTTCTTACAGGTATAGTACTCCTTACCACTGTTTCTCAACTTTTTACGAATGTTTTGTTTCCATGAATGTTCATTTTTCCTTTTGGCTCTGCCTCTGTTACTAGAGGTCGGCTGTGCCGCTTCATCTCCAAAAGTTGACAAATTCACGACAGACGGCATGGCACGAGAAGAACTTGATGTAGGTGAATTCACAACATTCGATGTAGCAGAAGAAGTACTTAAACCAGGTGAATTTACAGCAGATGGTAAAGCAGAAGTACTTGTAACTGCTTCCACGTCAGGAGTCATTTGAAAAGAAATATTGAAAATGTCAGATCTATCTATTCTCAGACTTGAATCATGCCCAAATAAATTAACCGTCTCTACAGAACGCAGATCAGAAGGAGTTGTTAGTGATACAGATGGTGAAGGTGGCGACGGAGATGAGACAGGAACATTTCTCAGGTTCAAAGTTTCTGTGGTGAAGTCAGGATCTTCGACTGAATCATCATGCGAAACTTCAGATTCATAATCGGAATTAATTAACTGTTGCAACTCGTTAGCAATAGCGGCCTGTTCCAGTGTAACTGGTGATGCAGGAGGGGTATTAGTAGGTGTTTGGATATTTCCACATGCATCATGCATATTAATGGTACCAGTACCTGAGGGCCAATGGAAATTAAAAAGTTAAAGCAACGCTCTTATACAAATTGAAAGTAATCGTAGGTAGATTAGTAGCTAAACTAGCAATTTGTTATTTATTTAATAATTTTGATTGTTTTAAAAACACAATTAGTAGCACTCAAAAATGCTAATAAAACATACTGAATAAATAAAACATCATGTGCAAAAAAGGTCTTTTCAATTTAAAAATCGATCGAATTTACGTTACGTTTAGATAAGTACCTACCTACTCCGCGAACTCATGCTAGACCCTATGTTCCAAACATTTAATGGAGTAGGTAGGTACTTGACTTTTACTTATTATAAATACGTTAAATGCCTACTCAATAGGTAAACCTATTGAGTAGGAATTAAATACTTTATTAGGTATATCAAAAGTTTAGGCAAAAACTCATTTGTAACCAAAAATAGTCAATTAAATCAATAATAAAAGACTTACCGTCACCGTTATCGTTTCCTAGTGCCAAACTTATTATTCTGGAACTTCTCTTCATCTTTATATTTGTCCGTCTTTTATTACATAGATTTTTATCAAAACTTAAAAAATGAACTTCACTCGACTATGGGTAGCGGCGTACTGACTTGTTTCGATTGACGAGTCGCCATTGTAACATAAAGGCGTACACGCATACGCCTTCAAAAATTATCGAATACCATGGGCGTATGCACAGAAAACACTCAATACGCCTTTTTGTTGCAATGAAATTTTGAGTGGCGACTTGGCGTATAGGTTACGCCCGTTTGTTATGCAAGTTTTTCAAAATTTCATAACTGTAGATGGCGTATACACAGCTTACGCCTGTATGTTATAACCGTTTGACCATGTCACAAAATTACGCCTATTATTTACACGACCTATAAATATCCAAAAAAAATCAGAAAAATATGAGTCTTTAACTAAGTTGTGCAGCTTGTTTCATACTACCAATTGCACCAAAAAAAAAAAGGCATTTTTGCGTGTACGCCCCTTTGTTATGAAGCCCTCGATATGTATCCAGCGGTATAGGCCGATATTTGAATCCTCACTTTGTCATTCACAGTTTTTTTCTGATTCAGTGGCCTCTGACTCCAAAGGCCACTTTGAAGATGATGGTGCAAATAAAGGGTCAACTAATTAAATATTGTCATGATTTTCATTTTGGGACTTAAAAAGATAATTTAAATCTATCATTGTGTCACCATCATCTTCTTCACAATTTGAAAATTTTGAGTGAGGGTTGAATATATTTGATATGACGTGCGATTTGAATGAGAACATGAATGTATCAGCATCGGGGTTGTTATTCCGATAATTCATGGCTCAAATTATTTTCCAAAGAAATTTTCCAGGGGATCCTGGTTTAAGAACCTGGGATAAAAATATTCTACCCCATATTCAGAGAATAATAATTTTGATAATCCAAGAAAACTCTTCAATGTAATTATCCATCCTTCTAGGGATGGTACGCACATGTCTAGGTTTACCAGCCTGTATTGCCAATTTACTCTTGGTGTCAATATATTTCATATTTTTTACGTGCTGTACGTGCACTGAGCACTTGGGTTACTTTTTTCACTTTCATTTTGTTTTTTGGTGCGACATGATGAGAAGTTATCTTGGGTAACGCTCTTGTGTGACCCGACTTGCTGTCCAAGTCATAAATATACACTGTGACGAACATTTTAACGAAACATTTTAATTTGGAATCATCTATAGTGCCAATAAAATGGTTAAATCAATTGTAATGTTGACTAAAAAAAAGTTTCAGTTTTAATATTCATTTTTACTCTATCGACTTGGAAAGTAGTAATGCACTGATCATTCGTTCAATATCGTATATGAATGAAACACGTTCGTGAGCGTTGCGGCGGCCGCTGCGCACCGCTGACGCTAACAGCAGCTGATAAAAGTATACCCATAGGCGCGAGCTAGCGAGTACTTACGTAGATAGACTCCAGTTTGTCCTTCATACTTTACACGGGCTTAGGACCGTCGCAAATACCTATTTTATTTAAACTTCTTTGCGATTATTAACCACGATTGTTCTTTTCACAACAAATCAATTTATCAACGGACTGTAGGTATAAATATTTCAGGCGTATTTAAAAAATCGGAGCTATCTACAGAATAATTAACTTACATACCTATTTACAGTTTATTTACACTATTTACACTTCTCTGTATCGAAGCAACTGCTCAAAATGGAGTCCGCTGCGTTCAATACACAAACTTCCACGTTTAATGCAATTGTTTTTTAATTTTCTTAATGTGTCTCTATCACTTTTCACTTTATCAAAAGCGTCCACTATCGCAATGCGTAAATCATCACGGCTTTCATATTCCCGTGTATAAACAAGTCTTTTTATTTCCGACCATAAGAAAAATCCAGGGGCGTTAAGTCCGGGCTTCTAGGTGGCCAAGGCACTGGCCCTCCTCGACCTATCCACCGATCACTAAACTCATTGTCCAGGTATGCACGCACTACACTCGTGTAATGAGCGGGACAGCCGTCGTGTTGGTAGTACAAACCTCTCGAGTAAGCTAACGGCACATCGTCTATTAACTCAGATATGTCTCATTGTCCTTAACATCTCTAAGTACGAGATGCCGGTTAGATGACCTTCAATAAAAATAGGCCCTATTAATTGGTCGTTAATGATACCGGCCCAAACGTTCACACTGAAACGAACCTGGTGATGGTTTTCTCGTATCAAGTGGAGGTTAATTAGAGCCCAGTAATGCTCATTGTGCACATTGTATAGTCCCACTCGAGTAAACAGTGACTCGTCCGTCTAGAGTACGAGTATGTTGGCGTTTGTATTATTTAACAACCACTGGCAAAAGGCGATTCTTGCCGGTGCGTCAGTGTTGTTTATTACGTGAGCCTTCAGAATCAGAATCAGAATCATTTATTTGTAAACATAGGTCAAATTACAATAGAGTGTGAGATGTTATGGATAGGCAAGTCCTCTATGAAAATGATACGGATGTAATCCTTGTGTACGTAATATCTTCCATACGAAGTTTTGGCTAACATCGAATTCTCGTGCTGCCATCCTTGTGCTCCGCCGGGGATCGCGCTCGAAGTACTCAAGAACATCTTCTACAAACTCCGGCGAATAAAAATTAAAACGTCCTTGACCTTGCGCATGAGTAGGCGCACGAAATTGTCCGTGGTCGAGAAGACGTTGGGTTGCAGCCAAGATGGTAGGTGTGGAGGGAATTTGAGGGCTTTCAATTCCACGTAGCCGTAGTGCATTTAAATGCTCCGGCTGGGAATACAAGGCCGAGCCTCTTCCAAGCTGTAGTTGGCAGTAGCATACAGCTGTACCATTGCCAAGTACTCCACGTTTGAAAATTCGTACTGTCGACTCATTTTAGCGCTAATCAATGTAGCGTGCCGTCACGATGTTATGGTATTACTGACCGACTGAAAGCGAAGGACGCCTCACGATTACAGGTGAGTCCCGCGCATGTGCCTACGGGGCATACGACTCAGTGCAATGCCGTCATTGGTTGGACGACTCCGGCGCAACTTGGTAGCTTTGTTTTTATTGGCGAATACGATTTTATGTGACTCGATATTAAAACGCATAGTATTTCTATTTGTAGTATTTACCTACGTGTGATTGAATAGCGCTACTACTGGTGCCCACTTTTTCTCTGTAAACGATATGAATATCGACTATGATGGAAAAAAAATATATTTAATTAAATTAACGTTATATATATAGCTTCTGTTATTGATAAATAATTCTAAATTTTCTGTTCCAAAACGCTTTCAAAATCACCGTGTATAATTAAATAATAGGTAATTAAATATGAAAACGTTATCTACAGAAATCTTTCAAAATTAGTATATATATTTTTCTCTTAGGATAACACGGAACTCCACAGGCGGCGAATAAGGCTACTCCTGGTACTGACACCTTGATGGAGAGCTTCATTATCTGTATGGACAGTTCCAGCATCAGGATCCACTGCTGCTATCTGCATCTGAGCTTCTCTAAGCATATCTTCATTACTCAATTCAGGCACAGGAATATTTGCTCTATTACAAATGTTATGTAAAATAACACAAGTATTAACAATAGATGCAGCAACCTCCGGTCTGTAGTGTAGAACTCTGTGCACGAAAAGGCAACGAAAACGGCCTTTGAGAAGCCCGATAGTCCTTTCAATTGTGTTTCTAGTTTGTATATGAATATTGGTGTAAAGGCTCTCCGGTGTACCAGGAGCTGCATTAATGATTGGAGTCATTAGATATTTCCTTAGTGGATATCTTGAGGCACCTGGAACAATTTTTAATTATTTATATGTTTTTTCTTTAATAATATAGTATTAAGTTACTGTATAAGTTAACAAAACGACATAAAGACAGATTGGCACTGCCAATATCCAACCTCTCAATCTACCATTCGGGTCCGTATGTTATGTGTATAAAAATATACAATAAAATACCACAGACACTTAAAGATTTAAAATCTGATAGCATATTTAAAAAAAAGTTAAATAATTACTTATCACAAAAAGCCGAGCCGAGCCGAAATCCGACAAGCTAAAACTTTGCCTGTTTTTAAAAAAATATTAAAAGATTTTTATCTGTCATTATAAATACTGTTCTGATTCCCTATTTAATATATTATATATTCCAAATATGTATGGGTATATGTGTATGTATGTATGTGTATTTGTATATGTGTAATGTCCATAGATGTATATTTGTGTATGAATGTGTTTGTTTATGTTTGTAAATATTTTTAAATATTCACGTGATATTGTGTTACGTGTATGTATACTACCCTAAATTGTTAAATACCTAAAATCCATGATAAGGTTGTCTGCAAGAGATCGCTGTGAGCGATAAGACCGCCGATTGTTACGTTTACCTATTTGTAACTCATCTTTTGTTTTGTTTTTTCTATTAGTGTATACAATAAAGATATAATAAATAATAAATAAATAAATAAAAAGCATACTACTCTCTGCAAGAGTTTTTTGAAGATAGGCCACAATAATAATAACAATAAATACTGTTGTTTGTGATAATGAATTTTAAATTTATTTGCAAAACTAATATTATATAGAACTAAATTTATTAATTGCATTTATATGAAAAATAATTAGTGTAACGTTATTCTTCATAGTAACATAATAATCTTTGTAATTGGTAATTTAATTTAATGTATAAATATTTTAATTTAATGTCATACATGATAACGCCTAATACCAACAAAATTGCTGTGCCCTAGCAGGGTTTCATGTCTTTAGAACCAAAATTGTAATTAACACCTTATGTACACATGAACGCAATAAAAACTTTGACTTTGACTTTGAAAGCTAACCCTATGTAACAATACATGAATTATTTATATTTTTATGTTCAACTGATTACTTATAAAATAATTAGGTAAATGTATTTTTTGTCAAGCTCTTTTGTTTGAGCATTAAAATTAATTATTGAAAATAATTTTAAAGATTTTATTTACCACTAATTACCAAAAAAAAAAACAAATAAGTAGTTTAGTTAGCTTGAAGTAAATTAGGAAGGATCAATTATTATTTTTAATAGAATAATGTGTTTTCCTTACATGAAGTTTAAGTCTCTTCTAAAGCTACATAATTCTATTTCACTATTTATTGTAACCTTACCTAACAACCATGTGTATTCATTAAGATTCTCTAAGTGTTCTTTCAATGGGTGCACATTCCATATGAAAGAATCATGTGTGGCACCCCCATAGCTAGCATCCACACTGGTAATTTGCATATCTGCATCACAAATCTAAAAGGAAGTTGCACATTAAATAGATTGCTTAAATTCAAAGTATATACTTAACTAAGTTCCACATTATTGTGTATTACTACTTACCAATTGAACATTTAGGGAGTGATAGTGTTTCCTACAATAATACCGTTCTTCATGGTCTATACCTAGGTCTCATAATAGGGTAGATGACTGTCAAGTCAATTGAGTAACTTTTTTTTAAACGTCAAAACGCTAGACGCGGTACATTTTTGTATGAAATACTTTTTCGTGACGTCATACCTAGCTATTGTCAAATCATTTATATTTAATGTTGATATCAAGATATCAAATCAATAAAGACATTAAATTGATAATGGAGGATAATTCAGGTTCTATTTTGAGATGTTCCATTTAACGATGCAGGCGAAATAATTTATTTTAAACCCAGGAATCTACCCTATTGCAACTTGTGTGCAATCAATGCACCCCAAAACACCAGGTATATTGAACTTTTGGTAAAATCTGAAAAAAAAATCATCTTTATTGCCATGTAATAAGTAACTATTGATATTCAAGAAATTTCAACAATATAATATAATAATTGTTACTATAATTGTTCAACAATAAAAATAATTTATTAGAACACTGTTCACCTAGCTCGTGTTTTATTTCTTTCCTCTGGAGTTTGATTAAAGTGTATGTACTTTCTCCTCATGTTTGGAGAATTAATGCATGCAGTAACTTCAGCTATCACCATTGAGTTATATGTACTAACGTATTAGAGAAGTCATCCTAAGCAAAAATCATTCTTCATTTTGTTAAGAATCAAAACTAAAATCCGCTGGAGCGCTGAAAGCCGTCTAACAATACTGTATAAACACGCTGCGGTAGATCGCTGCTAGGATTTAGTTTTCTCGAGACTAAAAGGTCGGAAGCGCCGTGATTTTCATGGCGCTTACGGCCTGGTCACGACTTTGGTCTTAGCGAATCGCGGCGCGGCGAGCGGGTCGGCGTCGTCGGTGAGCGGTGCGTTTTGCACGCCACGTACCCTCAGTAGCGGTTAGTTGCAGCGGCCACGGTGGACGTATTTAGGTAGTCAAAACGTGTTCAAAATCATGGCGTTAACAAAATTATCTCTTCTCTGTTTAGAAAGCAGTACATTTTTAAAACAAGATATTCTTAATATGAGAGAAGGAGTGCACGAACTAAATAAAGATCGGTATTTAAATGGCGAATTTCGTGACCTATACAAAGCTTACAGAAAATATTCAAATAAGTTTTATGAGTACACAAGAATGAGTGTGAAAACTTTGATTACATTCTGCAGCACATAGAAGTATATTTAAATAAGTAGTCACCAATCCAGAAAAATTGTTTCTCACTTTGAGGTAAGTGTAAATAAAATACAAATAATTGTCATGTAATCACGCAAATATTATTTTTTTATTTTTCTTATACCTACTCATAATTGTAATAATAAGTATTTTTGATATTACAATAATCACAGATTGAGTTTTATTTAGGTACTAGGTATTATTTATTTATTTATTTAAAAGTAATTGAATAATCAGCCTTTAGTATTTTACTATCTACATATTACTACGTAGCGGGAGGCGGTTGTGTGTAGTAACCGCGTGATGTATAGTTATCTCCATACATGTTCGAAACCAATGTACCACCCCATTTATAACAAATATATAATTTGAATTTGAATTGAATTTGAATGCATCCATCAGAACTTGATTTATTTTATTTCGCACTCTGATTTTCTGAATGAAATTCAGTTTTTGCATTTCAGGCAAAATGCTCATTAGATAATGATAATCCTCTGTTTTTTCAACATCTGCTGTATTTTGATTCTTATTGACTTCTTGTTCCAAAATTTTCAGTTTTTTTTTTCAATTTCTAAATATTCGGCCCAAATATCAGTAACTTTTCGTTTGCGGGAAAAAACAGGTATTTCCGAATGCGAAGTACTTGGTTTTGGGGTGACATTGATACCTCACGTGGCCGGAGATTTTCCAAAGATGACGGCGGCGAAAGCGTAGATTGGAATTCAGATCGAAAAGAAGCATCTAAATCTTGATACTCATTTTCAGTAAGATTGAACTCGTTTTCTGCTGGCATAAATTCTTCTTTTAAAAATGTCATTAAGCTGAAATATTTCCACTCCGACATAGAATTCTCGTCATCGGGGCTGGGGTCCCCGGAGCGTGAAGTCGCAATCTTCCTCAATTCTTTTCTATAGGCATCCTTAAGATTTTTCCATTTTTTCTTCAATTGTGCAACTGAAATAAAAGTTATCCTTAATAGATAAGCTATAGAATTTATAATATTTTTTTTCAGGTACCTTGCACATGGGACATCTTACAAGTTACTGTCGCATTCATATCGCCTTGGTCGAAGTACAGTTGGTAATTGGTAAATTACGTCCTGGCCGGCAGATGGGGTACTTGTCTCAAAAATTATTTGTACATCATTTTCAACATTTTGTACTTCCATATGTCACTCGAACATGTTTATTTCATACTTTTGTACAATATTAAATATGTCAGTCTTAGCTAAGTTTTGGTAATACGGTGTAAGATTGAAAACTTGTCAATTGGATTTTCCTCTGTAGTGTTATTTTGATTTTTCTTTAATACATACTCCAACAAAGTAGCAGCAGTAGACTTTGGTTTGTCAGTTGTTTCCTGAGCTGGTGAAAGTAATCCTGTTCGATGGGATGTATGAACTGGCGATGGAATAGATATTATCACTTCTTCGTCCCTCAAAACTGATGGAGACTGTGCAGAGTGTGAAGAACCACTGTTTAAATCCGTATCTAATGTACTATCTTCACTTTGAGCACTTATATTGCTAATTGTTTCTCTTTCTTGAAAATACGGCCGAGGAAATGACAACTGCTCGTGTTGTTTATAATGTTTTTGTGATTCACGTCTTTGGCCACTTCTCATTGCTGTATTCTTTATGGATTTACGGTATTGATCCCGAATATTATTCCACGGCGATTTGCACACCTTTGCTGGAAAGATAATAACAATTTTACAACTGTCAATGTTGGTTCTTATGGAAAGAATAGTGATGGAGGAATTTTTGCTAACTCTAGTCTGGGAAAAGAACTTCAAAGAAACAACTTGACTTTACCTGAAGCTTCGTATCTACCAGGCAGTTCAACAACAGCTCCATATGTTCTTGTAGGAGACGAAGCTTTACCTCTCAAAACTTATTTAATGCGACCGTATCCAGGGACCAATTTGAGCACCGATAAGCGAATTTTCAACTTTCGTTTATCTCGTGCAAGGAGGGTAGTGCCTCCTTGCACGAAAGTTGATAAACGAAAACACATTTGGACAGTTGACATTAAAATTCCGAATTTATAATAGACGCATTCAAGCTTTACCAAAAAATGTTGATAATATAATACTTTCTACGTGTATCCTTAATAATTTTATAAAAAAATATGACAAAGAAACTTTGTTTGGAGAAGTTGCAAGCACAAACGAAACTCTTGCAGCATACGACGATTTACCAGCTGTCGGTTTAAATGCTTCAAGAGAGACTTTTCATGTAAGGGATACGTTCAAATCTTATTTTATTTCTCCGGCTGCCGCAGTGCCTTGGCAAAACAATAGAATTTAAGTTGTTGTCCCTCAATAAAAGTGGAAAAAAAATCAACTATTTCATACAAAGTGGTAAATAACGGATCAAAATGTATGAAATAGCTGTTTTGTTTTCGCGATTTGACATGGGTCGTGGACATATGGTGTTCTGTCAAACAGGTATCCATTCCTCGTGTGGAATTATGTGGTGATGTTCTTCTCGCAAAACATCTCCATGAAGTTTCGGGCACCTTAGGCATCTGTAAGGAAAATACTCACGCCTGGACTGACTCAACAGTAGTTCTCGCCTGGTTGAGTAGTCACCCCAGCTGCTGGAAAACTTTTGTAGAGAATCGAGTGTCTGATATACTTACCACCATGGAGATCAGGTAATGGTCGCATGTCCTAGGGGGACAACCCTGCAGACTGTGCTTCACTCGGTGTAAGTCCTTCTGAGCACGCCGATCTTGAGCTGTGGAGCCAAGGACCTAGTTGGCTGAAAAATAAAGACATAACTTATAGTAGGAGAGAATTAAAGAGACCTTGAGGAAAGAAGGTCCATAATTTCATGAAATGCTGTAGTAATTGAAACGAGGGAGGATGCTATGTTTACCAAGTATTCATCTTTGTAAACGGTTTCTGAAATTTAAAAAATCTAACTAAGGCGGGGTCAAATGTACAAATTTTCTATCAAATAAGGAAATTCAAGGCGCTTTACTCCCTTGTTTAAAAATGTGTCAAAGGGAATATTTTGGCTCAGAAATAAATACCTTAAGGTAAGAAATTAATTAATTAATTTCTCAATTTCATGTTTTATTGTTCGTACCATACTTTCTGTCATTCCAAGTAATGTCCACCAAGAGTTTGAGTACAGTTTCGCAATGTGCGTTTTTATCATTCTTATTGTGTGGCCTTTGGTATATTCGAACCCTTTAGTCATGAAAACAGCTATTTGCCCCAAAACAAATGCCAAGTTTTTTATGTTAGTTCTGTTTATTGTTATGGTCAGTAGTGCGTCTGCATTATGAACAAAAAATCCCTTTGAAGTGCTGCTCTCGAAAAACACCATTTCTTCGCCGTTATATCTTCTGAACTCTACACCCGCTTTGTTCATATGGAGAGTCTCAAATATCTTACTTTGCTTAGGATAAAACTTTATGGGTGGTTTCTCTATAACGGGTATTATTTCAAGACCTAAACATCCTTTTACGAACCTAGTGAATTTGTTTTCATCTGTCGAATGAAGAATTTTTACTACAGGATAATTATGAAATGTGAAAGATGAAATATTCTTTTATTCGGTAATAAGGAATGTTGTTTGTTCTACAGAAGTATAAAATATTGATGCATAACTCAGTGATACTTTTATTCTGGCCTTTGTCAACAGGTGAGTCCGCCATCAATGCTGATGCCCTATACTGCGGTTGTAACAATGCGTGAGAGATGTATATAAAGTCTGGGCTTAGACCTTTTAGTATTGGTAGGTAGCGGAACCTCTTGTCCATTTGGCTCACTATGTAATTTAGGATGTTGGGCACACTACGTATATCTAGGTTGCTGTTCAACAATATGTTTCTAACCTGATCAAGATAGTAGTCAGGGACATCTACATATTCGATCATATTGTCTAAGTTTAAAGTCTGTAGGATTGAAGGCTTAAGGGGAGAACTAGACAAGAAAGGGGCACTTACCTCGCTCAATCCTTACTTGGATCATGAGCAGGTTTTGAGAGTTGGCGGCAGGTTGTAGAAAGCCAACCTCCACGAAGACGCTAAGCATCCTATCATACTTCCTCGTAAGTCTCACTTGACTCACCTTTTTATAGTGGATGCACATGAGCGTACCTTGCATGGTGGACCTTAGTTGGTTCTCAATTACTTGAGATCCAAGTATTTGATAATAAGTGTAAAGAGCGTTGTTAAACAATACATCAGAAGGTGCGTGGTCTGCATGCGATACGCCGCTCGGTCCAAATCTTCATTAATGGGGTCGTTGCCCTCAGTAAGAGTCAATGCCAGCCGACCATTTTCTAGGGTGGTGTTGACTACGCATGTCCCATTAGCATTAGGTCGGCGGAGGAACGTGATCATCATACAACTAAGGGCTACATTTGTTTGTTTGTGCGCATGGCCACATCGCACATCGCAGGCCTTTTTAGCAGCGGTTAAACGTTTTATAGCTCGTAGAGGGCTGTATACGTATATTGAGTTGTGGAGTGACAACGGCACCACATTCGTAGGAGCTAACAAGGAGCTAACGGCATTGCTTACTCATCAAGGGTCCGTTGTAGCACCTAAATTAGCCAATTGGTTGGCAACCAATGGAACAAGCTGGCGATTTATCCCTCTCCATTTAGGAGGCCGGGGTGAAGTCAACCGTCAAAGTAAAAGAATAATCGGTACGAGTACACTTACCTTTGAGGAACTGAGTACAGTGTTGGCCCAAATACAGGCCTGCTCAAACTCTAAACCCCTTCCGGCTATCAGCACTCATCCTGATGATTCATACCCATTGACACCGGGTCACTTTTTGATAGGAGAAACTTTGTTATAACTGAATTATGAAAACTCTAATCCCAGCACATTAAAACTAAAACCACACCGACTAAAACCACACGGTGTGCCCTCTTTGCGCTTTTGTTTTAGGGGGGGTCCAGGTAGTTATCGCCTTCTGGACCCCTCCCGGCGCCGGCCCGCTCCTGGTGCGGGCTCGGTCTCAAAAATTTTACCTCTCTTTAGGCGACGTCCGGCACACGCGGACGCCGCCCCCTCGCGGCTGGCCAAACTAAAACAACTGTCGCTACCGGCCATGGAGCGAATTACGGCAATTATGCCATTCACAAAACCACGATTCTCACCATACACGTTAAGAAAACAGTTTTGACAAACTTTTACTAAATTACCTTCATTTTCAATAAAGTACTCTACAGCTTCTCTTTTCTTTTTGATTTCAACCTGTTTAACTCTAATTGGCGGTGTTAATAATATATGGCTACTCAAATGTAAACGTTGCATATCTCTTGTTTCCATAGCGCGATAATCCGCAAAAACTCTTTGTAATTGTGTATTCGTAAATTTTGTTTTACATTTTAATCTGCATTCTTTTAGTACACCTACAGATTTACCCAATATTTTTTTCCCAGCTTGATTTATGTATTCTTCCCCCTTTTTATTTTTTTCTGTTCTTTCTTTACGGAGTTTTCTTTGCATCATACCGACACCACGCTTCCTTTTTCTTCTAACGTCATCCTGTGTTTCAGAAACCAATGCTGGGACCGCAATGCTTCTAATGCTTCTAGGGGTAGATGTCTTGCTAGATGACGCTGATGAGACGTGTTCTACATGTGTACCAGCAGGTAATCAATTACAATCCTGCACATCGTCATCAGAACTATAATCTTCACCGAGAGAAGTACGATCAGAACTATTAGCTCGATTACCTGATGGGCCGGGTAGAGATTGCAAAACATCTTGCTGAGCTATGGCAGTACCTGACGGACCGGGCAGAGATGACAAAATATCCTGCTGAGCTACTTGACTACCCGACGGGCCGGGCAAAGATTGCAAGATATCCTTCTGAGCTAATGGAGTACGTTCTCTCATACATTGTTTCACAGCTAAATCCTAAAATGAAAAAAAAACAACGTTAGGCCCGGGTGCCAGTATTTTATATAATATACTAGGCACAAACAGTCATATCAACTATTACAATATTGCTCACTAAAATGCCTACTTACTCTCGCAATGCACACTGACGCGATTTGAATAAAATAACAATCAAAATAATGATAAACATACCTCTGGATCTTCTTGTCTCATAGCTAACTCCAACAACTTCTTACAGCGAGCACTCATCATTTTAACAGTAATTATAACCTATCTTAATGTTCTTTTACCGGCGTCATAACGAAAACTAACAATAAACTATGAAATGTGCGGTACGCGAAACAATAGTGACACGACACGTTATGACATGTTTCCCGCTAACCAAGTAATTTTTGATCATAAGTTGATAAGTGTGCTTTTGTCATATTCTGATCAATAAAAAGCGCATTGTCCTTTCGGTCAGATCTAAATAAAATCACTTAACGCAATATGACCAAAACAAAAGTTGAAATATGAAAGTTATCACAATCTGATTAGTATTCAATACAACAGTAATATTTTGCATGTAGTTATCCTGATGTGACCAAATGAAAGAGCATTTTTTGGCGATTATACCTTTATTAATAAGTCGTATTGAGCAAAAATGCACTTATCATTGTCTGATCTATGATCACAGATATAACTCAATGACTATCACTGTTGAGACAGTCTGTTGCGCCATGCTATGTGCACTGATGTCTCCAATTAGTCTTTGATAGGACCCAGTACCATAAAATGACAGGGCAGTTAATATCTAAAACAATAAAGTATTTTAACTTTTTTGTTAAAAAAGTGGACGGTACAAATTTAAGTATTACAAATAATATGAAAGGATCTATAACCCTTCATCAGACGCGAGTGCAGTTTTCATATGCTTAACCGGCTAGATCCTTTAGCATGTAAACATTAAAGTATTAAACCACATAAATTGTAAGGAACTCACTGAATTACATTACAATTAAATTAGAAAAAACTGAAAGTAGTTGGGTGCATACTAACTTATTTTTATACTTTGAGGTTACTTGTATATTTATAACTCATCTGTTGGTTCCTACCCAGGACAAATAATGCTGTGATGAGCATGATCATTTGTTCTAAAGCGCTATCCACACATTTCCGGGTCAGATCTATCCGTGTTCCGAGTTGTCCGTTTCAGTGTTCCCCTCAGGGACGTGCCAGCAGTCACCCGTGTTCACACGTATCAGAGAAATCGGTATCAGTGTAATCGGTTCCTTTCTGATACGCAAACTTCACGATGTCTTTGTTTAACCAAGAAGAGTTAGAAATGATTGCAATAGCGCTAGATGAAGAAGAAGCAGATGACCAAGAAGACTATCAGCAGGCAATAAAACGTATTTGTGAGCTGTGGGAAGATAGAGAAACTGCAGGAGAATACAACACATTATGCCTGAAACTCACGAGACACCCTAAATATTATTATGATTACTTCAAAATGTCAGAATCTACTTTTCAATTGCTACTACAAAAGCTACAAGATGGTTTGAGAAAAAAGATACTTACTGGAGACAATCTATATCGCCAATGGAAAGACTCGCTGTTACGTTAAGGTAAGTGTAAAAATAAAATTATTTTATTTTAAATGTAATGTAATTTTTAGTTATTGATCAAAGGGGTTTTACACATCAAATTATATTTAAAAAGTATTTGTAATTACTTAATTAGGCTTGAAATTGGGAAAAGTACTGTTCTAAGGTGGAGTCATCTTCATGTACATTTTTGTTTTCTGTATCCTTAGAAGAATTTCGATTATTTGTAGGATTCAGAATACTCTCGGATAAAGTTACAGTCTCTGCTGATTCTCCTTGCATACTCGTTGGGGCACTTGTAGATGTAGATGGACTTGGATGTGTAATTTCTGGTAATTCTTCTTGCACTTGTAAATTACGTCCTGTGCCGGCAGATGGGGTACTTGTCTCAAAAATTATTTGTACATCATTTTCAACATTTTGTACTTCCATATGTCGTAAACATGTTTATTTCATACTTTTGTACAATATTAAATATGTCAGTCT
The DNA here is from genome assembly GCA_902825455.1 of Arctia plantaginis. Classification (NCBI taxonomy): domain Eukaryota; kingdom Metazoa; phylum Arthropoda; class Insecta; order Lepidoptera; family Erebidae; genus Arctia; species Arctia plantaginis. The sequence goes on along the minus strand of CADEBD010000289.1, from coordinate 2,776,103 downwards.
TAGCTAAGTTTTGGTAATACGGTGTAAGATTGAAACTTGTCAATTGGATTTTCCTCTGTAGTGTTATTTTGATTTTTCTTTAATACATACTCCAACAAAGTAGCAGCAGTAGACTTTGGTTTGTCAGTTGTTTCCTGAGCTGGTGAAAGTGATCCTGTTCGATGGGATGTATGAACTGGCGATGGAATAGATATTATCACTTCTTCGTCCCTCAAAACTGATGGAGACTGTGCAGAGTGTGGAGAACCACTGTTTAAATCCGTATCTAATGTACTATCTTCACTTTGAGCACTTATATTGCTAATTGTTTCTCTTTCTTGAAAATACGGCCGAGGAAATGACAACTGCTTATAATGTTTTTGTGATTCACGTCTTTGGCCACTTCTCATTGCTGTATTCTTTATGGATTTACGGTATTGATCCCGAATATTATTCCACGGCGATTTGCACACCTTTGCTGAAAAGATAATAAAACAGATAATTTAACATTTTTGTTTGTTACAGATTCCTGACAACAGGAGATTCGTTTAAAACAATTGCGTTAAGCTATCGAATGGGGTTTAGTACTGTGCAAGAAATTGTAACGAAAACTAGTCAATGTGTTGACACAAATAGGCCAACAAATGAGACGTGGAAATCAATAGCTGACGACTTCAATACACTTTGTACTCGTAATTTTCCAAATTGCATTGGAGCTCTTGATGGAAAACATTTTAACATCCAGTCACCGCCTAACAGTGGATCACTATACTTCAACTATAAAAAAAACATTCTCATTTGTGCTTATGGCGTTAGTTGTGCCAATTATAATTTTACAACTGTCAATGTTGGTTCTTATGGAAAGAATAGTGATGGAGGAATTTTTGCTAACTCTAGTCTGGGAAAAGAACTTCAAAGAAACAACTTGACTTTACCTGAAGCTTCGTATCTACCAGGCAGTTCAACAACAGCACCAAATGTTCTTGTAGGAGACGAAGCTTTACCTCTCAAAATTTATTTAATGCGACCGTATTCAGGGACCAATTTGAGCATCGTTAAGCGAATTTTCAACTTTCGTTTATCTCGTGCAAGGAGGGTAGTGGACAACACATTTGGACAGTTGACATCAAAATTCCGAATTTATAAGAGACGCATTAAAGCTTTACCAAAAAATGTTGATAATATAATATTTTCTACTTGTATTCTTCATAATTTTATAAACAAATATAACAAAGAAACTTTGTTTGCAGAAGTTGCAAGCACAAACCAAACTCTTGCAGCATACGACGATTTACCAGCTGTCGGTTTAAATGCTTCAAGAGAGACTTTTCATGTAAGGGATACGTTCAAATCTTATTTTATTTCGCCGGCTGCCGCAATGCCTTGGCAAAACAATAGAATTTAAGTTGTTGTCCCTCAATAAAAGTGGAAAAAAAATCAACTATTTCATACAAAGTGGTAAATAACGGATCAAAATGTATGAAGTAGCTGTAAGGAAAATACTCACGCCTGGACTGACTCAACAGTAGTTCTCGCCTGGTTGAGTAGTCACCCCAGCTGCTGGAAAACTTTTGTAGAGAATCGAGTGTCTGATATACTTACCACCATGGAGATCAGGTAATGGTCGCATGTCCTAGGGGGACAACCCTGCAGACTGTGCTTCACTCGGTGTAAGTCCTTCTGAGCACGCCGATCTTGAGCTGTGGAGCCAAGGACCTAGTTGGCTGAAAAATAAAGACATAACTTATAGTAGGAGAGAATTAAAGAGACCTTGAGGAAAGAAGGTCCATAATTTCATGAAATGCTGTAGTAATTGAAACGAGGGAGGATGCTATGTTTACCAAGTATTCATCTTTGTAAACGGTTTCTGAAATTTAAAAAATCTAACTAAGGCGGGGTCAAAATGTACAAATTTTCTATCAAATAAGGAAATTCAAGGCGCTTTACTCCCTTGTTTAAAAATGTGTCAAAGGGAATATTTTGGCTCAGAAATAAATACCTTAAGGTAAGAAATTAATTAATTAATTTCTCAATTTCATGTTTTATTGTTCGTACCATACTTTCTGTCATTCCAAGTAATGTCCACCAAGAGTTTGAGTACAGTTTCGCAATGTGCGTTTTTATCATTCTTATTGTGTGGCCTTTGGTATATTCGAACCCTTTAGTCATGAAAACAGCTATTTGCCCCAAAACAAATGCCAAGTTTTTTATGTTAGTTCTGTTTATTGTTATGGTCAGTAGTGCGTCTGCATTATGAACAAAAAATCCCTTTGAAGTGCTGCTCTCGAAAAACACCATTTCTTCGCCGTTATATCTTCTGAACTCTACACCCGCTTTGTTCATATGGAGAGTCTCAAATATCTTACTTTGCTTAGGATAAAACTTTATGGGTGGTTTCTCTATAACGGGTATTATTTCAAGACCTAAACATCCTTTTACGAACCTAGTGAATTTGTTTTCATCTGTCGAATGAAGAATTTTTACTACAGGATAATTATGAAATGTGAAAGATGAAATATTCTTTTATTCGGTAATAAGGAATGTTGTTTGTTCTACAGAAGTATAAAATATTGATGCATAACTCAGTGATACTTTTATTCTGGCCTTTGTCAACAGGTGAGTCCGCCATCAATGCTGATGCCCTATACTGCGGTTGTAACAATGCGTGAGAGATGTATATAAAGTCTGGGCTTAGACCTTTTAGTATTGGTAGGTAGCGGAACCTCTTGTCCATTTGGCTCACTATGTAATTTAGGATGTTGGGCACACTACGTATATCTAGGTTGCTGTTCAACAATATGTTTCTAACCTGATCAAGATAGTAGTCAGGGACATCTACATATTCGATCATATTGTCTAAGTTTAAAGTCTGTAGGATTGAAGGCTTAAGGGGAGAACTAGACAAGAAAGGGGCACTTACCTCGCTCAATCCTTACTTGGATCATGAGCAGGTTTTGAGAGTTGGCGGCAGGTTGTAGAAAGCCAACCTCCACGAAGACGCTAAGCATCCTATCATACTTCCTCGTAAGTCTCACTTGACTCACCTTTTAATAGTGGATGCACATGAGCGTACCTTGCATGGTGGACCTTAGTTGGTTCTCAATTACTTGAGATCCAAGTATTTGATAATAAGTGTAAAGAGCGTTGTTAAACAATACATCAGAAGGTGCGTGGTCTGCATGCGATACGCCGCTCGGTCCAAATCTTCATTAATGGGGTCGTTGCCCTCAGTAAGAGTCAATGCCAGCCGACCATTTTCTAGGAGTGGTGTTGACTACGCATGTCCCATTAGCATTAGGTCGGCGGAGGAACGTGATCATCATACAACTAAGGGCTACATTTGTTTGTTTGTGCGCATGGCCACATCGCACATCGCAGGCCTTTTTAGCAGCGGTTAAACGTTTTATAGCTCGTAGAGGGCAGTATACGTATATTGAGTTGTGGAGTGACAACGGCACCACATTCGTAGGAGCTAACAAGGAGCTAACGGCATTGCTTACTCATCAAGGGTCCGTTGTAGCACCTAAATTAGCCAATTGGTTGGCAACCAATGGAACAAGCTGGCGATTTATCCCTCCCCATTCTCCAAACTTTGGAGGGATTTGGGAGGCCGGGGTGAAGTCAACCAAATTTCACCTTAAAAGAATAATCGGTACGAGTACACTTACCTTTGAGGAACTGAGTACAGTGTTGGCCCAAATACAGGCCTGCTCAAACTCTAAATCATTCCGGCTATCAGCACTCATCCTGATGATCCATACCCATTGACACCGGGTCACTTTTTGATAGAAGAAACTTTGTTGCTCGCACCCGAACTGAATTATGAAAACTCTAAACTCAGCACATTAAAACGCAGGCAATTGACTCAGATTGACGTAAGAGCCGACTAAGGGAGCGAAATACGCAGGACACCAGCACTGCAGAGAGAAGAAAAAAACCCTTTTTTTTTTTTTTTTTTTTTACGTGTGGAAATCCCCTCGGACCGTCACCCCGCCGGGGCTCTCGTTCGGCGGGGCGGTGTGTCGGACTCGAACCGACTAAAACCACACGGTGTGCCCTCTTTGCGCTTCCAGTTTAGGAGGGGTCCAGGTAGCTATCTCCTTCTGGACCCCTCCCAGCGCCGGCCCGCTCCTGGCGCGGGCTCCGTCTCAGTGGACCCTCTCTTTAGGCGGCGTCCGGCACACGCGGACGCCGCCCCCTCGCGGCTGGCCAACTAATGCGGGTGGAGGGGAGAACCCATCCCGTCCACCCGCGGCCACACTCAGGGCGGCATGAGGCGCAGGTGAGCGCGCCTCCGCCGCCCGGTTCGCCGGCGGCGGATCAGGTCCGAGTGGAGGTCGTCCTCCCGGGCCTTCTCCGCCGCCTCCTTCTGCGAGATTACCTCCTCGCAGAAGGTTGCGACCGCGGTAAAACAACTGTCGCTACCGGCCATGGAGCGAATTACGGCCGGTAGCGAGAGATCTGCGCCGATGACTGCAGTGAGGGCCCGGCGCTGCGTCGCCCATGCGGGGCAAACCGCCAGCGTGTGCTGGGCCGAATCCTCACCGCAGTCGCAGTGGTGGCAGGCGGGACTCGATTCCCTCCTAGCGACCGAGTACAGGTACTTTCCGAAGCAACCGTGCCCGGAAAGCACCTGCGTCAGCCGGAAGGAAAGGGTCCCGTGCTGCCGCCCTGCCCACTCGGCGATGACCGGCTGGAGAGCCTCCACGGCGGCGAAGCCAGCGCGTGGAGTCTCCAGCCGGAACGACCATCTCACCATAGTGGCTCGGCGAGCGGCTTCGCGCCACTCGCGCACGTCTTCGGGCGGAGGGCGAAATCCGCTCTCCGCCCGGAAGTCAGCCACTCGCCGATAAACTTCGGCGAGCACTTCCGCCTCCAAATCCCACGGGGGTGTTCCGGCCAAGGCGCAAGCCGCCTCGGTGGACACCGTGCGGTATCCGCGTATGGCTCTGACCGCCAATATCCTCTGGGGGCGCCAGAGGCGCGCCCTATTCGGGGCGGTCAGAGCCGCCACCCACACCGGTGCACCATAAAGCGCCATGGACCGGACAACCCCCGCGTACAGCCGCCTCGTGGGAACACTGGCCCCACCCAAATTGGGCAAAAGTCGCCCTAGGGCGGAGGCAGTGTCCACCAGCTTCGGACCAAGCTGTCGGAAGTGCTCGTCGAAGAGCCACCTACCGTCTAGGACCAGACCCAGGTACCTCATCTGGGCCCGGACCGGTACGAGGACCGAGCCGACCTCGATTGAGGCGCCGGCGGGTGGACCACGACGGGGCCCATGAAATAATAGGGCCTCCGTCTTATCCAGGGCCACCCGCAAACCCAACGCCTCAATGCGCCCGACCACCAGGGAAACTCCCGTGGCGGCCAGGCGCGCCGCCTCCTGGAAGTTAGCCCCCCGGGCCGTGAGCAAGGTGTCATCCGCGTAGCAGATTACACCCAGCCCGGGGGGGAGACGCCCTCGTAGGGCCCAGTCGTACCCGATGTTCCACAGGAGCGGTCCTAGGACAGACCCCTGCGGAACACCGCACGACATGGCCCTGCGTCTCAAGACGCCATCTCGGTCCTCGTACATGACGGTTCGCTCCTCAAGATAGTCTGCCACCAGCCGCCTCAGGTACTCCGGCACTCCGTGATAGCGGAGCGCTTCCCTGATGCAGCTGAATGGCAGACTATTGAAGGCGTTGGCGATGTCCAAAGACACCGCCAACACCACTCCGCCGCAGCTCACGGCCTCCTCGGTCACGGCCCTAAGGCGCATCACGGCATCGATCGTCGAACGCCCCTCTCGGAAACCGAATTGGGCATCCGACAGATCGGGGCCGACCTCGCAAAGGTGCCGGACGATGCGGGCAGAGAGCACCCTCTCAAAAAGTTTGCCCGCCTCGTCCAGCAACACGATAGGCCTATAGGCCGCGACCGATTCGGCAGGCCGTCCCGGCTTCTGCAGCAGGACCAGCTTCCCGCATTTCCAGCGCTCAGGGAAGCGTCCGGACGCCAGGCTAGCGTCCAACACCCCCCTGAGGTGGTCCGACATGTAGTCGAGGGCTCGGGCCATCACTCGGGCTGGAACCCCGTCCGGCCCGGGAGCGGTGTTCTTGGATCGAATCCGTAGAACAGCCGCCCCCAACTCCGATTCCCTGACGGGCGGAACATCAGCCTCGCTGCCCCCGTCGTCTCCGGCTGATGCAGCCATCGACGGGGGTGTGTGCTCCGCCCTCTGCGGGAATAGGCCCTCGACCACTTCCTGCAGGAAGCTGGGCTGGAGAGTCTCCGTAAGGGGGGGGCCCGACGTGCGGAGCTTTTGACGCACCGCACGATAAGGGCGACCCCAGGGGTCACGCTCGAGACTCTCCAGCATCTCCTCTCTACACGCATCCTTGGCGCGGCAGATGGCCAGCCTCAGAGTTTTCCGAGCTTCTCGGTACTCCTCATGAAGCCGGTCCACCTCCTCACCGACCCCGCGGTGACGTCGCCGACTACGGGTGAGGGACCTCCGGGCACGTACACAGGCCGCACGGAGGTCCGCCAACTCCTGGGACCACCAGTAGACCTCCTTCCTTGGAGGCCGACAACCACGAACGCGGGGCATGGCCGCATCGCAAATCTGCGTAATCGCATTGCAGAAGCGACCAGCCCCCATGTCGACCTCCTCGGTCGGGGCCTGCGGAGACAGCCAAGAGTAAATAATGGCCGCCTCCTCTAGTAGGTCCCTGTCGAGCTTGGCGATAGCCCACCGCGGGAAGCGGGAAGGGCGCCGCGCCGCGTGACCCCTACTGGGGTCCTGGGACCGGGAGAGCTCGAATCGGATGTACAAATGATCCGAGAGCGTCTCGACCTCTTCCAGGACACACCAGTTCCTTACTCGTGCGGCGACTGCAGGGGTAGCGAACGAAAGGTCCACTATCGACCCCCCCTGCTGTCGCACGCACGTGTTGGTGGAGCCCCTGTTCAGCAAACAGAGGCCCACCGACGCCGCCCACTCCTCGACGGCTTCGCCCCTGGCGTCCGTCGCAGGGGAACCCCACGCAATGGACTTTGCGTTGAAGTCCCCCAGCACGAGGACGTGCCCAGACACTAGTCGCCGCATCGAGGCCTCCAAGTTGTTAAGGAAGACCTCGAAGTCGTTCAAGCTCCGGTTGGGGGAGAAATATACACCATAAATGGTGATTCCCCCCCAATCGGCGGCAACATATCCAGTACCCTTGTCTCTTAGCGACAAGGGCGGGGAATGAGCCGCCGTGGAGCCGACGACTGCCACGGAGCCGTCCCGGTCACCCATCCAGTTTGGACGGGGAGGGACAAAATAGGGCTCCGCGACTACGGCAACACCTATCGACCACTGTGCCATGGTTTGCAGGAAGAGATCCTGCGCCGCAGCACAGTGGTTCAGATTCGTCTGGACCAGGAGGTTGGAGACGTGATCCATTACTGGATCGTCTCTACAACCTCCTCCATAGGCGTCGGCGTCGACGCAATATTGACGTCGGGGGTAGCCTGGGTCGGCATGCTAGACCCCGGCGTTTGCCGAGAAGCGCGGGGAGGCTTGCAGCCCCCCTGCCCCATCTGGTGATTGGCGGGCTTTTTAGCCGCCGCACACACGGGGCAGTGAGGGGCAGCAGAGCACTCTGCCGCCTTGTGCCCGGGTTGACCGCAGCGGAAACATAAACCGCTGCAGTCAAAGCAGCTCTCGCACTTGGTGCGAGTGTGTCCCGCGGCTAGGCACTTGAAGCACCTCATCGGCCTCGCGGCCAGAACCGTGATTCTGGCATTCACGAAGCCGACGAGCATGCTTCCGGCGTCGCCCAACGCTTTGGCCGACGCCACGGGACAACTTACCCACACCGCACCGAGGCCTCCCGGACCCGGACGGACGGTGCCGACTCTGATGGTGTCCGCGGTGCACCCAGTCTTCTCCATGACTGCATCGCGGACATCCTCTGACGTGATGGAGTCGTCCAGGCCCGAGATGCGCAGTTCTGCGCATTTGGTGGGCCTGGCGATCTTCACACCGTCCGTGCTGGCGAAAATCCCCCGCAGCTTCTCGGCGAATTTATCGGCCGTCGCCGCGCCTTCAGCCCCAGGGAACTCGAATACTCGAGCCCCCGTCTGTGCGCGGCGCAGCCTCATCCCCGCCGCCCCGAACTCAGTGGCGAGACCGGGCCTGGCCCCCTTGAAGAGGGCCGCATACGAGAGCCCGCCACTGGCCGCCTCCGGCGACAGCGTCACTACTACAGCCGCGGTTTTGGGCGGCTGCAGCTTCCGCGGCCTCTTAGTCGAGGCCGCTGTCACCGGTGGTGAAGGCTGGGCTTGGGCCGCTTTTTGGGCAGCCCTTCTAGCCCGCCTTCGGGACTTCTTTGAGCCCCTCGCCTCCTGCCAACCCTCGTTGGAGGGGGCAGGTGCGGAGGGGCCCGGCAGGGATGTCGGAGTGGGGAGCGGAGGGAAAGCCACTCCGCTCCTCTTCGCCGCTTTACTCTTGGCCGGCACCTGGGCCGGCGCCTTGGCCGGTGCCTGGGCCGGCGCCTTGACTGGCGCCTGGGCCGGTGCCTTGGCCGCTCTTCTCGGCCCCTGGGGAGCCGGTGGTGGAGTCGGGGCCGACGCCGACGCCGCCGCCGCGTATGACACGCGGCCTCCCATAACAGGGAGCGCAGTCGGAGCAGCAGCCTTAGGCCGCTGCGACGACGCGAGCGGGGGGCGCACGACCGGCGCAGGAGGCAATCTCGCCTCCAGACCGGCCAGACGGCCGTCCAGCATACGCCCAACCGCGTCAAGAATTGACCGCAGTTGGGCGTCAGGCACCCCTGAGGTCGCGGTAGGGACAGGCTGGGGCGTGGACGGGGCCCCCCGCTCGGGGAGGTTCGCCCGGAAGCGGGCGAACTGAGCGCTCAGTGCGTTCACCTGCTCCGTCAGCCTGTCATTGGCCATCTGTAGGCGAGATACGTCGCCTACTAGGCCCTCCACGACCTCCGACATAGCGGAGGAGGAGTCCTTAAGGGCCCTCACAAAAGAGCCCTTAAGGTTAATTGACTTGGTGGCTACCTTCTGGACGATAGCCACCGCCGCCCTCGCCCTCTCCTGCACAGACACGGGAGCCCGGGGGGCGTCTCCCTCCACCGGCTCCCGAATCTTGAGCAGGAGATCCGCGATCTCCTCCTCCGCTGCGGCCTCGCCGTCCGCTCGTACCCGTCTGTAGGAATCCGCCTTGGAGAAGGCGGAGCCTGACGGGACGGGGACAGGGGTACGCGACCTACCTATACGGCCGCCCTTAGGAGGCCCAGACTCCACGGATGGGTTGTCTTCCCCATCCCTCGAGAGTTCCCTCTTGCGGCTCTCGCTCGGTCCCGCTTCCACTTCCATGCGCTCCGAGCTGTCCGTCCTCTCGCTGGGGCCTTCACCGGCGCCAGTGGTGGCAGATTTGGAGCGCAAGCGCTCCGATCTTCGGCTCCCAGCAGGCAGTCTGCTACAGACTACTACCGGGAGCCCCACCGAGATAGGCGTTCCAGACACTACCTCAGTGGACGCCAGATCTATTCCACCACTCCTCCTCTGCGACTCCTCCTTCTTGTTTCCCATCGTTCCTTTTTCCATTGTGCTCGCCTTTTTTGTTGTTTGTATCGATCCTTTGTTATTAATTTTACTGTCATTTGCCATAATTAAACCCACGAGTGGGGGAGAACTAAAGGTCCACCCGGGCAGAGATCCCCCAATACCCGGGCAAGCGTAAATTTATGCCCAACCGAGGGGTCCGCAAGTACCCCGGCTGGGAGTGCGCTTACGACTGAACTACCCATCAGCCATGCATCCCCTGGCCACGCACCAGAACACGGGATTCGGGGCATTTTTTAGAGAGGTTTACATCCTCGCGGTCCGGGCGGTTAAGCCAAGACCCTCGTCCCCGATCAGAGCCGCGAGACTTGACCACAGCGCTCTTCTCGGGATTACGATATGCCGACGGTGACAGGGAGACTACGTCCCCCTGCCTGCTCGGTGGTAGTGTCAGTACACGCCGAGCCCGTCCTCCTTTCTCCACCGCTATCAGCGGAGAAACTGGCCCCTACAGGGCCCCACCTTCTGGTTTTTTACCGAGGTTTCCTCCTCCATGCTCCGAAGAGCGAAGAGCCAACAGGGCAACCGGCAGACACGCCCACCCTGCTGGACCAGGCCTTGCCCGAGAGCCGATGAACGGCTACCTCTTCTGCTAGAATATTAGCCGCTGGCGATAATCCTCTCCTCCAAGAGGACAAGGAGGAAACAGTACCATCGCCAGCGTTTCCAGGGTGCACCACGAGGAGGTTTTCTAGCCAGCACCCCATTGACTCAACGCCTAGGTCAAGGTTTCTGGCGCAAATGGTCATATTGTACAATTGCATCAAAGGCACAAATGGGCACATCTATCCGTGGAAGCTAATGTGGGTGACGTAGTGTTAATAATGGAGGACGATTTGCCTCCCGCACGGTGGCTCTACGGTCTCATAGTAAAGAAACATACTGACAAGATCACGAGGGTCGTTTCCCTACGTTGCAAGGGATCTATAATAAGAAGACCTGTATCTAAATTAATTGTATTGCCACTTAAATATTTGTATTATTGCTTACAGTAAAGTTATTAGCGATATTAAGATTTGTAAGGATGTAGTGTAAGTAGTATTACCAAAATAATTAAATGAATTTAAGTACTGATTGTTTTAATCAATCTCCTGCTGTACAAATATCTTAGAAGATATTAGAGGTTTAAAACGCGGGGGCCCAACGACCGTCGAGCTGTACGCCCGTCCGGGGTGGCAGCGGCCGGCAGGATCGGAGCGGTCCTATAAATACCTTTTAAATTCAAAGATGTCCTGTAGTATAGTCCTATCATAATAATAGTATAATTAATTACTCCACACTGGAACTATATTAGTAGTATCTACATCGCACCCGTACGAAGCCGGGGCGGATCACTAGTTATAGATAAGTTACACCCAGACATAGAACAAATGATCGTGCTTATCACACAATATTTGTACTGGGTGGGAATAGAACCCACGACCACCGACTTAGCAGTCAGGGTCACTAACCGCTAGACCAACAGGAACCAACCAACAATAATAGAAATTACTGTACGAGTCTCCTGAGAAAATTCTATATTGATGTACCTAGCAGACTACCTCGCTATCCAGGTTTACTCAAGGCTCCCCCCTGTCGCACAAATTTTGGTAAACACTCCAATAATTAGGATGACTAACCAATTTAGACGACCGGATGGCGTAGTGGTTTGTGTAACGGACTGCTATTCTAAAGGTCCCAGGTTCGATTCCCGCTCAAGTCAAACATTTGTGTGCATGAACATTTAATGTTTGATTTGGTCTGGGTGTTTCTATGTATAATATGTATGTATTTACAAAAGTATATATGTATTTATATCAGTTGTCTAGTACCCATAGTACAAGCTCTGCTTAGTTTGGGACTAGACGGCGTTGTGTAAATGTGGTAGAATATTATTATTATTTATTATTATTACTTCTTGTTTTCTCTGCATCACCCATAGGTTGACTGACCCAAAGCAGGCCTTACCCAAAGGTGAACCTTTGGGTAAGGCCTAAGGCTTAGGCATTAAGACCGCCAATGCACCAAAAGTGTATGATGTATAAATAAATAAATAATAAATCTTCGGTAATACTACAGACCATTTTAAATTTACTATCAATAAACAGCTCACATTAATTTAATAAAAGTTATATTTAATTAAAAAAAGGTCACGCGTTGCCTTCCTAAAATGTCAGCAACGCGTTTGTGACTCCTGAGTTGCAGACGTTCATGGGCGGCGATGGTCACTTTCCATCAGATGACCCGTCTGCTCGTCTGCCCCCTCTATCATAAAAAAATATATAAAAATATATATAATCAATGTAACCGTATATTATATTGTTGAATAATTAATTACTAAATATATTATAATTATCAATATTCAACTTGTTGCAATGCTATTAGTATTTAAATTTTATTTAATGAATTTAACAGTGATTTTAAATTTAATTTGATTTAATTATTTATAATTTGTTCAAAAATAATTTCTGATTCTATAAATAAGGATAATTAGATAACAGATAAATAGTTTATTATTCTTTGTGAATGCTACAGGCGACGCATGCCGTGGCGACGCGTGGCCACCCAACAGCCGGTCTTACCCTCAGCATTAGATGTTTCACATCTAAATCTCAAAGATAGAGCTCTATCTACCTCAAATGCAGAACAGTGTTATGTAGCATTAGCGCACCTTTACATCTATGCTTTAAGAATGACTAATTCCAACCTTCCGTCATTCTTAAAGCAAAGATTTTTAACTATCTGAATGGTAAGCGTCCCGTCTAACAGCTTAAAAATGGTATCCAGGATAGACTAGTCTTTTTACTTGGGAGAGCCATGCTTCGGCACGAATGGGCAGGCTCGACCGGCTTTCTGTGAAGCCGTGGTATACCACAGCCTCACAGAAAACCGGTGTTAAACAATTCTTTCGTTGCTTTTCACTGAGTGAGTGAAGTTACCGGAGCCCAAATCGAGGGCGGCAACCGCACTTGTGACTTTTGAGTTGCAGGTGTCCATGGGCGGCGGTAGTTGCTTACCATCAGGTGACCCGTCTGCTCGTTTGCCCCCTTTTACCATAAAAAAAAGACTGAATGCGGAAGATGGGCGACCGTGTACTTTGGCGCCGTTAAGAATAGACCCATGCCCAGCTGTTGACAAAGGCGCTGGTGATCACTACTAATATATGTACATACATAACTTACCTAACAAGTCTTAGGTAGAAGAACCTCTTATCCTTTCAAATTAAGTAAACATTGCACGGTCGCGCCAGCTAGAGGTCGCAGGTTATATTGTATGTAATTTGTGGTGAAACAGTCGTTTCGCGCGCTTGTTTCCGAACGAACGGTTCAAATTGACAGAATCTATTTTTTAATTTTGTCTACGGTATTTTCTTTTTTACTGTTTAAAATCTTTTTTTAAAAACCTGTGTACAGTTGTGTAATAAGATGTATTTCAAGACTGCATGTTTATTGGTAAGTGTTTATTTTTATTTAATTTATGTAATTTGACAGTACTAAGGTGTGACGTCATACATTGTGATTTCATACGAAAATGTATAGAAACTACCGTATTGGCGTTTATTGAAAGAATACTGAAAGTTATCATCACATAAATTTATGTATTAATTTTAAAGTTACAATGAAATTAATATAAATAAATGTAATATTTTTATGTGAAAAAAACAACCTTCTTATTATAGTCCAGTCAACAAATTAAAAAACGTGTTAATTCTTCCTGGTCCTAAAAATATGAACGGTAGCTCAATCGATTTGAAAGGACGTCTAGAATAATGTATCTCGAACATTTATTATCACATAAACAATTGTAATTGTTATTAACAAAATAATTAAAAAAGCTATTAAGTTTTTTTTACAAGGATTCTCAAAGAGAATGAAATTACCAATATGAAATCCGGACCCCTGGAAGTATATCTGAATTATTTATAATTTTTATTCAAAGCCGAAAATAGGTCAGCATGTTACAGCATGAGCGTAACGCTGCTTGCGACAGAATATGACACAAAATATTATTTTTATAGTATTTAAATATTGTTTTAAAAATTTGAAAAATAAAATGGTGGCATCAGAACACTTGAAAGAATAAAAGCTCGTTGGAAAAACAACAGTGGCACTCTGGCAGTGCTGACAGAAGTGAAAACTTGAAATTTTTCAAATTTTTGCTTATATCATTATTTTTTATTGTGTTCATTTCGATTTGAAAAGTTCCGACATGAATATATAGACTATGTTGTACGTATTTACACAATATATGTTTATATTATCAATGTATTTCAACCCAAACTACTCGTGTAAACCGGGCCAATACATGTAAATACCTATATACAGAGGTGTCGGTAACAGTGTTGCGAGTTCAATGAGCTGGATGCGTGAAGTCCAAAATCGATCTAAGTGGCGTGCAATGGGAGAGGCCTATGGCCAGCAGTGGACTGCGATAGGCTGATGATGATGATGATGATGATATATTCTTAAACATATATTCTTTTGTTTGTTGTTCAAAAATGCCCAACGCGCTTAAAGATTTCACTTTAAAAAAAATATGTCTAGTTTTCAAAAAGTTATACGATTGTTAATTAACTAATTTTTATCAGATCTCTCTTCTTACAAAAGTCGATATAAAAGTTTAAACGATTGATCTAAATTTTTTTTTGCTTCTTGGAGCCCTTCTTATATCCATACTTAACAAAATCACGTGATGAAAGTTTAATTAAATTTTATATTTAGTTTGTCATCATATTTTTTTTAATGAACAAAAAAAGTTGTTGATTGTTGGCCATTTAGGAAGGTGTACGCTCTTTTCTTGAGGGTAGTATCGATCCCGAAATACCAGTCGAAAACTTGTTCCACAAATACAACGATAATAATATTGAGATATATAACGATAGTAATAGTAAATATTTTATTTATTTTTATACATTTTTAGGGTTCAGTACCTCAAAAGGTAAAAAAAGGAACCCTTATAAGATCACTTTCTTGTCCGTCTATCCGTCTGTCCGTGTGTTACCACCGATTTTCTCAGGAATGGGTAGACCTAGCAAGTTGTTTATACCAGATACTGAGGTCTATGGTCCCGACTAGGTGTATAAAAATCAAGGTCCTGAGTCAACACAATAAGAAATTATGGGCAAATTTCAATTTTCGCGAAAACTTGTAAGTACCAAAATTTACTTTAATTTTCAACTTTTTTATTTTTCAGAATTTTCTCTTTACTTGTGCTGTAAGACCTTGCTTTTAAATAAAATTGTAAATTCTAGGTCAACCGGAAGTACCCTGTAGGTTTTGGGTCGAAAACCTATATGGTAGTTCCCGTCGACCTAGTATCACGGAATTTGGCAAAAAGAAACGTCTTACAGCACAAATAAAGGAATAATTCCAAAAAATAAAAAAAGTTAAAAATTTTGGTACTTACAAATTTGCCAGAAAACTACGTAAAATCTGGGTAGGCCCCGGAACTCTCGGCGCACGAGTTCGACTCGTACCTGACTGGTTTTTTTTATATTTGCCTTTATGTGAGGGAAAAACGTCCCGTCAGATCAGTCAAAGCAATATTGCTCAAGTAAACTCGGTGTGTTGGTGATTACGTATGTGTATAAGTTATTTTCCGCATCAATAGTGATATTTTATAGGTATTATAGTTATTATTAATTTTATAGTTTGAAAAAAGACAACTCCCGCTTTAGTAATATATCCTGTGTTGCGGGGGACTTTACAAACATACATGAAACGGACACAAAGAACACCCAGACCAGAACAACAATTTGTGGATCACACAAAATGTCGTCAAATGTGGGGATCGGACCCACAACACTCAGCGTAGTAGTGAGCGCCGTTGCGACCGCTTAAACCACTACGCCATCCGTGCAGTCTATTATTTAAATTTCAAATACAATTTGAAGTGTTGTTTAACTCGGCTTTTTTATTCCTTAATTTGAACCCTTAGTTATGGAGTTTTTTCTTTCAGTTTGAATAACAGTACGTGATTTTCCAAATCAGTTTATGAATGACGTAGTTCCTGAGGTAACAAACATAAAAAAAAACAGGTGTATTGAGAACTTCCTCCTTTTAATTGAAGTCAATTAAAAAAAACAATATTATTATGCGCTCTAAATGTCTATAAAACATATACTTGCCCAATTATATATGGTAAGTCTTGTATTTAAATAAGTCGATGTTTGCATACACATTTTGATGGTGAGGCAATATATTCAAATTCACACATATTTATATAAATTTAACTAAAGTTTAATAAGTTCTAAAGCTCGTACTGTTTATTATGGTGTAATAATATAATAATATAACTAGCTGACTCGGCAAACGTTGTATTGCAAAACAAAAAAAAATTAGGGATGGGTCACCCTTACCATTTAGGGGTATGAAAAATAGATGTTGGCTGATTCTCAGACCTACCCGATGTGCACACAAAATTTCATGAGAATCGGTCAAGCCGTTTCGGAGGAGTACGGGAACGAACATTGTGACACGAGAATTTTATATATAAGATAATATATTTTCACACATCTCACAGACGGCCGTCTAATCCCAAACTAGTCAGAGCCTGTAACCATACTGCTGAGAAACATACTTATATATTTCTAAATACATACATATTATAGATAAATTACACCCAGACATAGAACAAATGAATGTGGGAATCATACCCACGACCTCTGGCGTAGCAGTCAGGGTCACTAACCACTAGACCAACAGGCCAGTCAAACAGGTGTTTGACAATAGTCAACCAGGTGTAGGGAACAAACTTGCAGATGGATCAACGGATGGTAAGTGATTACCATCGCACATGGACACTAGTGAGGCTCTATCCGCACTGTGATATTTCACCGCGAGTTTTTATTCTCGCCTATTATATTTCGCGGTTAGAGATACATCTAGCACTCATTGCGAATAGCCATTTCTTCCTGATATGCCATAGCCAAATCTACTTCACTTTGCAGCCTATTTGTTTGCGAGTGAATTTTTTCAGCCATACGGATAGTCCTGTATAGACCCTATGTGTCACAGTATTTTGGGGAACAAAAAACGTGCGGTGAAATATCGAGGCCTTAAGTCAAATGCGTTGCCTCCTTCTATGTCTCAAGTGTTAGAGGGAAGAGGTAACCTCACTTACTCAACAAACATCAACGAAACAGTAGCTTAGCACTGGTTCCCTATGAGGCCGGTCACTAGTACTCCGGTTGAGGCTGCGAATTTTTCTTAAAATTTTAATAAGACCTAAGTAGGAAATATACATTTCAAATAAAAAAAAAAATAATAGGTCTGAGCCAACAAACGTTAAAAAACAGTCGAATTGGGAAAATTGTTTTACATTATCCCAATAACATCCTCTAACAGTCCACTGCTGATCATAGGCAGAGGCACGGTACTATTATAATACAGTACTCCAACTTCATACAAACGGACGAAACGCGAGCTATACCTACGCGCCCCGATCTCGGGGTGCGCTCGGGGCGCAGACAGTCACGGCTGTACCGCAGTGTCGAACGGACGGTGTGTTGTTTTTTTAACAATAACCGTGCGATTTTTTTTCTAAAAATCAGTTAATATGACGAGTAGGAAATATTGTGCTGTTTTTGGTTGTATGAATTATTCAATAACGCATCCAGACGTTTTTTTAAATTACCTGGAAACTCTGAAAGGTAAGACTATAAAATAATTTTACTTACTAGTAGGTAGGTACATAATGTGTGTCTTTTTAATGGATTAGTATTTCCTTTTATCTCACGAAAAAAAAGGTGTTTGGATTAACAAATAAAGCGAATAGAGTAACGGAAAGTTATTGAGACGAGTGAAATAGGTGGTTATATGCGGTTCTGAATGAATCATGATGCAATAGGTACCTACCTACTTACGCTTGTGTTAAAACTTCGGTGCATGTGTGTTTTGTTACTTTGCATAATTGTAAGTAAAGACGTGGTATTTTATTATTAATAATATTTGTTTATTATCTGTGTGTATGAATAATACTAGATTTTTTTTTACCGTCTGTGTGTCATTAGATAGTTTTCGAAATTTTCACAAAGTGTTTCTGCTGCTACTATAACAACATATACCACTAAAAACTGGTTTTATTTTCTCGGTATTAAGAACAACAGCTAGACTCATATATAATATTTAGATGTTTGAGGGTTGTGATTTTATAACATTCGTAGTCAGCTGTTCAGCTTTTTAATAATTAATTAATTGGTGACCAAAGAATTTTTGTTTTGAGTTGTTGCGAGTTGTAGGTAGGTACCTAATTTTTAGAGACGTTAATAAGCTGAGATAAAAAGTTACTTACTCGTCAGCTGTTTCTTGCATTCTAGTTGAGTAGGTAGGTGTTGGAGTTACTGAGGATTGGAGTTTTGTAAAGCGTAAGGAGAAAGCACATTTTTTTTATTCTATAGAAGGATTTTTAAGCTATTACATAGCTTTTATCGCGGGCTGACCGAATCAAGAAATTCTCAAAACCTAACGAAAAATGCCTGACACCACGCAGATTTTTTTCTTTTAAAAAATAAAAAAGAGTGCCACATGTATTTTTTTTTTCAGACGTCTTCAATGGTTGCAACTGATCCGGCGAGATGATTTGGAAAACAAACCTAACTTTAGTTCCTACCAAGTTTGTGAAAAACATATTAATTTGGAGGATGTATTACATTCATCAAATAGAAAACTTTTAAAAAAGAATGCCCTACCATTGTTGATGCTGCCAAGCTTAGCTAGTACTGATCCAGGAGTCTCTCTAAAAGAAGATAAACAAACCCAAACTGCTCCGTTGGTAGGAAATGAAAATAGTACACAGACTGAAAATGCAACAAATGAAATCTTTGCTCAACGAAGTCCTCAACGAGTCTCTCTAGCAACACTTCAAGAAAAAGAAAATTGAAACTTGAACTCCTCCAATGCAGAAAGAAAATAAAATAATTAAATCTACCAATCAAAAAACAACACGCATTTTTATTGAACACTTCCTATTCAATATACAAAGTATTTCATTTATTTATATAAAAAGGATATTTACAATCACAAATCTAAATAGAAACAGAAAGTAGGCAAATATAATTAAATTGCTGGAGACGGACAGCCCTAACGCATGTTTACGTACCGCGCGGCTGTAGGCATTTATTTCTATCATGCGCCCGAGTTACGCTACTGTATTATAAGTGTACCGTGGCAGAGGCCTGAGAGACAGACATGTGTGTGAGAGAAACGAGCATGCGGATCACTTGATCTTCAGTGTCTACCGCTGCTCATGAACACCTGCAGCTCAAGGAAACAGGTGCATCGCCACTTGAAGTCTCCCCGTCAGGTTTACAGGGAGTGCAGATTTGAAAGTATAGCTGGACGCAGGTTTGCTGTAAGGCCTCGCTATCACTCCGGTCTGAGCCGGCCCATGTGCTTAAGCATAGCTGACTTATTCATTTGAAATTAAAAAATTTGAAGAATTGTCCGTGTGGTGGCGGATTAATAATACGAAGTGTCACCACCACTGTTTATCCTGTGGGTATCGTAAGAGCCGAGTGAGGGAGAAAACTACGCACTGCCAAGGGAAGGGAACTTGAAACAAAACCTTTTTTTTTTTTTTTTTTTTTTTTTTTTTTTACGTGTGGAAATCCCCTCGGACCGTCACCCCGCCGGGGCTCTCGTTCGGCGGGGCGGTGTGTCGGACTCGAACCGACTAAAACCACACGGTGTGCCCTCTTTGCGCTTCCAGTTTAGGAGGGGTCCAGGTAGCTATCTCCTTCTGGACCCCTCCCAGCGCCGGCCCGCTCCTGGCGCGGGCTCCGTCTCAGTGGACCCTCTCTTTAGGCGGCGTCCGGCACACGCGGACGCCGCCCCCTCGCGGCTGGCCAACTAATGCGGGTGGAGGGGAGAACCCATCCCGTCCACCCGCGGCCACACTCAGGGCGGCATGAGGCGCAGGTAGGCGCGCCTCCGCCGCCCGGTTCGCCGGCGGCGGATCAGGTCCGAGTGGAGGTCGTCCTCCCGGGCCTTCTCCGCCGCCTCCTTCTGCGAGATTACCTCCTCGCAGAAGGTTGCGACCGCGGTAAAACAACTGTCGCTACCGGCCATGGAGCGAATTACGGCCGGTAGCGAGAGATCTGCTCCGATGACTGCAGTGAGGGCCCGGCGCTGCGTCGCCCATGCGGGGCAAACCGCCAGCGTGTGCTGGGCCGAATCCTCACCGCAGTCGCAGTGGTGGCAGGCGGGACTCGATTCCCTCCTAGCGACCGAGTACAGGTACTTTCCGAAGCAACCGTGCCCGGAAAGCACCTGCGTCAGCCGGAAGGAAAGGGTCCCGTGCTGCCGCCCTGCCCACTCGGCGATGACCGGCTGGAGAGCCTCCACGGCGGCGAAGCCAGCGCGTGGAGTCTCCAGCCGGAACGACCATCTCACCATAGTGGCTCGGCGAGCGGCTTCGCGCCACTCGCGCACGTCTTCGGGCGGAGGGCGAAATCCGCTCTCCGCCCGGAAGTCAGCCACTCGCCGATAAACTTCGGCGAGCACTTCCGCCTCCAAATCCCACGGGGGTGTTCCGGCCAAGGCGCAAGCCGCCTCGGTGGACACCGTGCGGTATCCGCGTATGGCTCTGACCGCCAATATCCTCTGGGGGCGCCAGAGGCGCGCCCTATTCGGGGCGGTCAGAGCCGCCACCCACACCGGTGCACCATACAGCGCCATGGACCGGACAACCCCCGCGTACAGCCGCCTCGTGGGAACACTGGCCCCGCCCAAATTGGGCAAAAGTCGCCCTAGGGCGGAGGCAGTGCTCACCAGCTTCGGACCAAGCTGTCGGAAGTGCTCGTCGAAGAGCCACCTACCGTCTAGGACCAGACCCAGGTACCTCATCTGGGCCCGGACCGGTACGAGGACCGAGCCGACCTCGATTGAGGCGCCGGCGGGCGGACCACGACGGGGCCCATGAAATAATAGGGCCTCCGTCTTATCCAGGGCCACCCGCAAACCCAACGCCTCAATGCGCCCGACCACCAGGGAAACTCCCGTGGCGGCCAGGCGCGCCGCCTCCTGGAAGTTAGCCCCCCGGGCCGTGAGCAAGGTGTCATCCGCGTAGCAGATTACACCCAGCCCGGGGGGGAGACGCCCTCGTAGGGCCCAGTCGTACCCGATGCTCCACAGGAGAGGTCCTAGGACAGACCCCTGCGGAACACCGCACGACATGGCCCTGCGTCTCAAGACGCCATCTCGGTCCTCGCACATGACGGTTCGCTCCTCAAGATAGTCTGCCACCAGCCGCCTCAGGTACTCCGGCACTCCGTGGTAGCGGAGCGCTTCCCTGATGCAGCTGAATGGCAGACTATTGAAGGCGTTGGCGATGTCCAAGGACACCGCCAACACCACTCCGCCGCAGCTCACGGCCTCCTCGGTCACGGCCCTAAGGCGCATTACGGCATCGATCGTCGAACGCCCCTCTCGGAAACCGAATTGGGCGTCCGACAGATCGGGGCCAACCTCGCAAAGGTGCCGGACGATGCGGGCAGAGAGCACCCTCTCAAAAAGTTTGCCCGCCTCGTCCAGCAACACGATAGGCCTATAGGCCGCGACCGATTCGGCAGGCCGTCCCGGCTTCTGCAGCAGGACCAGCTTCCCGCATTTCCAGCGCTCAGGGAAGCGTCCGGACGCCAGGCTAGCGTCCAACACCCCCCTGAGGTGGTCCGACATGTAGTCGAGGGCTCGGGCCATCACTCGGGCTGGAACCCCGTCCGGCCCGGGGGCGGTGTTCTTGGATCGAATCCGTAGAACAGCCGCCCCCAACTCCGATTCCCTGACGGGCGGAACATCGACCTCGCTGCCCCCGTCGTCTCCGGCTGATGCAGCCATCGACGGGGGTGTGTGCTCCGCCCGCTGCGGGAATAGGCCCTCGACCACTTCCTGCAGGAAGCTGGGCTGGAGAGTCTCCGTAAGGGGGGGGCCCGACGTGCGGAGCTTTTGACGCACCGCACGATAAGGGCGACCCCAGGGGTCACGCTCGAGACTCTCCAGCATCTCCTCTCTACTCACATCCTTGGCGCGGCAGATGGCCAGCCTCAGAGTTTTCCGAGCTTCTCGGTACTCCTCATGAAGCCGGTCCACCTCCTCACCGACCCCGCGGTGACGTCGCCGACTACGGGTGAGGGACCTCCGGGCACGTACACAGGCCGCACGGAGGTCCGCCAACTCCTGGGACCACCAGTAGACCTCCTTCCTTGGAGGCCGACAACCACGAACGCGGGGCATGGCCGCATCGCAAATCTGCGTAATCGCATGGCAGAAGCGACCAGCCCCCATGTCGACCTCCTCGGTCGGGGCCTGCGGATACAGCCAAGAGTGAATAATGGCCGCCTCCTCTAGTAGGTCCCTGTCGAGCTTGGCGACAGCCCACCGCGGGAAGCGGGAAGGGCGCCGCGCCGCGTGACCCCTACTGGGGTCCTGGGACCGGGAGAGCTCGAATCGGATGTACAAATGATCCGAGAGCGTCTCGACCTCTTCCAGGACACACCAGTTCCTTACTCGTGCGGCGACTGCAGGGGTAGCGAACGAAAGGTCCACTATCGACCCCCCCTGCTGTCGCACGCACGTGTTGGTGGAGCCTCTGTTCAGCAAACAGAGGCCCACCGACGCCGCCCACTCCTCGACGGCTTCGCCCCTGGCGTCCGTCGCAGGGGAACCCCACGCAATGGACTTTGCGTTGAAGTCCCCCAGCACGAGGACGTGCCCAGACACTAGTCGCCGCATCGAGGCCTCCAAGTTGTTAAGGAAGACCTCGAAGTCGTTCAAACTCCGGTTGGGGGAGAAATATACACCATAAATGGTGATTCCCCCCCAATCGGCGGCAACATATCCAGTACCCTTGTCTCTTAGCGACAAGGGCGGGGAATGAGCCGCCGTGGAGCCGACGACTGCCACGGAGCCGTCCCGGTCACCCATCCAGTTTGGACGGGGAGGAACAAAGTAGGGCTCCGCGACTACGGCAACACCTATCGACCACTGTGCCATGGTTTGCAGGAAGAGATCCTGAGAGAGATTCGTCTGGACCAGGAGGGATTCGTCTTGATCCATTACTGGATCGTCTCTACAACCTCCTCCATGGGCGTCGGCGTCGACGCAATATTGACGTCGGGGGTAGCCTGGGTCGGCAGGCTAGCCCCCGGCGTTTGCCGAGAAGCGCGGGGAGGCTTGCAGCCCCCCTGCCCCATCATGTGATTGGCGGGCTTTTTGCCCGCCTCACACACCGGACAGTGGGGGGCGGCAGAGCACTCTGCCGCCTTGTGCCCGGGTTGACCGCAGCGGAAGCATAATCCGCTGCAGTCAAAACAGCTCTCGCACTTGGTGCGAGTGTGTCCCGCGGCTAGGCACTTGAAGCACCTCATCGGCCTCGCGGCCAGAACCGTGATTCTGGCATTTACGAAGCCGACGAGAATGCTTCCGGCGTCGCCCAGTGCTTTGGCCGACGCCACGGGACAGCTCACCCAACTTGAAACAAAACCTTTTTTTTTTTTTTTTTTTTACGTGTGGAAATCCTCTCGGACCGTCACCCCGCCGGGGCTCTCGTTCGGCGGGGCGGTGTGTCGGACTCGAACCGACTAAAACCACACGGTGTGCCCTCTTTGCGCTTCCAGTTTAGGAGGGGTCCAGGTAGCTATCTCCTTCTGGACCCCTCCCAGCGCCGGCCCGCTCCTGGCGCGGGCTCCGTCTCAGTGGACCCTCTCTTTAGGCGGCGTCCGGCACACGCGGACGCCGCCCCCTCGCGGCTGGCCAACTAATGCGGGTGGAGGGGAGAACCCATCCCGTCCACCCGCGGCCACACTCAGGGCGGCATGAGGCGCAGGTAGGCGCGCCTCCGCCGCCCGGTTCGCCGGCGGCGGATCAGGTCCGAGTGGAGGTCGTCCTCCCGGGCCTTCTCCGCCGCCTCCTTCTGCGAGATTACCTCCTCGCAGAAGGTTGCGACCGCGGTAAAACAACCGTCGCTACCGGCCATGGAGCGAATTACGGCCGGTAGCGAGAGATCTGCTCCGATGACTGCAGTGAGGGCCCGGCGCTGCGTCGCCCATGCGGGGCAAACCGCCAGCGTGTGCTGGGCCGAATCCTCACCGCAGTCGCAGTGGTGGCAGGCGGGACTCGATTCCCTCCTAGCGACCGAGTACAGGTACTTTCCGAAGCAACCGTGCCCGGAAAGCACCTGCGTCAGCCGGAAGGAAAGGGTCCCGTGCTGCCGCCCTGCCCACTCGGCGATGACCGGCTGGAGAGCCTCCACGGCGGCGAAGCCAGCGCGTGGAGTCTCCAGCCGGAACGACCATCTCACCATGGTGGCTCGGCGAGCGGCTTCGCGCCACTCGCGCACGTCTTCGGGCGGAGGGCGAAATCCGCTCTCCGCCCGGAAGTCAGCCACTCGCCGATAAACTTCGGCGAGCACTTCCGCCTCCAAATCCCACGGGGGTGTTCCGGCCAAGGCGCAAGCCGCCTCGGTGGACACCGTGCGGTATCCGCGTATGGCTCTGACCGCCAATATCCTCTGGGGGCGCCAGAGGCGCGCCCTATTCGGGGCGGTCAGAGCCGCCACCCACACCGGTGCACCATAAAGCGCCATGGACCGGACAACCCCCGCGTACAGCCGCCTCGTGGGAACACTGGCCCCGCCCAAATTGGGCAAAAGTCGCCCTAGGGCGGAGGCAGTGTCCACCAGCTTCGGACCAAGCGTTCGGAAGTGCTCGTCGAAGAGCCACCTACCGTCTAGGACCAGACCCAGGTACCTCATCTGGGCCCGGACCGGTACGAGGACCGAGCCGACCTCGATTGAGGCGCCGGCGGGTGGACCACGACGGGGCCCATGAAATAATAGGGCCTCCGTCTTATCCAGGGCCACCCGCAAACCCAACGCCTCAATGCGCCCGACCACCAGGGAGACTCCCGTGGCGGCCAGGCGCGCCGCCTCCTGGAAGTTAGCCCCCCGGGCCGTGAGCAAGGTGTCATCCGCGTAGCAGATTACACCCAGCCCGGGGGGGAGACGCCCTCGTAGGGCCCAGTCGTACCCGATGTTCCACAGGAGAGGTCCTAGGACAGACCCCTGCGGAACACCGCACGACATGGCCCTGCGTCTCAAGACGCCATCTCGGTCCTCGCACATGACGGTTCGCTCCTCAAGATAGTCTGCCACCAGCCGCCTCAGGTACTCCGGCACTCCGTGGTAGCGGAGCGCTTCCCTGATGCAGCTGAATGGCAGACTATTGAAGGCGTTGGCGATGTCCAAGGACACCGCCAACACCACTCCGCCGCAACTTGAAACAAAACCTACACTAACCTATATAGTAGGCCTAAACGTCCTTTTCAAGGAGGGGCCTTTTTCCAGGGGACTACTAATTTGATGATGATTTATTTAAAGAAATATTAGGTGTGTCATCAAAAATTTTAGTGACACGCCTAGTAAATGCAATTACTATATCATCTGCATAATATATGTCGTATGAAGGTTGTTTGTTCATCAGATTTATTCATAGTGTGGCAATGCCGTTTAGTTAATAAAATAAAACAATTTAGTTTAAATATTTTTATTACTAGTTCAAGGGCTTGGGTCAATGACTGATTCCCATGAATGCAGATCAGCTTAAATGCGTTCGAGTTTACATAAATACATAGTTAGATTGACGGGCCTGTTTGTGTGGTTAGTGAATCTGACTACTAAAACAGAGGTCGTGGGTTCGATTCCTACCCGAGGCAAATAATTAAATGAAGAGCACAATTATATACTCATGATCTATACAAATAAATAAAATTGAAGTGTCTGTTTGTAATGTCAAAATTATAGGTTTTTCTCATGCTCACACGGTTTAATTTTTTTAATGTCTGTCTCTCTGTTTGTTCCGGGTAATCTTCTAAACGGCTGGATCGATTTCGATAATATTTTACTACCTGGTAGCAGTCAACATAAGGAATAACTTAGGCTTTTTTCCTCACAGAAAAACCCTTTAAAATTTTGCCCACTCCGCCCGGCATCGAACCCACTAAGGCACCGCTTCTCAAATTCCACGCGAACGAAGTCGCGGGGACCAGCTAGTATATTATATATACAAAATATTCGCTTTGTACTATTTTTAAAGAGCTGGCGGTAAGTTATTAAACAGTTTAGGGACCATATAGTTACGATTCCTTTCACCATATAAATAATTACATCTACGTACGGGTACGTGTAACATATTACTATTGTAAGTCTTCGGTACCGAAGTGTTCCGTTGCTATCAATTGTACAACTTGATACAAACGAGAAGGTATATCTCATTACAGACACTATTTAATGAACATCTGTGTCTGAATATCTGTGCTTCAGACAGCAGCGTTCTTCCTAGGTAATAGCCATATCCCAAACATCTCAGATCGGCTTGATCCCTTGGCGTTATGTAGAGATGTATGAAGCTTCACTCTGCATTCTCTATCGCATATATCATAGAGAGTGCTCCCAGGAATTGTTCGGACTAATACCACACCACCAATCATTCCACATGGCAAAATTTTCCTCCTCATCACGGTATTTCCGGACCGATACCACCTTCAAAACTTCAAGAAAAGAGCGTACTCGTTCCTAAAAGGCCGGGAACGCGTTTGTGACTCCTGCGTTCAGACGTTCATGGGCGGCGCTGGTCACTTTCCATCAGGTGACCCGTCTGTTCGTCTGCCCCCTCTAACATAAAAAAAAATACATTGATTAAATATTATATGTTTATCATTTATTAATATTATATAAATTGATTAGTGGAGTGTAAGCCTCCCTGTGTGTAATATGGTAGTGTGTGTGTGTGTGTGTGTGTGTGTGTGTGTGAGTGTATATGTGTGTGTGTGCGTGCGTGCGTACGTGTGTGTGTGTGTGTGTGTGTGCGTACGTACGTGTGTGTGTTTACTACTTAGACTATGTATATCAATTATTAGATTTAATTTATTATAGAAATAAGGGCCTAAGAAGGGAAAATATTTATTTGCAGATTGATGTTTAAATATTGGTCTGTCGACGAAAGTAATCATCCTTACGTCGTCGCTTGGAGTTTAATGCAGTTTTATCAAAGATAAACCTTGCGTGTTGCCTAATGACTGAGAGCAGGATGAATACAGATGGCCGACAGAGAGAACTTCACAAGATTGATAAAGCTGAGAGCTAGAGAACCTATTAGGGCGGCAAGTGAGCTCTCTGTGCTGTGTATCAATAAAAATACTTTCTTATGAACGCACTTTCCAATAAGCGCACAGTGCTAGAGTTGGCCGTCAGATAGTAAAAAAGATGTCAGAAGATACACAACATTTGCAACTATTGTAAGAGGGGAGCGGAGCATATTTTGAAACTTTTCTTACTCCTGCCAAGGCGAGGAGGTCACAGGTTATTGGAAGCACAGTTATTAACACATTCCATTATTAATTCAAGTAAACACATTAACAGTTTTGCAATAAGACGTGACATTATACACAAATGTAAGTTGAAGGTTGTACGAAAAAAAAAAACGCTTTAAGCAAACAAACACATTAGTAATCAATATTCGTTAAATGGATGCTACTTGCCGTTTTTTTTTGTTTTATAAAAAAGTTTTACGAGTTTAAGAGTTTACAAACATACATGAAACGGACACAAAGAACACCCAGACTAAGAACAACAATTTGTGGATCCCATATAGTGTTGTCCCATGTGGGGTTTGAACCCACAACAGCGTAACAACAAGCTTAATAGGAAGCGGCGTGGCGACCACTTAAACCACTACGCCATCCGTACGCTAACACCAGCAAGATGATGGTCTATAAAACGATAATAAAACCTATCTGGACATATGTGATCCTGCTGTAGGGTACTGCAAGTAACAGCATCATAGAAATACTTTGAAAGATTTCAAAGCAAGGCACTAAGAACCATGTTTAACATTCCGAATTGCATAAGCAATGTATATGAAACTTAACGTAAAAACAGTCAAACACGAAATAAGCGAGTACAGCATCTGATATCAAAATAGACTATACAAATATCACAAAGAACTTCGAATAGCATTAACTGAAAAAGGAGGGATACAACTAGGCTTGCCAGATGGCCGGGAAATCCGGCATTGTCCCGGAATTTTGCGTCTTGTCCCGTGTCCAGTAATTAGACCTTATTGTCCCGAATTATGAAAACCTACTAGTTGTGTAACAAAATAAACTAACAACGAATGACACGGCTGGCCTGCCTGTGAGTGCGTAGATCATCATCATGGGGTGCCATCCTCAAAATGAAGTTTGGAGGTCAGCAGACGGTACACCTCTCGATCATGAGCGGCCTCCTTTAGTTGGCGATATCGCAGTCCGGTCCAGGCCACGATGTCATCTATCCACTTCCTTCGTGGTCGACCTGGTGTCCTCCTGCCTGGTATTTTTCCTTCTAACAGAAGCCTCAGGAATTCATGTTGCGGGCCCCTTTGTATATGTCCAAAGAAGGCCACCTTCCTTTTCGCTAAGATACCTGTCTAATAAAAGTATGTATTTGAGAATAAATGGCATTTTCCTTTTCAAATGAAAATATAAATCCTACTATGGCCACGACCCGACACCGTTTTCATAGAATTGTCCCGGATTTGATATGTTTCTATCTGGGAACCCTAGCTACAACACTTGCTGCCAAAGCGATGCGACATTCCCAGACTAAACAGCCGCTTCACATGACAAACAAAAAAGTACTGAATGGTCAAACATAGGAAGGCCTTTTTGTTGAGGAACACATTGTCGTTTAAGGAGACACATTTTTTTTAAATTGTTGAATATAAATTTAACCGTATGTGGGATGACCATGTGACAACCATGTCATAAAAAAAAAAACTAATGCGGTAACTCTGCTAAAGCTCGACACATATAGGCCAAGCTCGACCGGAGTGATACCACCGCCTTACAAACAATCTGAGTTAAGCAATTGTTTCATCGTTTTTCATAAAGTAAGTTAGGTTGGAGCCAAACCTACCCCCTCCCCCTGATTCCGGAGTAAGGGACTAAAAGGGCGACAACGCACTTGTGACCCTTGAGTTGGTTTTGTTGTCTCTGCTTACCCCGAAAAGAGAACAGCGCGATTTATCTATTAAACAGAAGCACAAATCTGGTAAATATAAAATAATGACTTCACACATCTCACACACGGCCGTCTGATCCCTAACTAGGCAGAGCATGTTTTATGGTAACAGGTCAGCTGATCAACATACCGAAAAACGTGGTCAATAGGGACGAAATTAGACTTCAGATAAAAAAATATCTGATGTTTCTTGTGGAACCTTAGTGTTTTGTAATATTAAAACTTGAGTTAGTCTACACTTTAAGAAATAACAAACAAATGACTTTTGGAATCAAGAATCTTTTCATAATTTACTAAAATGTTGGTCATCCCTATTCAAACACAATAAGGGGTCAATAGGGACCAACTATGAGGCAATAGGGAAAAACTGTTAGGGTTATCACAACTTAATTAGATAGTATTGTAGGTACCTGCTTATCATGGAAGTAGGTACATACTCATAATGAAGATGTTTAAAAATATATTACCATTTTTGTAGAATCGGGTAAAGGTTATACTCGTACTTAGTAAATAATATAAATTCAGGAATGTTTTTAAAAATAACTTTATTCATAAATTTAAATAAGTATCTAGGTACCTATCTACTTTAATCACAGAAAGACATCTTACATTAATTATTATCATATTGTGCGTAGGTAAACTGAAGTGGCAGTGGGCTGGCCATATTAGCCGCAGAACCGATAACCGTTGGGGAAAACGAGTTCTTGAGTAGAGACCGCGTCTCGGTCGTACGTCGTCGTCGCGTCAAACGTAGTGTAGGACGCCCACAGGCCAGGTGGAGTGACGATTTGCGCAAGATGGCTGGCAGGAGCTGGATGCGAGAAGCCCAAAATCGATCTGAGTGGCGTGCAATGGGGGAGGCCTATGTCCAGCAATGGACTGCGATAGGCTGATGATGATGATGATGATGAAACTTTAAAAGATCAACATTCAAGAGATATGGCACTTTTACTTATATCTTACTTATTTATACAATACACTTATGTATAATTGGGCATTAATCAGAGATCAATCATTGACTTTCATCATGAATTATGATTACTATTATATCTAAAGATATATGCCTAACCATTACACATTATCCATGAGATCTGATAATATTTCAGCGTCATTCCTGTAGTTGTGGTTTTTTTATATTTTTTTCCTTTTTCAGTTTGCAGATGTTAAATTTTGGTTTAAAGTTTACGACTTCGTCTGATATTATAAGAATTTTGTTTTTGTTTTCAGGCATGTTTATTTTTGTTTCATCTTTGAATTCGTGACAAGCCCCTGCACTGCATTAGGAATTGTTAGAAAATCTTCAAATATTACAGGCATTGCATCCAAGTCTACATTTATTATATCCATGTTTTCAACATTCTCAAGCAACTGTGAAAAAACAAAAAGAACTGCGAAATTTTCCGGCGAAATGTTCTGTTTTGAAGCGTTTTCTGCGAATGTACTAAGATTGTTGCAACAAATAATTGGATTTTTTTTCTCGAGAATCACTGTGTTTTTGTTGTATTTTTAAGGATGTTTGCCTGTACTTCAGCCTCTTTATCATGTTTTTTCGCCTTGGTTTCATTTTTTTGTTCTTTAATCTTAGTTTTTTTTTATTAAGAATTTATAAGTCGTTTTCACTCCTCCATCAGTCTTTTCATTAACAAGTGCAGTTCTTTTCGTTCCTTTTTGTTTTATATGATGCTTTTCCATTCTTCCAATAGCATAAAATTGCTAGGGCCAGCTTTACAGTCATTATCAGTTGCTGTTTGGGAATTTTCCATATCTCATTTCTTTTAAAACGGATAGTACAGTCTCATCAATAACTTCTTTGAAGCCCGCAATTTCTGGAGTATATGATGGCAATCTGTCCAAAACTTTCAGTTTATTTATAGGGCATATACCACATTTATCAAATCCAGCTAATATGTTCTTGGCAACATTGCACTCTATATTGTTCATTAGTTTCTTCAACAAAGAAGGAAATATATTCTTTGGTATTGAAGCTTGAGTCCTCCCATCAGTCTTTTTCCAGTCCATCAGTAAGTTCCTCTATGCCATTTTCAGAGGTCTAAAACATGCCACATCCAGTGGTTGTGTTAGGTGGGTAGCGATGGCCTCCTTGGCCGGAGACAACGGGGAGCACGAGGAGGATGATGTTCCGCCCGTCCGGGATTCGGAGGTAGGGGCGGCTGTTCTACGGATCCGTTCCAAGAACACCGCCCCTGGGCCAGACGGGGACCGGCCCGAGTGCTAGCCCTAGCCCTCAACCACATGGCAGACCGCCTCGGGGAGGTGTTCGACGCTAGCTTGGACGCCGCCCCCTCGCGGCTGGCCAAACTAATGCGGGTGGAGGGGAAACCCACCCCGTCCACCCGCGGCCACACTCAGGGCGGCATGAGGCGCAGGTGAGCGCGCCTACCCCGCCCGGTTGAGCGCGCCTACCACAATTGAGGCGCCAGGGGGTGGACCACGACGGGGCCCATGAAATAAGAGAGCCTCCGTCTTATCTAGAGCCACCCGTAAGTCCAGCGCCTCAATGCGCCCGACCACCAGGGAGACTCCCCTTGTGGCCAGGCGCGCCGCCTCTTGGAAGTTCGCCCCCCGGGCAGTCACCAGAGTATCATCTGCGTAACAAATTACACCCAGCCCGGGGGGGAAATCGGCTCGAAGGGCCCAGTCGTACCCTATGTTCCACAAGAGGGGTCCAAGAACAGACCCCTGTGGAACACCGCACGACATGGGCCGACACCTCGAATTACCATCTCCGTCCTCGTACACGACGGTACGCTCCTCTAAATAGTCTGCCACTAGCCGCCTCAGGTACTTTGGCACCCCATGATAGTGTAGTGCTTTCCTGATGCAGCTGAATGGCAGACTATTAAATGCGTTGGCGATGTCCAATGACACCGCCAACAGCACGCCGCCACAGCTCACGGCCTCTTCGGTCACGGCCCTCAGGCGCAAAACAGCGTCGACTGTCGAACGCCCCGCCCGAAAACCAAATTGGGCGTCCGACAGATCGGGGCCCACCTCGTAGAAGTGCCGGACGATGCGGGCAGAGAGAACCCTCTCAAACAATTTACCCGCCTCGTCCAGCAGCACGATGGGCCTGTAGGCCGCGACCGAATCGGCCGCGGCTTCCTTAATAGGACCAGCTTCCCGCTCTTCCAGCACGCAGGGAAACGTACCGTGTGCCGGACGTCGCCTAAATAGAGAGTTTACCGAAGGTGGTGCCCGCGCCGTTGCGGGCCGGCGCTAGGAGGGGTCCGGATGTCTTAATAACAGCTGTTCCCGGATCCCTCCTATTACAGGCGCAGAGTGGCACACCGTGTGGTTTTAGTCGGTCCGAGTCCGACACACCACCCCGCCGCAAACCCCGGTGGGATGCCGGTCCGAGGCGATTTCCATACGTAAAAAAAAAAAAAAAAGGTGGGTAGAGTTGGCTGGCCATAAAACCAATTTAATATCATTTTCCTGACATTCTTTTATTAAATCTATAGATAAATGTGAAGCTAGGTTATCACCTATCAATATCTTAGCTCCACATTTGTCGCTAAAATACAGCATTGCAATTGTCCTAACCCAATCCTGGAATGTATTCCCATCGAACCAACCCGAAGGTGTGCAACTGTATCTACAGTTTTTAGGTCCATTTTGCCTCCACGTATCATACATATTCTGCGCTTTATATACAACATATGGAGGTAAAAGTGACCCGTCGGCGGCAGCAGCTATCATTAGTGATATAGAACCCTTTGTATGGTTCATTATTCTTTCGGGGTATTTTACACTCCTTTTAACCAGTACGCGTTTGCGACCTGGATCGTCACTGAGGTTAGTTTCGTCGTAATTGACTAGATTGATCGGTGGTATTCCCTCAAGTGAGTTTTGAAGCTCCTCAAAATATGCCTTTATTGTGTCTGGGGAGATCGTTGCTCGTGAACGTTTTATATTTTGGCTCAATCGTGGACTGATTTGATATTTGTGACTTTTTAGGAAACATGTCATAAAGTCTGGATCAGGCATATTATTTTTAATGTTTTTTAAAATATACTGACTTCCGGGTCTTGAAAATCCTTTTTTTCTTTTCTTC
Source organism: Arctia plantaginis (assembly GCA_902825455.1). Lineage (NCBI taxonomy): Eukaryota > Metazoa > Arthropoda > Insecta > Lepidoptera > Erebidae > Arctia > Arctia plantaginis. Next base: position 2,743,408 of record CADEBD010000289.1, on the reverse strand, counting down.
ATCTGTTTCTTCTTTTAATAATATTTTATATTTATCGCAGGCGTCACATGTATCCACATCAGGTAATTCATAAGAAAGATAAATTTTGTATTGAAAATTTCCCTATAGAGCCATTCTTTGGCATGTTCTTCAACGCCATTCGCTGCATCCACCATTTTATTTTTGTACTGCTTATACATAAGAGCTATATTAAGTTCAGGGCCAAGGTAACGCCACTTGCTCTTTTCCCTGGTATAATGGCTCTCATAACTGGGATATGATGAAATGTGGTCAACTATGGATTTAATAATTGCATCATTAGTTTTGTTTACGGAATATGGCGTCCTCTCCTGTCATTTTCTGTTATACCACTTTCATTTTTTTTACTCACTGTAATCTTAACATATTTTTCGCCAATGAGGGTTTTCGATATTTTTTCTGCCACCAGACGGCGCTTCGCATGCGTCAGGTCCAAACAGCTGTCAGATAGCACAGATTCTTACCGAACGTATAATTTTTTTGTGAAATTCTATGAATTTGGAAGTGTTATTGAGTTTATTATAGATTACGGCCAGAGAAAGGTTGCCGAACTGAAGATTGAGCTCAAAAAGAGAGGCGCAAAAGTTTTATTTGCACACATAGGCACTGCACAACACTGTGGCATTTTAGAAAACAATATTCCTTTTGTAACGTTTTTAAGAATGAATAAACCAAAAAAATGATCGAAAAATACAAATCGTGTATGTGTTTTGACAGGTGGTTGAACCGTGCTGCCATCTCACGTGGAACATTTCAGAAAACCCTCATTGAAAGCGTATTCAGAAACATAACTTTGCATTTACTTATAACGTGGTCATTCAATTTTAGGCTGTAGTTGTAATTAAATTTTCTTTTTTCAGCTTCAATGGGACTATTTACTCTAGTTCTCACCTTTAACGTCTTGTTGACGCTGTCAGCAATATACTGTCTTCTTTGCTCCCAACTGTTACAGTCAGACCAAAAATTGTCAAAAAAAATTGTCTGTCTTCTTCGCTAAGTTTTTCATAACATTTTGCTCTGTAATTACAAGGCGGTTTCAGACACCGGGCTGCAACTTCTTTTCTTTTTTTTGCTACTTTCGATTGAGAAGCTATTCCTAGCAATTTTGCTTTTTTTGCAACATTTTTCTGCCAATTTTCTTGGTTTTTTATTCTCTTTTTGGGAGCTTTTTTTGTTAATGAATCTACTGTTGGTCGAGTAGTAGAAATAGGGCTTCGAAATATTTCAATATTAGCAGTAATACTATTTAAAGCTTGATCTTCATCTTGGTTTGATGGTTCAACTAACAGCTCAACAAATTTATAACATTTTCATGAAATTCGACGAGATCTTGAAGTGTGTTTAGATTGTCATCTTCCTTAAATAAAAAACGTTTAACTTTATCTGTCTTGATGGTGACAATGAGCCTAAAAAAATAACTTATTTAAAATACACTATCATACAATCATTCGAGCCATATTTAGTTCACATCTTGTAGTAAAAAAAAATCATACAGTTCGCAGAACTCAACGAAATGTATGAAGCAAGTATTTTTTATTTTGTTGAAATATTAAGTCATAGAATAAAAGTTATAGTAATAGTCACATTTATAAAGTACTAGCTGACCCGGCAAACGTTGTATTGCAAAACAAAAAAAAATTAGGGATGGGTCGCCCTTACTATTTAGGGGTATGAAAAATTGATGTTGGCCGATTCTCAGACCTACCCGATGTGCACACAAAATTTCATGAGAATCGGTCAAGCCGTTTCGGAGGAGTACGGGAACGAACATTGTGACACGAGAATTTTATAAATAAGATAAGTATTCTAGCTTGATGCTAGTTAACGCGGTTGCATACGAAGTCGAGGTTAGAAAGAAATAGCCTATGTCCTTCCGTGGGGGCTTTCCTTCATACATCAAACCCGTTTCAGTTGTTTAGCGTTTTTCATGAGTCAGAAAACTAGAATATATTTTAGTCACCTTTACTAACAGATTCAGTTCGGTGTTATCCGACTTGTTCCAGAGACGGTCGCAACGACGACGTTGCTGCTTGAGTCATCATCATCAACAGCATATACTAGTCCACTGCTGGACATAGGCCTCTCCTTAGAAAGGAGGTTTTGGCCTACTTTACCACGCTGGCCAGACGGGTTGGTATAGGGTTTGTTTCAAATTTTCCTTCTCTTTGCAGTGCTGTTGTCCTGCGTAGTTTGCTCCCTTAGTCGGCTCTTACGACACCCACGGGATGAATTGGGGTAGTGACAATTTGTATTCTTAATCCGCCACCACACGGACTTGAGTATGCTTTCTCAAATGAATGTCTGAGCTTGACACAAATCAGATGGACAACTACCGAACTAAATCTGTTGATAATCTTCTGGATTAATTCCTTGCCATATACCTACTCAATATTATTACATTAATCAATGAAGAACACAGTGTAGTGATAAACCAATTATTTATCGTTCTAACTTAATAAATTAGGTACATACCTTCTCTCAAACCGGGGACTGATGGTCTTCTATCTATATGCATCTAAACGAAATAAAAAATAGGCACTTAATTTAAAATAAATTTACATTTTGAGGCTATTGTACTAATGAATTTGATTAATTATAGTACTTTCTCGCCTTGGACAGCATCATCCCTGTTTCTTCAATTTTTCTAATATTTTTCGGGTGCTATTATTCATTATTTATCTATACAAATAAATAAAATTGGAGTGTCTGTTTGTAATATTAAAATAACCGCTTTTTACTTAATGCATATGTATGTTTACACGGTACATATGCCAAAATAACATTTTTTTCAATTTTTGTCTGTCTGTCTGTTTGTTCCGCGTAATCTCTGGAACGGCTGGACCGATTTCGACGGGACTTTCACTGGCAGATAGCTGATGACATAAGGAGTAACTTAGGCTACTTTTTTAGACTAGCTTCGCCCCGCGGCGTTGCCCGCGGTTATGACAACAAACTGCGAGCAGCGCGCGGTCGGAGAGGGTACGTCGCATGTTAATGATTTATCTCTGTCCCACGGAGTCAAAATAATAGGACTATCTCTTTTTAGGGAATCTTGTCGCTTATGTTCCGAGCCATAAAGACTGTTATTAATAAATGACTTTATGGAAGCGAATAATTTCCGAGCTACATGGTATGTTGTTAATAAGAGACCTACAAATTACATGTATTTTTCGACTGATCTTTACATGATACCGCAAAAATTATGTATTTGTTATTTAACTCAAGATTATAGAATTTTAAATGAAGATCAGACTAATTGGTTCTAAAGTATTGTGGATATCCGACCATTTCTTCGTAAACGAAAATTGTATTAAAGAGAGATACAAATATATTACCTAAAGAAAAAGAAAGAGAAAAAAAAAAACAGTTAAAATACGAGTTCTGCAAAAGTGGGACATCGACCTTATAGTTCTGATGTCGAGATATTAGACATGGAAATTATTGCTAGTTTCATCATAGTCATATGATGAAATGATTATGATTACGTTTTAGTCACAGCGGTTTTACCTGTGATTGTGATTTGGTCCTAGACAAAGATAAATGCCATTAAAATCAATCAGAATTTTTTAATTAAGATTACGACCTTTTTTAGATAATAATAAGTCGCAATGGTTTGTCAAATGAGTCGCAGGTGTGATTATATGATTTATAAATCACAGTTTATTATGATTTTTTTCCATCCCTAGTGATTATGTATAAAAGACGTCGTCGTTATTTTATTATCTATGGTCATAACGGAAGTCAGCGGTAGAAAAACTTGTAGGCCAAAACATGTATTTACTTAACTAATTTATAAAAACAGAAAAAGTGACATTCTTTTATGACTTATTAGACCAAAATAGTAACTTGTTACAACACGGAAATGTTTAAAAATTAAATACTCTGAACTGGTTACTGACACATTTCTGAACATGAGTCTATTTTCAAGGGTTTGGGTCTCGTTTAAACAAGTTTAGACGTGTTTTCCAATAATGGCTTCCTTTATTGAAACAGGAAGATGATAGGACGAATAATTAGTCTAGGTAATTTTACGTATTATATACACATTACTTAATTATTTACATAACGAAATGAACCTGTTGTATATGTGTCCGTGTTCTAGAACCACCGGTATATGGGTCGTGGCTGTGGGACCGGGGCCGAATTGACCTATAGGTACAATAAGTATTTACTTTTGAGTAGCTTATAGAGTTTATAAAAGAAATATTTTACCGTTTTATAAAAATAGTTTTATTTGTATAACTTTTTTTAACGAAATTAAGAAAAGTTACTAAGTTTAGGAACTAAATTTTTTTGCTGACCGTACTTGCCGAAGACATTACTTATTTCTTTTTTTTTTTAAACAACTCTCGGATTAGGAGTATATCCTGTGTCGCGGGAGACTTTTCAAACATACGAGTACATGAAACGACACAAGAACAACAATTTGTGTACCACACAAAGTGTCGTCCCATGTGGGGATCGGACCCACAAAACCCAGCGTCCCACTACGCCATATACTACTTAATATCCTACTCGCAATATACTACTCAAAAAATTGTTTTGTATTTATAGGGGAATTTGGGACCGCGGTCCCAAATTCTAAGTTCTAATAACTGAGTTCTGCTTAGTTTAGGTTGAGATGACACTGAAAAGCTTGTACGGGTTATCGAATATTATAAGGCAGTATAATGATTAGTGAGCCTAACTCGTGAATCAGAGATTATTGGTACGATTCTCACCCAGAACAAATAAATATGTAATGAGAAAAATGTTTAAGGGTTCAGGGGGACGTAAGTAAAATGGCAGTGGACTGTTTTGCTGGTGGTTTAATTGCCGGGTCTTTACACGTACATTAAATTCAAGAACGATGAAATATTAAGAGGTCGAACCGTCCACGGTGATGTCCCAAGGCGAGAGTGACGGCCGTTGAATGTCCCGGCCGGTCCCCCGCTCGCCGCTCCGGTCGGGGTAGTCCCCCCGTACGCCGCGCCGATGCGCGTTATTGTGCGTTTAGTTATGTCGCAGTCGCAACAAAAATCATTTCAGCTATAACTTTGATGATTATCTAAACGGTGATTTTTCACTCACAGTAACGTCAAGTAATGGAACGGTTATGTATGTGTCTTTTAAATATAATTCATTTGTTAATATATCTATTGTAATAATTCAGGGAGTGAAATTGATAAAATCTAATTATTATTCAATAAATAATTAATCTTTATTATTCTAACTTTAAGAGGGGCATTATTTTCATTTGAATTATTCTATCATCAACAGCCTTGAATAGTCCACTGCTGGACATAGGCCTCTCATTAGAAAGGAAGCATTGGCCTACTATTTCACGCTGGCCAGACGGGTTGGTATTCGGTTTGTTTCAAGGTTTCCTTTCTCTTTGCAGTGCTTTGTCCTGCGTAGTTTGTTCTTAATCGGTTCTTACGACACCCACGGGATGAATAGGGGTGGCGACACTCTGTATTTTTAATCTGTCACACCACGGAATTATTCTATAATCTAATTTTATTTAAATGTTTCGATGTCGATCTTGGTTTCAATAAACAATAATTGTATATATTTTGCATGCCTTAGGGTAGAATCACTTGAAACATAAATATATATTTCATAAAATCGTTGCAATAGTTTTTTTCTGCAAATAAAATTATTTGATTTAATATATCTGGGTGTAATTCATCTATGAATAATTTAGGAATTTGAAAAGCGGTGCCTTAGTGGGTTACAATCCCCGGACCGGGCAAAATTTTAAAGGGTGATTCTGAGAGGAAAAATAGCCTAAGTTACTCGTTATATAGACAGCTACCTGGTAGTAAAATACGAGTATTATGAAAATCGTAGCCATTTAGAAGATTACCCGGAACAATCACAGACAAAAAAAATAGTTTTTAGGTATAGGTATCTTGCAAATAACCTTGTGAGCATGAAAAAAAAACTATTATTTTGACATTACAAACAGACAATTCAATTTTATTAATTTGCATAGATATGTATGTATTTAGAAATATGTTTATCAGCAGTCTGGTTACCACAGTACAGGCTCTGCCTAGTTTGGGATCAGACAGCCGTGTGTGAGATGTTTTAAGTGAATAGTTTATCTATTTATTATGATATTTAAGAGAGTATGAATGTTATCAACGTTACATCGGTCGTCTTAAAAAAACAAAAGTATAATTCAAAGTTCAAACTTAGGAAAGGTCAAGTTTAAAGCGTACAAAGTGGCTGAGTTGAATGTAAACCAGTTATTATGTAATTGTACGCCTACATGTGGTATTTGAGATGGTCTCTATGACATAGCTTGTGTTTGGTTAATGGACGGCGAGGTGCCTAACACCTAACAGTAAAATTCAAAAGTTTACACAATTTGAAAGAAACGTAAAATTTCTTGATAAGTTAATAATATTGTATGCTTTATATATACATATATATTATACTGTATTCATATATTTTATAATAGTATAGTAGGTAGTCATCCACAGCCTTTTCTAGTCCACTGCTGGACACAGGCCTCTCCTTAGAAAGGAGGTTTTGGCCTACTATACCACGCTGGCCAGACTGGTTGGTATAGGGTTTGTTTCAAGTTTTCCTTCTCTTTGCAGTACTGTTGTCCTGCGTAGTTTGCTCCCTTAATCGTTTCTTACGACACCCACGGGATGAATTGGGGTGGTGACAATTTGTATTCTTAATCCGTCACCACACGGACAATCCGTCACTACACGGACATATAGATAGTATTATGTGATAATGTTATTTTACTTAGAAGGTAATGGTGTTAACAAAAAACCGACAATTATAATCAAAACTTTTAATTAGTGAATGAAATCACACAAACGAAGCAATAAGTATTTTGCTTACTTAAAAAAAAACAATTGAGCATAGGTAAACATTGTCCTAGTCCATTCTTATATTAACTTCATTTGGCTAAATGCTACCATTGAACGGAACTATTCACCGGAAAACAAAAAAAAACATTTTTTTTTCTTAAAACTAACTTACTATATAACATTACACAAAAACAAAAAAAATGTTCTTCTTTCATGCAATAAAAATTTTTTCTTCTTTCTTTCGATCGCAGATTTGTTGCTCAGCATTGTGAAAACTTCGCATGCTAATGAAACAATTTTATTTCCACAAGTGTTCAAAATTACACTGTTATATTCGTTATGCCCAGCATTTGTAAACGCAAGTCTAGTTCCTTCCGAGTATACTGATTGTGAGTGTTCTTTAGTTACAAATCTAGATTCTATCATTTTCAATTCTTCTTCTTCTTCTAGAATAGTTCCATTACCGAACTTCCGTGGTGCTAGGTATCACCGTTGTGTGTAGTTGTGTGTGAATTTTTATATTTTATCTTAGCACTCTCCGCATCATATTTATACATCGCCCGAAGCTCGACTGGCAAAGAATGCCCAGTGCACTAAGTCAGCCTGTGTACAAATGCATTTGCATTGCATTGTGCATTTAGTTATAAATAAATCTATACCATAATATTATAAAACATAAGAGTTAGTTTTGTTTGGTTGAACTCCCTAATCTCAGGCACGATACGGCCTTCAAACCTTCAAGAAAAGAGCGTACTCCTTTCTAATAGGCCCGCAACGCGTTTGTGACTGGTGACCCGTATGCTTGTCTGCCCATAAAAAAAAGAACTACTGGTTCGAATTGAAAAATGATTTTAGTGTTGGGTAGTCCATTTATCGAGGATAGCTATAGGCTATGTAACATCACGCTTTGACCTATAGGAGCATCAATGAAAAATGCTGCAATAACAGTGAAAATTTATTCCTTTTGAAAGAAGCAGACGAATTTGTGCGGGTCAACTAACAATACAGGGTCACTGCCAGAATTTTTAATACTTCTTTTTTTAATATTGTAGGTCCTCACGGTAGCTACGTCGTCTTGGTGCCAGAAAAACGATGGCATTATACGTAAAGATTTCGATGGGGTCCACGAGGACGGCTCGTACCGATGGGCTCTGCAAACTGGTAAATATACATATCATGTATTTGAGATTCATCATTAACTTCATTCTATGAAAGGCTTTCCACTAGGTCAGTGGCAAAAGGGCACTGTTTTTTTTTTTATTATTATTTATTAGGCTTACCACTTTATTTACAGCTGATAAAGTAAAGTAGTTATACAGTTACAAAAACAAATAAAACATATAAAAAAATTGATACAACTATTAATTGTTTGATAAATGATTACTGTTTTAATGATTACTGTTTCCGTGTGGTGACGGATTAAGAATACAGAGTGTCACCACCCCTATTCATCCCGTGGGTGTCGTAAGAGGCGACTAAGGAAGCAAACTACGCAGGACAACAGCACTGCAGAGAGAAGGAAAACTTGAAACAAACCCTATACCAACCCGTCTGGCCAGCGTGGTATAGTAGGCCAAAACCTCCTTCCTAAGGAGAGGCCTATGTCCAGCAGTGGACTAGTAAAGGCTGTTGATGATGATGATGATGATGTTTTAATGGTATTGTAGGCTAATGAACGACTCACATGATGGCAAGTGATGGCCTTCACACATGGACACCTCCAACTCAAAACACAAAATTGCGTAACCGCCCTCTGCATCTTCCTTCCCCTAAAGTTGGTGGAGGAGGTGGTGGTTAAACTCTTTTTAGGTAACTTCCAGAAACACGTGGACGTCGCCTTCTCCCAGCTGCCACTCTGTCCTATGCCCAATTCTTCAGGGAGGTTATTAATCTTTCTCTTCAGGGTATGTGACATCACGGTACAACTCTCATATGCAGTGAAGGCAGTTGATGGGCGCCTTGATTCACAGTATTTTTTATTTATATATCTAATTGTTATATTTGTATTTTCCAGCAGGAGGTATATATCACGAGCAGAGAGGGAGATTCGAGCAAGATAGTACAACACCGGCCAATTTTCTAGTGGAGGGACAGTTTCAGTACACGGCGCCAGACGGAGAGGTAAGTCATACACAATCATCCAAATTAATAATACGAGTATATCTATAGTTACACCATATATGAGGGGACTCATGGCTAAGTCCAGTTTCGGTGTCAATTAGAGGGTAAGATCAAATTGGCCTTCGAAAAAGCTCGACGTGTTGGACAGATCGAGGCAGTATTTAACTCCGGCCCACCGCCTTCAGCTCTATAAGGCGCAAGTCCGGCCGCATATGGAATAGTGTTCACATCTCTATGCAGGGGTACCTCAGTACCAGCTTCTCCCTCTGGACCGCATCCAACGAAGAGCGACTCGAATCGTCGATAGCCCAAAGTTACGTAGACATGTGGCTTCACTCTGCATTCTTTATCGCATGTATCATGGAGAGTGCTCCGCGGAATTGTTCGGACTAATGCCAGTCGCAAATTTCCGCCATCGTTACACACGGCAAAATTTTCATTTTCATTACCTGGATAGTTGGCGCTCCACAACAGTGCGCTTTTCACAACACTTTTTGCCCCACACAACCAATCTGTGGAACGGGTTATCGTCTGCGGTATTTCCTGACCGATACGACCTTCAAATCTTCAAGAAAAGAGCGTACTCCTTCCTAAAAGGCCGGCAACGTGTTTGTGACTCCTGAGTCCCAGACCTTCATGGGCGGCGATGGTCACTTTCCATCAGGTGACCCGTCTGCTCATCTGCCCCCTATACATTAAAAAAAAATTGGTAACCGAGTAGGTAATAACATTACAAAGTCAAGGAATCCTAGCAAAGTCAGTCTATGGATGGGTGACTATTCTTAACACATTGAGTCCCCTCCGGGCCTCAGAAAGCACGTTAAGGCGTCGGCCCCGGTTGTCATACGAACATCTGTGGCATTCGTTACGGTTAGTTGGAGCCATAAAAATAGTCAGATAACAATCTTTCTACACAACTTCGATGTCGCCTAGTACGGCTGGATCGATTTATATTTTATACCGATTTGTCTCCTCATGTAACGTTATATTCTTCACAGGTAATCAACGTGCTGTACAAAGCTGATAAAAGTGGATTCGTGGCTTCAGGTGACCACTTACCAACACCTCCGCCCGTACCCGAAGAAATACAAAAACTTATCGACCACCTAGCTACACAGGAACCGCCTACTGACTACTGACCTTCCATAATCACATCTTCGATACCATAAATATATTTGTACAGCAAACGTCTGCCCCGTTTTGAGTATAATGGTAACTTCAAACATGGCCGTCTGATCCCAAACTAGGCAGGGCCTGTACTATGGTAACCAGACTGCTGATAAACATACTTATATATTTAGATAGCTCTTTACAATTCCCATTGTAATTCTTTAACTTCAGAAAAGCTTAGGTTATTACTTAAATTTTATGTAAAGCGTCTGTCCGAAATACGGCTAGCGCTGTGGGTTAAAGTGAGACAAGGAACCTGCCAACCGCTGCCGTATGCGTGAGAGAAAGGGAAGCCAGACAGACTGGCGCCGTAACGCGTTACGTAACGAAGCGGTTTACCCTCCCATAATAAGTTATCACTTCAAAAAAATATATATTTTTGGTAACAACGACATTTGTAGTCAAATTTCGTGACATCTACCATAGCAGTGGTAGGCAATTTAAGCCGCACACGTAATTATAAGGAAATATTACTTTACTTTATCTTGTGATATTATGAATAAATTTATATACTTACGCATAAAAATAAATATTAAACTAAGATCATCATTTGCTTATATTTTACGAGGCTTTCCATATTATCACGATTACATCTATCTATTGTCATACATATTCTATTCCCCAGTGTAAAACTAATAAAAATGAACATGGCTAGTGACGTCACTATACATGTCATCCGAAGTACATGTACATACAGAGTTTTAATTTAACACGGTAATTAGAAGTAAGTTAATGTTAACTTCTTAGGATTCTTTACAGTTTTAACTGGCTTCGTTATCACTGTGATCCAGAAAATGTAATTTATAGTTTATGAGTCACGTAATTAATGGATATACCTTTACGAAAATAGACTGCATTTTTTTATGATTTTAATTTTTTTAACATTTAATTGCAAGAGTTACTGTGCTTTGAGCACTGATATTTACCTATAATACCATCATGTTGCAATTAAATAATAATAAATTTATTTTCATCAATCTCCATATAGATTATAAACTTAATTTTTATTATTTATGTCAACACTGAAATTATATTTCGCAAACGCCTTTCGTATTACGAAATGTCACTTTAGTTCCACGCAGTGTCCCACAGCAGAGGGCCTAGTGTAATTTTATTTTACATTGAGTCGCTCGAGTCAACGCGGTCACCGTGACGATCGAGTTGTTGAGAAATAAACTCACACTCGGGCCTCAGAAGAACCCCCACGGCCCAATACACTTTTGAAGTGTATTGGGCCGTGAACAATACACAATGTATAATATATACCTACTAATCAAAGCAAGGACTGTTATTGTGCGATGTAGAATCAGCAGTAACGACATAGTTCGGTATATCGCCGCAAGATGGCGCTGAGTAGATGTGGCAGCCATACTTATAACGTTCGAACAGTACTAATGTCATACCCGCAAATATTCTAATTTTCGAGTAACTAGTTAGTAGGACTGTTAACAGCGGGAATAGAATATCTATATAAATAAATACTGTATTGCATGTTTTAATAATTATAATCATTGTAAACGTAATTTTATACTAGACATAAAGCTAAAATAAAACAATTAAAAAAATGTTGTAAATTTTATTTATATATAACATATATGTATAATATTTAAATCGCACATCAGTACGAGAAAGCACTGGAGAAGATAAATTACTGAAAAAGAAACTTGGATACGGACAAAGATGCATTCTACAAGTAGTGAGTAAGAAAATAAACGGTAGAATCCAATACATTAAAGATTGTTGTAATTTTTGTTGAATTTCTGTAACTTATAAATAGTCATAGCCTAGCCTCTGAATGTAGTATTTTAGTGAGCCAATATGGTTTGTGCTGTCTCTCTTAATTATTTGGAATTAATCTATTATATAAATGTCGGTGTGGGGACGGATGAAACGGAATGTCACCACCCATATTCATCCCATGAGTGTCGTAAGAGCCGACTGAGGGAGCAAACTACGCAGGACAACGGCACTGCAAGGAGAAGTCAAACTTTACATAAACTCTATATCAACCCGTTTGGCCATCTCGGTATTCCAAAACCTCCTTTCTGGATAGGCCTTTGTTCAGCAGTGGACTATTAAAGGCTGATGATGACGACTTTAGTCTGACTGGAGTATAAGGGGCAAAGTTCTTGCCGTCAACCAGACAAGAGATTAGAGGGGAAAATTGAGAGTATGTTGAAAGAAATGATAGATGAGAAGAGAAGACTATGGTAGAAATGGGATTGATTGGGGAGTGGAAGAAATAACTTGAGTAGGTCGGCCACAGAGAAATAAGCTAGAGGGAACAAGAACCCATATCTTGCAATATAGCCAAAGAGTGAGATGGATAATAGTCCCCTTTATCTCTTTCTAGCCGAGCTCTATGGTTGGCTGGGGAACATAAGGGGTTAATAAGTAGCCAATCGCAGCTTAGCTAAACAGAGACAGTGGGAAATATCGTACATCCATCTCTCTCGTTGCCTGTATCGCTTCCACTTACGTGCATCTGTACCCCGTGTTCTCTCTATGATTATATCTCTATGAGGTCAGCTAATAGTGGTCGACACCTTAGTCAAATTAGTTACTTTGTATCATCTGTTAAAACGACAATTTTGTACGACAAATGTACTAAATAGCAACGTATAACGTCATTATTCTGCCGTGCCAATCCAAAAGACTTTAACTCTGTTAGTAAGTAAATTTGAATATTGGAGAGAATTGTGGTCACATGTTACTTAAAAAAGGCTATTGGTCCGCCATTTCTGTCTCTGGGCCAATCAGAACACTCGTTTCTGTTTGTCACTTAAACCATGCTGTTCATTAAAACCTTAATATTAAATGTCAGTGTTTAAAACAGTTTGTGTGTGTCATAACTTAAAAACCTTAACAGGTTATGTGCCCAGATTACGTTTATACTGAAGCGCTAAGCAGTGTTTGTAAAGTGGTCATAAAAACAGTGAGTAAAACCTATAAACCAGTGACGGTGATTGAACAAGTGAAAATCGAGTTTAATCACACAGATTGTAAGTAAAAAAAAGAAAATATATTTTTCTGCAACATGTCTTCAAATCAGATCGATGATGTCTCACAAATTGAAAAATTGAGCGGTGTTGACAATTTCCATGTATGGAAATTACAAATCTGCCGATATCGATGAGTTTACCTTGGGAACGATAAAACAGGAGAATTTGACTGATGAAAAGGACAAAAAAGAGTTCATAAAAAAGGATGCTCGTGCTAAAAAAGCGATAATCGCCTCAGTTAGTAAGACTGTGTTGTGTCACATATTACACTGCAAAACATCAAAGGAAATGATGGACAAACTAATCAAGGTTTATGATCGACAAAATGAAGATCAGGTGAATGGACTTTTACCGAAATTTTATGCGCATAACTTTGACAAATCGCGTGATATGGCTCACAATATTAGCACTATACAAAATATAGCTTTTCGTCTGACGGCTCTTAAGCAGAATATCGCTGATGAGATGATTATATCCAAAATTCTTGCTGCTTTACCTCCTGAATATGCAACATTTCGTACAGCTTGGGGTTCTGTAGCTAAAGATGATCGCACAGTGGACAATCTTGTGACTCGACTCTTTGCTGAAGAAAATAATATTGGAAAACCTAGAACCAGTGAAAATGTTGCTTTTCAAACCTCTAAACAGAAAAAGTCCTACCTGAAGAAAAGTGAAAAACCCCCCACCTGTTTCAAATGTAAACAACCAGGTCATTTCAAAAATGCATGTCCAATGCAGAAATCAATTCATGATGCTAAAGAAAACAGGTACTGCAAAAAGACTAATCACAAGTCGGAAAGATGTTTTTTTCCGTGCTGAGCATGAGAAAAGAGAAATGGAAGTTAAAGACAAAGTTGCATACTTAACTCAAAGATCAGAAAATTGCAATACCAATGAACTAAAATTTTATGTAGACAGCGGGTCATCATCTCATATGACAAATCAACCCTCTCTTTTGTCAAACTTTAAAATTGAACATGATGAAGTTAAAGTTACTAAGAAAAATCAGTCCCTACTGGTGTTGGAACTTTGGATGCCAAAGAATGTATTCTTAAAGATGTCATACTAGCTCCATGTCTTGACAGCAACCTCATATCAGTTGGAGCCATAACTGAAAATAGTGGTCAAGTACTTTTTACCAAAGAAAACGTTATGATCTCCAAAAACAACCATGTTCTAAAAGGAGAAAACAAGCTAACGGGTTGTATGTTTTAAAACTCACTTCAGATGCTCCTGAACAACTGACATGTTTCCAAGTACAAAATTCAAGAAAGAAAGATGCTGTGTATTGGCATAGAACTCTGGGACATCTCAGCTATAAAAATTTAAAACAACTTAATAAAGAAAATAATTTAGGAATAACAGAGACTGACTTCAAAATCGCAGAAAACACTTGTGATGTCTGTCTGAAGGCAAAACAGACTCGTTTTTCATTTTCTACAGAGCGCACCAGAGCAACTCGACCGCTAGAAATTATCCATACAGACATATGCCAAATTGAGAAACCTACATGGGATGGATATACTTACATTTTAACATTCCAAGATGATTTTACATGTTTCAAACAAATCTATTTGTTGAAAAGAAAATCTGATACTACTGAAACTCTAAAACAATATGTAGCAGAAGTGGAGTCAAAATGGACTTTGCCTGTGTATAAAATTCGTGCTGATAGAAAACTTGTTGAATAGGGCAAAATCCAGAGGCACCATATTTGATTCCACAATTCCACATACGCCTAAACTAAATGCCAAAGCCGAACTACTCAACCGTTCGTTAATGGATAAAACCAGAGCACTTCTTTATGACTCACATTTGTCTGCTGACATGTGGGGAGAATGCTCTAGAGTTGCATGCTACATATTAAATAGATGTGTAACACAAAGCCTTCCTGATTTAAAAACCCCCTATGAGATGTGGTTTGGGAAGAAACCCGACTACAATAAAATGCACCTTTTTGGATGCGCAGCTTATGCTAAAAATCTCACAAGGCTCAAGAAACTAGACAGTCGAAGTAATAAGTATCGTCATGTTGGTTATTCGCCAAATGGATACCGCTTGTGGGATAAAAATGCTCGACAGATTATCTATTCTCGAGATGTAATATTTGATAATCAGATTACTGAGACTACAAATAAAAATGATACAATGAGGGATGTCACCATTGCTCTGGAGACAGAAGAGATGCCTGAAGAATCCAAAGAAGCAAATACAGAATTATCTACTCGAAAAAACACAGAAGAATCGGATAACCTCATTAATAATACAGAAGATGGAACAGAAAATAAATCATCGACAACTGAAAATTACTTACATGAGACTGATCATAAAAATTTCGAATCTGCAGAAGAAGAGGAGGAAGAAGAATTTCCTCGTAGAGGACAACGTAACAGACGACCCCCTAATTATCTCCATGATTATGTTCTGCTTACATACCAGGAAGCTGTAGGCAGTCCGGATTCAACTGAATGGAAGAAGGCCATCAACAGTGAAAAACATTAAAGACAAGAAACTTCTAAGCAGCAGATGGGTATTTCGACAAAATTGATGATGATTGATGTTTCCAGCGCTTTTCTGTACGGAAATCTATCTGAAGAACTGTATATGAAACTTGCAGAAGGATTTGAGGAAGAACAAGGGAAGATTTGCCTTTTACAAAAATCTTTATATGGCCTCAAACAAGCTCCCATGAACTGGAACAAAACTTTAGTTGATTTTTTGAAAAAGAAAGGATTAAATCAGCTCATCTCAGACAGATCAGTTTTCAAAAACAAGGACAATTCACTTATCTTGGCCATACATGTAGATGATGGACTTGTAATCGGGAACAATCCTGATATTATCATGAAACTTTTAATAGAACTAAAAACAAAATTCGACATCACCTTCGAAAAAGAGCCTAAAATGTACTTTGGAAGGGAACTTGAAAATGATAAAGAAAACCTGGTTCTTCATCAAACTAAATATGTTTGTATCTAATAAGTATCTAATGTGTACAAACTAATTCTTAAAGAATTTAATATGGAAACTGCTAAAAGTGTCAGAACTCATTCAACTCCAGGATCCATTGCTAGCCTGACACCTGACAGAAAGTATCCGTATCGTGAGGCTGTTGGAAGTTTATTGTACCTATCGAGCCGAACCAGACCTGACATTACTTTCTCTGTAAATCAGGTTTCAAGGAGCATTGAAAACCCTACCGATGCAGACGTTTCAAGAGTAAAACGCATATTTAGATATCTTCAAGGTACGAAAGATGTTGTCATAAAATATTTGAAAGACAAGGATTTCACACAGATTGATTCATATTGTGATTCTGACTTTGCCAATGATGAGAAAACTCGACGAAGCACTGGAGGTTACTCATACTTTACTGCGGTGGTGCCATCTCCTGGTCAACGAATCAGACGAATATTGCTACAAACACCGCTGAAGCTGAACTCATAAGTGCAAGTGAATGTGTAAAAGAAGCATTATTTCTAAAGCAGTTTTTCCAAGAGCTTACTAATGAAAATTTAAATGTAAATTTGTATATTGACAATCAAAGCACAATTAAGATGATTAAAAACGGATGTAATGGTAAAAGGTAAAAACACATTGCCATTAAGTATAAATTTACTGCTGAAAAAATTAATCAGAACAATTTTATTGTTAAATACTGTCCATCTGAGGATCAGTCAGCAGATGCTTTTACTAAGTCATTGACTCCCATTATTTTTGAAACATTAAGAAATAAGTATTTGCATTTTTTCATGTAAAACTGGACAATGAAATGATAAAATTTAAGTTTTGAATTTGAAATTTATCTGTATGTTTTCTTGTGAATTTTTATGAATATTTTAAAACTTGATATGACAGATGGATGTTAGATTTTAAAATTGGTTGACTACAAAATTTAAAATAATGTTACAAAACAATATATTGCTTAATTTTTAAACTTTTAAATTGAAACATTTGAATAATGCCAGTATTATATTTATACTATTTGACATTATTTTTGACAGATTTTTTTGTAACATTGTTATTACTGATTCAAATTTAAGGGAGAATGTTAGTAAGTAAATTTGAATATTGAAGAGAATTGTGGTCACATGTTACGAAAAATGCTATTGGTCCGCCATTTCTGTCTCTGGGCCAATCAGAACACTCGTTTCTGTTTATACTAGATTATTGTTTGTCACTTAAACCATGCTGTTCATTAAAACCTTAACATTAAAACTCAGTGTTTAAAACAGTTTGAGTGTGTCATAACTTAAAAACCTTAACAGACTCGACTTAGTGTTTTGCCTTAACAACGCTCAATCGTGTTTAAAACAGTTTGAGTGTGTCATAACTTAAAAACCTTAACAGACTCGACTTAGTGTTTTGCCTTAACAACGCTCAATCAGTTACTTTACGTCGGTTTAGTACCCTTGATAAACACTTTTGTTATTCTAAAGTGTATTTTAGAAGAGACAATAATCTAAAAAATACTGTATTTTATTAAAATTATCGTTTTAGCGTGGTAAAAAACTGTAACAAAGCTTCCAAAGTCAAGTATTTTGCATTGGCACGCCAGTACAATACTGCCTACTCAATTGAAGAATATTTTTCTATTTATTAAAAACATTTACAGTGTCTTTACAGGATTTATCCCAAAACGATACTGTAAGTAAAAACAGTAAGTAACAGTTTATACATAAAAATCATTTGCTGTAATACATCTCTGGGCGACTTCTTTGAAGTTCGGCAGGCTACAGTTGTAGATATCTACTTGTATTGAAATAATATTAATAAGCCTTATGGCGCGTGATACAGGAGCATATCGAAGTAAATTTGTTCGCGTTACGGAATAATACACATATAATATATATTTCGGTTAATATACTTCAATGATTATTTGATTTAAATTCGTAATAGTTATAAAAGGGTAGAATATAAAAAGGTAGATTAATTATATTTTCCGAGATGTTTTGTGATATTTGTTTTAATGAAGCGGATATGGTTATTATTTAATGATACAGTCAACTCCTTATTATACCTATCTATGCTTAAAATTCTCTTGTATTTTTAACTTTTATAAAAACTTACTAAAATCATTTTTTTCCTTACTAAATAAATGATTACTTAAATTATCCTTAACCTTAATAATATTATGTGATTATTAACAGATTTATTTATAAAAATATTCATAAATAAAAAATATTGTAAACTCTGGCAACATTCTCAGTCATTTGTCTTTACAAAGATTATACTAGGAAATAACAAATATTTAGTGGCAACACCACATTAAAGAAGATAGGCAACACCGTATGACATTACATAGTAATTTGATTATCAGCATGTCTTAAATGCATGTCTATTGCAAACTATTAGGTCTTTACCTATGAAATTGCCGTTTTGTATGCAATAAGTGAAAGTACTTATTTTTTCAAAATTTTAATCACCCATGCAATCGACGCATCTTTGCTAACGCATTGGCAGTTTATTGATGCCCTTCTTGTAAAAATCAGCTGGACGGGAGGCAACAAACTCTTCAAAGGCATTTTGCACTGCCTCTCGGGAATTGATTTTTTTTTATCACAGTAAATTTATTAAAAATAATATGATAAATAATATAAATTTGGTGCATCAAAACATTAGAGGAATGATGGGCAAAGACTTGGAGGTGGAACTGTTCATGAACTGCAATGCAATTGATATTTTTTGTATTACTGAACACTGGCTAAAAGGGGATCAGTTTATGTTCAATTTTGACCACCACCAGGTAGGCAGCTCGTTCAGCAGAAGTACAGCAATACATGGTGGCACTATGATACTCATTAATAAGAAACTTAAATTTAAAGAGCGCCATGACATTGTTAGTTTATCAGTTGAGCGAACTACAGAAATAGCCAGTTTAGAACTAAAAGGTTTCATAGTAGTATGTGTATACAGACCTCCTTCAGCTATGTATGATTGTTTTGAACGTGTTATGGATGAAGTATTAGTTAAAGTAACAAGATCAAAAAAGAAGGTCATCATCTGTGGTGACTTCAATATTAACCTATTGGAAAATTCAAGTATAGTAACCAAGTTCAAGGCACTTTTTCAATCATACAATCTGAAGAACTTGTTCTTGGAGCCTACACGAATCACTGCCACCACTGCCACATGTTTGGACAATATATTTACAGATATTGTTATTAAGGACAAGAAAATAATCAATCAATTACATTCTGACCACTGTGGTCAATTAGTATCTTTCTGTGATAGGTATGAAAAAGTGTCAGAAAAAAGAATTGTGGTGATACCTAAAACCGCAAAGCGTTGTGAAAACTTTAAGGATAAACTTAAAGCTGCTTTTAATAATTCAGTACTCTGTGTAGAGAATAACCCTAATACTTATTATAATAGTTTTTTTGAAACTTTCTCTTCAACATTTAACACCATTTTTACACCAAAAACGCTAGTGGTTAAAGGTAACGCCACATTTAGTGAATGGGCTACCCCTGGCTTACTCAAAAGTAGGAAAAGATTATACGAGCTATACGATGAGAGGAATTATAATAAAAGTGAACAGTTTCATAATTATGTTAAAGAATATTCGAAGCTGTTTAGGAAACTTTGTAAACTGGCTAAGTCTCGTTTTATTAGTTCAAAGATTAAAAGTAGTAATGATAAGATTAAAACCACTTAGAAAATTATTAATAGTGAAACTGGCAAAGATCCAAACCGTGATAATGAATTTAATTTAAACATAAACAATAAATTTATCACATCAAATGCTGAGGTTGCTGCTGCATTTGAGAATTTTTTTACTAACATTCCTGTATTAACTACTAAATCTTTGAACTCCTTACCATACCTTGCAGAATCAATTTTAAAAGAGAATGTTAGAAGAATTGATAGTGAATTTAAGTTCCAATATGTGTCCCCCTTTGAAATTATTAAAGCCTTTAACACTATTAATGTTAAAAAAACAACCGACCTATGGGGAAATTCTGTTTTAATTACTAAGACAATTATATCTCTTGTGGCTAATCAATTGTCATTTACATTTAATCAATGTGTTGATAGTGGTGTATTTCCTGATCTTATGAAGTCTAGTAAAATTATTCCCTTATTCAAATCTGGTAGTACATCTGACCCAACTAACTTTAGACCTATCTTAGTACTACCAGTATTTAGTAAAATTTTTGAAAAAATTATGTATGATCAATTGCACAGTTTTTTTAATAATAATAATTTATTGCACAATAGACAATTTGGTTTTACAAGAGGTCGCTCCACAACTGATGCTAGTGTTGAGCTAGTAAAACATATATTTGATGCCTGGGAGGATGCCCACGATTCTCTAGGTATCTTTTGCGATTTATCTAAGGCTTTTGATTGTGTTGTTCATGAAACGCTGATCAGGAAATTACAGCACTATGGTATCAAAAATAAAGCCCTGGAACTACTTGCCTCATATCTATGTAATAGGATTCAAAAAGTTGATATTAATGGTGAGCGGTCTCCAGGCTCTGTGGTAGAAATGGGCGTTCCACAGGGTTCTATTCTCGGCCCTTTTTTGTTTTTAGTATATCCACTAAAAAGTTGTCTAAATTTTGAAAAAAGTAATAGTCGGTAGGTGCAAAAGTAATAACTTTTGCATACAAAACGGCAATTTCATAGGTAAAGACCTATTATTTAGTGGCAACACCACATTAAAGAAGATAGGCAACAGCGTATGACATTACATAGTAATTTAATTATTAGCATGGCTTAAATGCATGTCTATTGCAAACTATTATAAAATAATTAGCTTTTAAAACAGTATTGAGAACTTTAACACAAACTAATAAAAAAAATGTAATGTATTCTTGGTCCCTAATTTTTCACCTTTAGATGTGTTATTTTTGGCGTCAAATTTGAATCAAAACAAGCGGGCAGTATACCTAAACTAATAGAAAAAGTTTTGCCCAATTCGGTTCATAAATAACACAGTTCTGTGGTTACTAAAATAAAAAAAATCAACTGAATTGGGAACATCTTTTTTTCAAAAAACATCTTACATACAAACATACATACACATATATAAACATGTATGTTTTTTTGAAGCTCATAGTTTAATCTATCTTATACCTTTAAACGGGCAATTCTTGTAACTATATATAATCTGAGTCTCGGAAACGGCTCCAACGATTTTCATGAAATTTAGTATGCAGGGCGTTTCGGAAGCGATTAATCGATATAGCTAGGTGTCCGTGTGGTGACGGATTAAGAATACAGAGTGTCACCACCCCTATTCATCCCGTGGGTGTCTTAAGAGCGAAATACGCAGGACAACAGCACTGCAGAGAGAAGGAAAACTTGACACAAACCCTATACCAACCCGTCTGGCCAGCGTGGTATAGTAGGCCAAAACCTCCTTTCTAAGGAGAGGCCTATGTCCAGCAGTAGACTATTAAAGGCTGTTGATGATGATTATGATGATTGATGAGGTTTCACGTTTAGAAAATTTACTAAAAAAAGAAATACCGAGTAAAAATCGGTCATCCAGGTACAGATAAAAATTCAGATTATACAATTAATCACCTAATCGGGCGTTTCAAGATGTGGTCGATCACATGATATAGTCTGGTTAGATCAATAAATAATAATAAGCATTTGACAATATATCAGCTGTGATACCTCCTCCTTCCTAACTTAGGGAGGAAAACACAATTAAAGACACAAGTGCGTTCCCGCCCTTTGAGTTTCAGAATAAGTGGGTAATAATTATAATAATTTATCTCACACACGGCGCGTGTGATACCAAACTAGGCAGAGCCTGTACTAAGGTCACCCAGGTGAACATATTGGAATAAACCAACCAAACTGCTCATACAAACATACTTATACATATATGCGACTGCCTTGTTGGTACAGTGGTAGCGTATGCGACTGCTGCTTCGGGTTCGATTGCCGGGTCAAATATTTGTTTCAAAGTTTGGGTGTTTTCTATATGTAATATGTACATATTTTCAAAATAAAGTAGTATTCTATCAGTCAATCTCGGTTTTATAGTACAAGGTCTGCTTAGTTTAAAACTAGATGGCGTTGTGTGTTAGATGTCTAAAAATATTATATTTCTAAATATAACACAATACATACTGTGATTGGGTGTAATTTATATTATAGATAAATTACACCCACAATGATCGGTCTCTTCACACAATTATTTGTCTCAGATGGGGATCGAACCCACGACCTCCGGCTTTGCAGTCAGGGTCACTAACCACTAGACCAACAGGCCCGTCGTAGTGTTTATTTTATGAGTATATATTTACACACATACATATGTGTGTAATATTAATATATTACACACATATATATATACAAATTGATAACCTCCTTCTTTTAAGGTAGGATAAAAAATATGTAACAATGATAAAACATGTACAAATAATTATTTAAAAGGATCAAAAATCTGTATAATAAGCAGAGTTAAAAATATAACAATTTTATAAAAATCTTAATAAAGAAGAAACAACCCTATTTCTTTATTGTTACATAAAGTTGAAATTTGATCGAATGTCAATACTTTAGGTGACTATCTATAAGTAGTGATATTTAATGTCTACACAAACAAAATGGCGCTTTTGACATAACCTGCGATACATCACCAGTCCTCGTGACATAATAATTAGATGAACACAAAATTAGCCTCTAAAACACATTTTCTTTAATATACCAAAATCTAAAAAACATCTAAATAATACACAATCATTTTTAGTACAAAAGCTATACAATTTCGTAAGTCCTTCAATGCTATAAAAGACACAAATTAGTCCACTCAATTCAGAAGTCATAGATTCTTTCGTTAAAACATCACGCTATAGGTCTTAGAGGCAGAACAGTTACCACAAACGTATGAGTGTGATTTTATAAAATAAAACAGGGAAATTAAAATACAAAGTAAAAAAGAATCTCATTAAACGGCATATGGATGCCGAAGTTACTATTTTTACCAGATTTGTACGATATTTTGCTCCCCTAGTACATGTAGCATAGCTATATTTATATATATCTATATTTAATGTAGTGTTAAATAATTAGAAACTTTTATTTGTAAGTAGTTATATAATATACTAAATATACTAAATTAGTAGATATAATATTTACAGACAGACAGACAAAACTATTTCTATTATGAATATGTATTTAATATTGTAAGATATGAGGAATGCAAAACCGGTTTGTTACGGCGAGCGGCCGAGGGCTAGCGCCCGCGCCGCGCGCCAGTCGCATAAACACTTCGACGCTTATTGCATGTCCGTCGCACCCTTACCGATAGCATCCCTTATATCGTGTGTGTTATCTCGTGTTTACGTTGCTTAAATACTGTACCTAGTGCCATTATAATTCTTCAGTTCGTTTCTCCTTCTAATCTACTCTTGTATCTTTTTGTAACTCTCGTGTGTGGCTTTAATACGTGTCTAATATAATATATATATATACTTTATCAGAAATAGACTATTTATTGCATTAAACCACCTCATACATATTATCTTTCCCCGTAGTCAAACACAACTCCCAAATAACCAATAAAAATTGTAAAAAAAATAAATGGCACCAATATTGGTTTTCAACATTAAAAAATATAAAGCATATATAATTAAAGTTAATAATTACAAATATGATTTTTAATTAACTTATTAACTAAGTTACAGTAAATAATTATAATTAGAACTTCCTAAATCTCACACTAGTCTGATCCTAAACTAGGCAAAGCCTGGAATGTGGTAACCCGACTACTGATAAACACACTGAAATATTTTATAAGGAGAGGCCTATGTCCAACAGTGGACTATTAAAGGCTGATGACAGGATGATGACATATTATAGATAAATTACACCAAGACATAACAAAATAATAATCGTATCCATCACACAATTATTTGTCCTGGGTGGGCATCGAACCCAGGACCTCCGGCTTAGCAGTCAGGGTCACTACCCACTAGACCAACAGGCCCGTCGTAGGGGGCAATTGAGCATACGAGTCCCCTGATGGTACAAGTGCACCCTTGAAGTGCCCTACCCCCCTCCCAGAAGTGGAGGGGGGTTCGGTAAGCTACTGTAACCTCACAAAATTAAAAATAAGGTCAGTTATTGATGCCTCAATTTTCCACCCCTAACTGTGGTATTTTATTTCATCAAATCTGAATTAGACCGAATGGAAAGTGTACAGCGATCAAAATAACAATTGATTTTTTTCCAATTCGGTTCTTAATTTACGAAATTTTTCGTTAACAAACATGATAAAAAATACAACAGATTTAAGACTCTAATCCCTTCCTTGAAGTTAGTTAAAAACTATGTGAACAAGTCATCAGTCTGTTGACATTTAACGATATGAAAAATATTAAAAATAAAATTTATGTCACTATATACAGCAGATAGACTTAAAAACCTATATAGTTGTATTATTTGCGACGGCTATTACAATATTTTATTAATACCTTAAAAACCTATATTTATTCTTCAAGCTCAGTTTAGTATACTTTAAACAATATTATATTTTCAGTTTGTCAGCAAATAATACAACAATGTATAACAAATTTGTTTCAATAATCTAACTTGAATACAATATTCCCTACGATATCGTACAACCAACGCCATCTGTTGTCGTTATCTGTCAACTTTCAAACCGTTGTCGTCAGTGAGAGGTACCACCGTGTCTCGATAGATGGCGTCACCTTCATACTGAAGCATTTTCTCACCTTCTTCAGTAGCCTGTTTCTTACGTTGTTCAGCTGTGAACGTAAAACAATATTAAATAAATGTGCTTATTGTATCGAATATTAAATACATATATTCTCTTATACAACCTTTCGTTTTGTTTCATATGTAAGAATGCTTTTGTAGATATTTTTAAATATTCACGCGATAATTCGTTACGTATATGTAAACTACCCAATTTTTTAAATATCTAATACCCATATTAAGGTTGTCGGTAAGAACGCGCCGTGAGCGATAAGACAGCTGATCGTTGAGTCTACATATTAGTAAGTAATCTTTATTTATGTGTTAACTGTACACAATAAAGATATCAATAATTACAATAACATTTTGCCCCGCACAACCAATCTGTGGAACGGGTTATTGTCTGCGGTATTTCCGGAGCGATACGACCTTCAAACCTTCAAGAAAAGAGCGTACTCCTTCCTAAAAGGCCGGCAATGCGTTTGCGACTCCTGAGTTGCAAACGTTCATGGGCGGCGATAGTCACTTTCCATCAGGTGACCCGTCTGCTCGTCTGCCCCCTCTAACATAAAAAAAAAATCATATGAAGACTAACCTTTTAGATCTGATTTCGTGACTAGTTTGAACAAAAATACGTGCGCTATAGAACCGCAGACGGCGATGACGGCAAACACCTGGAACGCACCCCGACCTCCCAGCCACGCGTACAGCTGCCCGCCAACTAATGAACCTACCGCAAAACCTGTACAGCAGATTATATCTAAGTAAAACGTTCGAAAATGAAAATATATAAGTATGTTTATCAGCGGTCTGGTTACCATAGTACAGGCTCTGCCTAGTTTGGGATTAGACGGCCTTGTGTGAGATGTATCAAGTTTTTCTATTTTAATATTTCGGACATCTAAAACAACGCCATCTGGTTTCAAACTGAGCAAAGCTTGTATTATAAAAGCTAGATAGACTAATAGAATACTTAAATACTTTTTTTATTGTAAATACATACATATTTTACATAGAAAACAGCCAAATTACGAAACAAATATTTGCAGATCATACAAACATTTGGTTCGACCCGGGAATCGAACCCGAGACCTCAGCACAGCAGTCGCATACGCTACCACTGCACCACCGAGGGAGTTATTTTTATTATTAAGTTGTATAAACATGTTGGAGCGTGAATAATGCCATATAACAAGATATACTGTATATATCTTTGTATTATCGTTTGCTGTCTTCGTTTTCAGGAGCGTTCCCTCATATCCGTATATTAACTCATCATCATCATCAACAGCCTTTAATAGTCCACTGCTGGACATAGGCCTCTCCTTACAAAGTAGGTTTTGGCCTATTATACCACGCTGGCCAGATGGGTTGGTATGGAGTTTGTGTCGAGTTTCCTTCTCTTTGCAGTGCTGTTTTCCTGCAAAGTTTGCTCCCTTAGTCGGCTCTTACGACACCCACGGGATTTATAGGGGAGATGACACTCCGTATTCTTAATCCGTCACCACACGGAAAATATTAACGAACTAATATTAATTAAAAAATGCGTAATATAGTTAATATTTGTTTCTGGTCAAACAAGCAAAGGAACAGACGATGGTAAGTAACTACTAGACCAACAGACAGTTAGAGGGGGGGGTGTGACGTCATGACGCGGTAAGGCTGAAGCGGTGTACAGACCGACGCCGTCGTCCATGCCGGCCACGATGCCCTGGACGGTGGCGGAGTACCCGTCGGGCGCCACCCGCGCCGCGTAGCCCACGATGGTGGAGTAGCACAGCGCGTACGTCGGGCCCTGCATCACGCCCTGCGGACACCGACCAGCTCTACTCACACATACGGCACTCAACCCTATATCTTTACGTGCTCATTTAAATCTATACAAATAAATAATATAATAATAATAATAATATTGTACCACATTCCCACAACGCCATCTAGTCCCAAACTAAGCAGGGCTTGTTCTATGGGTACAACTGATATAAATACATATATACTTTTTTCTCTGTAAATACATACATATTATACATAGAAACACCCAGACCAAATCAAACATTAAATGTTCATGCACACAAATGTTTGACTTGAGCGGGAATCGAACCCGCGACCTTTGGAATAGCAGTCCGTTACACAAACCGCTACGCCATTCGGTCGTCGAATAAAATTGAAGTGTCTGCTTGTAATGTCAAAATGATAGCTTTTTTCATGCTCACACGGTTAATTATTATAATAATAGTTTCGCACATCTGACACACAACGCCATCTAGTTTCAAACTAAACAGCGCTTATACTATAAAAGCTAGATTGACTGACTTTTTTTTGTAGAAAACACCCAAACGCCGAAATAAATATTTGCAGATCATACAAACATTTGGTCCGATCCGGGAATCGAACCCGAGACCTCAGAACAGCAGTCGCATACGCTACCATTGCACCACCGAGGCAGTTGTATGTATGTATTTAGTAATATATAAGTATGTTTATCAGCAGTCTGGTTACCATAGCACGGGCTCTGACTAGTTTGGGATCAGACGCCGTGTTTGAGATGTTTTATATTTAACAAATTTTTGCTTCTGTTTGATAGATAAATCGTGCTGTTCTCTTTTCGGGGTAAGCAGAGACAACAAAATCAACTCAAGGGTCACAAGTATTTTGTCGCCCTTTTATTCCCTTTCTTCGGAATCGGGGGGAGGGGGTAGGTTTGGGCCCCAATCTTACTGGTTACTTGCTGGCTTTGTATAATTTGGGATCAGACAGCCGCGTGTGGAAGTGTAAGTCAATAAAATTAACATTTATATAACTGTTTACATGAACGCATCACTTTAATATCCTCAGATATCACTGGATGATATTTCAGTGATGTCAAAGTCACTCTTACCTCAATAAAAACTAAATGCCAGGGGTTCTGTATGAGTGAGATGAGTGCCATCCTGAGGCCGTAACACAAGAGGGAGAAGCTCAGCGTGTTGCCGTACCCCCAACGGTCCAGGATCTTCCCTGGAAACAATTATTACATTGATTATTATTGAAACGGGCCTGTTGGTCCAGTAGTTAGTGACCCTGACTGCTAAGCCAGATACAAATAATATTTCGAAGATCTAACAGACAACGCCATCTAGTTTCAAACTAAGAAGAAGCTTGTACTTTGAAAGCTAGATTGACTGATAAATGATATTTATTTCTGAAAGTAAATCTTTTCAGATATTTTTACAAGTCGGACTTTACAGCTAGAAGGATAGAATATTTATATACTTTTTTTATTGGAAAATACATAGATATTATACATCGAAAACACCCAAATTATAAAATAGTTATCTACTGCATGGATCGTGTAATGATTTAAGCGGTCACCTCGCCGCGCTGCGGTTTGTGGATTCGATCCCCACATGGGACGACACTTTGTGTGATCTACAAATTGTTGTTCTGAGTCTGGGTGTTCTTTGTGTCAGTTTCATGAATGTTTGTGCTCTACGCGACACAGGAGATATTCCTAGTACGGGAGTTCCCATAAAAAAATATTGTCATAAGCACAATCATTTGTGTCTGGGTGTACTTTATATATAATATGTATGTATTTAGAAATATATAAGTATGTTTATTAGCGGTCTGATTACCATAGTACAGGCTTTGCCTATAACCCGGCAATCTCGTGCGCGACCGTCCCGCGGGGTGACAGACAGTGGCGGGGGCGGGTGGTGTAGCGTCATTCTAGCACACGGCTACACACGAAGAGAAGTGTTTCCCTTCCCCGCTACACCACCCGCTACCCGCTACCCGCTGACATGTTGAGTACCTCGTCCCCGCCACCGTCTGTCACCCCGCAGGACGGTCGCGCATGACGTTGATGGACTATAGTTTAAGATCAAACGGCCGTATGTAAGATATGTGAGGGTATTATAATTAATAATTAAGGAGCCGAGAGTTGTTCTCCTGCTGCGTTTTTTTGGTATCATAATTTACTTTGATAATACAGATCAATCGACTTTCACTTCATCTTTCAGTGCCATCTAGCGAAGACACACCGAACTACGGAGTAAGTATTAATTTTGAATCGCGCTATGATAGTTCTCGCGCCGATTAGAATATCATTATATAACATTAGAGAAATCTGCAAAGAAGGCCAGGCCTGGCATATGGGCAAAACCTCCTGTCTAAGGAGAGGCCTATGTCCAGCAGTAGACTATTAAAGATAATGATGATGAACATAAGATTATGCGTTGGGCTGCGGTCAGCCTGGCATGATCCCCTCGCCTGGTTAGAGGATATTCCCTTTATGATGAAGCAACATAAAAAAATTAATAAAAGTAAATTCACCTGAGAGGAAGAAACATAATATTTCACCGATAAAACACTGCGCAGCGATGACAACGCCCTCTATAAGTTTGATCTTGGCCGTATGACCGGTTTGTTCAGCCAACTCTTCTAAAAACCTATGGAAAAAATATTTTATATGATAATGTCAAGTTTTGTCGGGCAACAAAAAAATCGCAGTGGTATTGTAGATTAGTCACAGGAGTGATTAAATGATTTATAACAGGTGATTGTGACTTTATTCCATCCATAGTACTTAGCATCAAAATTTTGGAACGAATATAAACAAACTTCCTCCCCAACCCCTGATTCTGCGGGAGAGGATTAAAGGGCTCACTTGTTAACATACACCATAAAATAAAACGTACCTACCAAAACAAATAATAAATGATAAAACTGTCGAAGGTGCCAGCGACGATGGCAAACGTGATGAACAACATCACCTTTGGGATGCGGAGTACCTCTCTGAGGGCCTTCCCCGAGTCATCTGGACTCGACAATGAGGGTAGCTGAAAAATAAACCATTTTCTCATTATACGCGGGTAACCGCAAGATAAGGATATTCGCGAAGAAATGCTAAAACATATATTTATTTATTTATTACATACTGTGGAGGAAATAAGCATGTTATGAACCATTCACACAAAGTCTAACCACATTTGATGGGCCTGTTGGTCCAGTGGTGCCCTGACTGTTAAATCAGAGGTCGTCGCTTCGATTCCCACCGAGAACAAATTATTAAGTACAATTTATCCATACTAATATTATAAATGTCTGTCTGTCTTTCTGTCTGTGACCTCTTCGCGGTTAAACGCTGAACCGATTTAGATGAAATTTGTAATAGAGATAGTCCGAGTCCCGGGAAAGGACATAGGATAGTTTTTATCCCAGAAATCACTTTACGCGGGGGAAAAGAGGGTGAAAGTTTGTATTTGTAACCAATAACCCCTTTACCGATTTAGATAAAATTTGGAATGGAGATAGTTTGATTCTTGGGGAAGACATAGGCTATTTCTAACCACGATAACCGTAATTTACGCGAGCGGAGCCGCGGGCAAAAGCTAGTCTATAATATGTATTTAGAAATATGTAAGTATATTTATTAACAGTCTGATTACTATAGTACAGGCTGTGCCCGGTTTGGGATCAGACGGCCGTGAGCGAGATGTGTCTTTATTATTATTCAATGATCCTTTGTTATTCGATTGCGTTATTTGGTCAAATACTTTATGAAACATCAACGACAATTTCAGAAGATGAATGATCATTCCCATTGAGATGTACTTCTTAATTCTAGTGGGCTGAACAAAGCTGTAACACGTGGCGTGTGTGTGTGTCACATCATCATCAACAGTCCACTGTTGGACATAGGCCTCTCCTTATAAAGGAGGTTTTGGCCTACTATACCACGCTGGCTAGACAGGTTGGTTTTGTGTCAAGTTTTCCTTCTCTTTACAGTGCTGTTGTCCTGCGTAGTTTGCTCCCTTAGTCGCCTCTTACGACACCCACGGGATGAATAGGGGTGGTGAAATTCAGTATTCTTGGCACATACGTGTGGTGAATGTGTGCAGCGCGTGTATGCGGCGAGCGTGTGAGACATTTGCACTTGACGTACAAGTGTAATGCGTGTGTGTTTTTTTATCTTTTAAAAAGGACAACTCCCGCATTAGGAATACATTCCTGTGTCGCGGGGGACTTTACAAACATACATGAAACGGACACAAAGAACACCCAGACTCCGAACAACAATTTTTGGATCACACAAAGTGTCCCATTCCATGCATCGAACCCACAACACTCAGCGCAGTAGGAAGCGGCAGATGACCGCTTAAACCACTACGCCATCCGTGCAGTCAAATGTATGCGTATTTCTGCGGTTCGTGTAGTGTTTTTTATTTGATGTTTAGGTGAAACGTGTCTATGTGACGTGTGTGTCGTTTGCATGTGGAGTGTGTCGTTGGTACAAAACCTGTCCTATCCCCTTTTTTTTTCCTTGCGGAGATCCCCTCGGATACCACCTATCGGTGGCATGTCGGACTCGAACCGACTAAAACCGCACGCCGTCTCGGGTAGTAATAGCCGGGGAACCAGGTATACCCTAGAAAGGAAGTCCCTGGTGCCCCGACATACCTCGGGCCATCTACAGCAACAGTTAGACGAACCCCTCCCCGTGTGGGAACCCCATGTTCCTTCTGCTCCCTGGAAGCGAGCGCGCTTCGCAACGCGCTCGCCGCCACCCCGGCCTGCTTCTGCTAGGGTGACAGATGGCCTCACCTGTCACCCCCAGGCCTGCGCTTATGGAGGACGGAGGTCGTTCTACGGCCTCCGGCGCCTGAGTCGCCTGCGGTACCTGGCCTGTTCCCGGGCCTGGCGGGCCGGGAGAGTTCTAAACCTCTCCCGGTCCCACTCCGCCGTCTCCTTCGCGAACCTGTCCTATCCCCTAACAAATTTCAATACAAAACACTTACATTAAGCTGTCTACAGCTATACAAATCGACCGCCGTGGCTACTATCACCAACACGAATGCTGGCGTGAAGTCCTTGTACCCATCGGAAGGCGACAACAAGTCGATCAGCCACCCTCCAAGTAAAGCGGTGATGCCGTACCCCGCTGTACCCCAAGCTCTTTGGACACCATATTTCGAACCCTGGTCGGCTCCTGAAAGAATTAAGATAATTGTAACCTTTAAAGAATGTCTCTTTTCAGTTGTAGGTATACCTGGGCGATGGTAGTCACTTAACATCAACTTACCCATCTGCTTTTAGGCACTCTCTTCCAATTTAAAAAAACAGGGACGGGTTATGTTTTTTTTTTTTAACCAGTAATTAGCTCAATAGAAATATAATCCTGAACTGCATTTTAGTAAGTACTAAAAATTTAAAAAGAAAACTCACCGAGCACATCAAAACAAATAGCATCACTGATGCAGTTGGCAACATTGAACGCGACTGTACCAACACACATCAACACCACAAACGCCCAAAATGTCGCTGTCATATAAAAACTGTCTCTCGTTTCGACTGTACTTTCTAAACTCGAAGCATTGGTCTTATTCAAATTGGCCACATCGTTCGAAACCTCCACACTCCTTTTTGATATATTATCATAGTCATTCTCGAAGCACATTAAATTGCAACCATCCTTCGGAGCGCATATGACATTTCCAGCCACGAAATCATTGAAATCCATAGCCAATACAGAGCACGATGTATTTGACACTTGATTATCAATATACACCGTGCTAATATATGACGCGTTTGACAGGTAAACGTCAAAGTTGTCAACCATAGAGCAATTCCAATGACATTTGTATTTCTCTAGCATGGTGACATTGGTGTATTGTTTCAAATATACTGTATCGTTTAGTCTATGGATGGTTTCGACTAGTTTGTCGTTGGGTTCTTGCGGGTCGGGCATAGGTAGGAACCATAGACAACAATATGACCCAGACATTATTAATATTAGAAACATGAAGACCAGCTTTCTGTGTGCCTGAAAAAGAATATAATAATTATAATTTTTCGATGATTGCTTGGTATGAGTTGTCTGATATGCGGTCTTGAGGACCTACGATAGGTCATCATCATCAATCATCATCAACAGCCTATACAAGTCCACTGCTGGACATAGACCTCTCCTTAGAAAGGAGGTTTTGGCCTACTATACCACGCTGGCCAGACGGGTTGGTATAGGGTTTGTTTCCCCTCCACCCGCATTAGTTTGGCCAGCCGCGAGGGGGCGGCGTCCGCGTGTGCCGGACGTCGCCTAAAGAGAGGGAAAAAATATTGAGACGGAGCCCGCACCAGGAGCGGGCTGGCGCTAGGAGGGGTCCGGATGTCTTAACAACAGCTGTTCCCGGATCCCTCCTGTTACAGGTGCAGAGTGGCACACCGTGTGGTTTTAGTCGGTCCGAGTCCGACACACCACCCCG
This sequence comes from Arctia plantaginis, assembly GCA_902825455.1. NCBI lineage: Eukaryota > Metazoa > Arthropoda > Insecta > Lepidoptera > Erebidae > Arctia > Arctia plantaginis. Next base: position 2,710,351 of record CADEBD010000289.1, on the reverse strand, counting down.
CCGCAAACCCCGGAGGGGTGACGGTCCGAGGGGATTTCCACACGTTAAAAAAAAAAAAAAAAAGGGTTTGTTTCAAGTTTTCCTTCTCTTTGCAGTGCTGTTGTCCTGCTTAGTTTGCTCCCTTAGTCGGCTCTTACGACACCCACGGGATGAATTGGGGTGGTGACAATTTGTATTCTTAATCCGTCACCACACGGACAATAGGTAAGTACACTTTATTACGTGGAAAAAAACTTAAGTTAAGCTGAGTTAAAATTAATAATTTAAGATTAAAAACGGTTTTTAAACGATATGTAATCTTAAGTTGATGTTGAAGGTACTTTCAATCAAAAAAATTCGACGATTCCACTTTACAGTTCCAAACGCCGAGTCAACGTGAAACCACTATTAAATTCGCACTCAACAGCCGTTGAAAAAGATTATAGGTTAAGTATTACCATTAAGCTAGAAGTTCCAGGAGGGAAACAAGGAGGTTTTATATTATAAGATATGGCGTCTGACTGGTATTCATGGCAGCACCCACATACACCAAAACATACTACACAGTTATCTAGCCAACCCAATTAGATAGTAACTACTATTTCTAAGTATATCACGCAATAAAAATGGCCGATTAGTATAATATAAATAAAAATACAAGATTTACAGTTTTATTATTATCCCTGTGGCGACAGATTAAGAATACGGAATGTCACTTCAATGTTAATCTAACTTTCAGAGTACAAGCTCTGCTTAGATTGAAACTAGATGGCGTTGTGTGTCTGATGTCCCAAATATTTATAAGTAGTTTCTCGCTCATAATGCCGCTTTCTATTTGTGAAAGAAAAAGTAACAAACAAACTCACGTACACATTTCTAATATAAAAAGTATGGAAGTAGGGATTATGTATTATTGAAAATTATTATTGAAGAAAAACCGACTAGTGAGAATGTATGTATACTTAAAATTTACAAAACGCCGATTTTTATAATTTTCACAATTTAGACGAATCTAACGACATATCATTCGCCAAAATCCATCAAGCCGTTTACGCTACAGAGCGTGCCAAGGAAATATACAAACATACACTCGAAAAACATAACCGTCCTTTTAGCGCAGTCGGATAAAAAACTTGATTACATAAACCGTTGGAAGGATATCTGCCAGGCGTGGTGGGAGGATTCACATAGCTAGTTTCATAGCACAAGACACAGAAAAAAACCTCCGAAACGTACATAATTGACTCACCGGCCAGAAGTCCACCACGTAGCCGAAGACGGGCTTAGCCGCTGCCCACAGGAGGGGCAGAACCGCCGTCACCATCCCCATGGCGCCGGGTGACACGCCCAGTTGCCTTCCGAACACATTGAGCTGAGGTAAGATTGGGCCCAGAGCTGCGGAGAAAGGAATTTTGTTACTTATAAAAACTTCCAATATTGCATATTTACTTGGCCCAACATAATATTGTATGTATAATCATCTTCTCATCCCGTCCGTGTGGTGAGGGGATGGGATCCATGAGTGGCGATAGTCACTTACCATCAGGTGACCTGCTGCTGCTCGTTTGCCCCCTCAACCATTAAAAAACTTATAGCAATGTGATAAGATCATAATATAATAGACGTAACAAAGCATCGCGTTGATACAAAGCCCGATTTAATCACCACAAGATACAATGTCAACATCTTGGCAAACGGAATGAATAATTTATAGACACGTGTCAAAACATAAAATCGCCACTAAACGATCAAGGAAAATCTAGAGAGATCACTGACTGCAATAAAAATAGAACTATTGAATCAGATTATGTATTTGAAAACATTCAAATGATTAGAGTTCTCGAGTTAATGTAGGTATGTCGTGGGCCGGACCTCCCCGTTGGAATTAGAGGCGAAACCGCTCGCCGCATCATATCGGTGGACGGCTGCGTTCCGGGAGGGTAGCGGCAGTCAGTCCCCGCCCGAAGAGGTACGTGAGTGGAGGTACTCGCTGAGCCACGATGACTCGTTGGTCGCCCCGGCTTCAGACTCCAGTGTGCTGGCTTTACCGTCCGTTGCCGTGGAGGCGCTCCAACCGGTCATCGTCGACTAGGATGGCGGTAGCACGATACCCTTTGCTTCTGACTGGCGCAGGTCCTTTCCGGGCACGGCTGCTTTGGGATTGCTTTTTTTTATATTAAAAGACAACTCCCGCATTAGGAATATATCCGGAGTCGCGGGGCACACAAAGCACACCCAGACTCAGAACAACAATTTGTGAATCACACAAAGTGGTGTCCCATGTGGGGGAACCCACAACATTCGGCGCAGTAGGAAGCGGCGAGATGACCGCTTAAACCACTACGCCATCCGTGCAGTCTATTACTTTGCTTAACACTAGTTCTCTGTAACGCTGTGGCCCGAGGTATCACTCCTATGGAGACGGTCCATTTGTGCCGTAGCCTGCGCACTCGGTCGCCAGAAGCGAATTGTGTCCCGTCTTACACCACCCGACTACAGTGAGGACCTGCTCAGCACTCTCTGGCGTTAATAACAGCTGTTTCCGTATAGCTCCTATCGCAGGCGTAACGTGGCACACCGTGTGGTTTTAGTCGGTTGGATTCCGACACCACTGTAAACTATGGTGGGGTGACGGCCCGAGGGGTTCCCACTCGTACAAAGAAAAGGCATATGTCGAAATCAAATTATACAATTAATCACTGCATCGGGCGATGTCGAGTGTTTCAAGATGTGGTCGATCACATGATAAAGTCTGGTTAGATCAATAAATAATAATAAGCGTTTGACAATATATAAGCTGTGATACCTCCTCCTCCCTAACTGGGGGGGAACACAATTAACAGACACTAGTGCGTTACCGCCCTTTGAGGTTCAGAATAAGTGGAGAATAAAATATCTTTTTCTTTTCTTTTTTTTGAGACAACTCCCGCATTAGGCAAATATCATGTGTTGCGGAGGACTTTACAAACATACATAAAACGGACACAAATAACACCCAGACTCAGAACAACAATTTGTGGATCACACAAATTGTCGTTCTATGTGGGTTTTGAACCCACAACACTCGGCGTAGTAGGAAGCGGCGTGGCGACCGCTTAAACCACTACGCCATCCGTGCAGTCATATATATCTCACACATGGCCCGTATAATACCAAACTAGGCAGAGGCTGTGCTATATAAACCAGACTACTGATAAACATACTTATATATTTTTAAATAAATACATTATAGATAAATTACACCCAGACACAGAATAAATCACCATGCTCATCACACAATTATCTATCCTGGGTGGCTAATCGAACCCACGACCTCCGTCTTAGCAGCCAGGGTCACTAACCGCTAGACCAACATGCCTGATCACAATTTATCTATCAATGGAGTTGTTACTTTACATTTGGGTTAAGGCTGTACTACTTTTTTTTTTGGATGTCAACGCTCTCAATAAACCGTAAGAACCAGTTCCTGCTTGCAAATAAGTTGAAACGATATCTGATGAAAATAATAACCGTACTAAGTAGAGTTCACATAAACGTATATTTAGAGATATTTTTAAAACGTTTTTATTAGCTACATCGTCGTTACATCAATACATTTTATAGTCCACTGCTGGACATAGCCTGGCCATGGACATGGCCTACTATACCACGCTGGCCAGACGCGTTGGTATAGAGTTTGAGTCAAGTTTTCAATATCTTTTTGCAGCTGTTGTCCTACGTAATTTGCTGCCTCAGTCGGTTCTTACGATACCCACGGGATGAATAGGGGTGGTGACACTCCGTATTCTTAATCCGTCAGCACACGCTAGCTACGCTCGTAAGTAAGTACAAACACTCATCTCTATATTCAAATCTAGATAATGGCGTATTAAACTGTCTATGTACAAAGATTATAATTTGACAAGCAGTTTATGAGTTTAATAGGAAAATTGAGACGATAAAGAATCTTCATAGTCCCATTTGGTCTATCTAACTCCTAAACTGCTCGTCAAATTATACATAGTCTACAACTAAGGGAAGTAACCCTTTATTTGTACATCACGGTTTTACACACACATCACATCATCACCAGCCATGCCCAGCAGTGGACAATAAAGGCTGTTGATGTGATGATGATGAAAATAAATTATAGGTTAATAAATTAAAAAAACACGCTTTTCTAACTAGCTAGTGGAAAATAATACCTATCTTATAAGTTCAAAAAGAAAAATCATTTTATCGTAAAAATGCGTGGGAGTACCCCTCGCATCTTTACGCAGATCTAGTGAGATTTCAATAATATTTTATTGACAGATATTGGTTATAAAGTACAGTTATTTTATTATTTTCTACTTTTTACTTCGGCCAGAAACAACAGCGTGGTTTTTTAAAACTATAATTTATATTTGCTTTTTTGATGATTTGATGATTATTTTCTCATTAAGTCTAAAAGTATCAAGTAAATAAGTCACATATATCCTTCAGCACACGCCTTAGTATGTAGCAAAAGACCCTACTGTATTTTTAGGTATGGAAGAAGCTGTTAATCCTCAAGATCCTGATCGAGATAATCGGACAAATTAACCAATGAGGGTCTTCGATACTTTTTCTGCCACCAGATGGCGCTTCTTATGCGTCAGGTCCAAATAGCTGTCAGATAGCACAGATTCTTACCGAACATATAATAATTTAGTGAAATTCTATGAATTTGGAAGTGTTATTGAGTTTATTATAGATTACGGCCAGAGAAAGGTTGCCGAACTGAAGATTGAGCTCGAAAAGAGAGGCGCAAAAGTTTTATTTGCACACATAGGCACTGCACAACACTGTGGCATTTTTAGAAATCAGTATTCCTTTTGTAACGTTTTTAAGAATGAATAAATCGTGTATGTGTTTTGACAGGTGGTTGGACCTGACGCTACAGTGCTGCCATCTCACGTGGAACGTTTCAGAAAACCCTCATTGTATTGTCATCGGTCCTTGATAAGCGTGCAAAGTTTCAATTTAATTCGACGTTTGGAAGTACGTCAAAATCACATTCGTAGATGTCGTTACACACATTCATACCAAGCTAATAAAACCGTTTTAAATCAAAATGTTACTCTGAGGGACTGTTCTTGAGCCGTCTATTTAGCTATACAGTTTACCTTCTACCAATCATAAAACTTAAGTATCTTTACAACCAGTTTTTCCTTAAAGCTAATGATAATATTGTATAACAGATTATTATACATTGTAATATTTGATAACAGCGAATCCTTAATAGATAATATTGTAAGATGAAATCAAACAACACATAACAATCCGACATTATTATTATTTAACCGACCTTAGTATTACGATTTAAGGCCGACCGAATCTGTGTCATTGCAGAGGATTTTGGGCATTTTTTTCTACCCAGATTTAATGTAAAAAACGATATTTTATACTTCTTCTGATACATAAAAGTTAGCTTGTGTTTATATTAGGCTTATAAGATATGTACGCCATTCAAAAGATAAATATAATTAGACGTAATTGCTTTATTGTACGTTATGCTAATTAAAACGAAGGCAACTGCAAATATTTGTGAGAGGCGACGCCATTTTGTTTTATATGACTGTTAATAATTACGAGTGATAATTATGAGGAAGATTACAGTCAGATTACAGTAATATAATTAAGTATTTATTTCGGCAGTATAGGATTCATCACGGGTTCGATTCCATGGCAAATATTTACCACGACCTCACAGGAAAGCAGTTCTTCCGTTGTTATTCACAGCCCCTTCTCCTTTCCCCTGATACTTGGGGGACTCAAATGTCAGTTATGTATCATCATCATCAACAGCCTTCAAAAGTCCAGACACAGGCCTACTATACACGGGTTGGTATAGGGTTTGTTTTAAGTTTTCCTTCTCTTTGTTGTCCGTTAGTCGGCTCTTACGATATAGACGGGATGAACAGTGGTAGTGGCACTCCGTATTCTTAACCCGTCACCACACGGACGATTCTTTATAGGTAAAAAAACCCTTTTAAAACAAATAGGTATGGCGCACAAAATCATTTCAATTTAGTATATTTAAGGTCATAGCTCCGACCATCACCACCTCGACTCTGTGTCCACACGTTGTCGACGGATGGTCGCCGCGTTGTTAACCAGATGGCCAAGTGCGAGTTTATTGGCCCGCACTGAAATCTCCACCAATCGCAACGCTTAACACTCTAGCCGTCGAGAGCGAGTTCATGCGAAATAAACTAGCACTCAGCCCTCAGAATACAATACGACAGACGTTCGAAGAGGAGCGGTGTGCCACCGACGCATCGTACTCACGCGTGAACCACTCGCGGATAGCGCGCGGTCACCGAGTGGACCACGTCGACCCCATGGAACTGATGTAGTGAGCGTTTACCCATAGTACCATATAAAGAATAGTAACCGCTCGAGGTTAGGCGGTGCTGGTCCTGTGTCGGATGGCTCTAATGACCTTTAATATTCATGTGAAGAAGTGCCCAAAGCTAACATCTATACTAATATTATAAAGCTGAAGAGTTTGTTTGTTTGAACGCGCTAATCTCAGGAACTACTGGTCCGATTTGAAAAATTATTTCAGTGTTAGATAGCCCATTTATCGAGGAAGGCTATAGGCTATATATTATCACGCTAAGGTCAATAGGAGCGGAGCACCAATGAAGAATGTTTCAAAAACGGAGAAAATTTATTACTATTGAGAGACGCAGACGAAGCTCGCGGGTCAGCTAGTTTTTAGTAAAATGTAAGCTTAAGTTTTATAAAACTATATAGTGGTCCAAGTTATATTTTGATCTGCCATAATAACATAAAAAAAGTTTTTATAATGTCTTTGACGGGCCTGTCGGTCTAGTGCCTTAGTTCCCAAAGGAGACTCGACTGGGTCTACGTTGGCGGGGCAAAAAATTGGGGGTTCACAATTCGTAAGCGGGCGTCCACGAAAATTTATCTACTTTTGATAGTGAAGAACTAAAATGTGGGCTTGACTTCACCTATCAATGTAGGAAATTAATTAGGGAATGCACTCTCGAGAACGAGATCTCGCGAGAACTCGGCCTTTTTTGGCGAGATTGATCTCGAACAAAAAAAGGGCGAGATCTCGCGAGTTTAACGAGATTGCACTCGAGTATAAAAACGTCTTTTTCGAAGCGCGGACTGACACGGACGGAGTTACGATCTGTCTGGTTTCGTTTGGTGCGCGGGAGGCGGCGGCCTGAGTTAGCGGTCCCGGCAGATGTGACCACCAGACCTTGCACCTACTGACTATTACTTTTTCCAAAATTTAGACAACTTTTTAGTAGGTAAAAAATTCAATTCCCAAGAGGCAGTACAAAATGCCTTTGAAGAGTTTGTTGCCTCCCGTCCAGCTGATTTTTACAAGAAGGGCATCAATAAACTGCCAATGCGTTGGCAAAGATGCGTCGATTGCATGGGTGATTACTTCGAATAACAGAAATAAAAAAGTTTGAAAAAATAAGTACTTTCACTTATTGCACACAAAACGGCAATTTCATAGGTAAAGATAAATATTAGGTATATTATAAGAGAAGACTGGTTGTTTCTTTCATTTGTTTTTTGATAGATACGTACTTTGTTTACTACTTAGAAGTTTATTAAAAAATTATAGACGATACGTCAAAAAGTGTTTGGATGCATAAAAGTCTATTGAAAAACAATCTTGAAAATAAATTATTAACTTATAATAATTATAATTTTTATTTAATTTTTCCTAATTTATTCAAATATTGTGATTATTTGCACAAAAAAACACACAAAACTGCCAATCTCGCGAGATCTCGCAGTATTGTTATTCATAAACTCGCGGGATCTCGTTTGAGCCCCAATCTCGCGAGATCTCGCAGTATTGAGATTCATAAACTCGCGGGATCTCGCTTGAGCCCCAATCTCGCGAGATTTGCATTTCCTACAGATAATATTTAAGAAGCTCAGCGACAGTTACTTGTATAAATTTGCAAATTCCATATTCAGTACGTGTCTAGACTTGCAAAGCGCCGCAGCAGCCGCACATAGGGGTATTTGACCCAAAATATTTTTGGTCTCGAACGAGGTCTACGGGGTATCAATAATAACAAATTAAATTTTCTATCATTGATTTCGTATAAAATACAACAGAAAATTATACATCTTCGTTACTACTTATATTATTTTAGTTTCTGAATATGATCAGTTACTGAATTCAAATTTAAATTTGAATTTGAACAACTAGTTGACGGTTCGGCAGGTAGTAACAAATTCAGTGTTTCTTTGTGGAAGGGTTTCCATATCTTCTTTGACACCTTTTTTAAGCCCGTAATGACAGGATCTGACGTTAATAAGAGTTTGTTTATAACGTCAAATACATGATATTCGGAAAAAAAATCTCGAATAATTTAGCCTGTAATCTCTAAAATGTTTATTACGGGTTTCTGCAGCCTCTTCTGAGAGCTGATCGATTGGGAGTAGAGCTGATGAAATTACTTCTGTCCCATGTCATAAAATTTTATGAATAGTCGGTGACATCGGATGCCATTCATATAACTGAACATATACTTCTTCAGTGTAAGTTGCATATTTTTCAATTCAATGCTTTAACGTTAAAATTTTACTTTCTATATCTGTAATTTTCCAACCATAGCTTGAATATATCTTTATATATATAATTCTTCTGTGAGTGTGTATGTCACTGAACTTCTCTCAAACGACTGGACCGATTTTGATGAAATTTTTTGTGTGTGTTCAAGGGGATCTGGGAATGGTTTAGATTCACAATTTTGTCCGCTGGACAATGTTTTTTTAATTAATTTTTAATTTATTAGTAGTTGTTGATTTTGGAATGTTTTACATTGGATCAGACAGACGGCGCTACCATCGCAGTGTCAAATTTGAGAGGACAACGTCTGTCGGGTCCGCTAGTTTTCTTATATTTTTAATGGGAACAACCTCAGTACTATCAATTTACATCAACTGCGTGAAAATGTAAGCTAGCAAAATTACAAACCCGCGATCTTAATTTTCATACACCCAGTGTCATTCTCATAGTTAATTCTAACGACGAAACTAAGGGCCAGCGCAGATTTTTTTAAGACACTTTAAGATAAACTTTAAAACAATAGGTAAAAACTGCATACATGTTTGAACATGACAAAAACTCTGCTTTTTGGCGAACACGGGTGATAAGAGTCGATCTTTAGTAATCCACAGTGAATGAACAGTGAAGTTTTTTTTAATAAAAGTGTAAACGCAATTTTTGCTCGAATAGGGTAAACTGTACTATTGTTGGCACCCCACTAGTCAATGGCACTCTTAATTTAAAAAAAAAACATTAAGGATTGATGTGTCAAAAAATATTCAATTGATGCAGAACCTTTTTAATTTTTGTAGAGTACACAGAAACTAATTTAAAAAAATTGTATATTCAGATAGTAAGTTAAGTAAAACTAAACATTTTTATAAAGTTAATGATTTTTGTACTTGTCAACACATTATTATTTATATATGAAAAATATAATAATTAAAAGTTAGTGCTAATGACTTATTAAAGAAACCTTAAAGAGGCAACCATTGTATAGTTTACCCTATCTGAATTAATCTATCGACTCTCTCCACCAACCCTGCTGGCTAATTACAGACCCCCATGGTCACGATCTTGAGAGGCACCTTTTCACCTCGAATTCGGAGGGAGACAGCGGTCACACCGCGCAAATAAATCAGCCCCACTAATTGAGTGCCTCACCAGGCATTATGTAATTTACGACACGTGAGACCGACACTCGGTGTGATAGGTCCTTGACAATGCTGTGACAGGGGTCCAATGACTCAGGACACCTGTTTGTTACGTCACTACACTATTTGATCAACGACGCAAATATTGTTAGACTGTTTTATGATATATATTAGCTTTTGTCGGTTATAGCGGTAAACAACTGTCTTTTGATCTAGTACCTGCAATTCACGCCTCCAAAAAAGAGAAGGACACCTTGAAATAAACCCTATACCAACCCGTCTGGCCAGCGTGGTATAGTAGGCCAAAACCTACTTTCTAAGGAGAGGCCTATGTCCAGCAGTGGACTGTTAAAGGCTGTTGATGATGATGATAGCGGTAAAAGTAGCCTATGTTACTCGCTGATAACTTAGCTTTCTACTGGTGCAAGAATTTTTGAAATCGGTTTAGTGGTTTAAGCGTGAAAGCGTAACAAACGAACTCACTTTTAAATTCATTATATCCGCTCGCGTGCAGGGCCTTCTTTAGCCTATCGGAGGGCCTGGATATATTGGGATAATGGGCCCTCTACGACCTTGACTGATTTGTGTCTGTGATAGAATAGCCAAACAAGGTATTATAATCAGCCATTTTCGCTGGATTTTTCTGAATAAATATGGTTTTCGGTAATAAATATCGATTATCGAATTAGGTAGGTAGGAATTAGGGGGCACTGGACACGTGCCCAGAGTGCCCAGTGGGAAAGAGGGGTACGAACGATAAAAAGTAGTCTATGCTACTCGCTGATAATGTAGCTTTGCATTGGTAAAGGATATTAAAAATCGGTTTAGTGGTTTAGGCGTGAAAGTATAACAAACAAACTCACTTTCACATAAAAAGTATGGATAGCTGACGTTAACGTCTCTCAAAAGGAATAATTTTTTCTCAGTTTTTTGCTATTCCTATTGGTCGTAATGTTATATACCCTTCCTTCCTCGATAAATTAACTATCCAACACTACAAGAATTTTTCAATTCGTACCAGTAGTTACTAAGATTAATTCATTCAATCAAAGAAACCAACTCTTCCTTTTTAAAATATTTATAGAAATATTATAATAAAAGAAAAACCTAATCCGACACCACACGGTTAGAAGCATATTTATTTATTTTCTTTAAATATGGTTTTCGGTAATAAATATCGATTATCGAATTAGGTAGGTAGGAATTAGGGGGCCTCTATCTATCGAGGGGCCCAGAGTAAATGTCCAAATCGATATAAAAGCCAACAAAGTAATAAGTAAAACTTGGTTATTTCTTCACCTAGCTACAAACATTGCAACATTTGATTAGAAATTTATATATTATCATTTAGTAGGTATTTAATGTTATCTTTACCGTACTTAAACGATAAGTTTATTGCCTCAACTAAGAATACAACGTTGATAAAAAATTATATTTTCTTCGTAAATGACAGACTCCTTTGTATACAGCAAACAATGGCCAAAGAATGTTAAAATATAGTACTTGAATTAACGCCCAGGGCCTGTTCGTCTAGCGGTTAGTGACCCTGACTGCTTAGCCGGAGGTCGTAGGTTCAATTTTTAGCTGAGACAAATAATTGTGAGATGAGCTCGATCATTTGTTGTGTCTGGGCGTAATTTATCTATAATATGTATGTTTTTATAAATATTTTAGTAGTTTATCAGCAGTCTAATTAACAAAGCACAGGTTTAACCTACTATACCACGCTGGCCAGACGGGTTGGTATAGGGTTTGTTTCAAGTTTTCCTTCTCTTACAACACCCACGGGATGAAAGGTATAGTAGGCCAAAACCTCCTTTCTAAGGGGAGGCCTATGTAAAGCAGTGGACTATTAAAGGCTGTTGATGATGATGAGGTTTAACCTAGTTTGGGATCAGACGGCGGTGTGTCACGATACTATTAATATTAGTAAAAAGCTGTAATTGTGGATCACGTTGATATAATGTTATAATGTTGATGTAATGTAATATGGAAAAGATAAAAATGGTTACTATGGTATATCCTTAGGAGATAGACATATACTACCGGGGACTTTTTATAGATATTTTTAAGATATACAATTATGTAGTACATTCTTTTGATGTAAGCGCACAAAATCATTTTTTTTCACATTACAAATCTTTGAAATTCTCGTATTTCCTCTTCTATAATATGCATATTTTATACATATAAATACGCCTCTCGAATCACTCTCTCTCTTGGTGAAAACGGTATTAAAATCTACTGCGTAGTTTAAAAGATCTAAGCGTACAAGAAGAAAACGGGACTTCATTTTAAACTTGAAAAAAAAGTATGGATTATCATGTAATTTAAATTACCCACTTTAAAGTAACAAAGCATTCTTTAATCCGTTCAAAACGGTTCGACAAAATATTTATATTAGCACAGCAAAAGAATTAATTTTACATGCAAAAGTAATGTACCAAAAAGAGGTCGATGACCAGTGTGTAAATAATGAAACGAAAATATAACAAACCAAATGTGTGTTAAATTTATTATTGTACTATATATTTCCAGCAGCGTTACTCGTGTGAATATTTCAAATTCCTAATTTAGAAAATGACGAACTTTGATACAACCGGTCATTCCTTATTTAACCCCACTATAGGTAAAAATTTCCTGCATAAGGAGGCCGGGGTGGGTGGCGGCGTTCGGGGGCAGAAATGTAACATCGGGGTTCCCACACAGGCCTATAAGCCGTAGATGGCCCGAGATACTTTGGGGTACTTACTAGGTATACCTGGTGCCAAGGCTACTGGAACCAGGAGACATCGTGCGGTTTTTGGTCGGTTCGAGTCCGACATAATCACCCCACTGGTGTGTGGTATCCGAGGGGAGTTATGCACAGGAAAAAAAGGGGTAAAATTTGATGAAATCTTTTCTGTGGGTGTTTTCAACATAAAAAACATAAGCTGTCAAAATTACTGGTTTGTAGCCCCAGCGGTTTAGGCTGATGTCTTGATGAATTAGTTGGTCTTTTTATATGTATAAAAGAAGACTATTGGGTATAAATAAGTAAGTATAGTCTGTACAAATAAATAAAATTAAAGTGTCTGTTTGTAATTTCAAAATAATAGCTTTCTATTTTTCCTTTTAGAGAAACCCTATTAAATTTTGCCTGTTCAGGGAATCGAATACGAGGTCTCATGGACTGCAATCGCGTACGCTACACCACTAAGGCAGAGTAATGGTATAGGATGGCAAACAATCAGACAGGTTCCATTCGGCCATATTGGTAACCTATGGTTGGAAACCAGTTTCCAAAACAGAATTATTTCTCTTATATCGAAACCTGGTTTCCAATAAAGAAAAATAATTCTGTTTTAGAAACTAGTTCCCAACACAGAATGTTGGATCTTCTTTTAAAACTCTCCAATATATCTACAAACTCCTTGATTAAGTATATATTTAACTTATTTTAACACAATTGACTGCACTGATGGCGTAGTGGTTTAAGCTGTCGCCACGCCGCTTACTACTACGCTGAGTGTTGTGGGTCCGATCCCCACATGGGACGACATTTTGTATAATCCACAAATTTTTATTCTAAGTCTGGGTATTCTTTGTGTCCATTTCATGTTTCATGATTTATTCCTATGCCTAATGCCTAATGAATTGTCTGTACAAAAAATAAATAAATTCAGCAAATAACCACTACTCACACAAAATATTTAAAAAAGCAATTGATTTAGGATTTAATAATCAACAATTAATTATCTATCATTACTGATAATGGGATGACTTCTAGTCATTGTACATAAGAAACTTGTAAGTCACCAGTAAATTATTTCTAATCAAGGATTGTAGGTTGGAAGAGTTTTGAAAGAAGATCCGAACTTCTGTGTTGGTAACTAGTTTCGGAAACAGAATTATTTTTCTTTATTGGAAACCAGGTTTAGATAGAAGGGAAATAATTCTGTTTTGGAAACTGGTTTCCAAGCATTTTTTCAAATCTGGCTGATTGGGACAGGCCACCTGATGGAAGTGCTTACCACTGCCTATGGATACCTGGAACTCAATAGTCACAAATGTGTTGCCATCCTTTGAGTTTTACCCTTAGAATCAGAAGGAAGAGAGTCGGGCTCTGGTTATGTTAGTTGTTTGGTGAACGGCAATGAAAGAATAACTCAACACCGGATTTCAGTGAGACAGTGGTATCATGCTGGTCAAACCAGCACACTGGTGCCAAAGAATGAAAGAGTCATTCATCTTAATAACAATGCTAATATAGTACATTGTTTAGAAAAATAGGATATTAAAAAAGGCGGGTAGTTGATTTACAATAGGTTCGCGTGGTGTACCGCTTCACACAAAAGTTTTTAAATCGGTAGGATATGCACACATTATGTCATAAACCAAAATTAAGGAAAGAATTTGTTCTGTTTAAATGCTAACATTGCCTATATTATGCAAACATAAATTTTGTTAGTAACCCAATATACAACCTATGGACTGTACATGTCTGAAATATAGATATTTTATTTTTATTAACTTGTTGCCTACACTTGCCTATGGTAAATAGTATCAGTATTAAAAAATATATCCACACATCAAAGATATAAAAAATTTAAATGATGATGTAAAGAGAGTCAGTCTCTGTAATGTATTTATAAATTGATAAACTTATGTCTAAATACATATCAGTATTCTGTTATCAGACAACAAGAAATTGAGCCAATGATTATTGAAAGGTCAATAGACTACAAACCATTTCGAATTGGCGCCCGAAACTTTGGTTACAATGCATAGATGAAGATAATTAAAAAATATAAATATTATTTATTGTGTTACAATTTGTTGATTAATTTTATAATAAAATAAAAAAATTAAAAGTATACAAAAAATAATAATAAAATAAACAGTGATGAATAAAAAATAAAAAAAAAGGATGAGAAAAAAAACTTACCTGCGAAAAAAAAGAAAAAATGAGCCTTGATTGGCAAAAGTCTTTTGTCTATTTTTATCTTCATTTTAAAAAGAAAATACTACTTTTTAAATTAAGGAATATCTGGATTATTAAAAAAAAATCTAGGTACACACGATATATTTTTCCATACGTCCTAGTTATTTTTCACGATTTAAGTTAAACTTTCTCCTGTCATAATAATAGTCTCTTTTCACATATATTGCAAATATTGTAAATGAACACATTAAGGGTGTAGCGAAAATACGTATTTATTTATAAATGTTAAAATAACACGACAAGCGTCCAAGAGATCTTAATACGAGTATACATTTTAATATTATCTACTTTCACGCACTGACACCACAAACACAGCTTTATTTTGGTACAACTAAATTCCTGTCATAACAAATGTGACGTTAGCGACGTTTTACGACCTCTTTAGGATTGCCTGCACAATGATTTGACATTGCGACTTCCCCACAATCATCTACCATTATATTTGACGATTAGAAAATTGATTCGAATATTACAGTTTTCGATACAGTCATCATCACTTGTTACCGCAAGTTTTTTAAATCGCCAAATAGGTATGAAATATTTACAAAAATTTGAGGGGCTGTTATGTTATTAAGTCTAAACTTAAAAAAACTTTACTGACACAAAAATTGGGAACTCGAAAACGGGTAGGTAAAAAAATCGAGAAAAACATAAAAGATGCTTTAGTAGTTTTCCTTTTAGTATTTTGTTTCCAGTTACGTCTAATGAGTAATTAGCTTTAATATAATAAAATAAAATATAATATGGAAAGCAAGTTTCTGTTATTGACAAATTTATTGTTGACTACAAATTAACAACAGTTGCTAGGTAACATCATCATATTAAAGATAGACAATTTGTAACTGATGTATATAACCTTCTTAACATTCCGTCTCCTCTTCTAGCAACTGTTGGTTAAGTGGAGGCTCCAGCTCGCTTACATAGTTCTAGAAGCCTAGGCTTAAATAATGGCTTTGTCAAGAAGTCTGCCAGTTGATTCTTGGTATCAACCTTCTCAACTTTTATATCCTTTTCTAGAACAGGCTCGTCAATCTCTTCAAAGTGACCCAATAAAGGATTCTCATTAAAAGTGACATCTCTGGAACGAATCAGTTTGAAAGAGTTGCTGTCCCAAATACGGTAGCCATTGTCAGAGTCATATCCAATTAATATTCCTTTTTGTGCCTTCTTGTCTAACTTCTTTCGTCTTTGCTTGGGAACATGTGGATAACAAATGGATCCTATTATTCTTAAATGACTCAGTCTGGGTTTCTTCTGGTGCCATAACTCATACGGTGATTTTCCATCCACAGAGGTTGGGCCTGTTCTGTTTAAGATGTACACCGCAGCAGATATCATTTCAGCCCAAAGTGCAGGAGGAATTTTTGCATGTGCGTACATTAGACTCCGCGCCATTTCCACAACGGTCCTGTTGTCTCGCTCTGTTGGATTTTGTTGTGGCGTATACGGCATTGTCAATCTTTGCACAATACCTTCCTTCTTGAGAGTAGCTTGTACCTTCGCGTTGACAAACTCACCACCGTTGTCGCTAAGAAGTTCTTTTATGACAACTCCTGATGCTTTTACTTCAGTAAGCATAAGTAGCAATTTCGCGTGTACTTCTGCTTTTTCCCTCATAAAATACACAAATCTGTACCTTGTATAATCATCTTTGAAGAGAACAAAATATCGCAACTTTGTGATAGAATATGGGAAGGGTCCACAAACATCAGCATATACAAGTTCTCCAGGTCTCGTTGCTTTCTCTCGGGTCCCAAACTTAAGTCTATGGGATTTGCCATAGATGCAACCTTCACAGAGTTCCTTGGTTACTGGTACTTTTATATGAAACTCATTTTCAATCACCTTCTTCACATGGCTTTTATTTTGATGTCCAAATCTTTCATGATATAGCTGTAACAAATTTGTGTTTGTGGACACCTGATTGACTCGTACAGTTGGTTCCAGACATCTTATATTAATTTTAAAGAGTCCTCCAAACTTGCTGCGGGTGCCAATCAGCTTTACCTGTCCATCAATCTTTAGTGTACATTTTAGTGTGGTAGATTCAAAAACACTGTTGTCAGATATGTCGTGGGTTGCAAGTACTGAAAATAAATTCCTGCTAATGCTGGGTACGTACCAGACATTCTTCAGTAGTATCGGTATTGCATTTCCGTTTACATCAGCCTCTGCAAGAATATTTCCGATGCCTAGGGCTTCAATATATTGGCCATTCGCGCCAGTCACTGTATGACGGCTCTTGAAATATTTGAAGGTCTGAAAGAGATCATTTCGATTGGTAACATGATTGGTAGCCCCATTATCAATGAACCAATTCTCTAAATCTTTCCTTTCTCCAAAATCAGCCGAATCTATTGTCATAACAGTCAGGTTCGTGTTTGCGGTCTTGGTTTCCTTGGACGGCCTTCCATCTTGGATCCACCGCTTACAATTTCTAACTCTATGTCCCTTTTCCTTGCAATAATTGCATTTAGGCTCGTTAAAATTCTTCTTTTTCTTACCCTTATTTGTTTTTGTATACAAAGCTTCTGCACTAGTCTCCTCTGTGACATTTGTGTCTTGACGCAGGACTCTCTCTTGTGCACACAATTGACTTGTCAGATTTTCAACTGATCTTTCCATTTTTGAAATCAACAGCCAACTGGACTTAAAACCAAGATATTCTGGAGGTAATGTATCTAGTATCTTGCATATTAAAAGAATTTCAGGTAATTTTGTTTCACTCTGCAATTCCGTACATAGCTCGCTCCAAATATTCTTTAAAATTGACACATGTGTAATTATGTCATGTTCTGGGTCCTTTTTGTAACTGAAGAATTTCAGGCATAAGTTGTATGTCTTGTCTACACACGTACCTCCATAGGTGCGCTCTAGCTCATCCCACATATCTTTAGCAGAATCAAATCGCAAAAACTTTTGTAAAATATCATCTGACATGTTTGTTGTCAACAGAATTAAAATTGCGCTATTCAAATTTTCAAAACTTTGGAGGTCTTTTTCATAACTAGCCTTTGCATCGCCAGTAGCCGAAAGCGCCAAGGATGGTCTTACCTTCTTCCCTTCGAGGATGAACATGCCTCCTGGTATTGCCTTTAGCACGATTAGAATTTTGAATCTCCATGTTTTATAATTATTGGAATCTAGTTTCCCAATTTGAATCTTACTCGCATTTAATGCTTGCTCCATTGTTTACGCTCTGCTACCACTTTAATATAATAAAATAAAATACAATATGGAAAGCAAGTTTCTGTTATTGACAAATTTATTGTTGACTACAAATTAACAACAGTTGCTAGGTAACATCATCATATTAAAGATAGACAATTTGTAACTGATGTATATAACCTTCTTAACAATTAGACATAATTGTAAACAAACAGCCCTAATGGTTAACATTTTTAATATCATTAGGAAAAGTTATCTGCAAGATTTTATTTCATATACCGATAAAATTAGATGTTAGTGTTATAATACTTTATTTAATTAAATAATTTGCCAATGAACTAAGAGTTTGCATATTTAATAGGAGAAAAACTTGTAATGGCAATAATTAGCTGTCATAAGCAATTTTTCGTCTCGTTTTTGCTAATCAATTTTTACGCTATGAGTGAGCGAGTTAGTGTTTCTTTCTAATGATGGCCAACGTCTTGTTATTGCGTGAATTGGATGTGTACAATGTGTACATTGTAACATTGATAATCTTTCTAATATGTATTCCAAAGTAATCAAATTCTCTGTTAAAACTCTCTTTTTATTTTATTTGTAACCTTCTCTGTTTCTCTAATTCTTTTCTTTTAACAAAGCCATTCTAATCTTCAGTTTCTATCTATTGTTTAACATCGTTTAGAACTCGTCTGTGTAATTGTTTCAATATTCTAATTTTAAGTGTTAATGATTCTAATATAATAAAAGTTATTATTACTATTATTTGTTTTGGTTCTTCTGCAAGTTGTACAACTGGAATTTGTTGGCATGAAATATACAAGATTAAAAAAAAATGCTAACATAACTATTTCAGATTATTTTCCACATTCTTTATTTTGCTGATTTAAGATGTTTGAATTTTCATGAATACAAAATTCATCTAAAATTATTTTAAAAATATAAGTATATTTCTTTTGTATAATAAACATTACATATGTTGTTACTGTTTATCTCATAACATTTTTCAGAGGCTAATGTTACCCGACGGTAAATTGTTATTATCGTACATGAATCGATCGATTACAATACAAAAGAAAGCTAATCACTAGAGCCCGCGATCGTCAAATGTTTTCGAAAAGAAGCACAAAATTTAAATTTGTTTCAAATCATGGCAGGCCTCCTTAGTAATCTATGATATTTTTATTATAAAATAAACCAAATAAAATGGAGGACGAAGAGTTTGTAGGTTGTATCAGCTGCATGAACGCAAACGATTTATGCGACCTATTTGCTTTGTATGCAGAGAACACGGCAACTTATGCGAAAATGTTTGAAACCTGCTTCGACTTGAAGGTTATATATAAATCTTTTTCCTAATATCAATAGATTTTTAATAAAAAGTACGATTTATCTTTTAAGTTTAACCTTCTTTTGGCAACTGTTAAGATTGTAGATACTTATTTATAAATTTTTGTTAGATTTTAATTTTGCATTTGTTGTAATTGACATTTAAAAACATTACGATTTATTAAGAATTAGATATTTTTTAAAAACTAGCGGGCCCTATCTTCATAAGGCTTTATTTCCTAAAAGAATCCTAGTTGTATAGCATGTTTGGAATCAAATTTTTATGTTATACTTAATTTTAACTTACAAGTGCTAGTAATTAGGTACCTATCATACTGATATGATATATATAACAAACTAATTACAATGATATTATACACAAAAGGAGAAAGCAGAGAAAATAGGAGAAAGAAGTAGTCACTATGACATTTTTATTTTTTTACTCCGTCCAGATCAAACGGATGAAAGCGTAGGCCGCGCGTCAAACAATTTTTGTTTAATTTATGCTGCTAGGCGAACAGAACAATAATGCTATATTACTATACTGCCTGCGATCGGCTTTCAAGTATTAAACACGCACACTTGTCACAGTAATATTTGAGTTGAATTTTTGTTCTATTATATTATCGTTGTACCTTTTCGGTCTAGCTATTTTTGTTCCAAAATCATCATCGTATCATCGAACTTAGTATCTTTTACCTGCAGCCCCGCCCGCGTGTATGTCGATTATCGCGGTAAAAGTATCCTACGTTACTCGCTGATAATGTAGCTTTCCATTGGTGAAAGAATTTTTGAAATCGGTTTAGAGATTTAGGCGTGATAGCGTACCAAACAAACTCACTGTTACGTTCACGAGTATAATATAAAAGTATGTACGAGGGGTGATCAATAAGTAATGATAATCGAGTATTTCTAGAACGCACAAAAACCCAAATTATTTTTTTTCTGCTTGCTTATATATCCACTACTTCAGCTTCAAAAAAATGTATAAATAGGACACCATTACCGGGAGATACATTCATTTGAATACGAACTGTCGAAGAGAAAACATCAAAATGGAGAAAAATGAAATAAGAGCTGTCATCAAGTACCTCTGCCTGAAAAAAATGTCTACCAAAGACATACACAGCGACTTAGAGGAAACATTGGGGGAGTCTGCTCCTCCATATTCCATAGTCGCACGCTGGGCAAAGGAATTTAAGCTGGGCAGAACCTCCACTGAAGATGAACATCGCGAGGGACGCCCTTCCACGTCCCTTACTGGAGAAAACGTCAAAAAAGTGGAAGATATCGTGTTGGCCGATCGAAGGGTGACCGTAAGGCATGTAGCTGAGGTCACAGGGATCTCCTATGGCAGCGTTCAAAAAATCATTGTCAACAAAATGCATATGAAAAAGGTCTCTGCGCGTTGGGTACCGAGAATGTTAACCGACGAGCAAAAAAAGAAACGAGTCGACATTTCGAGGGTGAATCTTCAAAAGTTTCAGGCCGATAAAGAATTTTTTTTGTCGCGTTTTGTGACCATGGACGAGACCTGGATCCACCACTTTGATCCCGAAACCAAACAACAATCAATGACTTGGAAACGAGCTTCCTCACCAACGCCGAAGAAATTCAAAGTGTCAAGTTCAGCGGGAAAGGTTATGGCGTCTGTTTTCTGGGATGCAGAAGGAATTATTATGGTGGAATATTTGGAAAAGGGGGCCACTATAACAGGCTCTTACTACGCAGGCCAAATAAGAAGATTGCGAGAAGCTATTAAGTCAAAAAGACGCGGTAAACTGCGCGCTGGAGTGCTGTTTCACCAAGACAACGCCCCGGCTCACAAAGCCGCAGTTGCGATGGCTGCCATTGAAGAAACGGGGTTCAAACTGCTCGAACACCCTCCCTATTCGCCAGATCTAGCTCCCAGTGACTTCTACCTCTCTCCTCGGCTCAAAGAACACCTCCGGGGCAACAAATTTGAGGACAATAGTGAAGTGATGGCCGCAGTAGAGGCATTTTGGGAGGGTCAAGACAAAGAAATTTTTTCTAAGGGAATCATGGGCTTAGAAAAAAGATACACTAAATGTATTAACTTGCAAGGAGACTATGTTGAAAAATAAAATACATTTTTTAATCTAATAGTTCTGTTTCATGTTGATTATCATTACTTATTGATCACCCCTCGTATATATGGACATTTTTTCGGCACGTTCTGTAGTATAAACGGTTTAATGGTATTTGGCGTTTGAGGAGTCGTCGTGTAGTTAGAGAGACGCTGGGCATATGAAAATTATAAAACAAAGTCGCCCCGGCAAACGTTGTATTGCAAAACAAAAAAAAAGTTAGGGATGGGTAACCCTTACCATTTAGGGGTATGAAAAATAGATGTTGGCCGATTCTCAGACCTATCCGATGTGCACACAAAATTTCATGAGAATCGGTCAAGCCGTTTCGGAGGAGTACGGGAACGAACATTGTGACACGAGAATTTTATATATAAGACTAGCTGACCCGCGCAACTTCGTCTGCGTCTCTCAATAGTAATAAATTTACTCCGTTTTTGAAACATTCTTTATTGGTGCTCCGCTCCTATTGCTCGTAGCGTGATGATATATAGCCTATAACCTTCCTCGATAAATGGGCTATCTAACACTGAAAGAATTTTTCAAATCGGACCAGTAGTTCCTGAGATTAGCGCGTTCAAACAAACAAACAAACAAACAAACAAACTCTTCAGCTTTATAATATTAGTATAGATAAAGTCGCCAGGTAATAAGTTTTAAGTAGGTGTACATGTTTACATAGTCTGTTTTATTTTTTATTTTTCAATAATTAGGTTATACGATTTACAGAAATTTACTTCTTTGGGTACGTTGTGTCCTCGGCATCATTAAGCTATGATGGAAAACCGAGTGGTAAACTAACTAATAGTTAGACCCTAATATAACACGATTCTTTCGAACCTCCTTTCTAAGAGGCTTATGTCTAGCGGTGGACTACTCAAGGTTGTTGATGTGATAACACGATTGGTCATGGAGTTTCTTCCACACGTAAAAAGTCAATTCACTATCACGACAAGGGACCCTTTTTATAGATCCATTAGTGTCATAATACGTTGTGGTTTAAGTCCGTTAATTTCCAACAAAAGGTCTTAGGTCCTATAAGCTGATCACCGGGTTTGATCAACTGTCATAAAACGTATTTTCTTATTAAAATAGTAAAGTATTAAGACTAGCAAAACTAATTTAATTTTTGGTCACAATACGATATAATCACATTACAGTCAACTTCGATGTTTAATACTTTACTACGAGAATACCTTTGCTGTGAGATCGAAAGTTGATCGGAACTGAATTGTGACCGAACTTTTATTACGAGAATTGGCCTTCAGACCTTCTGAACTCATGATTCTGGCAGACCTTTAGTCTTAATCAACTCTAAGTGGAGTTCAATTTAGAAGGCCTGCAGTGAATGAGTACAGCTTCGACACTTAGAATTAAACAGTTCTTTCGTTGCTTTGAACTGAGTAAGTAGGGTGAACGGAGGACAAGAGGAGGGTGTGGCTATCATAACACTGGCCCCTAATTTATAGGATATGTTGGTTAGACAAGTTTTTGAGAAAGTGCCAAGCCCTGCTAATATCCTCCTTCGGTCAACTAAGTTTGACTATGGAGTCACTGAATCATCTGTAAAAATAACTTGATTAAATTAAATAATTGTAGGTGCCGAACCATATCAAATACATATGTTCAGATTGTGCCGAAAGGCTAGGAAAAGCCGTGCGTTTCAAAGAACAGACGTCTAAGAGCCTTGTTATGTTACAGCATGTTAAAAGTAAGTAAAATGAACGTACTTTACCACAGTGTTACAGCTAGTTTTTTTTTTTCAATGTAGATAATTCAAAAAATTAAACCTATCCCCTCTCCCCCCTCCCGCTGATTCGAGCGGGAGGGACTCCTAGGCGACAACGCACTTGTGACTTTTTAGTTGCAGGTGTCCATGGGCGGCGGCAGTTGCTTACCATCAGGTGACCCGTCTGCTCGTTTGCCCCTTATACCATAAAAAAACACCTAAAGTACAAATTGCATCCCGTTTGATTGCGTCATAACCCGTTAAATGACAGATCTCCATAGCGTAGTATAAGTAAAAATGTATGAAATGGGCTATA
This sequence comes from Arctia plantaginis, assembly GCA_902825455.1. Taxonomy (NCBI): domain Eukaryota; kingdom Metazoa; phylum Arthropoda; class Insecta; order Lepidoptera; family Erebidae; genus Arctia; species Arctia plantaginis. The sequence continues at coordinate 2,687,030 of CADEBD010000289.1, read as the reverse complement.
AATAAAAGTAGAAGCGTTTCAATTGTATATTTTATTCACAAATTCTCTACATAATGGCTGCCTTGTCTGAAAATTTAAGATAAATGATACACTAAGTGGCCGGCTATGGCTTATATTAACACATCCCCACTACTATGATAGCGTATTGGCTTGACTGATGAAAGTCAAAATGGCGGCTTGGCCATGGCGGGCTGGCGCGTAGGGTGATGTCACGTCCATTACATGCAGTTCAACGACCGGATGGCGTAGTGGTTTGTGTAACGGACTGCTATTCCAAAGCTCGCGGGTTCGATTCCCGCTCAAGTGAAACATTTGTGTGCATGAATATTTAATGTTTGATTTGGTCTGGGTGTTTCTATGTATAATATGTATGTAATTATAAAAAAAAGTATATATGTATTTATATCAGTTGTCTAGTACCCATAGTACAAGCTCTGCTTAGTTTGGGACTAGATGGCGGTGCGGTAAAAAAAAAATCAAAAAAAAAATCAGTTAATAGTGTAATAATATCAACTATCGGCTGTCAAATTATCGGTTAGTGACATAATCTGATTGCGGTTTTGCGGTCATATCATAATTATTATTTGAGGCTTTTTCGGTCGGCTTTTATAAATTGATTTACCATCATCATCATCTTCCAACCCTTTACCCAAAATTATTTGGGGTCGTTTCTAGAGTTTTCTTCTTCCATTTTCCTTTATCACACATCTTCTTTTACGCACTCCTTTTTTTTCACTGCGTTAAGGATTTGGGTTTTCTTATGGCCTAATGCCGAACCTTCTTGGGAAAGTTAATGTTCTTCGGACATGGTATGAAGCGAAAGATATTTGGGAATACTCGATACGATATTTCTTAACCGATACGACCTTCAAACCTTCAAGAAAAGAGCGTACTCCTTCCTAAAAGGCCGGCAACGCGTTTGTGACTCCTGAGTTGCAGACGTTCATGGGCGGCGATAGTCACTTTCTAGCTTTTGCCAGAGACTTCGTCCGCGTGGTGGACGACATCAGACGTCGTAGAAGATACGCTACTACCCAAAAATAACGAAGTTCCATATATATTTCCAACCCCCATTTTGCGCCCTTAGGGGTGAAATTTTTATAAATCCTTTCTTAGTGCACCCCTACGTCACTTAAGCAACATTTATGCAAAATTTCATGCTCCTAGTTGCAGCTGTGCATTGATCGTTCAGTCAGTGAATCAGTTTCTTCTTTTCTAGATATAGATTAAAGCATTTTAAATAAAAATATTTTTAATAAGTATCCACACACCTATTCTTGATCGAAGCTGTTTATTATTTATTTATTTATTGGTCTACTTATTGGTTTATTGGTAAAAGTAATTATTACACAAACATTCGTAAAAAATAGAACATAGTATTGACCTTAATCTAAGTGCATAACTTATGTAGGTAAACACCGCATGCACATAATCTAATATGGCTTTAAAAAAAAGAAAAAAAAATACTACCTATTAACAAGGGTTGTGAAAAAAGTAGAAAAATAAAAGGTTGTAGAACCTATAAATTATTAATTACAATTCCTAGACGAAGAATACCTGGACGAGTCCATATTAGAGGAGGCGGAGAGCATCACCCCTGATGATCCTAAGAAGGCCAAAGGCTCCGAATGTGATGACGATTATTTAGACGGTAAGGCATTTTAAGACTTATAGTTATTGCCCGCGGTTCCGCCCGCGTATACTCGTATATCGGTTATCGCGGTAAAAGCTAGCCTATGTTTTTCCTCAAGAATCAAAGTATCTCCATACGAAATTTCATGTCAATCGATTCAGTGGTTATTGATTCCCCATACAAACTTCCACCACCCTTTTCACCCCACTTAAAGGATGATTTATAGGATAAAAACTACCCTATGTCCTTTCCTGGGACTCGTACTATCTCTATCGAATTTCATCTAAATTGGGGCAGTGGTTTAAGCGTGAAGAGGCAACGGACAGACAGACCCACTCGCATTTATAATATTAGTAATAGTATTAATTAGCTATTGGTCCGTGTGGTGACGGATTAAGAATACGGAGTGTCACCACCCCTATTCATCCCGTGGGTGTCGTAAGAGCCGACTAAGGGAAAAAACTGCGCAGGACAACAGCACTGCAGAGAGAACGAAAACTTGACACAAACCCTATACCAACCCGTCTGGCCAGCGTGGTATAGTAGTCCAAAACCTCCTTTCTAAGGAGAGGCTTATGTCCAGCAGTGGACTATTAAAGGCTGTTGATGATGATGATGATGATGATGATATCTATCTATCTATCTATCTGACGAAAAACAGATAAAACCATCTTTGAAGCCTGTTAGTTAGCCCGAAGTATATCGTGACAGAATTTGAACGCAATCGGTGCAGAACTTTTTGAGTTTTTGAACTCTACAAAACTGAACACAAACCAAATTAACATTTTCATAAATATATAGATAGATAATCGGATTTTTGCTGTCACAGAGGAAATGGACGAAGACCACGCGATCCAAGCTCTCGATGAGACCACTTGCTTGTACTGTGACTTACAATTGACCACAGTTGAGGATATACATGATCACATTCGGACTGTGCACGAGTTGGAGCCCAGGACCGGCCTACCGCTGAGGGAGTGTTCGTTATGTGGGGTCGCTCTACGTGACCCCACAGACCATCACAATAGGTAAGTACACCACGGCCTCACAGAAAACTAAAGCAGTTATGTCGGTACTTTTCACCGACTGACTGTGGTAACCGGTAAAACCCCCCCTCACCTGATTCTGAAAGGGTTTCAGGTCACCATGGGCGGCTCGTTTTTCCCTATGTAATATAAAATATCCTCAGTCATCATCAACAGCCTTTAATAGTCGACTATTGAACATAGGCCTCTCCTTAGAAAAGTTGTTGTGGTTGGTATAGGGTCTGTTCCAATACCGTCGTGTACGAGGACCAAGAAGGTAATTTGAGGAGTCGGCCCATGTCGTGCGGTGTTCCACAGGGGTCTGTTCTTGGACCCCTCTTGTGGAACATAGGGTACGACTGGGCCCTTCGCGCCGATTTCCCCCCCGGGCTGGGTGTAATCTGTTACGCAGACGATACCTTGGTGACAGCCCGGGGGGCAAACTTCCAAGAGGCGGCGCGCCTGGCCACAGGGGGAGTCTCCCTGGTGGTCGGGCGCATTGAGGCGCTGGGCTTACGGGTGGCCCTAGATAAGACGGAGGCCCTGTTATTTCATGGGCCCCGTCGTGGTCCACCCCCTGGCGCCTCCATCGTGGTCAACTCGGTCCTCGTACCGGTTCGGGCCCAGATGAAATATCTGGGCCTGATCCTCGACGGGAGGTGGCTCTTCGACGAGCACTTCCGACAGCTTGCTCCAAAGCTGGTCGGCGCTGCGTCTGCCCTAGGGCGACTTTTGCCCAATATGGGTGGACCCAGCGTCGCGACAAGACGGCTGTACACGGGGGTTGTCCGGTCAATGGCACTGTACGGTGCACCGGTGTGGGCGGCGGCTCTGACCGCCCAGAATAGGGTACGCCTCTGGCGCCCTCAGAGGGTAATGGCGGTCAGAGCCATACGCGGTTACCGCACCGTTTCGACGGAGGTGGCGTGCGCGTTGGCCGGTACTCCCCCGTGGGATTTGGAGGCGGAAGTGCTCGCCGAAGTTTATCGGCGAGTGGCTGACTACCGGGCGGAGAGCGGATTTCGCCCTCCGCCCGAGGATGTGCGCGAGTGGCGCGAAGCCGCTCGCCGAGCCACGATGGCTCGTTGGTCATTCCGGCTGGAGACTCCACGCGCTGGCTTCGCCGCCGTGGAGGCTCTCCAGCCGGTCATCGCCGAGTGGGCAGGGCGGCAGCACGGGACCCTTTCCTTCCGGCTGACGCAGGTGCTTTCCGGCACGGTTACTTCGGAAAGTACCTGCACACGGTCGCTATTTACTTTTTGCAGTTAATTATATGTTACTGTAATAAAGACTGTCTTAATTATACGAGTATTATTATTTTATATTAATTATTGTAATATTTTTTTTTAAAAGAAATCGTGCCTTTAATAATCGCATACGACATATCATTGGTCAGATACGACCTTCAAACCTTCAAGAAAAGAGCGTACTCCTTCCTCAAAGGCCGGCAACGCGTTTATGACTCCAGAGTTGCAGAAGTTCATGGGTGGCGGTAGTCACTTAATATCAGGTGACCCGTCTGCTCGTTTCCCTCCTTTTCCATAAAAAATGCGCGCGTTACTCCGACTTCCTGTTACACATTCCCGTCCCTTTTTACGAAATCACTTCCAGGGAAGATGTTACACATTAAAAACGGGTGAATAGCGCACTGCAATAAAAGCAGAATCCTCTATTCTTCTTGTCCATCATCAGATCCTCGAAGTCCACTGTTTTCCTCTAAATCCCAGGAGTCCAAACTCGATAGTGACCCTGATCTGTCGGACGCCCAATTCGGTTTTCGAGCGGGGTGTTCGACGATCGATGCTCTATTGCGCCTCAGGACCGTGACCGAGTGTGCTCTTCAGCTGCATCAGGGAAGTAGTGGCATCATCAAGGCGGCTAGTGGCAGACTATTTACAGGAGCGTACCGTCATGTACGAGGACCGAAATGGTGTTTTGTGTCGTCGGCCCATGTCGTGTGGAGTTCCGCAGTTCTGTTCTCGGACCGCTCATGTGGAGCATAGGGTACGACTGGGCCTTACGATGAGACTTTCCCCCCCGGGCTGGGGGTAATCTGTTACGCTGATGACACTCTAGTCACAGCCTGGGAGGCGAATCTCTCTGGTGGTCGGGCGCATTGAGGATGGCCCTGGATAAGACGGAGGCTCTCTTATTCCATGGGCCACGTCGTGGTCCACCCCCCGGAGCCTCAATCGTGGTCAACTCGGTCCTCTTGCCGGTTCAGGCCCAGATGAAATATCTGGGCCTCATTCTTGACGCTATTCTGTGAATACGTTATCTTGGAGAAGGAGGCGGCGGATAGGGTCCGGGAGGATGATCTTCACTCGGACCCAATTCGCCGCCGATGAACCGGGCGGCGGAGGCACGCTTACCAAGCGCCTCATGCCGCCCTAACTGTGGCCGCGGGTGGACAGGACGGGTTTCCCCTTCACCCGCCATAACGGCAAACCGCGAGGAGGCGATCCTCCCGGCTGGCCGTTACATCGGGTAAACGTCCGCGTTTGCCGGACGTTGCCTAAATAGATAATTTACCCGAAGGTGATGCATGCGCTGTTCCGGGCAGTCGCTAAGAGGGGTCCGGATGTCTTAATAACAGTAGTTCCCGGATTCCGAGTAGTCTGGGTACCACGGTACAGACTCTGCTTAGTTTGAGATAAGACGGCCGGCAGTGAGATGTCTGAGGTTATTATTACTTACCAGAAACCAATCCCAGCTTACTAAAACCCACGGCCTCTGGTTCAGGAGTCAGGATCCTGGATCCGTGACCGTTGAAGTTCCAGTCGCCAAATGGGGATATATATCTTCTTCTCTACAACTGTGCTACAAAACGTCCCTCTTCTTTGCCAGGTGTCACGGGATGAAATCAGATGCAGAAGGAAAGAAGTATCCCTGTCACTTCTGTGACAATATTTACGTCAGCAAGAAGGCTTGCTTCACGCACCTCAGGATGAAACATGGACGTGAGTTCACATAATTGTTATAATCACTTTTATACAAATACCTACTGTGCACAGACGATGTGCAGGTAAAAAGTTCAAGAAGCTACGATTTTTTGTCAAAGGATGTAATTTATATATAAAAAACGGCGTGAGGGGTCTATGGACCCCGGTCGGAACGAAGTTCCTTTCACTTCTATATATATATGTATATATATGAAATATGAAAAAGATGTGAACGTCAATTGAAGTGTTGGAAAAAAGTCTTGTTACACATTTTTCGGTCTCGCTCCCATCCGCGTTATTTCCCTCATTATTATAACGTAAAATTACTGGCCCTGACTAATTCATCAACACATAACCTAAACCGTAGGGGCTACAAACTTGAAATGTTGGCAGCTTATGATGGTTTTTACTTTATTGAACTTTTCACGATCTGCTGACTAAATTTTTTTATGCTTACGGAATAATAATTATACGTTACATTTTATTCTTAGACCACCTTAAACCGACATAAACTAATTTTGTCCAGTCCTTCTCCCCCTCCCCTCCCCTCTGCAAAAAGTCAGATGAGCTGTTATAATGGTTATCACCAACCTTATGCATCTTCCAGCAAATAAATTTATATCATTTCATACTGTTTAGTCAAGATATGTAACGAGCAAACACCCAAATACGTGCCGAAGGAAAGGAAGAAATGTCACATGTGCAACAGAGACTTCAGCCAGAAACAGATTCTGAACAAGCATTTGTGGAAAGCTCATGGTTTTGAGGTGAGAACCTTGTGATACATTGATTTGACTGCACGGATAGTGGCGTAGTGGTTTAAGCCGTCGGCACGCTTACACGCCTTACTGCTACGCTGAGTGTTGTGGGTCCGATCCCCACATGGGACGACACTTTGTGCGATCCACAAATTGTTGTTCTGAGTCTGGGTGTCCTTGTGTCCCCTTGTGTGTGTGTGTGTGTGTGTGTGTGTGTGTGTGTGTGTGTGTGTGTGTAAAGTCCCCCGCGACACAGGATTTATTCCTATTTTTTTTAAAAAGAAAAAAAAAGTTGGTAGCCAGCTTGAGACCCTGTCCTAGTAGCCATCACAGAAAACACACGGGCACTATCTCAATTGACCTTCTTCTTTGACGGGCCTGTGGGTCTAGTGGTCAGCGGCACGGACTAGCGAGAGGCTGCGGAATAGATTCCCAACCAGGATGAAGGAAAATGTAAGCTCCCAAAATATCTGTCTGAAATTCTCGAGTTCTTGAGCAGGTCAGGGTCGAACCTGTAAGTCAAGGTAACCATCACTACCAGTGATGGTTACTTACTACAGTTAACAGACCTTTAAAGACCTTTTAACATTTATATTCATCAATAGTCTTTAATAGCCCATCTGCTGGACATAGGCCTCTCCTTAGAAAGGAGGTTTTGGCCTACTATACCACGCTGGCCAGATGGGTTGGTATAGGGTTTGTGTCAAGTTTTCTTTCTCTTTGCAGTGTTTACGACATCCACGGGACGAATAAGGGTGGTGACACTCGTTATTCTTAATCCGTCATCACACGAACAGTTAATTTTGCTCAATGACATTTTTAATTTATTCTTATGCTTAAGGTGGAAAAGCGCAAAGCTTTTATATGTCCGCTATGCGATGAGCGCGTTAGTTACGGGTCCAACTTCAGTTCCCATTTGGTGCACGAGCACGGCGTGTACGAGCAAGTGGAACAGCTTGAATTTCATAGCATGGATGGTGAGTACCAACTAACAATATACATATACATTCATTGATTTTCGGCTCCTTATAGGTCGTAGAGTAATCTCATGATCGATCTTTTTTCGATAGATTGGCTATCCAACTCTGAAAGAATTTTTCAATTCGAACCAGTAGTTCTGGAGATTAGCGCGTTTAACCAAACTTCAGCTTTATAACATAGATGCACCCCAAAGTCAGCTACGCACCCGTGACTCTTGAGCTCAGATGGCCCGCCTGCTCGTTTGGCCCCTATACCGTAAAAGCATCTATCTAAGCAGCCTGCTGCACCAACTACTGGGTATAGGCCTCTTCTCTATCACGCCACTCCTGGAGGTTTTGTGCCAGCCGGATCCATTGCTCTCCTACCGCCCTCACAATGTCGTCTGACCATCAGGTGGTCTGCCTAGTGGCAAAGTAAAAAAATAAAAGTATATAAATGGAAAACTCCAAAAGATCCTAAATTCGGAACACTGTTCAGACAAAACATCAAGTCAACTTCCATCCTTCCGTTTAGGAACTACGATGCCACGGAGACTTTAAACGTCTAACTTCATCAACGGCCTTTAATAGTCCACTGCTGGACATAGGCCTCTTTTAAGGCCTAAGGAGATTTTGGCCTATTATACCATGCCTACCAGACGGGTTGGTATAGGGTTTGTTTCAAGGTTTCCTTCTCTTTACAGTGGTGTTATCCTGCGGAGTTTAGTCTTTCAGTCGGTTCTTACGACACCCACGGGATGAATAGGGGTGGTGACGCTTGATATACTCAATCCGTCACCACACTAACTTAACGAGGATTAAAAGTGATTAATGATAGGTGTGATATTGTCTTTTAGACTTCATGCTGTTCAAGGGGGCTATTCAAGAAGAGACCAAGTTCCGCTTCAGGAAGACCACGGCCAGTAAGCAGACTATTGAGGGGGTCCGCTCTCATTATATGTGCAGTCAGTCTGGAGTCTACGTGTACCAGGTCAGTTCACGATACTGAGGCTATAACATCACCATGGTCGCACCAGCTTTTGACCCACTAGGAAAAACAAGGAACACATTGATATGTTAGGATTAGGATTATGAAACTACTCGTATTCTTGGACTTTTGAGAGTTCAAACTACCCGCAACGATTGTCACAGATGTTCGAATGGCAAACGGGACCGACGGCTTAGCGGTGCTCTCCGAGGCACAGAGGGGGAGTATTAAGAATGGTCACCCATCCGTAGATTGACCTGGCTAGGATTGCTTACCTTTGCAATGTGTTAACTTACCCTGTTTAGTAAAAAACGACAGTATTTCTCAACACCTTGGATATCGCCCAGTACTTGGGTTGTGAAGGTCTGATGGCAGTCACTACACTTAAAAAATGGAAGTTCAACCGTGTTCTAGTAGACTTAAAGCCGAGCCCGACCTGGTTTGGGAATAGGCTCGGAGGATGATGGTAGTAGGAAGCGGCGTGGCGACCGCTTAAACCACTACGCCATTCGTGCAGTCGTATGATAATTTCAGAACTTGAAATAAAAAAAACAACTTTTTTTTCCTTTTTTTTAAGATGGACATAAAGGAATGTGACCCTTGTGATAGTGTGGACTTTATTACATGTGGACCTTATGATACCTAAGACCTTATGGACCTTTTGATATAGTCGACATTTTGATACAAAGGAAACTTTGATTTAGTGGACTTTATGTGTGTTAAGGGTCCAGGGGACGTAAATAAAATGGCAGTGGACTATGCAGTCCACTGCCATTTTACTGGTATTTTAATCGCCAGGTCTTTACACGTTATGTAGTGTGAGGTTGAAGTCGGACCGTCCACGGTGATGTCCCAAGGCGAGCAACGGCTGTTTTATATGTCCTCTGCTCCTCCCCGGCTGGGTCCCCCCCCCCCCGCACGCCGCGCTGTTGCCTGTTAGAGTGCGTTGTTTAGTTAACTCGCAGTCGCAACAATGTGACTAAAGGACTAGAGACTTGAGAATAGAATTACGTAACAAAAAGAATTATTGAGCATTGTTGATGTTGTCACTCATAGGGTAAAGGCAAGCGGCCAGCCCCAGAGCGACAGATATACAAGACGGGCAAGGCATGTCCCGCGCACATGATCGTCACCGAGACCATGGACCGAGTCATGGTCACCTTCTACAAGACGCATGTCGGCCATGGACGTGAGTTGTTTACTGTAGTTTGATATTTGTCACTAAGAGTGGGTCCACTATGTGACTTGTTTTGAGTAATGTAAAAATAAATATTTGGTCATCAACAGCCTATAATATTCCACTGCTGGACATAGGCCTCTTCTTAGAAAGGAGGTTTTGGCTAGTGATGTGCCGGATATCCGTATCCGTATCCGTATCCGCGGATATCCAAGGGAGAAGAGAGATCCGTAACCGTATCCGTATCCGTGACTTTTTTGGCGGATCTTTCAATACATATTATATAGATGAAATTCTATATAGGTGATTTTGTATTCACTGTAAAGCTCTTAGGTATGTGTTTGTAACACTATAAACAGCAACTTTTTTTCTGGTCAACGTCAACATAAAAAAAAAATGGTTCTCCATTCAAATGCCCAATTAAATGTTGTTAGTTTGTATGGAGAAACAATTTTTTTTCTTTCGTTTTCGGTGTTAGTCCAGAAGAAAAGTTGTTGTTTATAATGTTACTAATACGCACTTTAGAGGTTTTCAGTATATTTAAAATAACCCTGAATAATGGTTATTAGGTACTAACTTTTAAACTTTCGCGTTCCATGATAATTAATATTATTTAACGGGAATTAACGCGATCTCTTATTAGGGTGGTCACAGGCTGACTGTCAGTCAGCCTGTGACCACGGCCGGTGCAACCTGGTCGAAACGTCAGGCAAACCAGAGGTATGTAATACCCTAAATAAGAGATCGCGTTAATTCCCGTTAAATAATATTGGTTATTAGGTAGCTATGAAAAACTATTGAATTCTGTTCAGATTACTTTTTATTTCTTAAAACAAATATTTGGCACCTTTGTATTGCAATCATTTATCGTACTACACTAAATACTACGCAGGTCGTAGGTACTGAAAGAGCTATCTTTATAATGAGATCAATCAAACATCTTTGTATTAGCTTATTAAAATAATGAAATATTTAAATATCAACGGCAAAGCGTCAAGTAGCGACAACTATCAAGGTCACGGGCTCCGATTGAGTAAGAAACTTAAGATCCGTATCCGTATCCGTATCCGTATCCGCGGATCTTGACACCAAATATCCGTATCCGGATCTGTATCCGCGGATATACTTTGTTAACGATCCGGCACATCACTAGTTTTGGCCTACTATACCACGCTGACCGACGGGTTGGTACAGGGTTTGTGTCAAGTTTTCCTTCTCTCTGCAGTGCTGTTGACCTGCGTAGTTTTTTCCCTTAGTCGGCTCTTACGACACCCACGGGATGAATAGGGGTGGTGACACTCCGCATTCTTAATCCGTCACCACACGGAGTTACGAAACTATGATCTATACAAAAAATAAAATTGAAGTGTCTGGTTCTAATGTCATAATACGTTACTACATAAGACTATGATTACACGCAATCACGCAACACTGATACAGAAGTGAAATTTTTCTGTGGATCAGGATCAGACCATTTGAAGTATCCTAAAGAAAAAAATATCTTCTCGAAAATTATAACTAGCTAATTAATCATCATCTAAGCCCAAAGACGTCCACTGCTGGACCTATGCCTCGTCCAACGTTCGCCACAACAACCAGTCCTGTGCTGCCCTCATTACTAATAACTAATTAATTTAACCTAGACCAACCAGACATTTACCGGGTTGCCAGTAAAAAGTTTAAAAAAATATAAAAATGTTACCATTTGTTATTATAATGTTATAATCCCTTTTTTTTCCGTGCGGAAATCCCCTCGGATACCACCTATCGGTGGCATGTCGGACTCGAACCGACTAAAACCGCACGCCGTCTCGGGTACTAATAGCCGGGGAACCAGGTATACCCTAGAAAAATGTTATAATCCCTGAATCTCCTTAATACGCAAACGCGTACAGTCGCCGATAGAAATATATAGCACCTCCATCAAATATTTATTATAAGTCCGTGTGGTGACGGATTAAGAATGCGGAATGTCACCACCCCTATTCATCCCGTGGGTGTCGTGAAGAAGGGGGAATATTTTGAAGGGACCTCAATGCGATTATTTTTTGGTGGGGAGGGGGTATTGTATGAGGATGTTATTATGACATCAATAAAAATAAACTGGTCCTGGGTGTTCCTTTAACATGACCAAGGGGCCCAACATTACCCCTTGGTCATGTTAAAGGAACACCCTATCTTAAAAAAAGTTCTGCTATTCATCGATAGGTGAAAACTAAGAATGAAAACTAAAAAGTATCACCGCTGTGCCGGTCGGAGTGGGAGGTGTTAGGTTATTTTCGTTACGGAATTTCTGGATTCGGTCTCCACGCTCAAGGCCCGCGATAGAAGCTATGCAATAGCTTAAAACGTATTTTGACATTACAACCAGATACTTCAATTTTATTTTTTGTATAGATGTTAATTTCGTAACTCCGTGTGGTGACGGCTTAAGAATACAGAGTGCCACTACCCCTATTCATCCCGTGGGTGTCTTAAGAGACAACAACACTGCAGAAAAACTTGAAACAAACCCTATACCAACCCGTCTGGCCAGCGTGGTGTAGTAGGCCAAAACCTTCTTTCTAAGGAGAGGCCTATGTCCAGCAGTGGACTATTAAAAGTTGTTGATGATGATGATGATGATGATGTATAGATTTATGTAACTGCAAACCTACTTATTATAATTATTGAAACAATTATTACAGCGTGTCCTTACTTTGAGCCCAGAGAACCAAAAAAGTTTAGGTCTGAAGCCCAGACGTCTTCTATAGCCATTGACGACTCGCTGAAGTCTGAAATGGAACCGAAAGAAGAAGGTGAGTGGAGATACAATCCTTAGAAATCTGTAGGATGTTTAGGGCGTAGACTAATTAACACACGTACGTAAAGGTGAGAGCGTTTACGTAAGCGTTAGCGACCCGAGACCGGCGCCTGCGCATCGTGCGGTGACAACTAAGGGTCGTTCGATCTTCCCGCTACAAATCCAAAGAGAAAATGAAACAGAAAGGTGCAAGATTAATTTATCTTGGATAATGAGTCAAGTTTTTAGTTTACTGTAACTGTTTTTTTTTTGGTTTAATGGAAATATTTTTTTATTTATTTATTTATTTATACTTTATTGTACACACTGAACACATACATATATATAAGTAATAAGGATATGTCATGTACAAAGGCGAGCTTAACCCAAAGCTGAGTTTTCTTCCAGCAAACCTTGAGCGAATAGAGGACAACAGAGAAACGTAAGGGCACAGTCATGCGTACTTAGGAATCAACAGAACACGTTTAAATACATATATATATACACGGTGATTTTGAAAGCGTTTTGGAAAAGAAAATTTTGAGTTATTTATCAGTAACAGAAGCTATATATAACGTTAATTTAATAAAATATATATATTTTTTATCATCAAAGTCGATATTCATATCGATTACAGAGAAAAGGTGAGAACCAGTAGTAGGGCTTTTCAATCGCAAGTAGGTAAATACTACGAATAGAAATACTATACTCACGCGCAAGGTCAAGGACGCTTAAATTATTATTCGCCGGAGTGTAGTACGTGCATACCTGGACAATGAGTTTAGTGATCGGTGGATAGGTCGAGGAGGGCCAGTGCCTTGACCACGCAGAAGCCCGGACTTAACGCCCCTGGATTTTTTCTTATGGTCGCAAATAAAAATACTTGTTTATACACGGGAATATAAAAGCCGTGATAATTTACGCATTGCGATAGTGGACGCTTTTGATAAAGTGAAAAGTGATAGAGACATATTAAGAAAATTAAAAAACAATTGCATTAAACGTGGACGTTTGTGTATTGAACGCAGCGGACTCCATTTTGAGCAGTTGCTTCGATACAGAGAAGTGTAAATAGTGTAAATAGGTATGTAAGTTAATTATTCTGTAGATAGCTCCGATTTTTTAAATACGAATGAAATATTTATACCTACAATCCGTTGATAAATTGATTTGTTGTGAAAAGAACAATCGTGGTTAATAATCGAAAAGAAGTTTAAATAAAATAGGTATTTCTGACGGTCCTAAGCCCGTGTAAAGTATGAAGGACAAATTGGAGTCTATCTACGTAAGTACTCGCTAGCTCGCGCCTATACTTTATATCGCGCGTATACTTTTATCAGCTGCTGTTAGCGTCGGCGGTGCGCAGCGGCCGCCGAAACGCCCACGGACGTGTTTCATTCATATAAGATATTGAATGAATGATCAGTCCATTGCTACTTTCCAAGTTGATCGTGTAAAAATTAATATTAAAACTGAAACTTTTTTTTAGACAACATTACAATTGATTTAATCATTTTTATTGGTACTATAGATGATTCCAAATTCAAATGTTTCTTTTCCAAAACGCCTAAAAAATCACCGTATATATATATATATATATATGTATATACACACATACATACATACCAAGGGTCTGATTATTGAAGGGACAGATAATAATCGCTGGTTCTCTTCCTGAACACGCTAAGAGAAGGGCTATTGCGTATTGCACGCGATAAGGCATTCCATAGCCGAACAGCGGCAACACTAAAAGAGTTGTCATAACGACTCGAAGTGTGGGAGGGAGTTCGAAGGAGGAGAGAAGAAGAGCGACAAAGATTGTTCCTGGGGTTAATTGGACTGCACGGATGGCGTAGTGGTTTTAGCGGTCGCCACGCCGCTTCCTATTACGCCGAGTGTTGTGGGTTCAAACCCCACATGGGACGACACTTTGTGTGATCCACAAATTGTTGTTCTACGAGTATATTTGGGTGTTCTTTGTGTCCGTTTCATGTATGTTTGTAAAGTCCCCCGCGACACAGGATTTATTCCTAGTGCGGGAGTTGTCTATTTAAAACAAAAAAAAAACTAAAAGAAATAAAAGTATTTACTTATTGCTAGAGCACTTTATTATAATCCATCGTGTTGTAGATAGTTTTAATGAGTTATAAATAAATGGCGCCCCGTTTATGTAGGTGATGCCGCGGAGGAGTCGGCTTGGATGTGTGACGCGTGCGGAATATCCTTCGGCGATGCGGAAAAATTCCGCGACCACGTGGCCATTCACGGCTTGGAACTGTTCCCGTGCCAATATTGCGATGACGTGAGTATCGACATTACACCACCACCATGTTGTTAATTATAAATTTCGCCTGCGGTGTTCCTGCACACCTCCTTCAAAGTCGGCAACGCGTTTGTGACTCCTGTGTTGCAGACTTTCATGGGCGGCGGTAGTCGCTTTCCATCCAGGTGACCCGTCTGCTCGTTTGCCCCCTACTCTATAAAAAAAAATTGGAAAGTTCCATGATGGATTTTTGTACACTTTCGTGTGCACTTTACTACCCTCAAATTTTTTTTACGAGAAATATATTTTTTAGGACATGCAAGTTTCAAAAAAATTCTTTAAACTCCCTTTTTACTAGTTAAGCATGCGATATACAGAAATACGTCAAAGAAGTATGTACTTATTAATATTAATTGAATAATTACAGAAAAAAAACCTCGTAATTTAAAAAAAACGACTAAGGTTTTTATTGTGAATGTCCAAATGCAGTTAGTTAATAGAGAAATATCTGTTACGCTTTTCTTAGAAAAAATAAATTTATAGGTTATAAAAATAAATTTCATTTTATCCGTAAATATATAATTTAAATTTAACCGTGTGGTGACGGATTAAGAATACGGAGTGTCACCACCCCTTTTCATCCCATGGGTGTCGTAAAAACCGACTAAGGGAACAAAGTACGCAGGACAACAGCGGCAAAGAGAAGGAAAACTTGACACAAACCCTATACCAACCCGTCTGGCCAGCTTGGTATAGTAGGCCAAAACCTCCTTTCTAAGGAGAGGCCTACATCCAGCAGTGGATTATTCAAGGCTGTTGATGATGTTGATGAAAAATAAATTGAGACCATTTTGTTTTTTTTCTAATCGCTTTATTTTTTCTGTACTGTCAATAAAATTACAAAGTGAAAGAAAAGCGTTCCTCGTATACCACTAACTTATAATGAAGTTTTTGAACTAGTATATTCTAAAAGATCCATTCCTCGTAAAAATCTCTAGAGTGTATTAAAGTGGACATGAAAACACACAAAAATCCATCATTTAGTGGACAGATGGGATTTTTCTTGATTATATCTAAGAATACTCGATCACACTTTTTACCGTGCTTTTTGCCGTGGGAGAGCCATGCTTCGGCACGAATTCGGCCGGCTCGATCGGAGTGATACCACGGCCTTACAGAAAACCGGTGTTAAGCAATTCTTTCTTTGCCTTTTACTGAGTGAGTGAGGTTACCGGAGCTCAAATCCCTCCTCCCGCTGATTCGAGCGTGAGGGACTCCAAAGTCAGCAACGCACTTGTGACTTTTGAGTTGCAAGTGTCCATAGGCGGCGGTAGTTGCTTACCATCAGGTGACCCATCTGCTCGTTTACCCCCTTATACCATAAATAAAACACTCATATAAAAAAAAGTAAATCAAAATTGGGTCATCCGTTTCGGAGCTAAAATGCCACACAAAAACAGATACACACGATAAAACAGCATCACTCCTTTCTACGTTTCTAAAGCCCATAAAGACTGATATGTTACAGGATTTCCAAAATCTGGACGCTTGGACGCACCATGTAAGGATGCAACACGGTATGGGAAGCTTGTTTTGACATGTCAAGGTCACCTTGTCCGATGACCTTGAACTGGGAGAGGTCGAGGTCAAGGTCAACTAATAGTGTATATACTGTAAAGGCAACATGGTATTATACGTGTACCTTAGATCTTTTATGTCAATGTTTAAGACGAATATTTCAGTGTTTACAATTCTCTAAAAGTACCTAGTTTTATTTTATTAACAGAAGACTTATTTGTTTAAAGTTAAAATGAAGTGTTCGATTAATTTTATTTAGTACCTAAGTTCGTTAATTAAAATAAATCGTTTTTAAAGTTTACAATAATTATTTTATTCAACCAACTTATCCAAGAGTCCATGATGACTAAGGGAGTAAACTACACGGACACCAGCACTGCACAGAGAAGGAAAACTTGACACAAACCCTATACCAACTCGTCTGGCCAGCGTGGCATAGTAGGCCAAGACCTCCTTTCTAAGGACTCCTTCCTATGTCCAGCAGTGGACTATTATAGGCTGTTGATGATGATGACAATAGAGAGAATAGAGACTTGAGCCGTTAATATACCATAGATAATCTGAATAACTTACATTTTTTTTTCTCTATCAAGCAATGGAAGTTTTTATGCAGACAGTTCAATTTAAGAGATGCGTTTTCTAGAAATAATTTTATAATCGAGCCAAATATCTTAAAATGAAAATGTTACTTCCCATTTTTCATCTTTAAGAGTGAATGATTTGATAATAAGGTGTGACGCCATGCCTTGGTATTTCATGTAAAACATTTGATCCTACCGTTTTAATGCCTAAAAATGTCGTGTCGTCCCATGTGGGGATCGGACCCAAAGCACTCAGCGTAGTAGTGAGCGGCGTGGCGACCGCTTGACCCACTAAGCCATCAGTGCAGTATGTAATGAGTATAAAAGGATAGCTTATAAATAAATTATATAGCACAATTAAATATAACATTCAGATTTTAAAAAATCATTACATGTTACATACACTATCACATAGTTTGGCGACGCATGGCTTGGCGACACGTCGCCACGCCAGTAGCCCGTTTGTTCCTCCGCATGGGATGTTTCACATCAAAAAACATTTTAATACACATACATAATCACAAATTAATAGTTTCATTAAAAAGAAATAGTTAACTGTAAGTATCTTTATTATGAAAATGTAATAACTAAAGACAACAAGGACAATATTACATATTGATGCTGCCAACACAACTTTATTCGTTTAAAAAAAAAATTGATAGGGTTACAAAGTATAAATTTTTACTACCCGTTTACCACTGGCCGTAGCCAGCTCGACATCAAGTCAATGTGGCGCATTAAATAATTTCAAGAATTGTGTTGCCAGCATTCACAATTTGTCAACTTATGTGTTCTATCATTTCTATATTACAACCCAGTGCATGAAATATACAAAAGATATCAAACTGCGAATTTATTGTGAAACACAGATTGGTTTATATCTGAAGAATTGACGACTAGATATCAACGAGAAATTGTTTGATCGTAATTTTCACCGATCAACTGACTAACTTAGTTTACACGAATTAAATAATTCAACAACATTTAAACATGAACATTGGAGACTTATAATCGCAAAAAAAACTAGTTACAGTGAGAGCAAGAATCAAAAATTACAAAAAATATGTTAAAGAAATTACCGTTGTCGAGGTAATGATTATTACATAATTTTATTTTTAATATCAAATAGAAAAATTGTGATAATTGTGAGTTAGTAAAAAGGAATATTAATCTATGACATAGGTAAAATAAGAAAAGATTAAAGAGAAAGATTTGAGATTCGTTAGGAAAATACTGTTAAAGAAAAAAAAAAGATTGTTTATTGGCATCGCTTATTTATATTCATTTTTTATTTGGTGAGAAGGGCAAGGGAAATAATGTCAGAAAGAACAGCTAAATTTCAACAAACCACTTAAGTAAATAAATTACACATTTTTATGGATCATTTAGAGGAGTATTATAAAATATTTCTTATTCTATCGTAAGTTGTGTACAAGGAAAACAAAATAAATCGTTAAATATAAAACAGCGAAGTCTTCAACATGAAAACCGATCATAACATTAAAAAAAAATGATGATGAACCTTCAGATATAAATCAATCTTTTAAGTTTGATCAAAGTTTTCACAGAAACAAGCCTCATATAGTTGCTTAATTAGGATCACATTTATTAATACAAAACGTAGATAGTATAGTAGGATTTGCGGCAATTCTACCAATTAATTAATCTACCCTTTATACGGCAACACCTTGCGTACGCTTGTCAAACAAATTATAATAAAAAATATTTACCAAAAATTTCATTTCTTTTTATTAACATACGTTAGGACCCAGTCCCATTTTAAATAATATAAGGTTAGCTCACAAAGCATTTACGTTTACGTGACTAATGACAATAAAAGTTCACCAATTGATTAATTTAAATAAATAGTAATTTTTAGTTCATTTTTATTTCGAGATAGTTCAAATTTAAACTCGATAAAACAATTTATTATGTCAACAATGATGAAATTGTATATTTTTATTGTAACATCTTCGTTTTATTAAAACTGATAGCTCATTTAATCTGCTTGGCATTTTAAGGTATTTGTGTTATGCGAATGAAAAAAAAAAACAAACCAACCCACTGAATTTTTATGAAAAATCGTATTATTTCTTATGTAAATTAAAAAAAAAACTTTTATAATGCACATAATTAGTGATAAGGGATTTTTTACGTTTTCACTGGTTTTTTTTAAAAGAATTTGACTTGATTATTTTCTCTTTACTTAAGTATTGTAATTTTTTTCTTATTATTAAAGATGATATGTATCCAATGTGAAATTACAAAACGCATACATAAATAGAAAAAAATATGTAGGAACATACATCGGTAACTTACAATTTTTGAAGGGCTTACTAAAACCTACAATAAAACAAAGACCAGGTTATATTTTTAATCTTTGGTTGTTTTCTCACTTAATATTTTGTGCTAGTTTGTTGTTTTATTTTAATTTATTTATTTTAATGTATTGCTCTGCTTTATAACAATTAATGTTTGTCCAAAAGTTTAAGGTTATATGTCAAAACTTACAATTTAATTTTTTAATTGTACCTTTGTGGCACCACTAGTTTAATGTCAATATTACAAAGGAAAAAGATATTCAGAAATTTATTGAAAAATAAAACATTGGATTTAAATTCTAATTAAGATTTCAGCACGATTTAAAAGAGAAGTGTATATTCATTTTGAAACCAGGTCTTTTGGCCCTTATATTATTAAGGTGAACTACTTTTCTCTCCGAGCGCCAGCGCATCCAGTGGCAAGTAAAATTAATATTTAAATACACGTACAATAAGTAGATATTTGTTTACTCTACATATGATTTCTAAACCAAACTTCCTTCTCTAATGGGTTAAGCCCGTTTTTTAAAACAAATTTAAACATCTCTCTTAGTTTAGTTCATATTATTGCTGTTTGAGTCTCTTAGTAACAAAATGTATTACGCTAAGTCTAAAAACTAACAACTAAATTTTTAAAGACAAACTTCGAAAGTACATAACAATCATTTTTTTACATCAGCAACACGAATATGAATTATTGTTTTAACTAACAACACTGTGTTTAAAAAGGCATTCATTTTTAAAAAATTAAAAGTATATCTAAACCAAACAGATTAAAAATAAAACATTTTTTTTATACCGATACCTCTAAACATCGGTCTTTTTATACGCTCTGACATATGAGTATTGACAAATAAAATTAATTACTAAGTACAAAAAAAGTGCAAAAGTATAATATTGGCTAAGTATATAAATAAACATAAATAGTTGAACACATATATAAACAATATTAACTAAATTTAATGTCAAGATACTAATCTGATGTTGGGCCCGAATGGGAAAATGGTTGTGCATGCCGTTTGGCGTACTCTCTTAGCTCAATTCAGATTCCGCAAAATTCTGTAAATAAGAAAAAAATATGAATTAGTGATGTGCCTTATATCCGCCGATATACAGCGTTTCGGCGGATCTCGAACGAATCTTTTACATAATTAAATATAATAAATAATAAATTAAAAATACAATCTGTGGAACGGGTTATCGTCTGCGGTATTTCCGGAGCGATACGACCTTCAAGGAAAGAGCGTACTCCTTCCTAAAAGGCCCGCAAGGTGTTTGTGACTCCTGAGTTGCAGACGTTTATGGGAGGCGATGGTCCTTTCCATCAGGTGGTCTCGTCCCATCTGCTGGTCTGCCCCCTCTAACATTAAAATAACACATTCTTCGGGACAAAAAAAAACAATGTCGAGCAAAAAGTTCACGTTTGCTGTATGCGAGCTCCCCTTAAATATTTATTTTGTTCTGTTTTTAGTATTTGTTGTTATAACGGCAATAGAAATACATCATCTGTGAAAATTTCAACTGTCTAACTATTACGGTTCATGAGATAAAGCCTGGTGACAGACGGACAGACAAACGAACGGACAGCGGAGTCTTAGTAATAGGGTCCCGTTGTACCCTTTGGGTACGGAACACTAAAAAAACAAAATCCTGTTATAATTAAAACTTTTTCAATTTTCACTTATGTCGGCACTCCCGGAATTCCACTGTGTTTTTCTTCATTTCTCATCAACGCAACTACAATATTCCACAATCGCCACAGTAAAGCGTGGCACGGTACACCTCGTTTAATATACATTGTTTACTTACACGTAAGATCATTCAGCATTTTTCCTGCACATGGGGCACGTCTGTTTCTCCTGTAACCAAGGTAAGATGCACTCGGTGTGGAAGTTGTGAGCGCAGGGTAGCCGGGTCACGTCCTGGTTGCGTAACATCACGTCGAAACAAATAGAACAGTCTTCTAGAGTCCACGAACGCTCGCGGCTGAAAGTACAAGTACATAGGTTTAATTGTGATATATTTATTATAACTACCCCGCTTGCTACTGGACCCCGGTCCAATTTACCAGATTATCTGTTTTGTGTAGTTTTATTGGTTAACTGAACCCACGTTTAAACTTAAGTACCAGACCTAGAACCCTTATTGTAGATCTACCATCTTGAGGTAGGTTTACAGCTTTTGTCATGTTTAATATTTTCAGATCTTTTAACATATAACATGAAAATAAATGGAAACTTAAAAATACATTAGTGTTAATTAGAATAAAATTAGTAATATATAATTTAGGCAAGCAAAAAGCAAGCATTAAGCATTATACTACATCTACATATAATTTAAAAAATATACATTAAACAAAGATATTTTGAGTTTGTTTGACATAAAAACAAAATAGGAAGGCATGCATACTAACCAAAATACACCTAAATATAAAAAGGTTAAGGTACTAAATTTAATGAATCAAAATAATTCAATGAACTCAAAACACTTATAAAAATGTGAAAAATACAGTCCAAGGAGAAAATATCAGTTGTCCTTGTACAAGCATAAGTTAAACCGTGTTATGCAGAAATAATCCAATTTGGACGAGCTTGTTCGTGCAGTGGTTAAAGACCCTAACTGCTGAGCGAGTGGTGTGGATTCGATTCCAACCCAGGACTAATAATTGTAGCTCTGCACTGGCTCTCTAGTTTTGTGATAGGAATATACACCGATAAATTACACCCACACATCTACAGCCTACTAGCCCACTGCTGGACATAGGCCTCTCCTTAGGAGTTGTTTTGGCCAACTATACCACGCTGGCCAGAGGGGTTGGTATAGAGTTTGTTTCAAGTTTTCCTTCTCTTTGCAGTGCTGTTGTCCTGCGTAGTTTGCTCCCTTAGTCGGTGACACTCTGTATTCTTAAGCCGTCACCACACGGAGTTTAATTGGCATTCCACAATTACTTGTGTAAGGTGGGAATCGAATCCACGACCTGTAGCTCAGCAGTCAGGATCATTCAGACTAACGAGCTAATCAAATTCACGGATAATGAACACAAACCACACTAAATCTCTAAAACTACACGTAAATCAACCGATTAAATGAATATAACGCCCAATCTTACAACTGTTCTTCTCTTATCATGGCCATTTGTTCTTCTTCTGTCAAATGAGTCCTGTAATATTTAAAAAATGTAAATAATAAATAATAATCAGAAATGATAATCTGTACAAATAAACGAAATTGAAGTGTCTGTTTGTAATGTCAAAATAATAGCTTTTTTACATGCTCACACGGTTATTTGCACGATACCTATGCCTAAAACCAGTTCAAATATTTTTTGTCTGTCCTTCTTTTGTTCCGGATAAACTTCTAAACGGCTGGACTGATTTTGATAATATTTTACTAAAGGGCAGCTGTCTATATAAGGAGTAACTTAGGTTATTTTTCCTCTCAGAAAACCCTTTAATGTTTGCCCGGTCCGGGGATTGAACCCACTGAGATAACGCTTTCCAAATGCCGCAGGTACCAGCTAGAGTGAAAATTAAATGTGTCACCAACTTAAAATAAAACAAAACAAATGATTGCAAGTGAAAGGTTCGTGAAAAGTTAAGTTTGGTTAGTGACCTCTTGGTCTAGTGGTCAGTAGTGAGTTCGATTCCCACATAGGACAAATGATTGTGTGATGAGCAAGATTCGTGAGATTTGTTCTGTGTGTCATTATAATTTATATATAATATGTATGTATTTAGAAATATATAAGTATGTTTATCAGCAGTATGGTTACCATAGCACGGGCTCGGCCTAGTTTGGCATCAGACGGCCGTGTGTGAGATGAGTCAAAATATTATTTTAAATATTATTTTGATGTATTATAATTTTAATAATTATCCTCAAGACACGGTCTCACATACAACCAGTGTTAAACTATATTTTCGTTGCCCCTAGAGGGAGCTATCTATTATCCATCTCTCTCTCGTTGCCTATATTGCAAGATTTGGGCTCTTTAAAGAATATATATATATTTTAGGAAGGACGTTTCATTGTCAATGCAGCACCATTTATATGTCGTTCTATTTACTATAGGTTAAGATCTTGATGCTATGATGATGCGAGCATCCATAACTTAATGTATAAAATGGCCTATTGAATTAAAGGAGATGGATAGAACAATAAAACCACATCTGTGCTCTTTTCTAAGCTGTGGTTTTATGTGTGCTGTGTTTATTTGTACATCTACTTATAGTTATCTCGTGGTAAACAAACCATATTCCGATATAGCCGTTTAATGCAACGCAAACTATACGACACAATCTTCAACTTATAACATAATCTACATATTGGTGCTAATGCTGTTGGTCGAAACCTCTCTAAACTACACTAAAAATCGCTAAAAAAAATTTGTCCTGTCAAATATTACGTTTTCAGAATAGGTACCGTTGTTACAAGTCCGTGTGGTGACGGATTTAGAATACAAATTGTCACCACCCCAATTCATCCCGTGGGTGTCGTAAGAGCCGACTAAGGGAGAAAACTAAGCAGGACAACAGCACTGCAAAGAGAAGGAAAACTTGAAACAAACCCTAAACCAACCCGCCTGGCCAGCGTGGTATATTAGGCCCAAAACCTCCTTTCTAAGGAGAGGCCTATGTCCAGCAGTGGACTAGTAAAGGCTGTTGATGATGATGATGATGATGACCGTTGTTTGACAGGACTAAACAAATTTTTTGTGATTTTTAGTTTAGTTTATAGAGGTTTCGAACAAGACCAGCACCATTGTGTTTTGTGTATTATGTTACCTAATAAACTTACTTTTTATCATTAAATAAAAACGTTAAGTCAAAGAGTCAAGGTCACCGGTTTTTTTTTAAATATTATAAGAGGCAAAGAAGCAATAAGCGACTTCCGCCATCCACGGAAATCTGTAAGAGTCCTGGGCATTTCTTGAGAATCTTTTGTGATGGATGTACGCTCTTTTCTGAATGGTTTGAAGTTCTTATTGGCTTCAAACATAGCCACTGTGTATAGAATGATTGTGTATAACGAAATTTTATTTATATACAAGTAATATTTATCGAAATTTCAATTATAATAGTTACGTATAACGAATTTGGAATAATAACGGTCTTAAATAACGATAGTTATGTCGTTTTTAACTATAATTGTTATACGCGAATATTACCTGTGCCATCTAGGGCTGACCCTGGAAACCCACGACAAACTGATGTTATTCAGCAACGACATCGGTGATCTTGATCTTTCAACGTCTTCAGGGATGCCAAACGATGATGTGGTGACTTCAAATTCATCATAATCAGAGTCAGAATCGACTGAAATATCTGAATTTGATGATAAAAAATCATCTTCCGATTCTATATCATCTGATTCGGATACGCTCATCTCTAAGCCCGTTGGATCTTCAAATGAATCATCGATCAATTGGGTTTCATCATTCATCACGCTGGTGTCCGTGGTGTCGTGTTCTGATATAGTTGTGTATGAGTCATCGGAAGAGTGGGTTAGGTAACTGGTGCGATGAAAAAAAAAGGTTTAGGTGATAAAAAAACGGGGGGTTTGACTGTTTTCCTGGTTTATGAAACCTATAGCCTGACAAATACACATATATGATTATATTAAGACAGTTTCTTTTAGTGGTTTACCACAATAGATTCTAAGGATGGAGTTAAAGTCACTTCAGCAGAGCTAATAGTTAGCAAGATAACCGGTTAATAACGGTTATTTACTAGACAAGGGGACTCCCCTTGTCTAGTAAATAACCGTGGAATACGGAGGTTATCTGTTACCGCCATTTTAGACTTAAGAGGAAAAGATCTTGAATTGATAAAGCTTTGTAAGAACTAAATGATAAAAAATTGCTTTCGATGTGTTTAAGAGAGCGTTTTAATATCAATTATATACAAATTATGTACGGAAATTAACGCGATCGCTTAATAGACACAAACCTTTTAAGTGTCAGACGTTTTTACCAGATGCAGTGGCCTGGCGTGGTCACAGGTTGACAGGCTGAGATTGAGTCAGTGACCAGTCATTCCCGTAAATCTACAACTTAAAAGGTAGTGACTACTTTCCCCTATCTTATTATTGAGAACACGCGATCGTTCAATAGATAAATCGTTAGATAAAGATAGAGAACGCTACCACATTGCTTTAATAACAAAGACGTCGCTACAATTCATAGCACTATGCTGAGCACTAATTATAGGCCGTTGATAAAACATAAGAACGCTTGCAACACCAATAACAGTAATACCAGTGTTTTTATTCTAATAACCAACCAATCAATCATGATAAGTTGCATCTACTTGTCTATTTTTTAAGTTAATTAATTACTTTCTAGATATAACGGTTATAAAAAAACTAGTTATTTCGTTGTTGTCAGCGATCGTCGATTCGATTGTATTGTATACAAAAAACATACCTAAATTTATATCGTTGTTAGTTAGTTGAATTGCAGCGATTACAAATAAGCAAATTTGAATAATAACAGTTATAAATAACTAGTTATTTCGTTGTTATCATTGACGTATACAGTAATATTACAATTCATTCATGATTTTTTTTAAATACAACTTTTACTATAAGCTGTAGGAATGTACTTATGTCAACAAGGGAAAAAAATGTAACTGTCAGGATATGGGTCCTTCTCATTTTAAACGCTGATTTGACTTAAAAAATTTGGAATTATGGAATCAATTTTAGTATTTTATTAAAACTTACAACATGTTGAAAAGAACCGGGCTGTATATATGAGCAATAATAAAAAAAACTGGTCAAGTACGAGTTTGAGCGCGTGCAGTTGAGGGTTCCATAGGTTACTACTACCCGTGTCAAATACTGTTATATTTAATATAAAAAAAAATTAAAGTACTCAGGTACATTTTATAAGTTGGGCGAGAATTAATTTTAAACTAATTGAGATAACTTAGGCATCATATTACTTTACGTAAATCTGTTTCTTCAACTGGGCACGTTTTTTTTTAACAAAAAATAACAAAAAAAAAATTGTAGTGATACAATTTTTTTTTTGTTAATCGTAAAAAAATAGCCTTAAACACATTATTTTTTACTAATCATACATTATGGGATAGTAAAAAAATCATCCCCACTTTGCATGTACCGCTGTACTCGTTCCCAAAAAAAAATTTTTAATCATGGAATTTGATCACTTTGCCAGCGTTATTAATTTATATATGCATAATTCCAAAATTTCCAATATAAGAACTTCTAAATTAAGCGAAAAGCTGGTGAAATTATAAGGATTCATTGTTAGGACTGCGGAACCCTAAAAGCCTTGGAAATATTTCTCCATAAGTCTGTAGAACTAAGTTTAATGTTCTTCTTACTTATTTTCTTTAAAATAATTACAGTAATTACAACAATTTTTTCAAGTCAAATTAGGAAAGTTTATAAATAATTTAAAAATAATCTTCCAATATTATATAAACAGTCAAACACCCCTTTAAAAAACATAAACAAAAATAAACACAATAACATGCAAGTGAAAAACATAGACACAAGAAACAAAGAGCACAAAGTGAATGTGAACTTTAAATCATTTACTCAAGGTTGAGTTTTGTGAAAGGGACCAGATGTACTTACAGGAAGTAGAACTGGTGACTTTTACAAAAGTAAAAATGTTGAACGAGACATTAAAATAAGTACATAATACCTTAGAGCTATTTACACAAATTTATAACCATATTAAACTATAGAATATAACTATATGATCTCTCGGTGTCACAACAACGGTAAAAATAGTAATTCCTATTTATACAAATAAATAAAATTTCGAATTCGAAAATATTTTACTACCAAATAGGGTCTGTCTACATAAGGAATAACTTAGCCTAATTTTCCTCTCAGAAAAACCCTTTAAAATTTTGCCCAGCTTTCAAATTCCACGTGAAGGAAGTCACGGGTACCAGCTTGTCTTTTATAAAGAAAGCTGTTTCCGTAACTTGAACTAAAAATATTACTGAAATAATTGATTTATTTAATACTTTACGTACTAAATTCTGCAATTTTTCATATTTTACTCTATGGTAAGTTTTTGTTTTATTAGGGTGCTTCAGTTATTGCATTAAGACTCAAAAACGGTCCTGTTTACATATAGGCTTTAAGGTTGACAAGCTCCTTCCATTAGCACAGAATGGGAGCATTTTCAGGTTTCTAGGAGCGATCTTCTAACAACATCTGCAGTTTCATTTGTTTGTCTTTATTGTATCACAACTAGAGGTTATTGCATGATGTTGCATGTAGTTGCAACTTGCTTCAATTAATTATGTATCCATTTCAAAAAGGATACTTAAAATCGTACTAATAGTGCCAGAGATTAGTGTTTAGACAAACACTTTTTAAATTTATTATTTTAGTGTAGACAGTGATAGACACAAAGAGTCTTTGTCATTCTTTTCTATCTACCGACAAATAAATGTTGCTTTTTTTGGAATTTTTTATTAAAAAATGTAACTAATCACAAATAATTTTACAAAGTAATAAATGACCTACTTATAAAATTATATTTTTGAAATCCTTGAAATCACCTACCGTCATAATATTAGGAAATAATGCCAAGCGTAAGCGATGCAAGCGATTTTGACCCATAATTTTATACTCACAAGGGCTGCGGTCGCTGGCAGTTCCAATCGCTCGTCGATCCTTCTGTATTCGGCTGTTCTGCCCGTTTGTTGAAAAAGTAGTACAAAGCTGCTCCAACACCGACGCCAATGGCCGCCGCAGCGACACCCAGACCGCGGCTAGGGCAACCATTCTTCTGCCGATCCTCTTCCCTTGCTACACTCATTTTAAATATATATATTTTACTGCGTAGGTACTGTGTCTCTGAAAAATATTTTGCTATTCTGATCTGACATATAGCGTTCCGTTTTGCTATTGCTAGCTAACGAACGACCACAGAGTACATTGTCACTAAACTGACAAGCATTTTGCTTTGCTATTTATGAAATCTTTTTATATTTATTAAATGATTTACTTATTAAACAGTGATTTAAAACCTTCAGATTCATATTATAATTTGTATCACATTAGATATATTATACAAGTAAAGTAATTATTTGTTTTAATCTGCATTAAAATTTAATCGAATATACTTCCTCTAAAAAAAGTGTAGTAAAACTGATCGTATCAAAACATTTGTGAGATGTGTTCCGTTTTATGCTAACATTGATTAGTAACAAAATATTAATAAAATTAAGAAATTGTATATTAAAGGAAAAGGTGAGGAGGTTTACTTATCTTCATTGTTTCTCTATTATACTTATATGTAGCCCAATATATAATTATTGATGTGTTGAAGAAGTGTCTGAATTACATGTCGTCATCACCATTTTACGCATTTATTATCTTTGCGCAGGGGAATTACGCGAAAGTCCGAACAAAGCATAATAGGTAGGTGCAGTCGTGTAACTCGTATAGGATACTTGATTATTAGCTCCTTGGTAACGAGGTCGACCGCATGTCGGTAGTGTCATTGCTTGAAATTTAACATTTCAAGAAAAAGTTTGTGTTAAGTACATTTTTGCTCGTGATGTAAGTACTAACATTACTTCCAAGGTATTTTTATCTACTTATCGAGTTGGTATATTACTCATACGAAATATTTGTGGCTTGCAAGTTAATATTGCCCCAAATTACGAAGTAAAAAAGGACCTAGTGTTTAAAAATAGAAAGAACTACGTATAAGTGTGTTATTGAAGTAGTGTGTGTTAGAATATCAAAGCATTTGCTTTGTGTAGGGTGAGTATTTGTGTATTGTTTTGTTAGCCGTACTTACATATGTTTCCAATAACTAGAGTTTGTAAACATTCCTACTAAAATGTAGTAAACTAGAATTTGCGTCCACAGTACCTAGGTACCCATGGCAACGTGCTGGGTAGGTACTGCAAGGAATTTTTTTATGGCATAGGGTGGCAGACGGAAATACCTGCTTGTAAGTGACTACCGGCGATCATTGACACATGCAACTGAGAGACGCAAAGTGCCTTGTCAATTATTTGTTTCCCCCTAAAATCAGGGGGGATTGAGCAGGGGGAATTTGGGATTAAGCTCCGGTAACCTCACTCACTCGGTGAAAAGAAACGAAAGAATGCTTAACTCCGGTTTTCTGTAAGGCCGTGGTATCACTCCGGTCGAGCCGGCCCGTTTGTGCCGAACTATGGCTCATCATCATCAACAGCCTTTAATAGGCCACTGCTGGATATAGGCCTCTCTTTAGGAAGGAGGTTTTGGCCTACCATACCGCGCTGGCCACACCGGTTGGTATAGTTTGTTTCAAGTTTCCGTTTGTGCAGTACTGTTGTCCTGCAGAGTTTGCTGCCTTAGTCGGCTCTTAGGACACTACGACACCCACGGGATAAATATGGTGTGGTGACACTCCGTATTCTTAATCAGTCACCACAAAGATTATACAAATAAATACGAATATCAATAGAAATATGAATTAAAGATGTCTTAATCGGAAAACATGGATCCCGTCTTTTTCAATTTCTTTCATATTGAACTGCCCATATGCCATCCAATTCCTAAAGTGTAGGTACGTTTAAAGGCAATAGGCCTGCCCCGTACTACGTAAGTGGTATTACAATTGTAATCAGTAGTTGCCGATTTCGATTTGCACCGCGAGTGTTGCTTTTTAGGGTTCCGGAGCCAAATGGCAAAAAACGGAACCCTTATAGATTCGTCATGTCTGTCAGACACTTTTTTCCGAAACAATAAGAACTATACTGTTGAAACTTGGTAAGAAGATGTATTCTGTGAACCGCATTAAGATTTTCACACAAAAATAGAAAAAAAAACAATACATTTTGGGGGTTCCCCATTCTGAACTGAAATTCAAAAAATTTCAAACCCATACGTGTGGGGTATCTATGGATAGGTCTTCAAAAATGATATTGAGGTTGAGGATTGATTGAGGACCTGAATAGTTTGCGCGAGAGGCACTTCCAGTGGTGATATGTCCCCCCCCCCCCTCCCCTCCCTGTAACTTATTAAACAAGAGAATGATAAAACTAAAAAAAAATATGATGTACATTACCATGCAAACTTCCACCGAAAATTGGTTTGAACGAGATCTAGTAAGTAGTTTTTTTTAATCTATACTAATATTATAAAGCTGAAGAGTTTGTTTGTTTGTTTGTTTGTTTGAACGCGCTAATCTTAGGAACTACTGGTCCGATTTGAAAAATTCTTTCAGTGTTAGATAGCCCATTTATCGAGGAAGGCTATAGGCTATATATCATCACGCTAAGACCAATAGGAGCGGAGCACCAATGAAGAATGTTTCAAAAACGGAGAAAATTTATTACTATTGAGAGACGCAGACGAAGTTGCGCAGGTCAGCTAGTACGTCATAAATCGTAAACCACAATTTACCTTTCATTCAATCAACTCAAATATAAAAAAAAAACATTTAATTTCATAAACAAACCTTATGCATTAACCGTGAACCAATATTTTCTAATAATAAATCTGTAATAGGTGCCTAAGAAAATATTAATTATAAATCGCGCGGGGCGTGTCTTGATCGGTAGCGGGTGCGGAGCGCGCGGGGGGCAGGTTCAAGAACTTTTATATTATGTTACTTGCTGCTACGGAACCCTTCCTGGGCGAGTCCGTCTCGCATTTGGCCGCTTTTTTTTTAAATTAAATTGCTTTATCACAAAGATTGGAAGCTCGACTATAATCATAACTGATAATTGATATTAGTAACTCACTACAGATACTATATAGGTAATATAGATACATACAAAATATTTAAACATACATAGTAATGTTACCGTGGAAGAGCTACGCTTCAGGGTATATGGGCCGGCACCACCGTAGCCCCTTGGTCTCACAGAAAACCGGTGTTAAGCAACTCTTTTGTTGCATTTTACCAAGAGAGTGAAGGGCACTTAAGCCCGCCAACCCATTTCTGACTCGAGTTACAAATGCCCATGAGCGAATGGTAGTTCCTTATCATCGGGTCAACCATAGAGATAGAAGCATTGAGTGAACAAGAACGAGAGAACAATTGAGTGAACAAGAACGAGAGAACAAGAGTCCCAATCTTGCAGATGGATAATAGATAGTCCCCTCTATCTCTTACTAGTCGAGCTCTGTGGTTGGCTGAGGAAATTTCTTATCTCCCGCCTGTTCTACGATCAAAACCATGCCCACTTTACGGTAGCCGATCGTAGCTTAGCTAAACAGAGACAAAGGGAAATACCAAGGATACTTTGTTCTCTCTATGCTTAAATCTCTATCATAAACCATATGCTCGATTGCCCCCTACAGATATGAACATAAATACGTACCTCTTTTCTATTCGGATATCAGTTCCACTAGTTTTTAATTTTTGTTTTTTTTTTTTCAGTAAGCCATGTCACTTTTTAAGGGTTTAATGTTTGGGGCGGTGGTGGTAGTGGCGGCTGTCGCCGCTGCCGTGCAGTATATACGCTATCGGCAGACTCCTCAAGCATACTCAGCTCGAGGACGCAGAAGAGATGACTGAAATCATTTAAAGAAAGAAGGTATTGTTATTATTTGTATTATATATTCTGACCTGTTGTTCCACTGGCTGTACTAGTGGCACTTTTTTTTAATGACAACTCCCTCATTAGGAATATATATTCCTGTGTCGTGGGGGACTTTACAAACATACATAAGACGGACACAAAGAACACCCAGTCCAGATGAACAACTTGTGGATAACACAAATTGGTGGCCCATGAAGCGGAGTTTATGAAGTGAAACCACTACGCCATCCGTGCAGTCATTTGTTCTGTGTGTGTTTCTTCGGTGTAATTTATATATAATATGTACATAATGTAGGAATGTTTATCAGTAGTCTGGTCACCATAGTACAGGCTGTGCCTAGTTTGGGATCAGACGATCGTGTTGTGATTATGAGGTTATTTTTTTTTTACTTTTGCTATTCAATGTCAATGTACTCTTCTTAAACTACTAAAGCGAATTTTGATCACTGTTCGCTGCAAATCGATCGCTGTAAATGGGTTCTAGGAATTATATTTTTTTACTAAAGTGTAGTTAATAGGCTGTTATTTTTAAGATTTTAGTGTGTTTTTTTTTACTGTCGAAATCTCAATTGATTATTACCAAAAAGATAAATCTTACATTCTGTCAGAACGTCTGTGGGTACAGCGTACGATTCTTCGACCGCTTCTTCTTCCCGTAACTATGTTTGGTGCAAATTCTGTCTCTTTTAATTCCTAACGACGGAACTATTGCCCTACCGTAGACATTGACCACTTCAGGGTATTAAAAACTGTGGTATTGTTTCAGATGTAGCTGTCCAAGGAGTATTGCGTGCAATTTAGTAATTTATAACAATAACAGTGCAATAATATAATTATTTTAAAATGCTGCATAATTTTTTTATTATAATTAAGTTTAACTAAGATTCTGTATTGATCTTAAGGTATTTTGTTTACAGTATTATATATATTATTTATATAACTTTATGCACTTTTGCACATCAGCATATTTAATGCCCAGGACATTCTCTTCCAGTGAACCTTTAGGTGTTGTAGAAATCGTGAGTGGTAGTCAGCACATAATATGTTGATGTAATATCGATCAGATGATTCGAATATCTGATTAAGACGGAGGTCATGTAACTTCTATTTAAGTACGGCACGGTTTATGGACATCCTTACTTCAAGCGGCTTGAAGTCAAGATGTCCACAAACTGTTCTACTCTAGAGAATAGAACAATTTGAACCAAGAAAGAAGAGTTCACGAAGTCGGCATTGTGGGAAAGACATAAGAGTAGCAAATTATTTGCAGAGCGAAGATTTCTGTCGTGATTAGGCGACAAGAAACGAAAGTAGGGAGTAGGTAAGGTTAGTTGGTGAGAATGGGGCGATGAGAAGTGAAAATAAAGAGATCAGAGCTCGCTAATTGCAGGTGACCAATTTATCCGAGAACGTTTAACAAACACATGGTCATACTCGTACCTATCAAAATATCTAAAACATACATAATTATGAACATTTATATGTCCCTACCTTAGAGAAGACTCTCCAGTCACATAAGGGGCAGACTGGACCCAGTCTGTTCAACCTATCGCAGTCTCTATTTGAGACTTGCGGTATATCTTACCCTATCGCTTCCTCGCCCTTTTCCTTACCTCATTTTATCTTCCTCCTTCGCCCCCTCTGAAAACTACTATATTCAGAAGGAGGAGTGTGTAAGAAAAGCATCGGGCTATTAAAGAAAACAGCCAAAACCCTTCTGCAATGTTAATCAGTGCGCCGACCCCAAAATAAGATTAGGAAAGTTTTAATCAAAAAGATGATGATATGTATTTGTTTATAAAGAAATATTAACGTCATTATATTTTAGTTCAAGTCTGCTGGTGGGATCCAAAGTCTATAACAATTCGTCCCCTTAGCATTAATGGATATTCCCTGCAATTTTAGGAGGGAAACGTGTGGTTTTAGTCAGTTATCGAAACCCCAATGAATGACGGCCCGATGGGGGTTTGAACACTTAAAAAAGGTCTTAACGGGCATATAAAATGTACACAATCTACCGCCACCTAATACACAATTGAATTACATAGTTGTAAACACTCCTAATTGCTATGAATTTCTGTCAGTATTTCGAAATTTGTCAAGGTTTTGATCATTCAAGTTAAATGAACTTGATAACGCCTTTCGCATTTGAAAAATTTAAGTAACGCTTTAAATAGTGAATGTATATTGTTTAGAAAACACCTGTGCCTTAATTTGAAGCAATAAACATTGTTTGTTTGACATAAATGTTTTATTTCCCCAAACTCGCTTATTACTCCTGAGGTGCAGGCGTTCATGGGCGGCGGTAATCGCTTTCCATTAGTGTGCCCCTACTTCCAAGAAAAAAACCATATTGACAGTGTAAACGACTTATATCAAAGAAGGCCTAACGCCATTCGCGTCGCCGAGCACTGGGCAGAAGTATAAACGGATAATAATGTTACCAAGACATAAAAAATGTTAAACTATTACAACCTGCTTCTTCGTCGTGGCAACGGGTGAACATCCCTAAATCTTGTCTGATCCTGGGCCAGCATATTAAGCCAACATGGGTAGAGAATCACTTGGCGGTATGTTGGTAGTTGGCGACAACATTGGCCAGCCAACCGCTTAGTTTCGATTTTAAATGCACATATCAAAGGATCCACAACTCCACTCCGCTGTATTCCCACGTTGGTACACATTTAGCTAATAACTAAAGGTATTGTTACGAGCGGGATATACAATAAATAAAAGTTGTCCGTGAATTACTTTTAATGCACTGTATTTAGAAACACTCACTATAACAAACAAGAAATCACTTGTAACTCGTTACTCGTTATCCGATGGAATATTGCAGACCGAACCACATGCAATAAAGCATCTATAAATTTAAATAATTTTCTGAACTTCAACACTAGATGGCACTGCAAGCATCGGAATTAAGAACCATAATCTCAATGAGTACCGTTATGGATCACTTGATACTAGATGGCGCTGTCCTCAAGACACGACACAAAAACCACTCGATCCTATAGCGCAAAAGTAATATATATATATATATAAATTGCCACGCTTGCTAGATTCCAAATTAATCTCTAGCAAGCGTGGCAAAGCGACTGCACGGATGGCATAGTGGTTTAAGCGGTCGCCACGCCGCTTCCTATTACGCCGAGTGTTCAAACCCCACATGGGACAACAGTTTGTGTGATCCACAAATTGTTGTTCTGAGTCTGGGTGTACTTTGTGTCCGTTTCATGTATGTTTGTAAAGTCCCTCGCGACACAGGACTTATTCCTAGTGCGGGAGTTGTCTTTTAAAAAAAAAAAAAAAAAAACTTTATCAAAGCGCCCATGCAGAATGATCAGTAAGACAATGTGACAATAAAATATGATATATCGGCCATATATGCTGGCCAAGTACCTTAGCCCAATGTGTACATTGCCTTTGAGGAGCACCACATTCACAGTTTTAGAGGCTGGGGCTATATCTCCAATTTTCTAAATTGCTCTTGCAAAGACCAACCTGCGTACGTAAGTGTCAGGTAAGGTGGCAGGTTTTTTGAAGGTTTAATGAAACTTGCCGTGACAGGAAAATATTTTTTAAACAAAATTAATACTTACTTGTTTTTATTAAAATTTTAATTAAAACCGTTTTCTCTTACCATAGAATCAATAAGAAGTTACTTAGTAACTTACTAACTACGTAACGTCTTATGGTTTTCATCTATTACATTTTTATTCCATTCTAATAAAAAATAAATAATATTAAATGGGTGTGCATTTTATTTTGCCATAAGAACACGATGCGCAAAGCGATTACCACTCTGCCACGGCGCGTTTAATATCCGTGCCGGTAACTGCAACCTACTGTACCTTATAAGAGAAATAAAGTTATTATTATTATAGTGTTTGTAAATAGGTTGTATATATTCCTACTTAAGTTTATGTAAATTCACACACACGTCGAAAACTGTACACACACGCGCTAACTTCAAAAAACGCTCTAAGCCCAGGACTCATTACAGAAAAAAATAATATTAAACACAAAATTTGCGGGTATTATTTGAATAACTGTTAAAACAACACATTTGCAATGCATCACTTAAAATTCATTATAAAACCGACTACTAATGTAAACTTCAGGCACTATTTTTGGAACGAAGTTTTTTATCGCGCGTTCACGCTCTGAGCAAATGGGAGTGAGATCGAAAATGTGTAACAATACTTTTTACCAACCCTATAGCAAACGTCTACCAAAAAGCGCAAGGAATTTCGTTCCGACTGGGGGTCCATAGACCCCTCACACCGTTTTTATTATTAGTATACAACTTTTTACACTGTTGTAAAACAACACTTGTTTAAAAAGAAAAAAAACCTTTTGTTTCATATAGTAAATTACTGCATGTAATGGCCAATTCTCGTGATAAAAGTTCGTCACAATTCAGTTCCAATCAATTCTCGATCTCACAACTGTCAAAAAAGGTAATTTCGCTGTAAAGTATTATACATCCAACGTTGCACCTACCGACTATTACTTTTTCCAAAATTTAGACAACTTTTTAGTGGGTAAAAAATTCAATTCCCGAGAGGCAGTACAAAATGCCTTTGAAGAGTTTGTTGCCTCCCGTCCAGCTGATTTTTACAAGAAGGGCATCAATACACTGCCAATGCGTTGGCAAAGATGCGTCGATTGCATGGGTGATTACTTCGAATAACAGAAATAAAAAAGTTTAAAAAAATAAGTACTTTCACTTATTGCATACAAAACGGCAATTTCATAGGTAAAGTATTTATGTTTCCACTGGCTCTTCCTCGTCTCGGCTACATAGGTGTGCAGAGTAGAACAAAATGTGTATAATGCGTAGAAATGGTGAAGATAAAAGAGACCTTAGGTCCGTGCGAGTTTCATGTAAGTCTTAAAATGTTCTTATCTCCCTTTCATGTAAGGACAATAATAAAACACAATTGTAATATTTTGCGTTTATTTCAAGAAATAAATGCTAAAAACTTAATTTATGGTACCATATCGAGTTAATATCGAATAGCCAAATATTTACATAAAAGGAAGGAAGATATTCTTATCAAATACTTTCGCAAGGAAATTAATTTCAATCAGTGAAAACCAGTTTCAAAGTTACCCCTACCCTCTAGACAAGATGCAAAACCCTCCACGAAACTACAATTTATTTGGTTAGAATCTTAATAAGAAACGGCCGTTTACGATATTGGGTGCAAAATGAACAGACGTATCGTCTTAGGAATGAAATAAAATCACAATCACCTGTGATAAACCATACGATTTAAAAATCAAATAATCACACCTGTGACTAGATTACAAAATTATTGCGACTTATGATTAAGACTACACTAGTGCTATAATTTCTTCTGATTAATAAGTATTGTCTATGATCAAATGACAGTAGTGAATTATCACAGGTGATATCGCAGTGATATAAACTAAATTTTAATCATATGATTATGATTTAACAGTAGCAATAATTTCCATCACTAGGAGACTGTCTCTCGCTATCATAGAGACACTTCGAGTGCCTCCGGTAATCTCTTCTAATTTTAGAAAATAATTTCTAAACACCTTTAAAGAGTTCTCTAGTTTTTAGCATCGCGATTGTAATTACGCAATACCCGCTTGCTATCAGACACCGATACGTAATGCGACCCGACCTTTATATTTTCTTCTTAATGTACAGTGAAATTAGTCTCGAGAAATTTTTGCATATGTAGTGGTGTGTATATTACTCAGATCTTAGAGCGCGTTTCCACTATATCGTTCTGGCCTATACAAAAATGTTTCGATATCCTAACATTACTATTTAATTTTATACTTATCCCTAGCAACACTCGGATTTTTTTTTTCAATAAAAACAAGTTTTTATTTTAAAGAAAAAGGTTTTGACTTTATAAAAAAAAAGGTGTGTGTGCGATTCACACACGATAGAAGTGAAACTTCAAAGAGGAGAGACCGATATTTAAATTTTATTTTTTCCTTTCATCTAGGTTTTTAAAACTCCGGGGGGTCTACGGGGGCGTCAAAATTTTTGTTATTTTTGGCCTTGGACGCACCGTTTCCGAGATATTTCAATCTAAAGCAAAAAATCGTCACTTGATAGTGGAAAGTGGAAACACGCACAAAACCAGAATAAACCAGTTTACGCTGTCCGCTACACTACACTACTACAAACGCAAAAATTTCTCCAAGCTAATTTACCTGTACCCACATTTTAATTATGTGATTTAGTACATTGCTTGGTGACACCGTCAAATGCGATCGTAGATTATAAGTTTACTTTTAAGTTCATAATTCGTAAATCTCAATATAAGTGAATTGTATTCTTTTGAGTAATAAATATCTTAAACCGGAAACACCGATTTTCTGTGAGGACGTGGTATCACTCCGGTCGAGTCGGAACATGACGAGTCATGGCTCACCCACGGCTAAGTAGTTCTGTTCTGGCCAACAAAGGGAACATCAAGGTGCCTATTTATATAAATCTAGCTGACCCTGCAAACGTTGTTTTGCCAAAAAAAAATTTTAATTTTCAACACCCCCGCACAGCCCTCTGGGGGTTAAAGTTCGTACTTAGCTGACCTCTACTCGGTGAAAAGAATATTCCTACCAAGTCTTTAGCTCTAATGGTTCCAGAGATATCGTGATGAGTGACTATATACGTGGAAATCTCTTATATATATATATATATATATATAATTGTATTTATTGGTTATTCGTTTGTGGAATGCATTTTGTCTTAGGGCGCGTACACTGAATGGTATCTAATGGGATTAGTAAAATAAACTGATTGTAGTAACATTTACAAAATTCAGGGTTTGTTCATATACAAAAGGGTATAAGTCAGAATAATATATATTTAAAGCGGTTGTTGATTTAACCATAGACAAATTTTTCCTTTTTTTTAATACACACATTTTTAACCATGTAAAGAGAAGAGTATTAAAACACGTAATAGGGAGCCAAAATTGTGCACATTTATTTGTAAACAATTTTTCTTTTATAATAATAATAATAAAATGGCGATCGACAGACAGTTCAATTTTACATGTCTTGTTTTATTTTTATTGATTAGGGTAGTTAAAACTGCCATTGTGTAGTGGAACTCTTTTTATTTCGGTTTGCCATTGAAGTGTTTTTTTTAAGACGAGTTCGCTTCATAGTAGGTGACAACTGCCTTACATGGACACCTTAACCTCAAGAGTCAAAAAGCATAGTAGCTATTTGCGCCCCCCCCCCCCTTCTACCCTTCAGTTTCAGCAGGAGCAGGATTAGGCTCCGGTAACCTCAATCAAAAAGCAACGACCACTTACTTCAAAGTGTTTTGTTTAGGTAACACTCTACATTAACTGTTTTATCGACTGTTAACTGGTAAATAATGGCAATATTGCAATTTAAAAAGCGCGTAGATGCAGACTTTTTGTTGCGACGAGTGTTGCAACAAATAACCCCGTAACACACATTGCAACAAAAACGCAATTTATTGCAAGGTCATTAGTAAAGTAGTTGGGCATTTGTACACATGTGAATAAAACGGTATATTTAAAATATTTATTTATATTAAAGTTACTTTTAGCATTTCGCCGTCATTCAACAATCGCTTTAAGTATATCCGTTTGAAGATGAAATGTCCAAAAATATTTCTTACTTTGAGTTATGGCGTCCCAGCTTCACTAGCTGTGGTAAGTAGAAACATATATATGGCTGATTTTCAAGTTACAATATTGTTCATCTTAAGCAACACTCGGTCAAGTCAAATAAAAAAAAAACAAATCTTTGAACACACTTCCTTGTACTAGAATGATGTAAAAATAATTTTATTTATTAAAAAAAAATACGGAAAAGTAATGATATAGTGCGGGTAGTTTAAAAAATAAACAGTTCCTTCGCACTAGTACTGTCCAAGAACCATTTTGCGTCAACAGTGAATAAAGTTGGAATAACAATGGTATAAGCAATCGAATATACAATTAAATAATTTCACTTCCAATAACAGTTATAACGGTATACCGATATAACGAAAATACCGGTATTCCGATACGCTACAATAGATATCCGGCATTTAAGCGTTAACAACATTTTTTTTATCAATATAATTATGTTCAACGCAAAATAGTGCTTGCCAATTAAAAAATAATATAAACCTATTACTAAGTCGCCCCTAGGCGTATTAATAAAAAAATATCAACGACGATTAAAATGTATCGTTATTGATACATCGACATTTTATACTTTACAATACTTCTGCATGGAATTCAGTCCAATGTTGTACACATAATACACAAACAAGCTTTGGATGTTCGAATTTCAATTATGGGAACAGTTATTGTCATGTTATATCATTTTGACTGTTGGTAATAACGTTACAGAAATATGCTCAATACTCAATACTCTATTGCTGCCATAATGTAAATTTTACAGTTGGTAACTTAAGCTAGGTATCAATCATGGACCCTGTCGGGCACAGCATAGAAGAGAGAGAGAGAGGGGAATGATTATTACTATATTTATTTATAATATATTATTTATATATATTTAATCTGTATAGCCATTATTTTATTTTTATTTAAATATTTATAATTATTTATTGCTATTGACAGGTTATTCATTATTTAGGTTTATTGTACGTTTAAACAATTATCAGTGCGATATTTCAACATGAAGCGAAACAGTCCAAAATATTTGGACATGTGACAGTTACGAGTTTTTGTTTATGGTATAAGGGGGCAAACGAGCAGACGGGTCACCTGATGGTAAGCAACTACCGCCGTCTTTGGACACCTGCAACTCAAAAGGCACAAGTGCGTTGCCGCCCTTGTAGTCTCTCCCGCTCGAGTCAGCGGGAAGTGGGATTTGGAGAGTATAAAAATATTAATGCTACGGCATTTAACCTAGACAGAAATACCGTTCAATAACTTAAAAAATAACGTTATGTCTCTTGTTTACATTTTAATATCGAATAGTTACAACATAACGAAACTTCTATTCACATTTTGGTATCTAATTAACATAAAATGTACAAAGACAGGTAACGTACGTATTGTACGTTACGTTTCGTTATACCGCACGGTTTATCCAAGCCAAGAGAAAGTTCAAATACTTATTTTAAGACATGACTTTTGTATCTTTGAAAGGGAGCTGGCGAGTACTCCCAACAAAATAGACAGAATATATTTTATTAAACATGGATATCCTCTAGAAAATTCCTTATTTATAACAAGTTTATTTTTATCGACTGATTCCTTGTACACACACAGTATTTAAATATAATATATATTCGCTTCGAGAATACTTAAGTGTCAAAATTAAATATACAAACTGAAGGCCAATTCTCGTAATAAAAGTTCCGTCTCAATTCAGTTCCGATCAACTTTCGATCTTCACAACTGTCATAAAAGTTATTTTCGAAGTAAAATATTAAATAACTAACGTTGACTGTAATGTGATTATATCGAATCGAATGTGAATAAGATATAAAATAGATTTAGAGTAGTATTAATTCAAACAGTTTATTATTATTATTAAGTATACTCTTCTTTAGTTAGTTTTTTTTTCTCGTTTGATTGTAATTAGTTTACTACTTTTTACACTACTACATTACAGTAAATGCTATGTACACCTTAATTGTCATACATATCAGGTATAACGCCACATATTGTCAAAACTAGTTATAAGTATAATATGTATGATGTGGTAGTACTTATTAATAAATAAATATCGTATTGTGACCGAAAATTAAATCGGCAATCTGCTCGTCTTAGTAATACTTTACTATTATTTTACTACGAGAATACCTTTTATGAGAGTTTATCAAGTTGATCGGAATTATTACGAGAATTGGCCTTCTGTTCTACTGAAATAGAGAGCTGAACGGCATAAATGTTCCCATAATAATCCAAAGTCCCTTGTTAATGTCAGTTCTATATATAATACGTCCACACAAAAGTATTTAACAAATGACAAAAATAGATTTATTTAAAAAAAATCACACCAATTTTTCTGTCATAGAAAAAAATATTGAATAAGCATTTTATATTTTCTCAATTCTAAAAATATCTATATTTAAAGACAAAAAAGTAGGCGCAGCTAGCGTTTACAACACACGCTTATAACCTACACCTTTTTAGATTATTGTAGAGTCATAACATACGGTTATATTGTTGTGGGTAGTTATTTTAAATCTGTACACTGTTTACTCTGATAATGTCAAACGAGTATAACCCTTATTTACTTGTAAATTTAACTTAATTCCGGAAATATTTATTCAAATATTAGTCTGGGACACTGGTTTTTGAGTTTTTAAATTTTAAAATGTTGGTGGTTTATGGCCATTATTGCTTTCGCAGATGATGGAAGATATCGGGCAGAATTTATGCTGCTTTAAGCATACAGAGTAACATCAAAGCTCAAAATCCGTGTCTTATACCATCAGAGATTATTTCAAAAGCAGATAATGCGACACCATTTTTGTCTCGTTTGAATCGGGACTAAATTTTTAAGTCTCTCCCAACTGAACAGAAAAATTATCTTTGAAGCCATTCGAATCGAACTAAACGCCCAGCGTCAGTCTGTTAACCTACTAAAGGTTCGAACCCGGAACATTACGTTTAACTATTGAATGAAAAGGACATGATATTACTGCGACTGTTTGATGTAGTAGACATATTGTAATAGTCGACATAATGTCGACTGTTTTTTAATATGTCTACTAGTGATGTACCGAATATCCGTATC
The DNA here is from genome assembly GCA_902825455.1 of Arctia plantaginis. Lineage (NCBI taxonomy): Eukaryota > Metazoa > Arthropoda > Insecta > Lepidoptera > Erebidae > Arctia > Arctia plantaginis. The sequence continues at coordinate 2,644,741 of CADEBD010000289.1, read as the reverse complement.
CGTCATCAGCGGATATACGTTTTTAACGATCCGGCATACCACTATTTATATTTTATGCCCTGAAAACTATTCTGAAACTGCATAGCAACAGTTAGAATTATCTTTCTTTATAACAATTGTAACTTAAAATACTAAACGCTTAAAAATCCATATCTCCGAAAGCTTTGAGGACGAAAAATGGTGTACAATCTCCTCATCAGCATTAAAACATTGTAGAAAGTGCGGTTGGAAGCGTGTGTGTTAACGCACTTACTCGCGAAGTTTGAGAGCGTGGTCTTTGATGGCGCCACCGTCGCCCTCGGACACATAACGTTTGCGGCCTCTGGAAAGAAATATAAAAAAGAGGTAAATAATAAATAAAACTTATACATAGCAGGCTTTTTTAATGAAATATATTGATGAACCGTCCGTGTGGTGACGGATCAAGAATACGGAGTGTCACCCGTCATCCGTGGCTGTTATTAGATAACAGCACTGCAGCAAAGAGAAGGAAAAAGCCCTATACCAACCCGTGTGGACAGCGTGGTATAGCAGGCCAAAACTTCTTTCTAATTAGAGGCCTATGTCAAGCAGTGGACTATTAAGCTTTTCTTTGTCCAAAAGTAATTACTCGAGATTTCGTATTCAGTGGGTTCGAACCCCAGCCAGTAAACTATGGACGTGGACCCAATCTGAATAGTTTTGTATACGTATTAACACACATACATACACAAGCATTCACACAGAGACTTACACATAGACACACATCCTGATTATAGGTTATAATAATAATGGCCTTCTATACCTCGCTGGCCAGACGGGTTGGTATAGGGTTTGTTTCAAGTTTTCCTTCTCTTAGCAGTGGTGTTCTGCGAAGTTTGTTCCCTTAGTCGGCTCTTACAACAACAAGGGATGAATAGGAGGCACTTTAAGAACTCAAAAAATTACACGGATTTAGCTGAACTTTTGACACGTTATACAACCTTCAAAAATTGCTTTTATCTATTCTCATTTCACATCAATACAATTACGATGTGCCAAAAAGCGAAGCGTGACAAGGTACAGATATATTAAAAGAAAGAAACAGAGAACTCCGGGAGTGCCGACAGGAGAGAATACTTGAAAATTTAAAAAAATCGAAAAATATGAATATATATCTATATTGTACGTATATACACAATTTATAATATTTTTTTTAAATAGTAGCGACAAAGTGAAATCTTTTTTTTAATTATATCAGGAAAAACACTTGTTTTTTTATCGATTCGAAAAGTTCCGACATACACATATATGTATGTTGTACGTATATACACAATATATGTTTATATTATATATCGTTATATTATCAAAATTATTTCAACCCAAACTCAACTCTTGTGTTCTCAGGCCAATATATGTAGATACTTATATACAGAGGTGTCGGTAACGGTAACAGTAACGCGAGTTAAAAGGTTTTTTTTCCTCATCTCAAAAAATACATTCTTTTGTTTATTGTTTAAAAATGCCCAACGTGCCTAAAGCAGTTTTCACTTCAAAAATGGAAGTAAATAAAAAAAAGATGACATGGAGCGCAATTACTAGTATCTGGTATGTTATTTTATGACATAATCCCAGTACTTTAGCGATAACACGATACAACAGCTAACAATGATATCTTATCGAACCTAAATGGTAATACAAACTTGACTGTGGTAATTGTATGTAATATTCAGCCGATTGGGTTGCGGTACCTCTCGGTAGATACTAGTATTTTATATATTGTGAAGTTCAAACATTCGCCTTTCTTACGGAAGTTTTACGGAATATTTTGGTTAAAATACTTGGTGAGTAAAATACAGAGTTTATTCAAGTTACAGTTCGCTTGGTGGTCAAATTTCAAGCAAGTTTTTTTTATATAACTCGAATAGTGGGCCTAGCGCAAGTTCAGCAATCATCATCACCATCAACAGCCTATAATAGTTCACTGCTGGACATAGACCTCTCCTTAGACAGGAGGTTTTGGCCTACTATAAAACGTTGGCCAGACGGGTACGTATAGAAATTGTTTCAAGTTTTCCTTCTCTTTGCAGTGCTGTTGTCCTGTGTAGTTTGCTCCCGTAGTCTGCTCTTACGACACCCACGGGATAAGTGGGGTGGGTGACACTCTGTATTCTTGTCACCACAAGGACATATAAATGTCTAATTAAGTAAATGAAATCCTTCGTAACTATGTTTTTAAATAAATATTGTTTACAAGTAGAAAAGTGTACAACGCTAACATATAATAAAATGAAATGGTTAAATTTAGCTGTAGTCCAGTATATAATTTCATCTGTAATGGTACAGTGTATACAATGACGATTCAAGATATACTGGTCAATGAAATAATACAGGACATTACGAAATGCGACCGCAAAGCGATCTTTCTAAAGCACGCATTAATATCCAATTACGTACAAGCTGTACTAAATTTAGGTCTAGGTATAATATCTAACAATATTATCATTTAAAACGTTTCCACTGTGTTTCAGCTGTTTACAGTACAGTGGCGTCATCTAGACCACGATTTTATTATAGAAATTGAATTAAAATTCCGTTACAAAGCTGTCAGTTCTTATAAATACATATTTAAATACAGTTTGACAGTATGTATTGTAAACAGCGGACGTGTACTATCTTGTGTTAACTGATAGCCTATTAAAAGGTCAGCTAGGAGTTTGTGTACACTACCAAAATAGTACGTATTACGAGTATTTATTTCAGTAAAAAAAAAATGAAGTCATTGACCAGAGCCACGAGAATTTTGGACAACGTTCGATTATCTCAATCTTGTAAGAACATAACAGGTTTCAGGAACATGGCGAATATAAAAGCACAGTACAAAAAAGCTATCACTTTCGAAAATCTGAACCCCAATATAGTGAGATTGGAGTACGCCGTTCGAGGACCTCTATATCTCAGAGTGCTTGAGATAGAGCAAGAGTTGAAAGATGGAGTTGAGAAACCGTTCAACAAAGTAATAAAAGCGAACGCCGGAGACGCACAAGCCATGGGCCAGATACCAATATCTTTCATCAGACAAGTCCTGGTGTGTGTCTCATATCCAGAAATGATTGAAACCAGCAATTTTTCCAAAGACGTCAAGGAAAGAGCTCGTGAAATCTTGGACGCTTGTGTTGGAAACTCGATCGGGTCTTACTCGATAGCAGTCGGCATTGAATCGATTAGAAAATCGGTTGCAAATTTTATCGAGAAACGAGACGGATATAAAGCCAACTGGAGGGATATATGTTTAACAGCAGGCGCTTCTGCTGGAATTAAGAACTGCTTGGAGCTGTTAATTAATGATATAGAAGGAAAACCTTCGGGTGTGATGATCCCAATACCTCAATATCCTCTATATTCAGCTTCTTTAGCAGAATACGGTCTGAAACAAGTGGATTATTATCTAGATGAGAGTAAAAATTGGGCGTTGACGATCGAAGAGTTAGACAGAGCCTTACTTGATGGTTCAAAGGATTGTAAGGTCAGAGCTCTGGTCGTCATAAACCCTGGCAATCCTACCGGACAAGTTTTGACCAGAGATAATATCGAAAATATAATAAAATTCGCTTATAAACATTCCTTGATGATATTTGCCGATGAGGTGTACCAACAAAATATTTTTGAAGGAGAATTCCACTCGTTTAAAAAGGTGTTGGTTGAACTGGGAGCACCTTATAACCAAGTCGAAGTGGTTTCTTTTATGTCTACTTCTAAGGGTTTTATGGGGGAGTGTGGGTTAAGGGGTGGATGGATGGAGATAGTTAATATGGAGCCGAAGGTTCAAGCTAACTTGTATAAATGTATGTCGGCTAAGTTATGTGCTTCGACGTTGGGGCAGGCTGTGGTAGACTGTGTCGCCCGACCACCTCAAGAAGGAGATGCTTCGTATGAACAGTACGTGCAAGAGAGGGATAATGTGTTGGAATCCCTTAACATAAGAGCTAAAATGATTGAAGAACTGTTCAATAATATGGAAGGATTCCGTTGTAATGTTGTGCAGGTTGGTAAATATGAATTGGACTAAATTTTATTTACCTGTGATTGTCGTATGCAGAGAAAAAACATTTTATTTTTTATATCTTACTGATTTATAAAGGCGAAAGTTTCTATTGATGTTTGTTACCCTATCACCCAAAAACGGCTGAACGGATATGGATTAAATTTGGCACAGAGATAAATTAAGTGTAGAATTGCAATTGCACTTTTTATCCCGAAAAAAATGTAATGTTCCCGTGAAATGAGCAAGGTATATACAAAAGCAACCGAGGGTAACGCCACGGGGCGCAGCTAGTTATGCTATTAAATATAGTTATATAGTATAGATAGTATTAAATGCCTGCCTGTTAACCTAGTGGTTAGCGAGAATTACTGCTGTTGATGATGATGATATTGACTGGCCTGGTGGTTTATTCGTTAGTGACCCTGACTGCTAACCCAGAGGTCGTGGATTTAATTCCCACCCAGGACAAATATTGCCTATATCTCATACCTCTCTGTTTACCTCTTATGGGATTAAATATATGTGTGTAATGTATAATAATAATAAAAACTTGACACATCTCACCCATGGCAATCTGATCCCAAACTAGTCAGAGCCTATGCTACGGTAACCAGACTACTGATAAACATACTTATATATTTCTAAATATATACATATTATAGATAAATTACAACCACACACAGAACAAATGACCTTGCTCATCACACTATCACTTGTCCTGGTCGGGAATCGAACCCACAACCTCCAGCTTAGCAGTCAGGGTCACTAATCACTAGAACAAGAGGCCCGTCAAATACTGAATACATTAACCTCATTGCTTTATTAGTTCAATTCCCTCAACTCACCACTTTATTGACATCACACCAACATTTGATATAATAAACTCTAACGGCCCAAATAAGCACCCCCAACCCCGTTGGACCTCCAATACCTTCACTCACAAAAGAATTAAGAGTGATACCACGGCCTCACAAAACATGGTGTTAAAGAAGAAGAAAAGAATTGCTCTTTCGTTGACTTTCAATGAGTGAGTGAGGTTGCCGGAGCCCAAATCCCCCTCCCGCTGACTCGAGCGGGAGAGACTCCAAGGGCGGCAACGCACTTGTGACTTTTAAGTTGCAGGTGTCCACGGGCGACGGTGTTGCTTACCATCAGGTGACCCGTCTGCTCATTTGCCCCCTTTTACCATAAAAAAAAGAATTGCTTAAACAAAATAATAAATAGACATTTTTTTCAGGGCGCCATGTACGCTTTCCCGCGCATAGAACTATCTGGAAAAGCGATAGAGGCAGCCAAGAAAGCTGGTCAGGAGCCGGATGTGTTCTACGCGTTTAGACTGCTCGAAGCGACAGGCATCTGCGTGGTGCCAGGTTCAGGGTTCGGCCAGGAACCCGGCACTTATCACTTTAGAACTACAATCTTACCACAAATGGATTTATTGAGGGAAATGGTTGACAGTTTCCAAAAGTTTCATCAGAAATTTACTCAAGAATTTTCTTAAAATTCAAAATCTTGTATAAATTTACTATTGATCTGAGCGGAGTGGGTGTAGTCTGTATTGTTAGGGTTGCGGGTTCGATTGCCTGCTAAATGTAAATTGGTTACTTTGCTGGCCTTTTGGTTAAGTGGTTAGTGAACCTGACTTCCAAGCCGTTGGTTGTGGGTTCGATTCCCATCCTGAACAAATAATTTCGTGATCATTTGTTATGTCTGGGTGTAATTTATCCACAATATTTTTTTTATTTGGTAATATATAAGTATGTTTATAAGCATTCTGATAACCAGACTCTGATAGCACAGGCTCTGCCGGGTTTGAGACCAGATGGCCATGTGTGAGATGTGTTATCAAATCAGTCATCTTCCCCATAGACCCTTTAAGCCCTTTGGAATTCTTCAAATTAGCAGCTCATGGCTATAAAAATTAAATGCGTAAATTTTAAGAAAGATAGTTAAACTGTTAGTAAAAAGTTTAATGATATAGTTTCTGAATAAAATATGTTAGTAAATTCGTTTTTTAATATATATATTTTGTCTTTCACTACTCTTCCTTCTCTAGGGGTCGCCCCTTTCTATTATTATTCTCTAATAATATCTTTCACTCTTACTTCTCCCCTCCTTTCCCCTACTCCCTTTTATTTCATCTTAACCCCCCTCTTTCTTTTCAATTCACATTTACATATTCTATCCCTACACCTCTCTACTCTGAGAGACTTCACATTGTGGGCTATCCATAAATTACTTCACACGAATGTCACGGCTTTTTGACCCCCACTTTCTCCTTGACAATGGTCACATTTGTGAGACCTCCCCTCTTTTTGATTATAGAGGAATAGTCTTTGATAGAAGAACCCTAATAAATTTCCTCACTTGTATAGTTGGGGTTGGCTATTAATCACATGTTCTTTAGACTACCCCCACTCAAAATCTCCAATACTATTGTATACGCACCTGGTAGGCATACGCTTAAGCACGTTATCGCCGAGGCGGAACTTGTTCTGGCACCTCTCCATGAACCGGTCCAGCATTATATACGCCAGGGGCACGTCCAGCACTATGTCGCTCATGTCCTCCAGCACACGGAGGAAACCCTGACAATCAGAAGCATAAATTAGTAGCTTAAGACTGACTCAGAGGTAGCGTATGCTAATGCTGTACTGAGGTCTCAGCTTCGATTCCCGGGTCGTAATAAATGTTTGAATGATCTGCAAATATTTGTATGTATTATTATGTTTTTTTTTTTAATTCTTTTATAAGACAACTCCCGCATTAGGAATATATCCTGTGTCGCGGGGGACTTTACAAACATACATGAAACGAACACAAAGAACACCAATTTGTGGATCACACAAAATGTCGTCCCATGTGGGGTTTGAACCCACAACACTCGTCGCAGTAGGAAGCGGCGTGGCGACCACTTCAACCACTACGCCATCCGTGCAGTCTCAGTCATCCGTGTATAATATTTATGTATTTACAATAAAAGTGTGTAAGTATTCTATTAGTCAATCTAGTTATCATAGTACAAGCTCTGTTTAGTTCGAAACTTGTAGGCGTTGTTTCAGATGTTTCACTATTATTACTTAACACTAGCTGAGACCCGTGGTTTTACCCGCGTTTGTCGTTATAACCGCGAGCAACGCCGCGGGGCGAAGCTAGTCTAAAAAAAGTAGCCTAAGTTACTCCTTATGTCATCAGCTATCTGCCAGTGAAAGTCCCGTCGAAATCGGTCCAGCCGTTTCAGACATTACCCGGAACAAACACACAGACAGACAAAACTTGTAACAAATGATATTTTGGCATATGTACCGTGTAAACATACATATGCATTTAGTAAAAAGCGGTTATTTTAATATAACAAACAGACACTCCAATTTTATTTATTTGTATAGATAATCCAAGCTCCCAGTAATTTCCCAAACTAGGTTGTTTTCGGCTTTAAGTCTACCATCAATTTTTTAACGCGGAGCGACTGCCATCAGACCTTCACATCACATCATATCAACAGCCTCCAACAGTCCACTGCTGGACACAGGCCTCTCCGTAGAAAGGAGGCTTTGGCCTACTATACCACGCTGGGCAGACGGGTTGGTATAGGGTTTGTGTCAAGTTTTCCTTCTTTTTGCAGTGCTGGTGTCCTGCGTTGTTTTGCGTCCTTAGACGGCTTCTAGGACACACACGGGATGAATTGGGGTAGTGACATTCCGTATTCTTAATCCGTCACTTCACAACCCAAATACTAGGCGATATCGAAGTTCTGTAGAAAGACTGTTATGGGACTTTTAGGGTTTATCTGAATCACAGAGAGGTCTCAATATTATAAGAATGCTCACCCATCCATAGACTGACCTAGCTAGGATTCCTCAGCTTTGCAATTATTTGGAATATAAAATTTTGTCTTATACGTAGTAGTTATTGTATATATAAGTTAGGATGACCTTACCCTGTCCATCTGGTCCGGAGTGACTATCACACTTCGTCTCAGCTCCGCGAGGAATGTACACAGCTGTTCTTCAACAGCTGAATTAATTGATTCCAATGCCAGCAGAACAGTCTATAACAAAATACATAAATACCTTAAGTACAAAATTTACGTGAGACAAGCTGAAATTAATCTCAAGCTGTGATTTCTAGAGCATTTTAGGGGAAATGAACTTGTTTTACGATAATTTGTTTCTGAATAATTACGAAAGATTTACTTTACTTTATTTACGAAAGAATTACTTGTCATACATAATCGCTGATATTCAATTCCTTTAAATTCACATTCAATTACTTGTATAAATTAAAATCACCAAAAAAAACACCTTTTGGTTTACGGCAAAAATATTATTCTAGTAATTTATATTTGAGAAATATAAAAATAAAAACCTTGTTTGGAATCTTTGATGGTCGTATGTAAATATTGTAAATATTTTTTTAAATAATTGGCTGCGTAATACGGAATAATAATGACGATCAAGCGGAAACGTAATTAAGAACAGACTAAGTTCAAATCAATGCTTGAGATTAGTTTAAACTGAGTAAAACTTAGAACGCGTTCTTTAACAAGATCAACGCTTAAGTATGTCGGTTATCACGGTAAAAAGTAGTCTATGTTACTCGCTGATAATGTAGCTTTCCATTGGTGAAAGAATTTTGAAAATCGGTTTAGTGGTTTAGGCGTCAAAGTGTTACAAACAAACAAACAAACTCATTTTCACATATACTATATAAAATAGAAATATCCCTCACACACCTCATAGTCCCCATATATTTACCTCATAAACAAGTTCGTGGTGGAAGTGAGGCACTTCGAGTTCCCTCACACACCTCATAGCCTCTATTAAGTCACTAGAAGTCAGGTACTCCTTTAGAAGTAATTGGATCTGTCGAATCAGCGACTTCACCGGCCTGAAAACATCAATTGGTTTTAATAATATACTTTAAAAAGTAACACAGAATTCTGTATTTCTATACTTAATTTTCCTTATTAATTTAAGGGTCTGGTGGTAGATTAATTGTTGCGGATGGTCGTCTGATCGCATTAAGAGGCAATCGGGCCGCCACGCGCCGGTTGAGGGGGGAGAAGTCTCTTCCTCCAGGATAGGGCTTGATTAGGTGGTGTCGATACGACCTCCCCGTACCAGGGCCTCAATTCTGCTATTTGAATATTGTATCAATAGACTGTCGATGGAATATCGTCGGAATGGTTTTGCACTTTTCGTATTCTATGGCCAATGGCCTCCCATGACTTGTCACTGAACTTCCACTGATAAAAATGTATTCGAAGTCTTTGTAATAGTTTAGTAAAGGGTACATTTTAAATGTATAAGTAATTGGTATATTTAATTTGCCAGGTATTGCAATGTTGTTGATATCACCATTGATGACCTATATTACTATATGGACAGTCTATTGACACTGTGAAATTATGTTAGTAGAATACTGATATATTGACCTATGTCAATGACAGCTCAATAGAATGACAGTGGCTTGGCGTTAACATAAAATAGCAGAATTGAGGCCCGGAAATCTCATGGTACAGGTCCTCCCAAACTTGCGGCCGGCCGTCGGGGTGGTTTCTAGTGGCATCATCTCCTCCTAGCTGCTGAGATTTACCACCCCGTCAACAAAAAAAAAAAAACAGGCAGTCATAAGGACTGCCGACAGAAATGAAAACTCAAAACAATGGACGCAATACTTCAAGAGCAAGTCGATGTCATCGGTAACGCGAACTCAAGTTTTTCCAACAAAAAATCGCTCAACGCGGCTAGACAAGTAGTCACTCCAAAAAAAGTAGTCACTCCAAAAAAACGGATTTTTGAAAATTAATATTAAATTCGAATTACGTTTTAGTTAAAGGTATAGGTTAGGATGTTAAGCTATTTGCACATGGTGGTTGGGGGGGCTCGAATCGCTGTCGAGTCCACCCTAAAATATCTAGGATTGGTGCTCGACAGCCGGTGGGATCCTGGCCCCCACTTCCGGCGGCTGGCGCCCAAGTTGTTGGGCGCGGCTGGGGCGCTGTCAACGCTGCTTCCCAATAGGTCGGACCCGAGAGCCGCCTGCAGGCGGCTGTACGAGGGGATAGTGCGATCGATGGCCCTATATGGGGCCCCTATCTGGGCGGCTGACCTGACGGCCGGCGCTATCACCGTTCTGCGGAAGCCGCAGAGGGTGATGGCCGTCAGAGTTGTTAGGGGTTATCGCACGATCTCCCACGAGGCGGCTTGCGTACTGGCCGGATCTCCGCCCTGGGACCTGGAGGCAAAAGTCCTCGCGTCACTGCATCGATGGCGTGAGGACGCGCGGACTCGCGGTGAGGGACTGGCGCAGCGAGACATCGAGCTGCGTCGGTCACAGCTGCGCGAGGTCCTGGTGGTGGAATGGCGGGACAGGCTTTCACGCCCTTCCGCCGGCCTTGTCACTATCGAGGCCATCCGGCCAGTGCTCGACCTCTGGCTCGACAGAAGGCACGGCTCCCTGTCGTTCCGTGTGACGCAGGTCCTCTCTGGGCATGGCTGCTTCGGGAGGTTCCTGTGTCGCTTGGGCAGGGAGCCGGACGCTCGGTGTCACCACTGCGTCGACTGTCGGGAGGACACGGCGCGGCATACGCTGGCAGAGTGTGCCGCCTGGGAGGAGCCGCGCCGTGCCCTCATATCTGTAGTAGGCAGTGACCTCTCGCTGCCGGCCGTAGTTCGTTCTATGGTCGACAGCGAGGAGTCCTGGGACGCGATGGCGTCCTTCTGCGAAACGGTTATCTCGCAGAAGGAGGCTGCGGAGAGGGAGAGGGAGATCCTGACCTCTCTCCCGATCCGCAGCAGGCGCACCGGGCGTCGGAGGAGGGCATATGCTGCCCTCCACCGGCCCCCCTAGCTGGGTCCAGGGGCGACGGACTTGGGGATGTTCGTCGCCCCATCTGGACCCGAGGTGGCGGCGCGTTGTGTTCCCGTGCGCCCCTCTGTGTAGTCGCGAGGGGAGTCAAACACCTCACTCCCCTCGCTGACGCGATGTGGCCCGCAGCGGCGGGCCGGCACCAGTCGGGGATTGCGGAAGTCACCTCAGTTCCCGCGATCCCCGGCGTAGGTGAGAGACGGAACACCGGGGGGTTTTAGTCAGTAGGAGTCTGACAGACCCCTCCGCCCTTTCCCCTGGGCGGAGGACATCCATGAGGATCTCCCCCCGTAAAAAAAAAAAAAAAAAAAAAAAAAAAAAAAAAAAAAAAAAAAAAAAAAGGATGTTAAGCTATGTAATTATTTTACAGTAATCAATCAACAATCATTAACAGTCGGCGGCGTCACCGTGGAGACGGTGAGGAGGACCGGCTTCATGAGGAGTACCGACGGGCGCGGAAAACTCTGAAGCTGGCCATTAGCCGCGCCAAAGAAGAAAAGAGACAGGAGATGCTGGAGGGTCTTAATCGTGACCCCTGGGGTCGCCCTTACCGCGCGGTGCGACAAAAGCTCCGCGCGTCGGGCCCCCCCCTTACGGAGACTCTCCAGCCCAGCTTCCTGCGAGAAGTGATTGAGGGCCTCTTCCCACAACGGGCGGAACACACTCCCCCGTCGATGGCCTCCCTGGCCGGAGACGACGGGGAGCACGGCTCCGGGATTCGGAGGTAGGGGCGGCTGTTCTACGGATCCGTTCCAAGAACACCGCCCCTGGGCCTGACGGGGTACCGGCCCGAGTGCTGGCCCTGGCCCTCAACCACATGGCAGACCGCCTCGGGGAGGTGTTCGACGCTAGCTTGGCGTCGGGACGCTTCCCTGAGTGCTGGAAGAGCGGGAAGCTGGTCCTATTGAGGAAGCCGGGACGGCCTGCCGATTCGGTCGCGGCCTATTCAAATTCAAATTATTTATTTCGGACTATTACATCCATATAGTGTTAGTAACAATGTGTTTTAAAAACTATAGGCGCATCGTGCTGCTGGACGTGGCGGGCAAATTGTTTGAGAGGGTTCTTTCTGCCCGCATCGTCCGGCACCTCTACGAGGTGGGCCCCGATCTGTCGGACGCCCAATTTGGTTTTCGGGCGGGGCGTTCGACAGTCGACGCCGTGTTGCGCCTGAGGGCCGTGACCGAAGAGGCCGTGAGCTGTGGCGGCGTGCTGTTGGCGGTGTCATTAGACATCGCCAACGCATTCAATAGTCTGCCATTCAGCTGCATCAGGGAAGCACTCCACTATCATGGGGTGCCAAAGTACCTGAGGCGGCTAGTGGCAGACTATTTAGAGGAGCGTACCGTCGTGTACGAGGACCGAGAAGGTAATTTGAGGTGTCGGCCCATGTCGTGCGGTGTTCCACAGGGGTCTGTTCTTGGACCCCTCTTGTGGAACATAGGGTACGACTGGGCCCTTCGCGCCGATTTCCCCCCCGGGCTGGGTGTAATCTGTTACGCAGACGATACCTTGGTGACAGCCCGGGGGGCAAACTTCCAAGAGGCGGCGCGCCTGGCCGCAAGGGGAGTCTCCCTCGTGGTCGGGCGCATTGAGGCGCTGGGCTTACGGGTGGCCCTGGATAAGACGGAGGCCCTGTTATTTCATGGGCCCCGTCGTAGACCACCCCCTGGCGCCTCAATCGTGGTCAACTCGGTCCTCGTACCGGTTCGGGCCCAGATGAAAAATCTGGGCCTGATCCTCGACGGGAGGTGGCTCTTCGACGAGCACTTCCGACAGCTTGCTCCAAAGCTGGTCGGCGCTGCGTCTGCCCTAGGGCGACTGTTGCCCAATATGGGTGGACCCAGCGTCGCGACAAGACGGCTGTACACGGGGGTTGTCCGGTCAATGGCACTGTACGGTGCACCGGTGTGGGCGGCGGCTCTGACCGCCCAGAATAGGGTACGCCTCTGGCGCCCTCAGAGGGTAATGGCGGTCAGAGCCATACGCGGTTACCGCACCGTTTCGACGGAGGTGGCATGCGCGTTGGCCGGAACTCCCCGTGGGATTTGGAGGCGGAAGTGCTCGCCGAAGTTTATCGAGTGAGGCGATTTAGAGGCGAGTGGCTGACTCCCGGGCGGAGAGCGGATTTCGCCCTCCGCCCGAGGATGTGCGCGAGTGGCGCGAAGCCGCTCGCCGAGCCACGATGGCTCGTTGGTCGTTCCGGCTGGAGAGCGTACGCTCCATGGCCGGTAGCGACAGTTGTTTTACCGCGGTCGCAACCTTCTGCGAGGTAGTAATCTCGCGGAAGGAGGCGGCGGAGAGGGCCCGGGAGGACGACCTCCACTCGGACCCGATCCGCCGCCGGCGAACCGGGCGGCGGAGGCCCGCCTATCACAGCCTCATGCCGCCCTGAGTGTGGCCGCGGGTGGACGGGGTGGGTTTCCCCTCCACCCGCATTAGTTTGGCCAGCCGCGAGGGGGCGGCGTCCGCGTGTGCCGGACGTCGCCTAAAGAGAGGAAAAAATATATTGAGACGGAACCCGCACCAGGAGCGGGCTGGCGCTAGGAGGGGTCCGGATGTCTTAACAACAGCAGTTCCCGGATCCCTCCTGTTACAGGCGCAGAGTGGCACACCGTGTGGTTTTAGTCGGTCCGAGTCCGACACACCACCCCGCCGCAAACCCCGGAGGGGTGACGGTCCGAGGGGATTTCCACACGTTAAAAAAAAAAAAAAAAAAAAAAAGGGTTTGTGTCAAGTTTTCCTTCTCTCTGCAGTGCTCTGTTCTGCGTAGTTCGCTCCCTTAGTCGACTCTTAAGACACCCACGGGATGAATAGGGGTGGTGACACTCTGTATTCTTAATCCGTCACCACACGGATAGGATAATAAAGTAGCCAGTAATAAAGGCTTATTTTATTTATGTACTTATGACTAACAAAATAATATTAATTTTAAAGTAAATGTAGTATTAACCCTAAATGAATATGCTAGCTTGTTTAATTTCATCGTAATTTAATGTATACAATATTTTTACGCATCTCACGCAAGGACCCAAACTAGGCAAAGCCTGCGCTCTATGGTAACCAGACTGCTGATAAACATACGAGTACTTATATATTCCTAAATACAAACATATAATAGATAAGGTGCAACCAGACACAGAACAAATGATAGTGCTCATCATACAATTATTTGTCCTGGGTGGGAATCGAACCCACGAGCTCTGGCGTAGCAGTCAGGGTCACTAACCACTCGACCAACAGGCCAGTCTTTACACACATTTTATTCTTTTAACAATATATTTACCTGATACCACCTCCGACTCCCCAAATGTTGTCCAGCCGCGCCAGACCCTGTTTCATGGACAGCAACGTTTCCGCCCTGTGTATCGCCTGTCTGTGGAACCAAACAAATTAAGATTACGCATCAATAACGACGAGATTCACTTAAATTTTGTGTACACAAGACATATTTCGTTTTCGCCCCAAAATGTGCAATTTAAAATAAGATAAAAAAACTATATAAATCTTATATATAAAATTCTCGTATCACAATGTTAGTTACCATACTCCTCCGAAACGGCTGGACCGATTTTTATGAAATTTTGTGTGCACATCGGGTAGGTCTGAGAATCGGCCAACATCTATTTTTCATACCCCTAAATGATAAGGGTGACCCATTACTAAATATATTTTTTCAAAATTTCCTAGAAATCAAAACAAAGAAATCAAAGCAAACCAACGTTTGCCGGGTCAGCTAGTTATATATAATATTTTCTATATTATACAGACGTCATACGGGCCCCAGCCATCGTGTACCCTAACATGGCGATGACAAAGTTTAAGATGGAGAACACGTGGAAGTCACCAGGACTTCCATGTGTTAACGAGGGCCGGTGGTTACTTACATCACCTGTTCCCTGTTACCCATCTGTTCGTTTCCTTGTTTACTCTTCCTTCTTATAGGGCTCAAACTTTTGGAAACGGGCGGTTGTAGATTGTCACAGGTATATAATGGATTGTCTTAATTCTGCTAAATATTTGACACAACATAATGTTGCTATTGTATGTGTTGATCTATGACTTAGGAGTCTGAGACTTAAAAATAATCTATACTAATATTATAAAGCTGAAGAGTTTGTTTGTTTGTTTGAACGCGCTAATCTCAGGAACTACTGGTCCGATTTGAAAAATTCTTTCAGTGTTAGATAGCCCATTTATCGAGGAAGGCTATATATCATCACGCTAAGACCAATAGGAGCGGCGCACCAATGAAGAATGTTTCAAAAACGGAGAAAATTTATTACTATTGAGAGACGCAGACGAAGTTGCGCGGGTCAGCTAGTTATGAAATAAAGATACTGCACGAATGGCGTAGTGGTTTAAGGAGTCGCCGCTTCATCTACGCTGAGTGTTGTGGGTCAACACATGGGACGACACTTTGTGTGATCCACAAATTGTTGTTCTGAGTCTGGGTGTTCTTTGTGTCCGTTTCATGTATGTTTGTAAAGTCCTCCGCGACACAGGATATATTCTTAATACGGGAGATGTCTTTTTAAAGAAAAAAAAAGATATTTCAAGTTTGATCTTCACTAAACACAATATTTGGCGAGAAAGTATAAAATTCGAGGAACACTGAAATCACATTAATCTTACACATCTGTTTGTTTTTTTAAAGACAACTGCATTAGTAATATATATCCTATGTCGGCGAGGACTTCCCACACAAAGAACACCACGACTCAGAACAACAATTTGTGGATCACACAAAGTGTCGTCCCATGTGGGGATCGAGCCCACAACACTCAGCGCAGTAGGAAACGTCGTGGCGACCGCTCAAACCACTACACCATCCGTGCAGTCGCGGTTGACGTGTCGACTAGTCTGTTAAGTCTACTGGTAAGTGATCTTGGCTGCTAAGGACGAGGTCGTGGGTTCGATCTCTGTGGTTGACTTACTTGGCATGTGAATTAGCGTCCGTCTTCTCTTTATTGTTGAGTACGAAGCGAGGCGGGAGGCAGTCGTCGGCCACGCACCGCGCGATGAAGTTCGACAGGAGAACCGCCGCGTCAGGAGTGTCCAGCACCAGGTCCGGCAGCTTCTCGAGCAGGTTGTCGAACGCTGGAAGGAAATAATAACAATAATATACCTCACACAATATACCTCACACAATATACCTCACCTAATAATAATATTTTTCACACATTTCACACATGGCCGTCTGATCTCAAACTAGGCAGAGCCCGTACTATGGTAACCAGACTGCTGATAAACATACTTTTATATTTTTAAATACATAAATATTACAGATGAATTACACCCAGACACAGAACAAATGACCGTGCTCATCTCACAATATACGTATTTGCCCTGGGTGGGAATTGAACCAAAGACCTTCGGCCTAGCAGTCAGAGTCACTAACCACAAGACCAACAGGGCCGTCGTAATATACAAGTTGAGGTACGGAATATAATATTCTACCACATTCACACAACGCCATCTACTCCCAAACTTAGCAGACAACATAAATACTTTTTTTTTAAATACCTAAAAAAAGTTGGGAGCAGTTTTTTCGAACCCTAAATGGTAGATGATAAAAGCTAATTTTGCTTACCAATTCCAATATCTTTGCCTGAGAAAACTCTGCCGTAGAGGTCAGAGATGAGGACCGAAGCCATCTCGCAGTGGGAGGGTTTGTGGTCCAGTGCAATTTCAACAATGGTTTCGCAAGCCTGTTGACAAACAACAAATTTAAGAGACAATAATTGAAAAAAAAAACCCCGGACAAGTGCGAGTCGTTCCTGCCCACCGAGGGTTCCGTACACATTTGTAGGTACATATTATAAATGGTTCAGGAATCGAATTTCGCAGTTTTTGCCGAGCTTTGTCCGAAATTCAGTTTCCTAACTATTATTACTTATATTCTTGAGTTTTATTAAATTTCAGACTTATAGGTCAACGACAAGTACCCGATGAATTTTGATTCCGTACACCTGAGTATAGGGTTTTAATTTTAACCCGATACCTCCACGCGTTCTCGTAATAAAGGGTCTTGACAGACAGACAGACAGACGGACAACAGAGTGATCCTATAAGGGTTCCGTTTTTTCCTTCTGACGTAAGGAACCTTAAAAACACACACACACACACAGACACACAAACAAACACGCAAACGCTCACGCATATTAGCCATATTTTTAATATTACATAGAATATTTATGTAAAACTACCATCACTAGTAATGGACAAGAACGACACCTGCAACAGTCTTTAGTAGCGCAGGTGAGACAGAACCCCATAATGTGGTGAACCTAATTTATGTCAATAAAAGCCTATCCATACTAATATTA
Organism: Arctia plantaginis; assembly: GCA_902825455.1. Taxonomy (NCBI): domain Eukaryota; kingdom Metazoa; phylum Arthropoda; class Insecta; order Lepidoptera; family Erebidae; genus Arctia; species Arctia plantaginis. Next base: position 2,627,536 of record CADEBD010000289.1, on the reverse strand, counting down.
TAAATGTGAGTGTGTCTGTCTGTCACCTCGTCACGTCTAAACCGCTGAACCGATTTAGAGAAAATTTGGTAAAGAGAATATAGAATATAAGAGATATTGAAAGCTTATTACTCTGTTGACGAATATTTCCATGACAAAATAATGTAATATATATTATTATGTAGAATTATTTTAATATTGGCATGCTAATAATGATTTAAAAATTGACATACAGAAAAATTCTTATGTAATTATTTGGACTCAATATTTGTAGACGCATAAATTGTCTTTTCTTCTTTCTTTTGTGATGTATTTAAATTGTAATTATTATTTTCTCGATTTATTATTTGTTCACCACGTAATGTGGTAGGATGTAGTGGAACTTTAACATAACATTTAAGATTTGTAACTAACCTATATTTCACAAATAAAGTATTATGAATGAATTAAGAGAAAGGCCGAGTCCCGGGAAAGGACACAGGGTAGTTTTTATCAAAGAAATCATACTTTAAGGGGGGGTGGATGTTTGTATGAGACATCAAGAATAGCTGAACCGATTTAGGTGAAATTTGGTATGGAGATACTTTGTTTCTTGATGGAAGACATACGCTACTTTTTACAGCGATAAACGACATTTACGCGGGCGGCCGCGGGCATAAGCCGGTTATCAATAAATCCTTTTTAAAAATAAGTTCGTCGCCTTGAAACAACACTAACAAAGAGCACTAAAAACCTATCAGCAATCAGCAATTGCTGTCATTTTTTGAAGAGTTCCGTTGTCTGTCTCCGAAGCTCATCATCAGATCTATGTATATGAAATTTAAATGGGACCATTTCGAACAAAAAATAGAATTTTGCAAATTGGTTTATATTAAGACGGAGTTTATATTATGACGGAGAATACACATTGTCACCACCCCAATTCATCCCGTGGGTGTCGTAAGAGGCGACTAAGGGAGAAAACTACGCAGGACAACAACACTGCAGAGAGAAGGAAAACTTGAAACAAACCCTATACCAACCCGTCTGGCCAGCGTGGCATAGTAGGCCAAAACCTCCTTTCTAAGGGGAGGCCGCCACGGGATGAATAGGGGTGGTGACACTCTGTATTCTTAATCCGTCACCACACAAGTCGTCAAGTGTACACGACTCTGGGCTCGCAGGGCATGTTAGCTAGTGGCCCATTGTCTGTGGAGATGCGCCATAGTCGCATTTATGAGCTTGGGTCGATAAATCCCACCTTGACAGATTGTTCTTATATCTGCCAACCTGGGTATGCAACCTATTAAGCGCCTTCCAGGTTGGCCAGGGGAGTTTATCTCCTGGAGGTAGGTTTTCTGCCAGGGGCAAGAAATAGGAGAGAGGGAACTTATACCGCCATATGTTTTCTCTGGCCTTGGGAACTTGTTATTGACGGCAAGAATTATGCTGAGGAAACCGTAAGAAAATAAGTTCATCCAAAAATACTAAAATCGCGAATAAATATGGGAGGAGGGGGGAGAAAGAAGGACGAATACTTAACGACCTATTCTCATAACTACGAAATAAACACTAAATCGAATGAGCCGTTTCGGAGGAGTGCCACCACGAACACCGTAACACGAGATATTTATTAGATTATTGGGCTGCAGTCCACCAGACATCACCTATTCTAGTGGAAGCACCCCACCTTTCTATTTGAAGAATGTAACACTGGTTATTCCACATCACTGACAATGTACTTACCAGATAGCTGGTGGAGGACGTCACGAATTCCAAGAAATCCTGAGCAGCAGCATCCGTGTCTCCATGCTCGAAGTACTCCAAAATCACCGGTTCGGACTTGCGCTAGATATACATAAACAAATATGAATTAAAAATATCACAATCCCTACAACAATTTAAAAAGTTATTAGTCTTTTTTTGTTTGTTTTTTTTTTATCCCATCAATTAAATTATTACATTACTAGCTGACCCGCGCAACTTCGTCTGCGTCTCTCAATAGTAATAAATTTTCTCCGTTTTTGAAACATTCTTCATTGGTGCTCCGCTCCTATAGGTCTTAGCGTGATGATATATAGCCTATAGCCTTTCTCGATAAATGGGCTATCTAACACTGAAAGAATTTTTAAATCGGACCAGTAGTTCCTGAGATTAGCGCGTTCAAACAAACAAACAAACTCTTCAGCTTTATAATATTAGTATAGATTGCTGTTATTAAGTCAATTGATTGTTTAGTTACTACGGACATGCAAACAAAATAAATACACTAACGCCTTTATCAACGAAGGGGTAAACAAAGTTGAGTTGATACGCCACATTTTGTTATTTTAGATTTAAGTTGGACTTCTGTTATCGGCCCATCCGTGTGGTGACGGATAAAGAATACAGTGTCACCACCCCTATTCATCCCGAGGGTGTCGTAAGAGGCGACTAAGGGAGCAAACTACGCAGGACAACAGCACTGCATAGAGAAGGAAAACTTGAAAAGAACCCTATACCAACCCGTTTGGCCAGCGTGGTATAGTAGGCCAAAACCTCCTTTCTAAGGAGAGGCCTATGTCCAGCAGTGGACTATTAAAGGCTGTTGCTGCTGCTGCTTGCTGCTGCTGCTAATCGGCCTATTGCCGTTTGTCATACACATGTGTTTCTAAACAAATATCCATACTTCTAAGCTTATATTATAAACTAGCTGGTGCATGCTACTTCGTTCGCGAGGAATTTGAAGAGCGCTGCCATAGTGGATTCGATACCCAGACCGGGCAAAATTTATAGATTTTCTGAGGAAAAACAGCCTAAGTTACTCCTTATATAGAGTTACCTGGTAGTAAAATATTATCAAAATCGGCCCAGCCGTTTTGAAGATCGTAGGTATCGTGCAAATAACCGTGTGAGCATGAAAAAAACGTATTATTTTCACATTAGAAACAGACACTTCAATTTTATTTATTTGTATAGATAGACAATTTAATAATAATTCGTTTTGATATTTAATAATAAGATACTGAGACTTATCAGTCATCTACCCCAAGTAGTTGGTTTTGTCATCATGTCACCCCCCCCCCCCCCCTTCCCGCCCCTCAAAACAGCACACAATAAAACTGATATGTTGGTAAGGTGGTAAATAAGTAACGACTTCGCTGAACTCAATCACTGGTGTATTAATTTCTTATGTCAGGTTCTCGTACATATGTGCATTGGAAAATAATAGAAATAATTAATACTTTTTAATCATAATCATATGATAATATTTCCAGTCACTGCGATTTCACCTGCTAATGTGATTTGGCCGTAGACAAAGATAAATGGCATCAAAATTCTTTGTCTTAAAGATTACGACCGTTTTGTTTTTTTTCTTTTATATTTAGACCTGGCGAGTTTGGCGTTAGCGTAATAATAATAATAGGTAGCAGTAGTTTTGTAAATTAATCACAGGTTGTATGATAGTATGATATAATGATAGTATGATTTATAAATCAAATGTTCATATTTATCAAAGGCGATTGTGATATGTAAGTAAAGGAGGAAATTCCAGGAGTAAATCTATACTAATATTATAAAGCTGAAGAGTTTGTTTGTTTGTTTGAACGCGCTAATCTCAGGAACTACTGGTCCGATTTGAAAAATTCTTTCAGTGTTAGATAGCCCATTTATCGAGGAAGGCTATAGGCTATATATCATCACGCTAAGACCAATAGGAACGGCGCACCAATGAAGAATGTTTCAAAAACATAGAAAATTTATTACTATTGAGAGACGCAGACGAAGTTGCGCGGGTCAGCTAATATGTAATAACCATACATAACAGACAGTATTTTTTGTCTACGTGACCGCACCGAGTATAGAATCGCTTTATATGTGTGTCAGCTGGCAATCACGGTCGCTTTTATCTTGGGGGGGAAGGTCAACGACCCGTGTTGTAGACATGGAGACGGGCGCGTTGCATACAAAATAATCTTCGATTATCAACAACCTAAATATATACCTCATGGTGGAAGACAAAAGGTTCATTTTATGATAACACGACAAATAAATATATACCCAGTTGGTTACAAGTTTAATTATTCGTGTTTACAACTTTATAACACAAATGTATCTTGTTTGAGATTTCTGTCTGATGGTAAACGGTTCATCAACAGCCTTTAACAGTCCACTGCTGGACATAGGCCTCTCCTTAGAAAGGAGGTTTTGGCCTACAATACCACGCTGGCAAGACGGGTTGGTATAGGGTTTGTGTCAAGTTTTCCTTCTCTCTGCAGTGCTGGTGTCCTGCGTATTTCGCTCCCTTAGTCGCCTCTTACGACACCCACGGTTACGGTTATAAACAACTAGGGTTTGGTCGCGGCTCCGCCCGCGTGTATGTCGGTTATTGTAGTAAAAGGTAGCCTATGTCCTTCCTAAAGAATCAATCTCCATACCTTTTATAGAAAACGGTTCAGCGGTTATTGATTCCCCATACAAACTTCCACTCCCCTTTTCACCCCCTTAAAGAATGATTTTAGAGATAAAAACTATCCTCAGTCCTTTCCCGGGGTTCAAACTATCTCTATATCAAATTTTATCTAAATCGGTTTAGCGATTTAAAGTGGTGAAGAGTAACAGACAGACAGACTTTCGCATTTATAATGTTAGTATGGATAGTGTAGGATGCCCACAGGAAAGGTGGAGTGACGATTCGCATTCACACGACGGCTGTGTGCTAGCCATCGTGTGAATGCTGGATGCGAGAAGAGAGAGATATGTCCAGTAGTGGACTGCGATAGGCTGATGATGATGATGCAGTGTTAATATTTCGTTCCAATGATTCTTCTAGTGGCGGCAGCCTAGTGGTTAAGGCGTTAGACTTGTGATCAAGAGGTCGTGGGTTCAAATTCTGAATAGTATACTACCGACGGGAACCCACTCCTAACAAGCAATGCAGTTTAGCGGGAGGGGTTAACGGGAATACTAGTAATTTCGGTTGCTAGTAGACCTTTAAAAAAAAACCAGGTTCGAGAAAAGGAGGAGGTTCTATTTTGAAATCAAAAGGTCGTATGTGAGTAGGAGTAACACGGGCTTCTAAATTCGATTCGATTTATTTTTAACTTCAAAAGGAGGGTTTCAGGTCGGGTGTTTTTTTTATGTTTGTAACCTCTTATTTATGAGCCGATTTGGAAATAACGTGTGTTATTTGAAACGGTATGCTTCCCGTTTGTACCCATACAAATTTGAAGAAAAAAATTACACGCTTAAGGGTGAAAATTTCGGAATGAAGTTTGCAGTTATTATTTAAAAAAAAACTTTCCTTTAAAGTAAGTTATTCAATTGACAATCTTGTATGGTTTCTCGAAAGGAAGTTTAGGTACGGGAACATACCAATACTACATGACCCGTTCAGGGGGGGTCCTCAAAATACCACGATTGGTCACGGGGAGAGGGCTTAGGTTTTCATCACGTAGGCACGACAAATTTGAGTCATATTGTTTATTTTCCTCCTGTTTTCAAAACATGATTTTAATCCTTCACGGATGGCGCGGATTGCGTAGTGGTTTAAGCGGTAGCCACGCCGCTTACTACTACGCTGAGTGTTGTGTTCCGATCCCCACATAAGAGGACACTGTGTGATCAAGAAATTGTTGTTAAGAGTCACGATACGATACGATTTCGACAGCGCCTGGGACTTGCGACCCAGGTATAGGTTTAGAGAGTACTCCTTGGGACGCGTCAGCGCTCACCTCCGCTGTCTGCAGTGTTACCCCTCTACCTAACCATATTTGATACGAGATTTGATTAAGAATACAGAGTGTCACCACCCCTATTCATCCCGTGGGTGTCGTAAGAGCCGACTAAGGGAAAAAACTACGCAGGACAACAGCACTGCAGAGAGAAGGAAAACTTGACACAAACCCTATACCAACCCGTCTGGCCAGCGTGGTATAGTAGGCCAAAACCTCCTTTCTAAGGAGAAGCTTATGTCCAGCAGTGGACTATTAAAGGCTGTTGATGATGATGATGATAGAAATGCCGCTTTGGATATTCGTTCAAGAAAAGAAGTTACTAAAGCGTTTGGCAATCTAAGGTCTTTAAGCAGGTTATAGAGGGATACTACACTGGCTGTTAAAACGAATGTTTTTAAAACAAGAATTGAGTATGGAGTCAAGTAAAAACAATATATTTTATCACGGTACAAACGTTCTACAAACATGCTGAGCCATAACGAATCCTAACACAAAGTCGTAAAATTCAAAATTGCGTGCAATACCTACTGTTGTTATTGTACTGATAAGCGACCTTGAGTCAATGTTTACAAGATTATATTCTTAAAGATGAAAAACACGTTTTCGAATAAAAATTTAATGGGACTGATTTTTTGCTGTTTCTTTTATTTATGTGCAGGAGCCGTATGGTGACGGATTAATACGGAGTGTCACCAGCTCAATTCATCCCGTAGGTGTCGTAAAAGCGAGGGCTAACTACGCAGACAACAGCACTGCAAATTGAAGGAAAACTTGACACAAACCCTATACCAACCCGTCTGGCCAGCGGGGTACAGTAGGCCAAAACCTCTTTTCTAAGGAGAGGCCTATGTTCAGCAGTGGACTAGTAAAGGCTGTTGATGATGGTGTTAGGCATTTCTGTTGTTGTTTTTCACTGAGAGAGTGAAGTTACTGACCCAACCCTCATCCTAAAGGGACGTGGTACTTGTGGGATGGCAACGTGATAGTCTAGGTGGCGGTAGTCACTTACCATCGGGTTACAGGTTTCTACGTTTTCCCATAAAAATCAGTTTCGTATAAAATATAATTCGTATTAAATTCGCAGTAGAATAATCTCTATATCTTTAAAATTATTTCAACTACTCACCACAACATCATCCGGTTCAGCTTCCATAATGATCTGCTTGAATTCCACATCACCGTTTGTGATAGCTTCCGAATCATAGTTGGGGTCGTTGGCGTCCTCGACATACTCTTCCAGAAGTTCAGACCCTGGTGCGCCCCACACGCCCTTGCCACCAGCACCGCCTGAAATAGTACTGCCATATAATGCCTAGTGTAACATGTGTGCTGGCTTGGCTAACGTCCACAAGCTCCAAGCCTTTACAAACGCTTGGATGCCATTTATACGCTTACAAGTGTGTTCCAGACAGACCGACATAGGAGACATGGACATTGGTATTAGTATTGGTTGTGGGCTCCGATTTCCGCATTTAGACTCGAGAGTGGTCTAGGAGACGTTGGCTAAGTAAGCCAACCAAGCTCCTTCCAGAAACGGAGTCCTCCTGGGACGTTTACAGGCTTCTAGGAGTGATTTTGTACCAGGTATGGTACTTGCCAGTTGTTTGGCCACTCCCTCGCATTCCAGGATTACGTGGGCAACCATATCTTCTGCTTTCAGGCATCCTCTGCACAAAGGGCTGTCTGTGGCATTAATGGTGTACAGTTGTCGGTTCAGTGCTAGGTGTCCTGTTATGGTTCCTGCAACTGCACGGATGGTGTAGTGGTTTAAGCGGTCGCAATGAGGCTTCCTACAACGCTAAGTGTGGTGGGTTCGATCCCCATATGGGACGACACTTTGTGTGATCTACAAATTGTTGTTCTGAGTCTGGTTTGTTGTGTCCGTTGCATGTATGTTTGTAAAATCCCGACGACACAGGATATATTCCTATTGCGGGCGTTGTCTATAAATAAAAAACTATTCGGATATCTGACGACCCTGGCGTAGTGGTTTGTGTAACGGACTGCTATTCCAAAGGTCGCGGGTTCGATTCCCGCTCAAGTCAAGCATTTGTGTGCATGAACATTTAATGTTTGATTTGGTCTGGGTGTTTCTATGTATAATATGTATGTATTTACAAAAAAGAAAGTATATATGTATTTATATCAGTTGTCTAGTACCCATAGTACAAGCTCTGCTTAGTTTGGGACTAGAAGGCGTTGTGTGAATGTGGTAGAATATTATTATTATTATCTAGTCTGCTAAGACTGATCAATCTTATCTATAGTTTATTAGGTTCATCATATAGATGTTATAGTTATCAGTATTTAGTCCATCTATGTCCCGCCCATTGGGCATACAATAGATAAAATTATTAGAATATAGGTACAAGCATTAAATAATAACATTTGCTGTCGATATGTAATATAAAAAATAATAAGAGTAGAGAACACTGAACACATCATGACTAGGGTATAGAGTAATGGAGCAGAGACAGAGAGAGAGAGGTCATGTCATTTTTAACTGTGTTATTTAGCAACAAGTCATGTAGTTTCTTTTTAAACGTAGTAATTTCTTTAACCTTCCTGATATCTCTCGTAATATTGTCCCAGATATGTAATACAGGCCGTCAGCTGGACACATAACATTTAAATAAACATGCTTATAAATACATACATTACTTATTATGGATAAATTATACCCATACAGGGAACAAATGATCGTGCACATCGCACAATTATTTACCCTGGCTGGGAATCGAATCCATGACCTCTGGGCAGTCACAACCGCTAACCACTATACAAACACTTTTTGAACAGATATTTGCAGTGAGTGGAAATCGAACTTGGGACATCTGACGTGGAAGTTGCATGGTTGATCAACATGTTCTTGACCTCATAATTATTTCCAATATTATCATTTTGGTCACAAAATATTTCGACAACAACAAATAGTTGTTTGCATTACAATTCTTTTGAGGTCAGATGGATTAACATTTATTATCAATCTGATATGGAAATGATAAAACATAAATTGTTTGCTAATAATTAATTTAAAAGATATCATAGAGATCCATGCTTAAGCACTCATGTGCACACTCTACCAGCACCAGAAGAACTTTTTCTTAGCTTTCCATGGATTGACCGTGCGGGTGCTGGGTCCACCGTCTTATATGGAGCAACACATATTACTGTGACAGCGCCTGGGAATTGCGACCTAGGAGTAAGTTTAGGGAATACTACTTGTGACGCGTCAGCGCTCACCTCCACTGTCTGCTGTGTTACCTCCTCTACTATGAGATACTGTGACCAACCAACTATTTTCAATAATATATAAAATTCTCATGTCACAATGTTCGTTCCCGTACTCCTCCAAAACGGCTTGACCGATTCTCATGAAATTTTGTGTGCACATCGGGTAGGTCTGAGAATTGGCCAACGTCTATTTTTCATACCCCTAAATGGTAAGGGTGACCCTCCCCTAATTTTTTTTTGTTTTGCAATACGTTTGCCGGGTCAGCTAGTAAATCTATATATATATATATAAAAGATTTCCATGTATATAGTCACTCATCACGATATCTCTGAAACCATTAGAGTTAAAGACTTGAAATTTGGTAGGAATATTCTTTTCACAGAGTAGAGGTCAGCTAAGAACGGATTTTACGAAATAAAAAAAATAAATAAATAAATAATGTAAATAGCAAAACAACGTTTGCAGGGTCAGCTAGTTATATTTATTTCTGTAAGTCAATATTTTCAGATACCTTTTCAAGTTGTTTACAGCTAGAAGGCACTGGCTATTTCTAAGACTCACTCTGGGAAGAAACAAACAACAGAGGTGTCTTTTTATGTTTATTAGTCCGTGAACAATGTTAAAGAGAACTATGTGAGTGCAACATAGGGTCTGGGTGGGCCTTTAGAAGAAAGACCATAGTATTGAGTCAGCCTGTCCATACAGATGGCATAAAGTGAGTGATGTTACTGGAGGCCCAACAGCAACCCCCATGCTTGTTGGATGGGTACTCAAGCAGCAAGCAAGCAGTCCGTTACACAAACCACTATACCATCCGGTCGTCAAGTGGCATTCTTATCAACTACTTGTTTTGTAATAATCTACAATGTGACACTAAACTTCAATTTTTTCCTCTGTCAGCAGTAACAGACTAATCTATGCATGTATTAATGTGATGTATATACTCATGTTATATTTTAGTTTATTTACATGATATTCAATTATTTAGTGTATATTTCTATTTCTGTATATATTCACTTGTATATTCTACTAGCTGAGACCCGCGGTGTTACCCGCGTTTGTTGTTATAACTGCGGGCAACGCCGCGGGGCGAAGCTAGTCTATAAAAAGTAGCCTAAGTTACTCCTTATGTCATCAGCTATCTACTAGTGAAAGTCCCGTAGAAATCGGTCCAGCCGTTCCAGAGATTACCCGGAACAAACAGACAGACAAAAATTGTAAAACATGTTATTTTGGCATATGTACCGTGTAAACATACATATGCATTTAGTAAAAAGCGGTTATTTTAATATTACAAACAGACACTCCAATTTATTTATTTGTATAGATATAGATTTCTGTATATTATTGTATTGTATATTGTTCTTAAATTTACTCTGTACACACAACTCCCTCTTGTTGTGCGATCCTCTCCTCACTCTTGGGTTTGCTGGAAGATTACTCAACTATGGGTTAAGCTTGCCTCTGTGCCCCCAATTCCTTAATGTATTTTTTTATATTGTTTATATAGCGTATGTAAAAATAAATAAATATATTCCATTGCATGTTTACTTAGAACCTAATTATAATTTTAAATTTTGCACACCCATGAAATTCAGTCAAGAGTATAATTCAGTGCACCAACATCCAATCTGTACACCTATATCCTACCAGTATTATCTGCAAATAAATATTGTGATTTGATGGCTTTTAAACCTATAATGTACAATCAAGGGTAGTCCCATCATGATGTTTCAATACACACACATCATCATTCCTAAACGGCTGGACTAATTTTGATGAATTTTTTTGTGTGTTCAAGTGGATTTAAGAATAGTTTAGATTTACAATTCAGTCAACAAAAAGGTTTTTTTAGTTTAAGATGTGTGTACAGGACAATGTCTTTTGGACCAGAAACATCACACACACAAAGATAGGCACAGAACAATACAGCACATATAAATGTTTACAATACAATACTACACAGAATATGAACATTACGGTAGGACTGCACTTATGACCGTTGACTGTACAACATCACCACATGTTAATGATTAATATTAATTCAAATATTTCTGGCTTAAATTATTAATCATCTCAAAAGATTCTAGACCTGCAGTCAGTTTTAATATTACTTTTGGACAAGATCGTCCAAGTGAATAAAATTCTACAAAATTTACATAAAATAAAAAAATAAAACAAGATTTTCATAAAATTTTGTCTTATAAGCACCTAATCTAAGTCAATTTGATGCAAAAGCCAAGCCCTTTTTATCTATACTGCGCATATTACTTAAAGTTGATTCGTAAATAATACGTTCTCTAGAGTTTATACGGCCGCATGCTCGATTACAGAAATAGCCTCAGAATTGTTTACAAGCGAGTGTCTATATTGCGTAATACCACACGCCAATATTATCACATAGTATTGTGATAACAATCACACTGCGCAAAACAACCATTGCCGATTACATGACCTTCAAACTCGTGGTTCATATTTATATATATATATCTCTATCATATTTATATGTATCGGGGTTACGTGACCGGTGCTGCCGGTGCGGTGCGTAGTAAACAATAGTTACGTAAAAAAACACATATGCAACTCTATTCATTGCATACAATATTTCTAGAACTTTCCCCGGCAAACGATCAAAGTAAATAAACAAAATTCAATATTAAGCACAAAAGGTCGCATTACTTACCTTTCTTCGGTAATCCTCTACCGTGCCCATTGCGGGGCCTGCGACTGTTCTTCCAGCTGCGATATTTTGGTAACGGGGTTACAGTGTTGTTCGCGCCGCTTGCAGCCGCCGCTTCCTTACTATTAGAACGCCAATATTTCTTATTTTTACGCCGCAAACGCTCCGAATGGGAAGTAGCGGCGTCTCCGGCGCCTTCGTCAGCGACCGGCTTCTCATTTTCGTCGACCGCCACGTTTTCCGAATCGGAAGCGAAACGTTCGACTTCCATTGCGGCGACGGTTCGACCGGTTTAGGAATAAAAATTCAACTTGAATAGGTATACAAACAACTTAACAGAATCTAGTAAGACTTTGCTGAAAAATGTGGGTCACGTTTATTATGTTTTTATTGAGGATAAACAATGGCTTGCACGACGCACGATACCTAAGTATTTGTTTTGGGAGCACACCGATGTGAAGTTAGCTGAATAACATGGCGGAAGACATCATGAAGTCTTCAACATTTTGGTCAAGAGCCTTTTGAGCTTCAAATAAAAAACGAAAAACTAAAACCAACGGTCCCAATTATTCATATACAATAATATATATACTCAGAAATATTTTTCAAATACAACTACACAGGATTTGTTTGTTTTAAAACAAAAAAAAGTGTTTTAATTACAAATAAAACAATCGAAAATAGTCACAAATATTACTAAAACTTCAAATAATTAAATTAATAGGGCTTAATCTGTTTTAAAATGTTTTTCGAACTCAAGATTTTTACTCATCTTCTCACAATCTCACTTTAAATTAAATAACTTGCAAAGGGCGCAAGTAATTGTAATTTAAAATAAAATGAGTTACTCTTCTTTCTACCGGCGCGGTGGAGACGGGACAATACATACAGTGATTTTCTTTTTTTTTACCTTCCTTTATTTATCATCATCATCAGCAGCCTTTAATGGTCCACTGCTGGACCTAAGCCTCTCCTTAGAAAGGGGGTTTTGGCCTACTATACCACGCTGGCCAGACGGGTTGGTATTTATGGCCTTTATTTATGGCAAACAAAAAAGGTTACTAATATAGTAACTGCGGCCTCAGGCGGCCTCAAATCTTATGATTGAATAGTTATCCACTGTTGGATGTCACGAATTGGTTGGTCGTCATCAATATCAAAACTGTTTATTGAAGTTATGGTGTTTCTAGGGTAATCTTCTGTATCTAGGGGGAGACAACCCGGTGCACCAGTTTCGGGGTGCGCTAAATCATAATTTATTATGATTCAAAACAAAAAACTTGTCCCGCAAATCGCCTAGCATACGGATACCTGGTTGGCGTGGTCCAAACTACAAGTGAAATCATAAATTTGAGAGTTTTTCAAAGTAATTTATCTCAAACGCAAGAGAGAGGGGCGCCACTATCAAGTTTTTGCCTGCTCCTATCCTCTCTCGCTCGATGGTAAGAAACGAAAAAATTGCTTCACATTATTTTTCTATGAGACCGTGGTATAACTCCATTCGAGGTGGAGAGTTGGTTTTGTGCCGAAGCAGGATTGATATCAAAAACTAGTGTGTCACTATTAATTGTTTGTTTAAAAACGTATATACTAAATAATTGAACACACCAACAATGATTTAAAATGAAGTTTAAACAACAGTGAGTGCCAGATCTAGCAACACCGTCAGAGGTTAGAAAACTAAGGTAATATTAAGAGATTATCGATGTTAAAATCAATGAATCAATTTTGGGCGTGCAAGAATTTTGATAAATTGAAAAAAAAGTTAAACACCTACGAATTTGCTTTTCTGATTTTACATTAAAATAACATAAGAAGTGAGAACTCCGTGGACATATTAGTATTTTGGTGTTCTTACTAATTAGTTTAAGAGGATTATTCCATTTAAATTAATGACCACAACATTTAAACATAAAATCTCAAAAAATAATCAAACAATATGTATATATATTATTAGTTGTATATATTTTACTAGTTTAAGTTTTATCATGCCTGTAAAAGATAAAGATTTATTCATTCTTATTCTTTCATTCTCAAAATATTTTTTTTGGCTCTACCACAGCTCTACATAAAATCCTTTGACAGTTTGTCTTTCAAATACATGACATTGGCGAAATTGTGGTTACACTCTACCATAAAGCCATTAACCAAAAGTTGAAGTTCAATTTCGAATTCGCTGACTATTTAAACACAAAATTTTCGTGTAACATAAGTTGAGGGCCAAAAGTAACAGAAAGTTGTAACTACAGGAATAATGAAAAATGGACGCAGTGTCCGGCAAAGTAAGATAAATTCAGACATGTTCAAAAGCTATAAGTGAGACATTTAAATCTTCATAAAGTTCTATCTAGTTCCTAAAAATACATACCTACTAATGAAAATTTAATTTTTATAACATTTTCGAGTCTCGTGTTCTTTGGTAAAACTACAACTTTTTTGTATAAAGGCAATTCAGGTTACATGAAATGAGTAATTCCTTTGTAGGTTTAAATTTAGAGATGTTTAATAAAATTACAAGATATTATTGATTTGTCTTTGAATCAATTTAAAATAAGGTAAATACTTATTAAAAAGTTAACTAACAAGAATTTCTATACATACATTAAATTAATAATGTGTATAAATGTGTGAATTTAGTAAAAATATTTAATATTTCTTTATAAATCTATGATAATAATACTGCAGCATTTTTCTCTTTGTCAGTAGGAGTCTCCGTTGTTAAACCTATTCATATGTTTGTAAAATATACTTGTTTTAAAACAAAACAGCCTTCTGAGTGATGTGCTCTAAGCAATTTACATGGCATTCACATTCAAAAATATCTTTAATATAATGCTGTCAAGTCTACGTTCCCTGGAGAGTAAATTGTGTGTTCATAATTCGTAAGCCAGGGGTCCAAGAAAATCGATAGTGAAGAACTAAAATGTTGGCTCGACTTCAGCTTTTAATGTAGGCAGATATTATTTTAAAAAGCTCAGCGACTTGTAAAAACTTGTATATTCCATATAAATCTTCACATATTTTATCGAGCTTTTCGAATGTGGTAGAAATGTAGCTGCAGGGGTTCCACCGGAACCAACTTAATTTAAAAAGTGCTATGAAAAAAACAAACTGGGAACCTCTGATTTAAAACATCAAAGTGAATACAAGTGCAGTGATATGCAGCATCAGATCTATGATCTGCTAGTGCATTATAGAATAAGAATAATAATAATATGGTAGAATCTTGATTATTTATCTGAATCAAATAAAACCAGGGGTATTCTGTATCACCAGGGACTTCCTTTCTAGGGTATACCTGGTTCCCCGGCTATTAGTACCCGAGACGGCGTGCGGTTTTAGTCAATTCGAGTCCGACAGGTGGTATCCGAGGGGATTTCCGCACGGAAAAAATAAATAAAAGGGGTATTCCGTATAATCAATTTCAAAGTCAAATTAAATAATAATTAAATTTTTATATTTGTTGCTTGTGTAAAGGGTTTTACATATGTCATAACAATATAAACAAAATACGAGCTAAACAGATAATTTTCATTGAAAGATTTTGTCGGCGTCAGTGCAGGACCTTCTAAATGCAAAAAGTATTTTGTACAGTAGAAGATAAAAACTTTCTTAAAAGCGATGCGAACAATTTAATACACTTTTTTTTAAATTATTCGTTTATTTACTTTATAGCCATGTTATAAATAAGAATTTGAGTTGCAAAAGCAAATTAAAGAATTCAATAATTCATAGAATTTATGTAGATACAAGGTAATGTGTTACTCATAGAAATAAAACAAATTTTTTTTAGGTAATTTTATTATTAATGAAAGAATATAAACACAATTAAATTCAATCTAATTTAAGTAACTTCTTTAAATACGATGGGGTAGAGACTCGTAATATGGCCAACAATCCCTGGGGATCACATTTTTAATCTCTTGTAAATCTTTAAACTTTCTCTCTTTTAACTGACAAAGGAGCAGAATGTAATTATGGAAATTCAGGGTGAGCAAGGTCTATATTTTTTGGTCTTTGTGGTAACAGACGGTATTCTTCATCAAATTGCAGTTTGTAAGATATGCCCTTACTGGTGTATTTTATAGCTTTGAGTTGAACAAACACAGGATTTCCAACACTTCGACCAGGGTGTATCGATGTATGCTTTAACAGGGATTTGTATCCATAATCACGAAAGAAATCAAAAGTTGGCACGAAAACCTCATACGGATTTCGTTTTCTTGCTTCCTGAACAATACGGTGATAATCACTGGGCAAATAGATGTCACGATTTTTTAACGCACTTTCAATAGTACTATGGACGGAGTCGCACTCCATTTGAGTGTGTCCTTTGGTAAGGTACTTTTGAATTATTTCAACATCACATTTTTCGGCAAGACTTAATAGTGCATTGGACATTATTACATTTCGGTTCTGCGCTGTACAACCATCAGAGTATATTATAATAGGGCGATTATCACCCTTTCCCAGAAAATTGGATTCCAAGTAATGAACCAAAAAAGCAGCAAAAGTTGATGCTGAGCCGTCACTAACAGTTTCATCGAACCAGTTACATGTTGCATCACTTGTGGCAAGATTGTAGATTGTAAAATTGTGGTTACATAGCTTAGTCCGATAGTAAAGAGCATTGGCTTTCGTCATCGGAGACAATTTAACAGCTTGGACATCCATGGTAAAGACATGGCATTCACCCTCCAAAGCCCTGAGTTTATCTTTACTTTTTTCGTCTCTTGCTTTCTTCTTTTCAGCTTGATGAACCTCGTACTCATTTTCTGGTAAATGTCCGTTAGTATAGGCCAGACACACGTCACATTGGTCTTTACGAGGCTTGAACAAAGAAACATTCATTTCTGAAAGTACATCTTTCATTTTGTTAATGGTTAGGGCATCTATGCCTTCTTTTTCACAACTAGACTTATAAAAATTGTAAAGCGATTGATAAGTAGTAAACGTCTGTTCCAAGTACAATTTTTTTGTTGATTTTCGACAGTAATGGCTGGGTAATTTATTGAGAAGATTAACGAATTTTTTAGAAACTCAAGCTTATCAGTGTTCTTGTTTTCTCTAGGGGCTCTGGAGGCCACAGCTGTTGAATGTTGTTCTATAACACCATGCTGGCTTTTTGCCGACCAATCTGCAACTGACCACTGACCCTGTCCAGTTGTGTTTAAGTACATGGTTTTACAAACAACTAATAAATTATTCCTTATTTGCAAATGGTAAGCTAAAGAATGACTACGTCTGCTATTTCATTCAGTAGTCTTACGTTTAGCTTCACGGTTGAAGACGGTGTTAGACACGAAAACTTTTCTTTGATCCCAGTTCATTTTAGACCATAGATTTGTAAATATTTCCTGTCGATCTGCTTCGGTAATCTCATAACATTTCTTCGTCGAATTTGTGACTTTAGTGTCTTTTTTGCTGCAATTACATCTGGGTAATAATTTTCTTTCGCTTCTTTCTGTATCATTAAATGTATTTTTTTGCCCTCTTGGTTTACGAAACCCCACATATTTCTGGCCTTCCATTCTTTTCTTCTTATTAAGGACTCTTTGATTTTCTTTAGAGCGCTTTCTTTTTGTGGGGTTCTCGGTCAGCATTGTCCCACTTATACTAGGTTCATTGTCAGTGTCATTTGTAGCAACACAATTTTCATTTGCTTATTGCGTTGGTGCCACAGAAGGGGGTATTTCGATATTGATGGGTCCTTGTTTCTCTTCTGAAGCATTTTTTTCCCTTGGTTCTATTTTTTCAAAGCTATCGTTCGATAATCCTCTCTCTCAAATCTAACGCTGTGGGCTTCGACCAAATTACAAGACGCATGATCACAACAATTCTCGATCAGCTTTTACCAGCAATCTCCCATATCATTAACTACTCCCTATACTCCAGAACTTTCCCCTCACTTTGGCGCAAAGCCTACATTATTCCATTACCTAAAATTGCAAATCCCACACTTCCTAACCACTTTAGACCTATATCAATTCTTCCCTTCCTATCCAAAATTCTTGAAGCCTGTGTACATAAACAGCTCTCGGGTTTCATCTACAAAAATGACTTATTAAGCCCATTTCAATCTGGTTTTAGGCCTGGCCACAGCACCACCACTGCCCTCCTCAAAGTGACTGGTGATATCAGGGTGGCTTTGGAAGATACACAAGTGACAGTCTTAATTCTGGTCGACTTTTCAAACGCCTTTAACACCGTCAGCCACGATATCCTCTTATCCATCCTCTCCTATCTTAAGATCTCGCCTGAAGCGCTGGAATGGTTCTCATCTTATCTTCAGGGACGCCAGCAGTCCGTTCGTGTCGACGATCTCTCCTCGAGCTGGTGTGATGTCGGCTCTGGTGTTCCTCAAGGCGGTATACTTTCTCCTTTATTGTTCTCTGTGTTTATTAATCTCTTATCTCTTGAACTTCGTAACGCGTATCATCTGTATGCTGACGACCTGCAACTGTATGCTCAAGCTAATGTTGATGACATACCAATAGCTATTGACAAGATCAACATAGATCTCAAAACCATCAAAAACTGGTCTGAAAGGTTTGGGTTATCGGTCAACCCGACAAAGTGTCAGGCAATAATAATTGGCAGTCAGCGTTCGATGAACAGAGTCAATTTTGAGACGCTCCCCAAAATAATTTTTAATGGTATCACTATACCTGTTTGTCGATCGGTGAAAGACCTAGGCTTACAACTCGACTGCACCCTGAACTGGCGCGATCAAGTCACATACGTATGCCAGAGGGTTACCGGCATTCTTAGAACATTATATCGCCTGAAAAATTTTCTTCCCGTGAAAACTAAGACAGCGCTCGTGCAATCTCTTATCTTCCCTTTAATCGACTACGGTGACGTGTGCTATTATGACCTGAATGCAGATCTTCTCAACAAGCTAGATCGTCTCATCAATAACTGCATTCGATTCATCTTTAATCTTCGTAAGTATGACCATATCTCCGATTTTCGTTCCCAACTAAGATGGTTACCTATTCGTCAACGCAGGAAAATGCGCGCTCTCACAACTATGTACACTATCCTCAATTCCCCTTCCCCTCCTACTTATTTAACAACACAATTTCAATTGTTATGCAACAACCACAACAGAAACCTTCGTTCGGCCAACAATCTTCTTCTACTCTGTCCTTCTCACACCACTGGGTTTGTCGGCTCTTCGTTCTTTGTCCAGGCTGTCCTCTTATGGAATGCGCTTCCTCACGAAGTCAGGATGGCTACAAATCGGTACTCTTTTAAGACGAAAGTGAAAGAGCTATTGCTGAGCGAAATGGCAGATTCAACGAGCTCCTAGTTCATCGGCTAATTTTTTTTTATTTTATTTTTTTTATTTTTCTCATATATATATGTGTATGTGTATGTATATATATATGTGTATGTATGCATGTATGTATATATTTATGAGTATGTATATGTATGTGTATGTGTGTGGTATTACGACGTATACACCAAATTCCAAGATAGTTGGTATTTAACAAAACCACTATCGTTTATACCCTATCATAAATGCACCTACCTCATTCTTTCTCAGCATCGCCCAATCGGTCGACTGGCAGAGAATGCCTTAGGCATTAAGTCCGCCGATGCATGTACTTGTGCAAAAAGTTAAAAAAAAAAAAAAAAAAAAAAAAAAAAAAAAAAAAAAAAAAAAAATTATACAGTATAATTGTAGGTTCTTCGGTTACTTTTGTATTATTATTTAGTATTTCCTGACTTGTAGTTGTATGGTTTGTTAATTTTACATTGTCATTGACATTATTCACTGTAGATACACAACATTCTAAAATAATTGTTTGTTCAAATGTTGGTGATTCAACAAAAGGATTCTCTATTGCGGTTTGTTTATTTCCTTCTGGAACAGGCACTAATTCTGTTAAATTGTGAGTTGATATCTCTTCTAATGTATCAAAACTATCGCCAATCAATTCTGGAAACACAACAAAATTGTTATTATCATTATTTATCACAGGCAACAACTCATCAAAAGGCTGAATGTCGGACAAAAATTCTTCAACAGGAGACAAAGTATTCTGCTTATTAGTTTTACAAGTAATTGACGCAATCGTATTACTCTCATTCATGGTATATTCTTTTAATAACACCTTTCTCTGTTGGTGACAGTTTTGGTTAATTTGTGAATCACATTGAAGAGCCATCAGTAGAATCTTTTTATTTCTTTTATTTTTTGAAGTCAACATCGTGTTCGTGACTGTGGACGAAAGAAATGATGTTGTATTAGTAAAAGTATTAAATCAGTGTATTAACTACGTTGTTGCTGTTCATTTATAAATAAGATTCGTTCCTAGATATAATGAGTAACTCAAACAAAACCAATTTAGGTATAACAACCGAAAAGCAAAAAAGTAAGAACAACTTGAACTTTTCATAAAATTCAGCTGTATGATTACTATATTATATACATTAAGTTTTAAAGGTCAACTTCAACTTTTGGTTAATGGCTTTGTGGTAGAGTGTAACCACAATATCGCCAATGTCATGTATTTGAAAGACAAACTGTCAAAGGATTTTATGGAGAATGAAAGAATAAGAATGAATAAATTGTTATCTTTTACAGGCATGATAAAACTTAAACTAGTAAAATATATATACAGCTAATAATATATATATGGGATATAGGGTTCTTCAAATAAGGTTTACACCGTCTTCTTAGTAAAATAATATTTTACTTGCTTAGCACCATTGACCGTCGTACATGTTAATCCTCCATCCCACTTTTTCACATGCCTCTCACTCACACATCACACTCTCTCTCTTACAGCTGCATTCCTATTCCCACATTCGGCCATCCGACATCCATGTCGGTCCTCAGACATGCTAGACTGACTCTCATTCCTTATTACATTCTCACTCATTCATCAAACAACTTAAATATTTTAATCACAAATATTAACAACAAAATGAATAAAATTCTTGTCTTACACAGTTCTTAACTAAAGGTCTTACAATACAATGCAATACAATGCAAAGGTTAACTTCTACACATGTTATAAACTTAAGCACTATTTAATAACAAAACATTAGTAAATCAGCTTACAATACTAACCGACTTATGAGATTAAACTACAGTTTACATTTACCAACAGATGAAATGAGTTTCTCATTAACACAGAAAACTTAAATGAAACAAATAAAACAAAAAAAATAATTGAATATCCACATTCAGTCTTACATCCATATCTCACTACAGATCAAAACACACTTACTCAATTTCTCCATCCTTGTCAGGCCACCTCTTCATCCCATCAGCTGAGCAAGTAGTCTTTATGGGACCTTCAGATGTGACATCATCCTTTTCGACATCATAGCGGTCCTTTCGTTTCACCTTGGTAATCTTATATGGTCCTAAGTACTTCGGCTTTAGTTTGAGTCCTGAGCCAAATTGTGTCTTTTGTATTGCTACTCGTTCACCCACTTTATACTTAGTACTTTCCCTTCTTTTACTATTATAAGTACTAGTGTTTTCTTCCTGGATTTTTAATATTTGTTCTTTAGCCCTTTTTCTTAATACTTCTCTTTCCTCACTGAACTGTTCTAGACTTTCTTGCTGTAATAAACTAATTAAAGGTATATCTTCTTTGGATTTTATCTTGACACCTGTCAATAGCTCAAAGGGACTAGTGTTAATGCTCCTTTGGAAAGTGCTGTTTATTGCCCGTTGCAATCGGCTTACATGTTTGTACCACACTGATGGATCTTCTGCACATAACTTCGTAAGAGTTGGTTTAATGATTCCATGTACCCTTTCCACCTGGCCATTTCCTCGTGGCACTCCTGTTGTTATCTTTATGTGTTGTATCTTCTCACTCTCACAATATTCTTCAAACTCATGACTAGTAAAAGCAGTACCGCGATCGGTGACAATCCTTTCTGGGTTCCCAAATGTCTGTTGGTGTATTTTAAGCTTATCTAGAGTTTCACTACTGGTGGTGCTCTTTGTAGGGAAAAGCCACACGAATTTGGTAAAGGCATCTACTATTGTAAGAATGTGATTATACTTCTTTCTAGTCTCAGTCATTGGTCCGATGTGATCCATGTGAAGGGTATGCAGGGGAGTTCCCTCCTTCTGAATAGGGTTAAGAAAACCTTCCTGTTTGCCCTGCTTCTTCGTTGCTAGTAAGCATGGTATACAGCTTGCTATAAAGTCATCAATTTTCTTATCTATTTCTTTGATGTAAAAATCTTTAACAGTAAGTTCCTTCATTTTTCTTTTACCAAAATGACCATTGGCATGCACTCTTCGTATGACTTCCTTTTCCATGCTTCTAGGTATTACTAGCTGCTTCTGGTCACTCTTGTATAGAATATTGTTTTCCAACCAATAGTCTAAATAGGGGTTTTCTTTTAGAATTTCAATCATTGCTTTCAGTCCTTCATCCTGGGTTTGGGCTTCCTTAACTTGGTCATGAAGGCTTGCTACCATGACTGAAATATAAGGGTGTCTGCTCAATGCGTCTACATGCCTCATCCTTGATCCTTTTCTATGCTCAACTTCAAAGTCATATTGATCTAAAAACAACACCCATCTCGCAACCTTAGATGATAAATCTTTTTTTTTCAATGTTAGTGCAAAGGCTTGACAATCTGTGATAATCTTAAAATGTATGCCGAACAAGTAATGACGAAATTTCTTAACAGCTTCTATTATAGCTAGAGCCTCCAGTTCATAGCTAGGGTACCTTTGTTCAGCATCATTTGTCTTTCTACTCATATACTGGACTGGATGTAAACCACTATCCGGATGCTGCTGTAACAGTATTGCTGAATATGCAATGCTAGATGCATCTGTATGTACTTCCGTGGGCAGCTTAGGATTATATATCTTCAACACTGGACCACACGCCAGCTTCTGTTTCAAAATGTTAAAAGCATTACGTTGATCTTCTTCTAAAATAAAAATAGCATTTTTTTTTAATAAGTCTGTCAAGGGTTTCGCTATTGCAGCATAATTCTCTATATATTTTCTGAAGTAAGAAGTAAGTCCTATGAAACTGTGTACCTGCTTAGTTGTTCTTGGTTCCGGGTATCTCATCACAGCATCTGTCTTTTCCAAACTCGGGCTAATTTCACCATTTTGTATGCGATGACCCAGATATTCAATTTCACTGCATATCAAGTTTGCCTTCTTCCAATTTATCTCTAGTCCATATTCTGAAGCAACTGATAAAACTTCTTTCAATCTTTGCACTCCTTGTACCTCGTCTTTAGCTGGAATGATAATGTCATCGATAAAAACTAACATTATGCCCTTGTTGATTAAATCCCTAAAAATTGTTGATACAAATCTCATAAAATACTTAGGGCAGTTTGACAACCCAAAAGGTGCACGCGTAAATTCAAATTGACCATGATGGGTCACAAATGAGGTGTAGTGTATTGATTCTTCACTGACCTTCAAATGAAAAAAAACATTTTTCAAATCAATAACACTGAATACTTTAGTCTCGCAGTTTATCAATTAAATCTTCAATGACAGGTAGTGGATACTCGTCCTTTATCATCTTCTTGTTGAGTTGTCTGTAGTCTACACAGACCCTTGTAGAACCATCTTTCTTCCTAACTAACACCAAAGGACTAGCATATTCTGAGAAACTTACCCGCACTATATTCTTTTCCAACCATTCCGTTACCTGGTCTTCAACTATTTGCTGTTCCTTCAGTGACAATCTTCTAGGTTTTTGAGCTACTGGGATGTCATCCTTCAAGATAATTTTAAGTTGTATGGGTGCTTCTTTTACTTGGACCGGCTTGTAGTCATCTACACATTGTAAAACCTCCTTTCTGACAGTTGGGCTGACTGTGGAACCTACAACAACACTGGAACCTACAGTAAAACAATCCATTTGTCTCATTCACTCTTAACCTGAGGGTAACAACAACACACTTCCTCCATTCATAATCATTGTCACACTAGCGAGAAACTCATGACCTAATATTAAACGATAATGCATACAGTCTTTAGGCACAACATGGAATGTAACTTCGTCGTAACGACGTCCGTCAATCACAGCACAGGTTGTAAACTCTCCGTATGAACGCACTGGTTTCAGTCCGAGACCCGACAATACAATACCATCTTCAGTTGTCTTTGGCTGGCCGATCACCTCATAGAAGTCTTGCGACATTAAGTTTACATCGCTTCCCGAGTCAACGAGCGCCATTTCTTCGGTATTTTCAACACAAATACTCAAAACCGGCTTCTTATTAGGTTTGTTGACGATCTGCAAAACATCTTTATTTTTTTGACAGTGATAGCTGTCATTTTCGTCATCCCTGTCAGTGGTGCCAACGTAATCCGTAGTGAACATGGCGGACTTCGAAGTGCTGGGATTCGTCGGATTTCCGCCCGAACGACATCCTTCATGTTGGCAGCGCTGTCGGTCGTCCCCGCCGCTGATTGGTCGACTCGATCGGCTGCCGAAGCTCTCCGAAGGCTTCCGATCGTCTTCGCGTTTCGTCGTCGCCGTGCACATTGATGAAATATGGCCGAACTCATTGCACTTGAAACACTTGAGACCCTTTTTCTTATGAGGACAGCTTTGCGATGAATGATTTAGTTCTCCACAATTATAACACCGCATTTCACTGCTTGAATACTTCTTTGCATTTCGATTATAGCCATCACTTCCCTGATTACGTTGCGTGTCACGTCGCGCCCTCATTTTTTTCTTAACTTGTTCGTAAATTTTCAGTTCACTATAGCTTGTAACACCGTATAATAGCATTTTATTAGTTTCTAAGTCTTGGATGCCGTCTACAATGTACTTGATCGCAACGTAATCGGGAATCTTACCCCTTTTGCCGAGCTCTTTCATAATAAGCAAGTAATCCATGTAGCCTTCATCAGATTTTTTCTTACGTGCACTCATCATCTCATGAATCGTCTTCTGGTCAATCGCGTCGGGAAACTCTTTGCTGATGGCTTGTTTCAAATCGGCCCATGATTTGAACGGTCTTTCGCTTCTTAGCCATAGCCCTGCCGTCCCTGTCAACGACCTACGCGCAATCACAAGCTGTTGGAGCGGCGTCCATTCGAATATTTCCGTATTATCTTCAATATCTTGAATCCAGCGGCCCACTGAGTAGGTATGGTCTTGACCCGAAAAATTACTTATAAAGTCTTCAGCATATTGTACACCTCTTAGTGACACATCCTCCGTAGTTTTCGGCATCTTTACCTATCCTGTATTCGTCGTAAGTCGTAAAATATTCTTTTGTAGCCACCTTCTTGCTCCTGCGCACCCAACCACGTGTTGCATGCACTGCAGCGAGATAAAAAACTTCGTCGTCGATCGTCGCGTCTTCTTTTCTATATCCCGGACGAGCCCCCAAAATTGTGGGATATAGGGTTCTTCAAATAAGGTTTACACCGTCTTCTTAGTAAAATAATATTTTACTTGCTTAGCACCATTGACCGTCGTACATGTTAATCCTCCATCCCACTTTTTCACATGCCTTCCCCTCCTTCCGGCAGAGGGAGAGATCCCTCTCACTCACACATCACACTCTCTCTCTCTTACAGCTGCGTTCCTATTCCCACATATATACATATACAAAGTGATAAATAACCAGTAAAACAAAAACAAATATTACACGGTGATATTGAAACTATAATTTAATTTTATTTAAAGTTATACACTTACCTAGGATATATACAAAAGGAGTAAAAACGCGAGATAAGAGTAATTTAAGGGACGTGGGATGAGGAATATGAGGAGGAATGAATTCATAAATAGGAAACTTAGTTCTAGGACAATTAAAAAAAAAAAATGGTTCGCGTTTCCCTCATCAAGCCCACACTTACAAATAGAGCTATCCCTAATTCTGAGTTTTGCTAAAAATACTGGAGAATTTAGAATTATGCTAGTAGAAGGAATCTAGACAGCAGCACCAACTGGGCCATTTGATGAGATTTTGGAAGCGTCTGTAAAAATTAGGCGCCAATTATTATAATTGGAGGTAATTTTATTAGTGAATAGAGTTTTCGCTTCTATTGAGCACTTGTTGATTCCCAAGTCCAGAATGACATTTGGTTGGAATACTAACGCTTCGTATGGCGTACAAAAAAGAGGTAACGTGGAGTTTTGGAATAAAGGATTGATGAGACGGGTGAATTGCTGGTAAGCAAGAAGAAGGCAGGGGGTATTTTTATTAGAACGTGGATCAAGATTATTCAATAAGTTAGTTAGCTGATCTAGTTTGGGAAGGAGCGGATGGTCAGCATTTTGGATAAGTTTATAAAAGAATCTGTTGGCAAGAAATTGTCTACGAAGAAACAGAGGAGGATCACCACATTCAACCTGCATAGCGTTAATAGGGGAGGATTTCATCGCTCCGAGAATAATGCGGAGACATTTAGAGTGAATTTTGTCGAGTTTTTGGAGACCAGATTTATTTATGGGCTCTAAAAGAAATAAGCCGTAATCCAGGTGACTGCGGACTATAGCGTTGTATAGAAGTTTTTGGGAAAAAGGGTGGGAACCCCACCAAACTCCAGAAAGGGAGCGAAGAACATTAATGTTTTTTTCACACTTCTTTACAACATAATCAGTATGAGACACACCTGTCAGTCTGGAATCCAACCACACCCCAAGGAATTTAACTTTATCATTCTGCGGAATGACTTCACCAAGGACTGAGATGCCAACTTGGGGAATCATTTGCTTTTTGGTAAAAATTACGACCGAACTCTTTGAGGCCGATAAAGAAAGACCATGGCGATATATATAACCACGACGATAATAAACTGAGCGCACTTGACAAGTTATCAATAATTGCCTCAATAGATTTATTAGGAAAATACAAAACTACACCGGGTTTGAGAATCGGGATGACAATTTGATTTCGCCAAGGCTGGGGAACAGAATCGTGCTCATAAAAACTGTTTACTAAATTTAGAAAATATTCTTTACTTTTATCAGAAGTATGTTTTAAAAAAGAGTAAGGGATTCCATCCATTCCAGGAGAGGAATCCCTTAAACCGTCCAGTGCCAGTTGAAGCTCAGGAAATGAAAAAACGTGGTCAAAACTATTTAGAGGTGATATACGGGGTGACAACGAAGGAAAACAATCTAAGTTTGGGACGGAAGGAGGAGCCAGCTTATCAGAAAAAGCTTCAAGCCAGGATGAGGGATCATTGGCCGAAATATCAGTGGAATTACAAGATCCTCTAAACCGTTTAATTTACTTCCAAACCAAAGTAGAAGGAGTCCTTGGTGAAAGATTCTCACAAAATCGAACCCAACGTTCTTTCTTTTTTTTTTGTAAAAATTCTTCTCGCATGTGAGAAAAATTCGGAAAATTTTGGTCAGCACTTGAGATAATGGCATTAACAAAATAAGAGTAACAATCTATGTGATTGTTAGAAACAGGAAAAGGTAGATCAGCTAAATTATTTTCAAGGCAAGATGTAAATAAGATGTAAGTAAATAAATGATCACTGCCATAAGAGACTACCAAAATATTCCAGGACATGGCAGCGGCCAAAGATGCCGAACATATTGTAAGATCGACAGCCGATTTAGGGTTTTGAGAGGGTAAGACTCTTCTAGTAGGAGAGCCATCATTAATAATACAAAGATTTGAGTCATCCAAAATTTCTAAGAGAGAGAGACCAAAGGCATCATCATGGCTAGAGCCCCAACATGAGTGATGAGCATTGAAGTCACCCATTAAAATAATTGGAGAAGGAACCGAAGAGATAATTAATAAAATATCAGGAATTAAACTAGAGTGAGGGTGAGGAATGTAGGCAGAGAGAAAAGTGATGTTAAGAGCCCTTACAGCTATAATATTAATGTTCGGGGATATAGGGGGGAGAGGGATTTGCTTAAACAAAAGGCAACGCTTAATAAATAAGGCGCTGCCTGCATATCCATCGTCTCTGTCACTCCGAAGGCACGAGTACCCCGAAACCCGAAATCGGGAACCAGGCACCAGCCATGTCTCCGAAATGGCGATAACTGATGGATTAAAAGAATTAATTAGATTGAGAACCTCATGTTTCTTAGGACGAAGACTCTTCGCATTCCATTGAAGAACTACTGCCATAATTAGAAGCAAGGGAAAGGATATGAGTGAGTTTCTGGGCAACGTTGGGCGGTAAAGAAGATTTTTTATTTGATATTAAATTGACAATTACAGATAGCAACAGCTCTAATAGACCTTCATCTTGGGTAGGCGAAGCTTCTGTTTGAGAACATTGAAGAGAGTATCCGTTTGGAAAAGACGACGATTCTTCAGAAATGAGGGCTTGATGAGCCGCCTTGTCGAATGATTTTCCTAAAGGAGCCGTAGGACGCGGGAAAGAAATAACAGTTTTTTTATATGATATTAGTAGGGATTGGAGGAGAACGCTGCTGGGAAGACGACAAACTTGAAGAGAGCGGGAAGGAAGGCGAGGACTGTCCAAGGACTCTGGAGTATAATTTGCCAACTTGAGGAAACTGCCTAGCCGCTTCCTCATAATTTAAATTTTCTTGAGCCATTAAGGATTTTATGCTTTTCTGCCTCCCCTGCTCTGGGCAAGCACCACTGATAGCAAAATGATTACCAAGACAGTGAAGACAGGAAGCTTCAGCCTCGGCTACGTTACAAGTCTCCCCAGAGTGGGGTTGAGTACACCGGAAGCAACGTGGCTTTGATCGACACTGTAATTTCGTGTGTCCAAATCGACAGCAAAGGAAGCACTGGATAGTTGGGAAATTATACATCTCAACGGGTAGGGACGAGTGATAGCTAAAGATTCTTTGTGGGAGGATTTTTCCGCGGAAGGTTAAGACCACAGACTGAGTAGGGATCCATACAGTCTTCCCGTCCTCAATAGTTTTTCTATTCAGTCTTCTCGCTTTTAGGATTTCGCCACATCCATCAGCAACATCTACGGAGTGGACAAAATCTGTCATCGACCAATCTGTAGGAATTTGACGAACTACCCCCATTTTGGTGATATTGTAGGTAGGTATCGAAGCAGTGTATTTGTTAGTATTCAAAATAGGGTTGTCTAGAATTTTTTTTGCATCTTCAGCTGACAGAAATTCAACTGAGATTTTGTTTCTGCCTACTTTTTTTACCCCATCTGTTGCGATTTTCGAAATTTTGTTAAAACATAAGAATTGACCAAATTTTAGAGGGCGAATAGAGGTGCCGGAGGAAAGATCTGGTTCTATCCGCGATACGTGCACTATAAACGGGGCTTTATCTGAAGGTTCGTACATTTTAACGCCTATCACAATACTCGGGTGAATATATACATTTTCTATGGACGGAATGACCATGTTGTTTTCTGTAATATTTCTTTTTGGATCCCCATGACAGATAGCATCCTCAGAGGCAAGGCGACGCTTACCATGAGAAGCCATCTGAGGAACCGCTCAACCTAAACCTCCAGGGTCCGGGGGATCCGGAGGAATAGGGGGAGACGGCTCCACAATGAGGGACATACCTGTCTTAGTTATTTAAAGGATAAATCCTTTATAAATATTTAAACAAATAAACAAAGATAATAATCTATTTAAACTAAATAATACAAATTACTTACTGAAAATTCTACACATAAATAACAATAAGACTGCCTGTTGATTAAAAGAAAACAATTATATAGGAACAGAAAAATAAGGTTAGGATCCGAGTGACAGCTCCTCTCCCGCCCGTTTTAAAGGTCTATTTATGTTTTAAAATATCAACATTTACGTCAGTATAATCTAGTGTTTCTTTTTGAAATTTAACGCAATAACTTCTAACTTTTAAGACTTTTAAAATACCTAATGCATTACTTTCTAAGTACACCGCAAAACCAAACTAAAATACACTATTTATTTGCTCATACCAATTTTCGTAAATCATAGGCGTTTCAAACAGTCACAATGTTATATTATGTCATCAATATAATAACTTATTAAATAATTATATTACTTACATGTCCTTTTTTATGCTGGAACTATAATAAAAACAAAACTTCACACTCTTCTAACTTACGAATTGTTTTAAACTGCAGTTACAAGGTGCTGCACTAATATTTTTGAATTGTCATTTAGAAGGTACTAGATTGTACTGCTTTACCGACCAAGCGTGCTTGCAACCGTTTATCGTTTCATCACTAGATGGTGGGATACTTAATTTAATCATTTTGATGAAAAAAATGTTTTCACCAAAACATGTAGTTAAAAGGTCCTGCACTGATGCCGACGATATGTGATTGTCTCGCTCTGCATTATATCGAGGGCTCCTGCTACAGGTACAGCACAGATGAGATATTCTTTTATGTATTCAAATTCATTTTCTTTGATTACGTTTTTAATGTTCAAAAATCTATGAAGAAGTAAGCTTTTTTCTTTAATGCTCTGTATTTGCTTCAGAGAGTCAAATAAGCTGTTACATCTAGTTTCGCCAGGCCGGCTTAATGTGTGTTGCAATACATCTTGAATGATTGCCACACTTTTTGGACGTGCTGCAGCCTTCCATAGAACATTGCATTTCTTCATGACTGCAGCATGCATATCCGACAATGTAGTATTCTGAGCGCTTAAAATTTTATTTGCGTCTGTTGTTGAACAAAGGCTCAATGTGTGTGCACAGCATCTCAAATGCACAGGTAGCAAATGCAAACTTTCGGGATTCATTAGCTCAGTCTCTTCATCATCTGACTCAGAGTTATCTTCAAGAGACTGAGAACCTTGAAATTGTTTATCTATGTCCACAAGTTCAATGTTGGATAATTTCACACCAAATATTTGAAATGCTTTTACAAAAGTGCTGCCGTTGTCGATCACTGATACAACAATTTTGTTTGAATTTAGATTGTACGAGGGCGGGTCAATAAGTCCGTGACTTTTGGAATAAAACAGATTTTTTGATAAATAAATCATTTTATTTTTCAACGTAGTCTCCCTTGAGCTCTATACACTTTGTCCAACGCTTCTCCAATTTTTTTATCCCTTCCAAAAAATATGATTTGTCGAGGTCCTCAAAATAGGCCTTTGTTTGCGAGATGACTTTATCATTGGAGTCAAATCTTTTGCCACCAAGCCATTTCTTCAGGTTTGGGAACAAGAAGTAGTCACTCGGAGCCAAATCTGGAGAATAAGGCGGATGAGGGAGCAATTCATAGCCCAATTCATGGATTTTTGCCATGGCAACTGCACATGTGTGCACCCTTGCATTGTCTTGGTGGAAAAGAACTTTTTTCTTTGCCAAATGAGGTCGGTTTTTTTTTCAAATCGTCATTGAATCGGTCCAATAACTTGGCATAATATTCCCCATTGATTGTTCTTCCCTTTTGAAGATAGTCAATGTGGATTATCCCGCGTGCATCCCAAAAGACAGTCGCCATAACTGTATTGGCTGACAAACCCACCTTGACCTTCTTAGGTGCCGATTCACCCTTAGAAACCCACTGCTTTGACTGTTGTTTGGTCTCTGGTGTGTTGTGATGGATCCATGTTTCGTCCACGGTTACAAAACGGCGCAAAAACTCCTCCATATTGCGATTAAACAACGCCAAACCTTCCTGTGAAGTTGTTACACGATTGCGTTTGTGGTCGACTGTGAGCAATCACGGCACCCATCTTGCGGAAAGCTTGCTCATGCCCAAGTGATCATTCAAAATTGAAACTACTGAGCCATGCAAAATCCCTACGGCTTCCACAATCTCTTGCACTTTCAATCTTCGGTCGGCCAACACCATATCGTGAATTTTTTCGATTGTTTCGGGTGAAGAGACCTCAACTGGGCGTCCAGGACGTTCGGCATCTTCACGAAATTCAGTAAACCACTTTTTTACCATTGAAATCGATGGTGCAGAGTCCCCATAGTATTTATCAAGCTTAGCCTTGGTCTCGGTAATGTTTTTTTTTCGCAAAAAATAATGCTTAATAAGCACACGAAATTCACTTTTTTCCATTTTTTCCTCAAATTACTGGGTAGTCCGATAAAGATAGCTGTCAAACACAAACTAACTGACGCAGCAAGTTCAAATTTTGACAGGAGTCAACTGACAGATGCCTGTTGACAGGAGTAGTGTTGCTTTTTCAGTAAAGAGGTCAGAAATTCAAAAAGTCACGGACTTATTGACCCGCCCTCGTATTCTGCATTTATTTCTTGTGTGATATCCGATAAACGATGGTAGCTATGGATGCCTTTAAATCTTTGACAGGCATCTGAAGCTCTGCGCAAGTCATCTTTGATCCAGTGCACTGTCACGCCAATAAAACTTCTGTTCTTACTAGACCAAATGTCCAATGCTGTGCATACGTACTCCACTTCACTTAGTTCAGATTTAATTGTCGTCACTTGTTTTTCGTAGTAATTTGCTATGCGTCGCCCTAGGGTACGTAGACTCATAAGTGTGATGTCCATTTCAGATATTTCTAAATCCGTAAAAATCTTTAAAAAGTATGGGCCTTCTATTGCACGTAATGGAATCATAGAATGGATGAAATATTTCAAAATATTTTCGTCGAACTGATCTTGGTTTGACTTATTTTATCAGATTTCTTTATTATGCTTACTTTGATTTTGGCAATATTTTCGGTTTTTTCTTTTTAATTTTCCCTCTTTTTCTTAACGTATGTTTTGTACTCCTCGATGCATTGTTGTCCATGTTTTCTTTTCAAGTGGCTTAGGAAATTAGATGTACAATTGTTACACCCTTTAACTTTTGTCATCATATCTTTAGGGCATTTCATGCACAGAGCCGTGATTTTATTGCCCGATGATTCTTCAGGCAAGTGCTTAAAATATGTACCGTCAAGTAAAATAAGCCGCAATTGACGCGATGACTCAGAGGCGGCGGCGGCGATATCGGCAGTGCTGCTTGATGACAAGGGAGATAAAGGTTCATGCGTCTCATTATTGTCCGAAACACTCGCACTTACAGATATATTACTGTCATCCTCAATGTCATCCATCATTATGCTTTACACTTGACACAGGTCACACACACACACACACACACACACACACACACACACACACACACACACACACACACACACACACACACACACACACACACACAATTCCTAAAATATGGTTGGTTTCCGTTTTGGTACAGTAAAGCGAACTAGTTTTACTTAGTATAGTGAGCGACATAGACACGACTACTTTGCATTTTACGCTGCAGGCGACTGATGTTTGCAAATGGTGACTGGCCGCAAGCGACGACGTGACGCAAGACAGACAGAAACAGAACTTACGTAGATGGCCTTAAGTCTGAGCGAGAGCTTACAACTGTCAAACGATGTTAACTTTTCGTTTACCTGCGCCCGTGCGAAATAGTTTGCATTAAAAAAACACAGAAACGGACGAAAACTTTCGCGGCAAAACAAGAAAGATCATTTTTATTGTCTGCACCTACAGGTTCAGTGCAGAGAAGCATGATTATTTATTGTTAGTTTTAATTGTTTCTTACAACAATTAGAAATATTACTTGCATTATTTTAATTATATCTTGCAATTAACATAACTGAATTTAAATAAATTTATTGCAATATGCAACTAACAGATAAATGCAATTAAATTAATAGTGATTAAATTAATTGCAATTAATTTTTCAATCAATTACTACGATGATGACACAGGTATAAACCATATACATACCAGTCCAACACTTTGGCCAGCTTTGTTTAAAGTTCTCTCTTGAGAATTGCACAGGTAGTTCAAAACTTATTCATCGAATGTTGATGATGTCGTGATGTTCGAAGGACCGATTCACTAATTTATCTAAAGGTTGGAGTTAGTGTGTGGTGTTCGAACGTAGAAAGTATGTATAGCACTATATTATTTTTATCTGCTTCTTCCAGAGCCTCATATGATAAATAACACTTTGCACCATCAAAGATAAGCAGACACTTACCTGATACTTTATGTTGTGCTTAATCCCCTTAAAAATAATCATGGGCGGTATAGCAATGCCCACAGCATTTACGCACATCGCTATTGTAACGTTCTCGGCGTGTTCCGGAGCAACAAGATCATCAGATCAAAAACAATCATCAATATAGAAAAATAAAATTTAAAACATTTATGTTGTTGAAAGCGTTTATTACAAAGCATATAAAATACATAGAAAAATTAAAATATTTATTATAATTTTTATTATTTACCATCGGTATCATCGCAAGCTGAATAATGATCATCTGATTCTAATAATTCTTCTCCATGTCCATTGTCCATGATTTGTGCGATGTCATAAATTTTTAAGGGTGTTTTTGGTCCCCAACAAATACAATTGATTATAAATGATCATCGTCTAAAAGTCATCCACCGTTTTTAGGGCGCAATTTTAAGCAATCTTGATCAGTCGCATGAAGCCCCATAGAATTGACATAAATCGTTCGTAAACTTTTTTGGGTTAAGTAAGACCAGCATGGTGGCAAATTGTTGGAGTCATAACTTTTCCAAAAAGTGCTCATTATCTTCTTTTGCGGAATAAATTTTCATAAAAATGCAATGGCGTTATTCACACTAGTGCAATTTTTTATAGGGGAAGGCCGGGCAAAGTGAATACCTTGAGGTATTTAAGGTTATAGCAGAAAAAGTATACAATACAAAAACAAAATAATTATCACAAACCAGTCTTTATTTATTGCTCTTACAAATACGAACATCAGTTACCATTAATATTTAAACAATAATCAACTGCAATTAAAATTTAAAAAAGTACGAAAGTATTCGCTTTGCCCGGTACCCCGGATATAGTACTTGGGCAAAGTGAATACCCATATTCAATCTCTGAAAAAATAGAAATAACTTCGATAAACTGAAAAAAAAACTACTGTTGACAAATGTCACATTAAATCCAATTTTCAATTGGTTTACCGTCTTCTACTATATATATTTCACCGCAAAAGCATAAAATATCCTTAAATTCTTTTATTTTCTTTGGCTGTTTAACCTTTTTAGCAGTTTTTTTGACTTTGTCAGTCTTTGTATTAGTCTTCTTAGGAACATTTTTTGACTTATCATTCAGTCTTTTAGTAACATTCTTAACTTTATTTATCTCATATTTCTTTTGATCTTCTTTGATCGGTACTGGTTAATATTACCGATTTTTGTAATTTCCGTTTACGCGTGGTCATTGGTTTGGCGGGATTTGGAATAGGTCTTAATACCAAGGGACTGCAGTGGGAGGCTGAACATCCCGGTTTTGGATCAGGTGAGTTGTCACGGCTAGTATATTGACGAATATTTACTTCCGTCTCTGGCATCACTGTGTCACCTCTCTGAGCAGCTATATCTGGCCCAAAAGCGGAGACAATTCGGGAACATAAAGGTTCTGGTTCAGGTGTACATCCGTCGCTACGAATCTTTTCAGGCGTGTTAACAATCGTCGCAACAAAGTCTTGAAACTCACAAGAGGGAGTTCTGTTTCGAGGTGGAAATATTTCCGATAGATAATCTACTGAATTTGATGGAATCTGTTCCTCCTTTCAAAGTAAGTTTTCAGTGGGCCGTAAACCGCTACATCCATGGGCTGCATTTTATGAGTTGTGTGTGGGGCCAAGGATAAAATTACGACATTGTTCTTGCTGGCGTAATCTAAAGCTAGGTAATACTTATGGCTCTCATGGTTATCCAATAATAGAAGTATTTTTTTCTCAGGGGTAGGTCGAATATGTTCCACAAAAAAATGCATCCAATCAAAGAACACCTCACCTGAAGTCCAACCATTTGGAGTACAGGTTCCTTGAGTACCGGGAGGCGCACCATCAAGTAGTCTGGGTTGCATCTTTTTTCTGGCGAAAATTAAGAATGGTGGGAGAAATGAACCAGCGGCATTACAACAACCTAAATCAAAATCATTTATTATTTGCATAAAACAGGTATAAAGGTGGTAGAAGAACATCATATAATACATGGGTACGCTGTGATATAACCTCTTAAAGGTGTGCAAATATTTAGTCATAGATAGTTAATTGACCACATTCTGCACTGGCGATTATGCCCACTTGATTCTTTCCTTTCGTTGATAGCACTTTAGGCGGCTTATTTGTGGTTGTAGATATAACAGTTTCATCCATGTTATATAATCTAGATGCATCAATATCATATTTTACTGTTAAAGCTTCATAAAAACGTCCAACTTCATGTCTGTTAAATCCTTTTGCCCTTGCAACCGATGATGCCTCTCGGAGTCCTGAGGGATATTTGATCGTGACGAGACTAAAATGAAAATAGCCAATCATCTCAAGCTTTTTCGTACTTGTCCCAGTTATTCGGGTAGTTCAAATTATTTTTCTTGGCGTAGATGAACGCTAAATTATTGAATTCATCTCGAGTCAGGCCAAAAATACAGAATCCGTATCTTTGAGATATGTCACCAACTCTGTTTCCTGATCTTCAGTGAAAACAGGACGGAATCGACCAAGTTTTGAAGCAGCGATGCCGGTTTTTACAAGCCTATATAAGGTTGCATAAGCTAAACCATACTTTTTAGCTGTGCTTTTTATTGATTCTCCAGCTTTGCATAAATTAAAAGCCGTTTGCATAGCATTTTCATCCCACGTCCTTTAGATTAGTTTTTTTTTATATTTATTCACCATCTGAAACAAATAAAAGACATTTTTAGATAATAAGTCACCAATGAGAAATGGCGGGTAAACTGGATACCATATCCACTTTGCCCTATTCACTTTGCCCGACTAGGTAAGTTTTGAGTTTAACACATTTCATACAAAAACTTATAATTCTGACTTTCTGTTAAATATACCATAAAAACCTACTTTGATATGCTACCGAATTAAGACATTCCTAAAAATCAAGAACTAGTAATACAGGCGAATTGATCAATGTACTTACCGCGTAAAATCAATCTTTTATTTACGAAAACACAAATCTCCACTCCGCGGACGGGATGCGACGCGGCCCCTCTCTTCGATGTTTGCCACGTACTAAACCAAGATGGCTGAACGTAACAGTGGTGGTGTTTTGAACAAATAATTTAGGAGTAGTGGGGAGTATTCGCTTTGCCCGGCCTTCCCCTACCATACATATGAGCGGCAAACTGCCGAACGGCCTACATTTTTTCATTTACGAAAATATCAGCTTCATCTGGTAATGACGCAAATATGTTTTGGTATGATTCATTTTTGGAGAACAGTTTAAATGGCCGAAGTTTACCTTTCTGATAAAATGCCGCTCTGTAATCACAACCAGTATACGCATGGAATGCTGGTAGTCTTCGGCACAGTGTGGTTCTAAATTTTTTGGCCAATTCCGTGCAATTAATGCAATCGAGGTCTTTTAATTTTTTTTTTATTTGTTGTACTTGCTATCCAAACTTCTGATTTTTCCAATTTATGTATGTTACCAAGCAAAATAATCATTACGTCGGTATCAGAGGATTAAGTTAAAGTCTTTGATCCCGATGGACGCATGAAAAATTATACTAGTATCTCTTCATGATCACATATTCAACTTAATTTTTTAAAGTCAATATTGTAGGCAGGGTAACGTTAAATTATGCCGCTAATTCCTGGGAAGTCTGACTCGGATCGGCTTTCACCATCTCCTTCAATTCAGCGGTATTTATGAGTGTGGGCGGTCTTCCACGTGGTTCGTTCTCTAAGTCGAAGTTTCCATTACGAAAGCGTTTAAACAAAAAACGCACTGTGCGTTCATTGGCAGTCTCCTCTCCAAATGCAGCGTTGAAATTGCGAGCCGTTTATATCGGGTTAGTTCCGCGTCGCAATTCGTATTCAAAAACTACTCGGATTTTCGAAGTATCCATCTTTCACGTCTAAGCTGAATAAAAAAAAACTATTGAAAGTCGAAAATCGATTGTTGCACATTTTTTTAAAAGAATAACCTCACAGGGATTCTGTAAAAAAAATTTCAAACCATGAAGGATTTATGTCAATTCAAAGTATCCATTTCTATACAACGGCAATTGCGTCCAACGGACAGAAAAGAAAAACTATAACTATTATATATACTTATAAAACCTATAGGGCTTCTAAAAAACAATGTGCAAAAATAAAATAGATCACCTATGTAACATTTTCTTAACACAAAAATTTAGTTGCAAATCGGAATCAAAATCTATGTCTTCTTTTGTTAAACCAAGACATTATTCATGGAACCATTTGGCAGAGTGGGCACTGACGCATATATGTATTCACAACGATCTGCATCACATGCGTGGCAGTACAATGTATTACCATAATTATCTATTTCTTTGGTCTTGTTTGTTAAAATTTCCTATTTTAAGTCTTGTCTATTTATGTGTTTTTTATCGTTGAGATTCGTGTTCTGTTTTTCTTTTTTTTGGTTTTCTTTTTTCTTTTCCTTGAATAAATCTTTAGGCCGTTATAATTTAATGCCTTACGTCTTGGTTTATTTTTAATTACAACATAGAATTGTTGGAATGGGGATTTTGTTGCAGAATTTAAAGGAGCTCTCAAATTTTCCTAAGGAATAGTGTCTCCTGAATTTACGTCGCTTGATACAAGGTGTTGGCCACGTCTTATTACGTCCACTTGAGCATTTGAAATATTTATCTGTTTAATAGGAGTATGTTGTTCCATTAATCCTGGGTTTCTCTCCTCAGCATCGGAAGAATTATATAATTAGTTATTGATTCGCCAATTCTAGGACTATCAATTACGAGTAAATTTTAAATTGGAAGGATCAGGAGTGGGAGATATATGTACTGTGGAAACATGTTCTTGCCCTGGTGTCTTTCAGTCAGAACAGAGGGAGCATATGCTTCATTTGGTATTGCTTCTGGATTGTAGTAATAGATTGTAGCTCTGAATCCACTGACTATGTTTTTGTGAGTCATACTTTTCAACAGTTACATCGCGTTTTTGTTAATTTTTCGTCAGGGTACTGATACATAAAGGATAAAGTTTCTTGATCCCAATAGTGTTCAAATGATTTGTTTACACTTTTATGAAATGGTTGAAGTTCATGCGTCGTATTAGATGGTAAGCAGTATGAAACAATATCCTCCTCATCTGCTGCATTAACAAAATCATTATCGAGGTGGCATGACGCACCGTCAACAACTAATACACTTACCTTCTGGTTTATATTTTCCTAGATGATCAATAAAGTCTACGAATAATGACGAAGTCATACTTCCACTGGGAGCCATTTTTACAAGTGACCCTGCAGGTAAATTATCACTGAATTTAGCTTCAGTATTTTACCCTGAAATATTAATATTGGAGGTACAGGTACATGGTATTATTGAGGTATTGTAACGTTTTCGGCATGTTCAGGTGCAACCATATGAATTCTTCCTGATCCTTTCTTAGCTAAAACTGTTGGTTGTTTGTCTTCAACTTTGTTCGTCCATGTTAAATAAGACCTGTGGATTTGCTCTGATATTTAGCTGTTCGTAAATTTTTTATAGGCCTCAAAATGTTTTACTAATATAGTTTTATTTAATTTGTGAGCCCTGGGCCTTACGTCTTGTAGTTTCAGGATGCCTTTTTAGAAGTAATTTTAACCAATCTCTTCTAGCTCGTTTCTTATATTCATTAAATTTATTTGATATGTTATTTTTTCCTCAAAAAGATATGCTTGATGCCCGCTGTTAAGTTGAATTTAACCCTTAAAAAACTATGTAGGTATGTAATTATTCAATAATTACAATAATTATTATTGTAACTATGCTCACACTTGACAAAGACTTACATATGACTAAATTAAGATACAATTTTATATATAAAACATAAATTCTCTATATATTAAATAACTCGCATCCGGCGCAAAGGTGCCCATAACGCTGGCTGCGTTATGGGCACCTTTGCGCCACGGCCAACCTCTGCACCACGGCCAACCTCTGCACGAGGAACGACCCTGAGCATGAATCACTAGTCACTTTGTTGAGCCTGCGCCCTAACTCATGTACAAACACTTTAGCGTCTGTACTCCAACTGCCCAAGGTCTCAACTGCTATGGGCACGAAATAATAAATCATCTCCAAAGGCGCGTACTTTATTCTTTTCCTCACATAGGCATTTGCCTCGGGGCCCGACGGAGCACGGACGGTGCGACACAGGTGGCTGGCAGCAACAGTGCTAACGCATGTGGCGTCCCAGATCAGGCACTTGCCATTCTTCCAAGGCACCAGCGTCAGTCCGCCGGCCTCTTCCCATCGGATCTGCTCAGACCCGGTGGATCGAGCACACAAGGAATGTTGGCCGATATAAGGTCTCTACGAACAATGTCATTGAGGGCATGATGTCGCGGAAACCTCCCCATGCAACGCTGACAACTCAGAGCATGGTGGCCATCGGCCTCCACCATAGAACCGCAGGTACATACATGGGGCTCACACGCCCTGCAGCCCAGTCGGAAGGCCACCGCCACGCGCAAAGAGTCACCGCACGACGAGGGCGACCCCAGGGGCGTGACCCCTGCTCGAGACTCTCCAGCATCTCCTTTCTACTCACATCCTTGGCGCGGCAGATGGCCAGCCTCTTAGTTTTCCGAGCTTCTCGGTACTCCTCTTGAAGCTGGTCCACCTCCTCACCGACCCCGCGGTGACGTCGCCGACTACGGGTGAGGGACCTCCGGGCACGTACACAGGCCGCACGGAGGTCCGCCAACTCCTGGGACCACCAGTAGACCTCCTTCCTTGGAGGCCGACAACCACGAACGCGAGGCATGGCCGCATCGCAAATCTGCGTAATCGCTTCGCAGAAGCGACCAGCCCCCATGTCGACCTCCTCGGTCGGGGCCTGCGGAGACAGCCAAGAGTGAATAATGGCCGCCTCCTCTAGTAGGTCCCTGTCGAGCTTGGCGACAGCCCACCGCGGGAAGCGGGAAGGGCGCCGCGCCGCGTGACCCCTACTGGGGTCCTGGGACCGGGAGAGCTCGAATCGGATGTACAAATGATCCGAGAGCGTCTCGACCTCTGCCAGGACACACCAGTTCCTTACTCGTGCGGCGACTGCAGGGGTAGCGAACGAAAGGTCCACTATCGACCCCCCTGCTGTCGCACGCACGTGTTGGTGGAGCCGCTGTTCAGCAAACAGAGGCCCACCGACGCCGCCCACTCATCGACGGCTTCGCCCCTGGCGTCCGTCGCAGGGGAACCCCACGCAATGGACTTTGCGTTGAAGTCCCCCAGCACGAGGACGTGCCCAGACACTAGTCGCCGCATCGAGGCCTCCAAGTTGTTAAGGAAGACCTCGAAGTCGTTCAAACTCCGGTTGGGGGAGAAATATACACCATAAATGGTGATTCCCCCCCAATCGGCGGCAACATATCCAGTACCCTTGTCTCTTAGCGACAAGGGCGGGGGAATGAGCCGCCGTGGAGCCGACGACTGCCACGGAGCCGTCGGCCGCAGAACGACCTCCGTCCTCCATAAGCGCAGGCCTGGGGGTGACAGGTGAGGCCACCTGCCACCCTAGCAGAAGCAGGCCGGGTTCGTTTTCACACGCGAGGGGGTCATCTACAAGTCGTGGATGGCCCGGGGTCCGTCGGGGTTCCAGGGATTTCCTTTCTAGGGTACACCTGGTTCCTCGGCTACGGGTACCCGAGACGGCGCCGCGGCGTGCAGTTTTAGTCGGTTCGAGTCCGACATGCCACCGGCGGGTGGTATCCGAGGGGATTTCCGCACAGGAAAAAAAAAGGGGTGGAACCTTCATAGTAAGTATTAAATTATTGTGTGTGTGTGTGTGTGTGTGTGTGTGTGTGTGTAATAAAACACATTTTATGTATACAATATTTACTATCGTAATAAGAAGTAATTAAAAAAATTAAGAACAAAATAAATTGAAATTCTGAAAATGGAACAATATGGCTGAAATTTTCAATATAATTATCAGCCTCATATTCAATGTTAGCATCAGATTGTTCATAGCAAGTTGAATCAGCATTTTCCTTGTTATGGTTTTTTTGCGAAATAGTTGCATTTTCTAATTGTTCGTTGCAAGTATCGGGCACAGACTTTTTATTGTTATGAACAATCACGTAATCCGGATCACGAATTGGCTTATTCCTGGTGTGCCTCGGGTCGACAAGTTCGGGAAGAAGACAGTCGTAATAGAATATTAACAACTTTGGTTCCATCTCTTTTTTCCAGAATGCATCATCTTTTTCAATAACCTCAGTTTTTATTTTATTATTGCCATACCATATACCCAACAAACAGCAATTTTTTTTTGCAGATATGAAGTTGGCCTTGTATCTGAAAATACCAGTCGGATCTTTGGTTAATAATAAACACCTCACCATTTTTGTTTTGATAAAAATACATTTTTTTTATTTTGTACTGCGTCTTCTATGCCATTTTTAAATGGTGCAATAGGACATTTGATTTCCACTATCATATCACTTGTGGTGATCCCATCAGGTGTAGCACCCAAGAAAGGATATTTGTCGTCTATAAAAAAGCCGCAATTTTTTATTTTGATTTTATGCATTGAAGCTAGTTGCTCGAGTGCTATTTTTCATATTTTTTTCCGTGACTAATAGATTGAACATGGTCGATGCTGGGTTTGTAAAGCAATTTTTTTATTTTGGCAAGAATTCGTCTGCGTTTTCTTTATAACCTTGCCAAAATTTGATGCGGTTAACATGTTGCGACGTAGTTCAAGCCATTCTCCAGATTCACTTTGTAGGATGGTCCTTTTTTTCGATTTCTTTCCGTTCTTCATTCGTTTTTAATAAATTTTGTACAAAAGTCTTTTTTGCTTTTTCTAAATTATCTTTGTCCAAGTCTGGTTTGTCGACTACTTCGCCATAATCCAAATTTAGCGTTCTTGGTACCAATGTACGATTTTTTTTCCTAATGTTGAGTTTGGCCTTGAGTCTTTTTTCATTTATTGCATTTTCATGCTTTTTTATGGACAATCTGGGGCTTGTCCCATAAACTTTTCGCTGAACAGTTGATAGTAATTTCCCAGTATTAAATGAAATCAGAGCTCCTGCGCATCTTGCCTGATAAGAACGTCTTTGAGCATAATTAACACGTTTACCCATGACCAGTTTTGCTATAACTCCATTAAATCTTTCCACAACATTGCTGTCTACGTCTTCAATTAAACTGTGTGCTTTATCAGCTAATTGTGCAGCAACTGTTTTAATTTTTTGCCAAAGAAGACTGCCAAAAAATGGGTTTGTGGCATCAGCTAGATCCATATGTTTGCATAATTGGCGGTTACAATTTTCATGAATATCAAAAGCATGGAAAACAGAAGAATTGATGTCTTTGGATAAACCATCTTCATTTTTTGTTTCTTTGTGAAGCTTTGTAGCATCACAAATATATTTTCTTGATCGCAATATCTTTTCTTGTGTTAATTTTTTCCTGTCTGCTGCAATATATTGCGTATTGGAGGCCAGTTGTTGCAGTTTATAACAGTAGTTCCTCAGCAAATGATTGCGACAGTAATTTTTTGCGACGGTAATGCCTGGATATGGGCGAGCATTTATTATTTTTGAATATGTACTACTATCGCCATCGGCGATGAATCTTGAATAAATCAATCCATGCACGTCAATAGATTGTTTGAATCCATGGTGGATGGTTATTATTGTTGACTCCATGGCAGTAGACGCACCATTGAAATTTTTGTAACAAGTGTGCTCTTTTGGCGTTTCTTTTTTTTTTCTCAGCGCAAATGCAACAATATTTATTTTTGACGCACATATTATAGCACTTGGCCGAAACGTCTACCAATTATGGCTGCGGCCCCTGATAATGCCGCATAATTAGTCCGGTAAGATCGCTTACACCAGCAGCCATCTACAATGACATCTACTAGCGGTATACCGTCTATTGACTTTCCCTTCCTTTATTGCAGCTTCTATTTCTCTTTTGCCAGCCTTTTTCATCTCATCCCATGCAGTCTCTTCCCAGTCATCACAGATATCATTATGCATTTTATTGTATGTGAAATCAGATATATTGGGTAAACCTACTCCAGACAAAAATTGACTGAGCTGTGCTTGACCACAACCAGCAGCCATAACTCCAGCAACGGCGTCTTTGTTTACATCAGCCAATGACGATTTTATTTTATTTTTGTAACCACACAATGAACAAACATATGTAAATTCAGATTGCAAGCCCACGCGATGTTCAGACTCTAATTTTAATGTGGCTAATCCACAATTAAACAAAGACTTGTGTTCGGAGAATTTTAAAAGTTCTGTTACAAAATGGTTCACATCTATTATTCTATGGCCTATATCTTGTACCTCCCGCTCAATCTGAAACAAATATAAAAAATAAGTATCAATATCGTGCATGGAATGTGATGGCGCGGGGGTCTATGGGTCATGAGGAGAAATGTGAATACCTAAGTTACTTACTT
Source organism: Arctia plantaginis (assembly GCA_902825455.1). NCBI lineage: Eukaryota > Metazoa > Arthropoda > Insecta > Lepidoptera > Erebidae > Arctia > Arctia plantaginis. The sequence continues at coordinate 2,583,628 of CADEBD010000289.1, read as the reverse complement.
AGGTATTAACATTACTTTTCTCTCAGATGTAACTTCAAGAGTGTTTCCTGGAGAAGTGCAATCAAACGAAGACCAAGTCGGTCTGAGAAATATTCAAAATTTCTTTAAAAAAATGGTTGACATTTTGTGTTTCTTTCTTAATCTGAAAAAAAATATTAATTTGAAATACTTAATTTATTTTCATTGTGTTGTGATGGTTCAGTTCCGCATAGGTACGTAGGTAGGCAGGCAGGACGTGCCCGCACGCGCTAATAGCTAAGTGGAAATGTATTGTTGTGTACTAAGTAATAAGTGTAGTAATATACACGTATACGAACACGCAAGAGTTTTATTCTAATAGTGGTGAGTCTAGTGCCACCTAAAACATTTCTGCGGCCTAATCTCCTATACAACTATCCTATACATTGTTCCAACGACTGTTTCCTAAAATATAACACATATTTAAAATAATATTTAACAATCACTATACACTTATCAGAAGATTTGTAATTGTAGCACAAAAGGTGGAAAAGAAGATAAGTTCATATTTTTTTATCACAAAAATAAATATCATGATGTAAACTTACCTTCTTTTCGTCATATTTGCAGATTTTTCTAAAAGACAAGCTTTCTTCTCCTTTTGGAAAATCTTTCTTTCGTTTTTCCCATTTTTATTCTAATAAAACCGCTAAATAAATTCACGCAATGGGCAATGTGACAGTGTCAAGTGTGACAGACCCGTCGCTGACAATGGTCAAGAGGGGACTGAGCGTCTCAGCGGGGCGAGGATTGCATACGCACGTTAGCTTATAACTAAAGGACGTAAACGACAAAATGCTTTTTGTTATTTTAATTTGTTAAAAATGATAATTTGAGAAAATCCTTCTACAATTTTAAAGAGTATGTATGGACTCGTCTACAGAGAAAGATAAGAGGCTTAAATCGGTACCGCCATTCGATCGTCATCACCACTCTTTACTGATATTGCCACCAATATGGCGATAAAATGAGACGAAGATCTTTATTGTTTCTATCCAGGAGTTACTGTGGTATTGTTACTAATAAACGGATGGACCGATTTAAATTCAGCTCTTTCGTTTAAATAAAGAAAAGAACGCAATCCTTTTATTTTTACATTAACTATACCTAAAGGAAATCTCTTTTTAAAAAGAGGTATGTTTGATATTTTTTCTCTGTTACAAAAGTTAACTAATCGTGTATTGAAAACTAACAAAATAAGGTTTTCATCATGAACTATTCAGTTCACCAACTTATATTTTCATTCGTTTCGTAATTACTGACAAAAATTGAGATCACTGATGCCAAAATTTCCAATGCGTCCTCTTAACGTAATCACTGAGGGCGTCTATAATTGCATCATACGTTTCTGGAACTATAGATGATATAGATTGTTTCGATACTCTAAAAAGATATTGCAGACCGCTATAGGAGTCTCCTGTTGACAAATATCTCAATGTTAGCAGCACTCTTTCGGATACAGTTATTGCTTCTCTGTAGTTAGTGTCACATTTTTGTATTTTCACAGCCACTAAGGAGCACAAATATTCAATGTCTCCCGCAGACATTCTTGTAAAATTTGAGACTGAATGGTCGATAGTTAGTTCCTTTAACAAACTGTTACCGTATTGGTTTCGGTTTTGGTACAATTTTTTAATCCAGAGTTTTCGTTTCTCTTTTCTTTTTTTTATGATATATAGTAGCAGCTAATAATACGTGGTTTTCCATCGTTATACGGAGAGAAACTGAATGCTCAAACCGGCTCACCTTGGCTTGCGAGCCCGGCTCTTTTCACAAATTAGCTCGGGTGCCACGGTTCGCGAGCAGGAAGTCTGTCTGGACGCGGCTATTGATTTTTGAAGCATGGTCTTCCAGCTCTCTGGTTAGTTAATCAAATTTTAAAAAGTGGTCTTCCAGCTTGTCGTTTTTACCAAATTTAAGTGTAACTAGCTTCCTTCAAAGTGTTAGTTTAGAAAAGGAACTTGATCTAACAAATATATCTTGAAGAGGTTTCATCATTTGTTTAGCCGTTTTAGCATCTTTTATGATATCTAGGTGCTTGTCTGACAATCCTTGAAATATTATAGCTCTGGCGTTTGCATCATTTAGCATAAACTCCTTTTTTAGCAGCGATATTAGAGACGTATTACGGCACTCTGATATTTTCAACTTAAGTGAATCTACTAATTTGAGGGCCAAAGGATCATTGATACTTTCTTTTTTTTTTAGCAATACGTCTATATAGCCTCTGCTAATAATGCCAATAAATTGTCATCTTGTCTACTCAACGCCTCTACTCCAAGTTTTGTTGGTGTTAATATCATCTGCAGTTTTTGTAGCACAGTAATATTATCTTCATTCCATTTTTGTGAGCTATCTAAATCTATCAATGCCTTTTTTATTGCTTTTTTTAATAACAAGAAACGTTCAATCATTGTCAGCATTGAATTCCATCTAGTTCTGACATCGAGTAACAAAACTAGTTCTACTCCGAATTCGGCTACTACATGTTTCTGTAGTGTGATTGATTTTAGAGGACTCTTTCTGAAAAATCTTATAATCGATCGGGTCTCAGTCATTACATTGTTTATGTCATCAATTATTTGCGATCTAGGTTCTTCATTAGATATATAAGATTCATCATAGTTATCAGTGCTGCTGGTTTCATAGGAGCTGCTGTGTTCATCGGAGCTGCTGTATACGTCATCGTTATGCAAGGCATTCCTAGCAGCTATAACTTCTGACTGTTTTTTTGCTAAATGTGTCAAGAATAGCTAAATGGATGGCATGATTTACACAAAGAACCTTTCACAGGGGCTTTCTCTGCCAAATTTTTTCATTACGTTTGCCCCATCGCTTGTTACGGCAACAACATCACTCTCAAATTTCACTCCAAAATTTTTTAAGCGTTCCTCCACTATTTGTCTTACTTCAACGGCCCCACATTTACCGGGTATATAGGCTAACCCCAAATTATAATGTGTTGTTTCTGTGGTATGACAAATAATACTAAAATAGCGTTTGTTACGTATGCTTGTCCACTCGTCAATAGTCACACTTAGCCGGTTACCTGAAGAACAAATATCTGAAAGTTCTTTTATTATTTCTTTTTCCTTATCCTCATAGTATTTTAGTATCAGATTCATAACATCATTAACACACATAGCCAGTTTATATCCTTTAGCAGAAAGTGATTCTCGAATGAATTCACTTTTTGTGATTCCATTTATGGTAAAGAAAATACTGATGGAATGGTTGCATTTTTCAAAAATGTATTATTGTATACGAGTAGCAGCTGTCCACGCGGACGCATCGCTCACTCAAGTAGGAGAGAGACAGATGTCGAACGCTGCCGAACGCGGAGGCCGATTGTGCCTCTTTGTCACTCGTTCCGCGCTCTCGCTTGCACTTCACGCCTTAAATGGAACACCTCAGAGCGAGGTAACGCCGCATGAGTCATGTTTTTTCGTGCGTGCAGCCGGCTCCATCGAATTATAAGACGTTGTCACGTCAAAAATAATAGAAAAGAACTGATAGGTACTCGTACCTAGTAAAATTAAAGATCATATTTAGATTATATTATTGATAAATATAATATGAATAATAAAGCCATGATGTGTCAATAAAAGTGAAAAGATTTACCTGTTTGATTTCAATTTATAACGTAATCTGTGAAACACTCACTACGTAAAGTATACTTACTTGGCTAGAGTCGAAACACGAATGAACGTGTAAAAACGACGTCACAGAGCGCTTGCAGCGAGATCAAAGGGTGCCGCTGCGCTTTGGCCCACGCCGCCACGCAACACAACAAACGGCGATTTAATTTCTATAAAGATACATGATTTCTCGAGGTCTCGACTTTTCTCGAGCTTGATTTCCCGGGAACAAAGCCCAACGATTTCCCGGGAATAAACCCTACTCAGGAACGAGGTACTTAGATTAATAATCTTATCTTTGGTTTTGTATCACGCACTGTATTTAATAACGTTTCAGTAAAAACACTGTGACAATTATCGTGTGGTAACGGATTAAGAATACGGAATGTCACCACCCCTGTTCATCCCGTGAGTGTCGTAAGAGCGGACTAAGGGAGCAAACTAAGCAGGACAACAACACTGCAAAGAGAAGGAAAACTTGGAACAAACCCTATACCAACCTGGCCAGCGTTGTATGCCAAACTTCCTTTCTAAGGAGAGGCCTTTTTTTTTTTTTTTTGTTGACGGGGTGGAAAATTTCTTCGGATCTCCGGCTCCTTGAGGATGTAGGAGTGTGTGGTGTTTCCACTAAAAACCTCCCCGACGGCCGGACTCAGGCGCCCTACTCCGAGGAGTACCCGAACCATGTTATTTCAGGTCCCCCTCGGATCGACGCCGCGCCCCGTAAAGCCCTATCCCGGGGAAGCTGCGAGCTTCCCCCGCCTATCGGCCCAATCGTTAATATGTTAAGCGAATGTTAAAGACTGTTGATTATGATGATGAGTCACGATAACAAGTCAACAGACGAAAGTACTTCTAATTTAAAAAATTGTACAATAATAATTTAAAATAACTACAAAATTTAATTACAGCAAATCAAACGCTGTAATGTTAGCTGCAGGTGTGCCTATACGTAGGTGACACTCACTATATAAGCACGGTACAATTATAATATGTATCGTGATATAAGTTTAAAGATGCCCGAAATTTAAAAATGGAACGCATCTGTGTCACATTATATTAAAAGGCTTTAAAATTTATTTGCCTTATACTGCAATAAAAAAGTATACTGTCAAAATTTCGCGCGTCTGCCACAGTGGAGCAAACGTGAACATTTGCGTGCTATGATACGAGTACATTACAACTTTAAAAGTGTAAGTATATAATAGGTCTTTACCTATGAAATTGCCGTTTTGTATGCAATAAGTGAAGGTACTTCTTTTTTCAAAATTTTTTATTAATTTTAAATTTTGGAAAAAGTTATTACTTTGCACGCGAGTATTCTCGGTAGGTGCAAGGTCTGGTGGTTACATCTGCAACCAGCTTCGGTCAATCGGTCGTCCCCACTGCTCCTTCACGACAACTGACTGACATACTGCGCAACAGACAGTTTCCAAGCTGCAAGAGCTGGGGTTGGAAGCTCTCCCTCATCCGCCATACTCACCAGACCTTGCACCTACCGACTATTAATTTTTCCAAAATTTAGACAACTTTTTAGTGGGTAAAAAATTCAATTCCCGAGAGGCAGTACAAAATGCCTTTGAAGAGTTTGTTGCCTCCCGTCCAGCTGATTTTTACAAGAAGGGCATCAATAAACTGCCAATGCGTTGGCAAAGATGCGTCGATTGCATGGGTGATTACTTCGAATAACAGAAATAAAAAAGTTTGAAAAAATAAGTACTTTCACTTATTGCATACAAAACGGCAATTTCATAGGTAAAGACCTAATATATTATTTACCCTTTGCGTTGCCTACGTAGATAGAGGTTATCATGGAGAAGAACAAAGTAATGAAAAATTAACAGCTGAGGCTCAGCTAATTGATTTTCCTCTCACGATCAAAGCTGTCCTAGGTGGCGGTAGTTAGATAACTATTGTCTGTTAGACATGGGACAAAACATGGGACAGTTTTTTTTTAATTATTATGTGGTATGGAAAATAATTACTAGATTTACTGTTAAATAGGTGAAATAAGGTATCTATGCATCGTCTGAAAACAACTTATTGGCAACAACGCGTGGGAAAGTAGTAACCCTAACCAACCTATGTATGACAAAATCGAATTAAAAATCACCCGTCTTCCACGGTTCACTGTGCTTTTGTCCCATGCCTATTGTCTGTATTATATTCCGATATCAGTTTGCATCTCAAAATTTACCTTGTAAAATAATTGAAAAGAAATTAAACACTTGGCGAGAGCGCCCTCTTGTTAAAAAGTAGTATAGTGCCACCAACTTATCTGTTCAGTAGACGGCGTCGCTACTGGAGCGATAGGTGTTGCCTTTTAAAATATTTATCAGGAGTTTAGGGTATTTGAAACATACGAAATCACGTGAGCTGTAATTTTAAATATTGATCGGAGTTTATTAATTCATGTTTAAATATCATAACTATATAATTTATAAATTAGTTGAAAAGAAAGAAATATTTTGTTTTGCAAACAGATAATACGATTTATTATACCAAACTAGTTACATTATATTTTATAAAAATAATTGTGGTCGTGATCTCTAAATTCCAGTGGCTGCACCCCAGAAATTCCAATAGAATATGATGAACTGGTGGTGGGGCAGTCTGGTGATACCCGCGGCTCATCATCTGAATCACTTAAATCGCTTTCACTATCACTCTGTATTGAATAATGAAAGGTTCATCTAAATGAGCATCCTTTTTTCTGTACTCACATGCAATTTTTTTCACGTGTTGGCAGTGGTTTTTCCACTCTGCTGAACTGATCTTGCAAAATGCATTTTCAATTAACTGGGGCATTTGAGCACTTGACTTTCCAACATTTTGCTCTGCAACATTTCTCTTCATTGAACTCCATATCATTTCTATGGGGTTCAAGTCGCAATGATATGGAGGCAACCTAAGGACAGAATGACCGTGGCTTTTTAATAAATTATCAATTTCATATTCTGGAACAGGTTTGTTTCTTTTTATTAACTCCAGCAGCTGAGGCTTTGTCATTTGCTCTGAAAATTCAATATTTTTTTCAGATAGCCACTCTTGCATGACAGCCTTAGTGTGGTTAGAGTTAGGACACTTATTTATGCAAACGCTGTGATAGGGCGCATTTTCCATAACAATTAGTGAGGGTTTATGTAGGTTCGGTAGTAATTTTTCCAGAGTCCACTTTTTAAAATTATTGTTGTTCATTTCGTCGTGGTGATCACCACTTTTCGTGTTTGATTTAAATAAAAGCAGAGCATTCTCCACAAAACCTTCTTCTCCCCCTACATGAACTATAATCCACCGGTGACCTTTAGAGACTGGTTCCAAATCACCTTCGACATCAGGGCCTTGCCAGCACTTGGCAGTTGAGTGAGATGAGTGTATGTAGGTTTCATCTAAATAAGTAACTGGCCTATCCTCACCACACTCATTATTATGATTTTTTTGTAAATAAGTCGCCCTCCATGCGACTATATCATTACGCTCACAAAGCACTTTTCTATTTGATTTGGTTTTTTTAAAGCGGAATCCTATTTTGTGGAGCAACTTTCTGAGTGATTCACGTTTCCCCTGGAAATTGATATCTTCTCTTAAAATGTTCAATAGCTTGGTTATAGAAGGAATTTCTTTTTTTACTGAATAAAATTCATGGATTTTTCTCCTAATCACACGAATATCAAAGTCATCAACTTCTAGTTTCCCTGTTTTTACCAGGTGTACATATTTTAGTATTAGTTTCTTCAGCTCGTTTTTCTTCATTCATTAATTTATAAACAAATCGCTCACTAACACCTGTAACAAAAAGTGGCTCATCAAACTTAAGAAATAATGTTATTTTTTTTATTTATTCGGGTGGAATAAACAGTGAACACAATGTAGGTATACGTTTAACGTTTATGAAAATAAAGAATAGTAAAATGGTGCACTAGTTAGTAGTAGTGGGGGCGACGTATCAGTTTTATTTCTAATTTTCAGTGGATATATATTTTTTTTTTTTTTTTTTTTTTTTTTTTTTTTTTTTGCGTTTATTTGCGATCAGCCCAAAGGCTATGAGCAAATATGCTGTGTGATGCTGTCGTGCGGAGTAGCTTCCCATTGGAAGCATCTACTCATCTGCTACCCAGAGCTACTGCCGGCCATCTAGCTCTAGGATATGGTGACGTTTTAGTCGTCTCGCATACTCGTCCATGGTGAGTTGGCGAGCGAGTACGTTAGGGTGACAGGTTAATCGCTCTTTGTATTTAGCTGCCAAACTCCGAATTTCCTCCTTGATTGTTTTCATTTCCAGGTGCTCGTGAACTTCGTTATTGGTTATGCACCATGGTACCTTCGCAATTGATCTTAGGATCTTGTTCTGTTGGCGTTGTAGTATATTTAAGTTGGTATCGCTTGCGCTGCCCCACAGTTGCAGACCATATGTCCAAATGGGCTTTAGGATGACCTTATATATAAGCAGTTTGTTGTCTAAGGAGAGTCTCGAGTTCCTTCCTAGCATCCAGTATAGGCTGTTGTGCTTTAGCTGAAGCTCCTGTTTTTTACATTGAATGTGGTGCCTCCAGGTTAGTCTGCGATCAATGTGTAAGCCAAGATATCTCACATGGTCACTGTGTGGCAGAGCACATTGGCCCAACTTTACAGGTGGGCAGTCTCCCTTTCTAAGGGTGAATGTCACCTGCACGGACTTCGCAGCACTAACCTTTATTTTCCATTTTTGGAGCCATTCGCTTAGTTTGTTAAGGCCCTTCTGCAAGTTTTCCGATGCCAGTTTTGGATCTTTGTTACTTGCTAATAAAGCGGTGTCGTCTGCAAATGTAGCTGTAGTTATTCCTGGTATTAACGGTAGGTCAGCAGTGTATAACGTGTAGAGCATGGGGCCGAGAACAGATCCTTGTGGTACCCCGGCGTTAATCTCTTGGAACCCAGAAGTGGCATCACCTTCCTTCACATAAAATATGCGATCCAGTGGATATATATAGACAATAAAATATAAAACATAAGCTGAATATTAAAATAATTTAAGTGGGAAATTTTACTGTCCTTAGACTATAACACTAACCTGTAGCGGCAGCAACACGTTGTGGCACTTTTTCAAATGGTATTTTTGGAGATAAGAGGCGTTCTTCTTCGTTCATAAAAGATAAAACTTTTAAAATAATAACTCTAGCATCACTTTTAAGAGCTTTCGGCATTTTAATTGTAGTTTTAATAATATAATCAAATGATAAACACAGAGAGCACCCACACCTTGTAAACTGACACGCAGATTGACCCAGATTTAGTTCCGATTTTGTCTACTGAACAGATAAGTTGGTGGCACTGTAAACTAGAATGTAAGTTAAGTCTCTACTTTGACTTAAAATAAACTGTTTTGTATGTTACATTCAGTAACTACCTAATCAAATTATGACTACGCGGATGGCGTAGTGGTTTAAGCGGTCACCTCACCGCTTACTACTGCGCTGAGTGTTCCGACCGCTGTTGACTCCGATTCCCACACGGGACGACACTGTGTGATCTGCAAATTGTTGTTCTGAGTTTGGGTGTTCTTTGTGTCCGTTTCATGTATGTTTGTCAAATCCCCTACATAGGATATATTCCTAGTGTGGGATTTGTCAAAAAGAATTAAATCAAATATAAAAGTTGAGATTAGCGCCATCTATTGTCTGAGTCGATAACTGCTTGATAAAAACTGGGTTCGTACTTGTCTTATGATGATTAAAAACAACGAATATTCTACGCAAAATAGTAACGTCACGAAAAAAAGGGCAAAAAGAATCTCTCCGGCGGGGAATCGAACCCCGGTCTCCCGCGTGACAGGCGGGGATACTGACCACTATACTACCGAAGACTTGTTCGCTAGTTTTGAAATAATGAATCTATTTGTACCAAAATTAGCAAGCATATATTTTGTATTTTTTGTTTTTTTGTTGAAAAATTTTCAGGGAATAAGAATAGCCATGACAGAAGCTAATTTCCTAACGCAATCGTTAGCGTGAGTTATTAAAACCGTTTGAAGATGACAATATGCTGCTGGAACAATATACTACCGCCCCTTTTTTTTTGTTGACGGGGTGGAAAATCCCTTCGGATCTCCTGCTTCTCGGGAGCTTAGGAGCCAGGACTATGTGTATAAATTGTGTAACGATATTAAATGTAATTAGTAAAAGTTTTCAAAGAAAACGTTTATTTTATTCTGTTTAGAGTTTAAGGTTTAAGGTATTCCTCCGATATTAATCTGCCACGCCCACATCAATCCTGAAATCCCTTCTAGGGCTCCCCTACGTATAATGTATTCTTTAAAATAGCTAAATAAGCCTTATTATTTTGTAAAATTTAAAAGATAAAAATGGTGACCGTTGTTTATCCGTTGTTTAGGAGATAGACATATACCATAGCGGCCTTTTTTGTAGATCCTTTTAAAAAAAATATAGTTTTAAAGAACTAAAAAACACCTGTTGTCAATAGTAAAAAGGACCCCACGCTTTTTTTTTTAATTATTTTCTATTTTTTAAGTTTGGTTTTCTATAGAAAGCGTGTTATTTAGTTTTTTAAAACTACCTATATCTTTTTTTTTTAACTAGTGTATTGTCATCGGTCCACGATATATCTACAAAGTTTGAACGAATTCTGACCGTTTAAAGTCAGTCAAATTCACGCCCAAAGGAGTCGGTTACAAACATACAAACAAACATACAAGTGAAGCCAATATAAAGCGTGTAAAATAGACAATTCTATAATACATTATTTTGGTATATCTCGTAAGGTTTAGCCAGCGTTTGCAATGTAAGCTAACAAAAACATGTTTTTGTTGTATATATTATACATATAAACCTTCCTCTTGAAAATCACTCTCTCTCTATTGGTGAAAACCGCAGTAAAATACGTTGCTTAGTTAAAAAGATCTAAGCAAGTGCGTGCGTACTATAGGAAAAAGTGTATTTTGTTCGTAAGCACGCGTAATTAGCAGTAGATTGGTATTATTTTTTAGTAGAAGTAGTATTTTTTATTGTTTTTATCTCAATACCAAAAAAAAATCGTTCCATCTTGTAGTCCTTGTATACCTACAGTTACACCACCCCCTTTTTTTATTTTATTTTTCCGTGCGGAAATCCCCTCGGATACCACGGTGGCATGTCGGACTCAAACCGACTAAAACCGAACGCCGTCTCGGGTACTAACAGCCGGGGAACCAGGTATACCCTAGAAAGGAAGTCCTTGGTCCTTGGGGCCTCGGGCTGTTCGATATGAATGTAATACATGTAGGTGTGAGCTGTGGCAACACCAGGGAGAATGAGTTTGCACACATAATAATAAAACAAGATGTCGTCATATAAACGTTAGATCTTTTATTTCATACTACAAATATAACATGGTGTCAGGTGTAAAGTTAAGTAAAACAAGTAACTTTAGTGAAAATATAACTATTGTGATAATAACCTTTGTGGAGAAAATAAAATCTTAGTGAAATATTGTAATACTTTGTAAAACAAAATGCCGAATGAAAAAACGTGGCCGGTTTACTCAGTAGATGGTCTACGACCGCCAAAAGGTCTAAAACTTAGTGGGACAGATGCCAATTGGAAAAAGTTTAAACAGCTTTTCGAGATTTACGTAGAAGCAGCAGGTTTAGAAAAAATAAGTGAAAACCGCAAAATAGCCATTTTTCTCAACGCAGGTGGTGAGGAAGTTGTGGATGTGTTCAATACTCTAAAGGAGCAAGATAAAGTGTCGCTACAGGCTTTATTCGCAGCTTTAGACGCGTATACAGAACCACTGAAGAGCTTGGTGCTCAAAACCTATGAATTTCTTAACTATAGGCAACAGGAAGGTGAGGCAGTTGACCACTTTGTGACAAGGTTGAAGAACCAAGGAAAAAAGTGTGAGCTGGGTGAAATGGAAGACAGACTAGTGGCTATAATGTTGGTTATTGGCATTGCTGATAGTGCTTTAAAAGAAAGGTTACTTCGGGAAGAAAGCTTAGAACTGGACCGTGCTGTAACAATTTGTAGGGCCGCAGAAGCTGGAAGAAAACAATTACAGGGTATAGCTGGTACGGCGAAGGAGAGTGTGGATGTGCTCAGAAAAACTACAGAGAGGAGCCGACACAGGGGTGAAAAAACAGGCAAAACTGAAGGAAACAAGTTGTGTAACAAGTGTGGGTTACATCACGAGGCTAGAAAGTGCCCTGCCTTCGGGAGGAGGTGTGCAGTGTGTAGCAAGTATAACCACTATGCAAAGCAGTGCAGGTTTAATAAGAAACAAGAAGAAGAGAAGAAGAAGCTTAGTGAAAGAAAGAAAGTACATGCCGTAGAAGAAGAAGACAGCACTGACAGTGATAATAACTTCTATATGTCGAGTGTGATAACTAATAACAGTATAAAACAACAGTGGTTAGTCAAGATAAAGGTATGTGAAAAGGAGTTGAACTTTAAAATTGATACTGGGGCAGACTGTAATACTTTGTCCTTACAAACTTATAATAAGATAAAAAATAATAGCTGTGTGTTAGAAAGATCTAAAAATGTACTAATTGTGTATAATGGAGAAAGAATTAACACTGTAGGACAGGCTGAATTGGACTGTTACTAGAAATATGAAAAGATAGTGTTAAAATTTAATATTATTGACTTACCAGTGCAGCCAGTGATTGGCTTACCTGATTGTATTAAGTTAAACTTAGTGAAAAGAGTAGAAAGTCTCTCACAGTTCGATTCAACCAAAGAAAATTTTATAAAACTGTATAAAGATGTTTTTAATGGTCTTGGTGACATAGGTACATATAAAATAAAGTTAAAGGAAGATGCAGTTCCTGTCATAAAACCCATAAGGCGAGTTCCTCATGCAATTAAAAATAAATTAAAAGAAACCTTAGATAACTATGAAAAAAGAGGTGTGATAGAAAAAGTAGAGGGTCCAACTGAGTGGTGTAATAACTTAGTAATTATTGAAAAACCTGATGGGTCTCTTAGGTTATGTTTAGATCCGAAGGAGTTAAATAATAATATCTTAAGAGAGCATTTTTTGATACCGTCTCCAGAGGAGATTTATAATAGTTTACAAGGAAAACAAGTGTTTAGTGTGTTGGACATGAAGGACGGATTTTTTCAAATAAAATTAGAGGATGATAAAAATCTTTGTACATTTGGAACATCTTTTGGTAGGTATAAGTTTAATAGGATGCCTTTTGGTATTTCCTCAGCACCTGAAGTGATGCAAAAAATGAACACTAAGATATTTGGAGATATAGAAGGAGTTATGATATATTTCGATGATTTGATAGTCGCAGGAAAGGACAAAGAAAGCCATGATAGGATTCTAACTAAAGTAATGAATAGAGCCAAAATGTATAATGTTAAGTTTAATAGTAAAAAACTGCAATATAGACAAGAACATGTAAAGTATGTAGGGTTGATAATAAATAAAGAAGGAATTAGTGTAGATCCAGATCATATAAAAGCAATAATTAGCCTAGAAGAGCCAAAAAATGTAAAACAACTACAGAAATTTTTAGGGATGTGTAACTACTTAAGTAAGTTCATTCCACAGTATTCAAAAATAACAGATCCACTGAGAGTTTTGTTAAGAAAAGATGTAGAATGGAACTGGGGATCAGCCCAAATGCAGGCTTTTAGTGAGGTAAAAGAGAAATTAACTAGTGCGCCTACATTAGCAATGTTAAGTAGTAAAGGAAATGTAGTTTTACAAACAGACAGCTCAAAAAATGGTATGGGAGCATGTTTAATGCAAGAGGGGAGACCAATATCATTCTATTCAAGGTCCTATACTGAGTGTCAGACTAGGTGGGCTCCTATAGAAAAAGAGCTCTTTGCAATCTGTGTGGCAGTTGAAAAATATCATCAGTTTGTGTATGGACGCAAAATATTAATTGAAACTGACCACAAGCCTTTGGTAGCAATCATGACAAAAGATATAAGTAAAATTTCAGCCAGGTTGCAAAGGATGGTTCTCAAACTTTTAAAATATAATTTTGAGATTAAGTATATACCAGGGTCGCAGATGTATATAGCTGACTATTTGTCTAGAAACTTTTGTGATAACAAGCAGGAAGAGCCTACTTTGCAAGAAATTATACATACTATTAGTACAGAAATAGTGTATGGATTAGAGAAAGAATTGCCTATTTCTCAAGAAAGATTACAAAACTTAAAAAATGAAACATTGAGAGATACAAACTTGCAAAGTGTGCTCAACTGGTATAACAATGGTTGGCCTAGTAATGACAGAAATTTTTATAACAAAGAGTTAAAGATTTTTTATAAATTGAGAAATAACATACATGTTTATAACAATATTATATACTATAAGGATAGGTTAGTTATTCCAAAGCATTTAAGGCAAGATATGATCAAGCGAATTCATGAAGGTCATGCTGGTGTTGTAAAGAGCAAACAACGTGCTAGAAAGGTATTGTTTTGGCCAGGTATGACAGTGGACATAGAAAACTTTGTGTTAGGCTGCAAAGCTTGTGAAAAGTTTAGACCATCCAATGCAAAAGAGCCTTTAATGTCTCATGAGGTGCCAGATATTCCATTTCACAAGGTTGGTGTAGATATTTGTACCTTTTCAGGGAAGGATTTTTTGGTATTAATTGATTATTACTCAAAGTGGGTAGAGGTCAAATATTTAAAAGAGAAAACTGCAAGCAATGTTGTTAAACAGTTTAAAGTAATTATGTCAGTTCATGGTATTCCAAAGTTCTGTGTAAGTGATAATATGCCATTTTCTAGTTTTGAGTTTAAAAAGTTTGCCAAAGAGTATGATATCGAATTGATTCACTCTAGTCCTAAATATCCACAGTCAAACGGTTTGTCTGAAAAAGCTGTTGGAATTATAAAGTCTTTGTTAAAAAAATGTAAAGAAGATGGTACAGAGTTTGCGATGAGCTTGTTAGCATACAGAACTACACCTGTAGCAGGGTTAGAGTACAGTCCTTCTGAGTTACTCATGTCAAGACTCCTTAGAACTACATTACCATGTGTATATGATAAATTAAAGCCAAAATTACCTATTAATGTCACAGAAAAAATGAAAATAATTAAAGAAAAGTATACACAGAATTATAATAGGACAGCTAAAACTAAAAAAATCATTTCAAAAGGGGGAGAATGTTGTAATACAGAATGTGCCTAATAAAACATGGTTGCCGGGGAAAGTTTTAGAGAAAGTTAAACCGAGATCTTACAAAATTATGAATGAGGAAGGCAATGTAGTTCGAAGGAATGAAAAGCATATAAATCCTAGCAAGAATAAATTAGTTATTAAGAGGGAAGTACTGGATAGTGATGATCCTGTTAGGGATAATAGACTGGGAAATAATAATGTTGTTCCTAACATTTCTAGGAAACAAAATGTTACTACTGAGGTTCCTTTTACTACTAGGTCAGGTAGAGTAGTTAAGACACCGCAATATTTAAAAGATTATTGTGTGTATTAAGATGGCTATTCTTAGTCTGTAACCTTTTGTTATGTTTAAAAGTAATTTTATTAAGTTTAAGATAAGTGCCAACTTAACAGAGACTTGTGTGTTACTGTTTATCCTACTTGTCATACAAGGGGGGATGTTCGATATGAATGTAATACATGTAGGTGTGAGCTGTGGCAACACCAGGGAGAATGAGTTTGCACACATAATAATAAAACAAGATGTCGTCATATAAACGTTAGATCTTTTATTTCATACTACAAATATAACACGGGCCATCTACAGACCAGTAGACGACCCCCCCTCCGTGTGGGAACCCCATGTTCCCTCTGCTCCCTGGAAGCAAGCGCGCTTCGCAACGCGCTCGCCGCCACCAGTTACACCACCCCCTGGGCGTTAATAGAAAGAACCAAATAACATTATACGGTGTTAATATGTTACTATTTTATTTGTTGTTATTTGTTATGGTGTCCCCCGCCCGACTCGGTGACTCGGTGAATGAAACCACTTCGTCATACCGCCGGACCAATGAGACAGTGACGTGATCAGCTAAATTCATCTACACTACGCACAGAGTGCTACGACGGATCACGTCGATGAGCAAGAAGGACGGCTGCCAACGGTGCTACGTGTGCGACGATCCACGAGTGCAAGCGAGACGGAACCGGCTTAGTGTGAGTTTATGTCACTTCTACGCGTTTGGCGCTGTGATTGGGCCGCGCTGTAATCTTCACCAATCGCTACGCCAAACGTGCTCTCTGTCGAGAGCGAGTAGAAGTGAAATAAACCTACACTAAGCCCTCAGCTACGCGTGAGTCGCTGGCAGAGAGCCGCTACGATACGGTGTATACTTCCCAACCGTTTCAGTGACTACGAGGTTTTCCTCAACAGCTTGGAGCATGTCCTTGTGCTAGGGGACTTTAACGCAAAGTCCATTGGGTGGGGCTCCCCCAGGACGGACGCAAAGAGCGAGGCCGTAGAGGAGTGGAGGTCTGAACAAAGGCTTCACCAACACGTGCGTGCGAAGAAGTGTTCGATAGTAGACCGTTTGTTATATAATAAAGGTACGAAAAATTTTGTAGACATTTAAAAAAGGTATCTTTCATTGTCTGCTTCAAAATAAAAAAATATGAAGGTCATATGAATTTTTTTATAATTTAGTGACCCTCCCACTGCTTTATGTTGTTTTTTTTTTTTTTTGTTAAAGACAACTCCTGCATTAGGAATAAATCCTGTGTCACGGGGGCGGATCACACAAAGTGTCGTCCCATGTGGGGTTTGAACCCACAACACTCGGCGTAGTAGGAAGCGGCGTGGCGACCGCTTAAACCACTACGCCATCCGTGCAGTCACGTTCAAATCGACAGATTTTTTAAATACAAACCAATGTGTGTGTAATTGACTGAACTCACCTTAACCTTACACGCTCGAGTATTTCTGGCCATCGGTTTTTTGCTAATGATGGGCTGCCCTAGATGATCCCCCCTATATGTAGGGCTCATGTACGGTGGAGGTACTCAACTGGGTTTAAGGTATTCCTCCTATGTTAATCTGACACGCTCACTTCTAGGGTTCCCCTAATATAAGGATAACTTTGTTCCAAAAATTAAGTTTTTGTGACAAGGTTTCCTTCTCTTTGTGGTGCTGTTGTCCTGCGTAGTTTTCTCCCTTAATCGGCTCTTACTAAAAACCCACGGGATGAATAGCGCGGTGGTAACACGCACAAAAGCAAACCAAAGAGGACGTATCAGTCGATACAATGCTACATATACCGCGTATCAACTATATTTAGCTTTGTTGCCATGGTTACTCCTGCCACTATCTGCGTTATATCAATAAAAAGATTTCAGATGCTTTTTTAGCAACAAGTGTGTGGTACGGTATTATTTTTTTTAGTTTTGTGGTGACAATGTGTGCAGAAACAACTTACGAGATTCCAAGAAAACCCAGCGTGTCCAAAATGCGGGTACACGATTATTTGTACGGTAATATTATTATTTTATTACACTTGTACTAATGCTAGAAACATTTAGCTGAGGTTGTCTTAAATATCGGAGTAGTCATTAATTTGACGTTCATTGAGACGGCGATTGAAAAATAAACTAAACATATCATCATACATCAACAGCCTTTAATAGTCCACTGTTGGACATAGGCCTCTCCTTCGAAAGGAGGTTTTGGCCTACACGGTACATATGCCAAAATAACATTTTTTTCATTTTTTGTCTGTCTGTCTGTTTGTCTGTTTGTTCCGGGTAATCTCTGTAACGGCATTACCGATTTCGACGGGACTTTCACTGGCAGATAGCTGATGACATAAGGAGTAACTTAGGCTACTTTTTTTAGACTAGCTTCGCCCCGCGGCGTTGCCCGCGGTTATAATAACAAACACGGGTAACACCGCGGGTCTCAGCTAGTTATAAATAAGTATCTTAGAAACGTAACGTAACGTAACGTAAACGGTCCGTGTGGTGACGGATTAAGAATACAAATTGTCACCACCCCAATTCATCCCGTGGGTGTCGTAAGAGCCGACTAAGGGAGCAAACTAAGCAGGACAACAGCACTGCAAAGAGAAGGAAAACTTGAAACAAACCCTATACCAACCCGTCTGGCCAGCGTGGTATAGTAGGCCAAAACCTCTTTTCTAAGGAGAGGCCTATGTCCAGCAGTGGACTAGTATAGGCTGTTGATGATGATGTGATGATCTTAGAAACGCCTCTAACGATTTACTCTGCTAGCTTTTAAACTTTCGCATTCCTGTCGCGTTGGATACTCATCAACAGAAATTACAGTAATAGGTATTGTATACTTTTAAAATACCTGACGTTTCGAGCAGGTTGCAAAGGCTTAGTTACAAATGGACCATATTCAATAACGTAATACATACATATTATATATATAAAACACCCAAACTTCAAAACAAATATTTGAAGATCATACAAACACTTAGTCCGACCCGGGAATCGAACCTGAGACCACAGCACAGCAGTCGAATACACTTCCACTGCACCACCGAGGCAGTCCTTTAAAGGCAAAGCAGTTAATAAAGTAAATAAACAAATGTTATTTTAAAATATTTTATTTATTTTACATATTTACAGATTCCGCTTTCATAGTGTCCGGAGCGAGAGATTATGCGCGGACAGCTTTCAAGGCAGCCATGGCTTCTGCACAAATGGTAACCAATTAAAATATTAATTGTAGTGAAAACTTCTTAAGGAACACCTCGTTGGTAAGCTGTCTGCCAAGACCCATATCTTAAGAATTCCTGGGTAGCAAGTTGACATTAACATAATTTACCTATGGATTTGACACCAAAGGCTAATTTCAACTGAATGTATACAAAACTGGATGTTTCACTAGTCGATAAAATTCGAAACGAAACTGATGGTCGCTGGAGACGACATGTGGTAGAGTGGAGATTCCTTTTTTTTCTTTTTTTTTTTAAAGACAACTCCCGCACTAGGAATAAATCCTATGTCGCGGGGGACTTTACAAACATACATGAAACGGACACAAAGTACTCTCTAGGGTTCATGGGCGGAGATAGTCACTTACCATCAGGCCCTCAATTCTGCTATTTTAATATTGTATCAATAGACTGTCGGTGGAATGTCATCGGAATAGTTAACCACTTTTCGTATTCTACTAACTACATATGTAAGTCCAATGGTCTCTCGATGACTTGCTACTGAACTGCCACTGATACAAATATCGTTGATGTCTTTGTAATAGTCGGTAAACGGTATATTTTAAATTTGTAAGGAAATGATAAGGAAATTTTCCAGATATGGCAATGGTGTCCGTATCACCATTTGTGAGCCATTTTTACTACATCGGTAGTCTACTGACACTGTGAATTTATGACAGTAGAATACCGACATTTTGACCGATGCCAATGGCATCTCAATAGCGTGTCACGTTAACGTAAAATAGCAGAATTGAGGCCCTGGTGACCCGCCTGCTCATTTGCTCTAACCTGAAAACTACATAGATACATAAAAAACAAAACTTCAGAATGTTACAAAATGTTCAATTATCTAATTGATATTATTTTCAGTCTATACATCCTGACTACGGGAATATGTTCTCAGAACTACTCAAATTCCCAAGAATTCAAGTATGTAAGTATATTTACAATATCAGAGCATAATTTTACAGTGTAAACACATTCCACAAAATAATTAGTAAAGAAAAAACATTATTTATCTTCTGTCTATGCTCACTGCTGGACATAGGCCCCTCCTTAGAAAGGAGGTCTTGGCCCTCTATACTACGCTGGCCAGACGGATTGGTATAGGGTTTGTGTCAAGTTTTCCTTCTCTTTGTGCTCTCAGTGCTGTTGTCCTGCGTACTTTATTCCCTTAGTCGGACGAACAGGGGTGGTGACACTCTGTATTCTTAATCCGTCACCACAGTGATAACGGATTTTCCTTCCTAGGGTACACCTGGTTCCACGTCAACTGGTACCCGAGACGGCGTGCGGTTTTTGGTCGGTTCGAGTCCGACATAACCACCGGTGGGTGGTATCCAAAGGGGATTTAGGAACAGACCAAAAAAAGGGATAACGGGGTTCATGGACGATGAACATTTACCATCAGATGACCCATCAGTTCGTTTCCACCCATATACCATTAAATCCACTTCCCTCCTTAGCAAAGCGGGGGACAAAATGAAGTAAAATGGGCACACACCCTTTTAAACAGGGAAGCAATACCACCATATACCATTAAATATGAAAAATTATATGTTTTGCTCAATTTACAAAGATTTTTGTTAAAAAAAATCTCATTTACAGTGTACCATCCGAATTGTCGTCTGCCGGACCATGTAGATAGATCATACCATGCTTATTTGGACCGTGTCAAGGAGAGGAAGAGTGTGCCAACCCCAGATTTTGGCGGGAAAGATCGATTCAAATTTATTGCGTTGTGAGTCCATTTGTCTTTGTCTTTTTTAATGGCAACTCCCGCATTAGGAATACATTTCTGTGTCGCCGGGTACTTTACAAACACACATGAAACGGTCAAAAAGAACACCCAGATTCAGAACAACAATTTGTGGATCACACAAAGTGTCGTCCCATGTGGGGTTTGAACCCACAACACTCGGCACAGTAGAAAGCGGCGACCGCTTAAACCACTACGCCATCCGTGAAGTCAGTCACTTCTAATGTAAATAAACAACAGTTGTATTCTGCTTAGTAATCATCGTCGGCCCATCGCAATCCAATGCTGAATATAGGCCTCTGTACCCCACTTAGTAATACTTAATAATACTTGTTCATAATTAAAAATAAATAATACAAATTAAGCAGAACACCCTCGACACCAGCACCAGCACAATTCGTTTGGCTGCGTCATAGAAATACCACGAAAAGTAAAAGTACACCAAATAATAAAATTAAGGTTAAATGCTAAGATTTATCACATACGCTAAAACGTGTATTATTTCTTTGCTCATCTCACGGGAAGCTCATTTTTCGGGACAAAATTAATTTAAGGTGTCAGCTATCTCCATACCAAATTTTATCAAAATTGGTCCAGCCGTTTGAGCGTGTACAAGTAACAAACATACAAAAACACACACTCACAAACTTTCGCATTTATAACGCAACCTCTTCGTTTCAGTCCGAAGAAAATCTTAAAAATAATGTCAGTGTCTCCCGATTTCCAACCACCTCAATCAGCACAAGGAGCTCCTACGAAACCCAGGAACAGAGGAACTCAGAGCATTTACAGGTAAGTAATAAAGTCCGTGTAGTGACGGATTAAGAATACGGAATGTCACTACCCCAAATCATCCCGTGCGTGTCGTAAGAGGCGACTAAGGGCGCAAAAGAACGCAGGACACCAGCACTGCAAAAAGAAGGAAAACTTGATACAAACCCTTTTTCTTTTTTTTTTTTTTTTTTTAACGTGTGGAAATCCCCTCGGACCGTCACCCCTCCGGGGTTTGCGGCGGGGTGGTGTGTCGGACTCGGACCGACTAAAACCACACGGTGTGCCACTCTGCGCCTGTAACAGGAGGGATCCGGGAACAGCTGTTGTTAAGACATCCGGACCCCTCCTAGCGCCAGCCCGCTCCTGGTGCGGGCTCCGTCTCAGTGTTTTTTCCTCTCTTTATAGGCGACGTCCGGCACACGCGGACGCCGCCCCCTCGCGGCTGGCCAAACTAATGCGGGTGGAGGGGAAACCCACCCCGTCCACCCGCGGCCACACTCAGGGCGGCATGAGGCTGTGGTAGGCGGGCCTCCGCCGCCCGGTTCGCCGGCGGCGGATCGGGTCCGAGTGGAGGTCGTCCTCCCGGGCCCTCTCCGCCGCCTCCTTCCGCGAGATTACTACCTCGCAGAAGGTTGCGACCGCGGTAAAACAACTGTCGCTACCGGCCATGGAGCGTACTACGGCCGGTAGCGAGAGATCCACTCCGATGACTGCAGTGAGGGCCCGGCGCTGCGCCGCCCATGCGGGGCAGACCGCCAGCGTGTGCTGGGC
Organism: Arctia plantaginis; assembly: GCA_902825455.1. NCBI lineage: Eukaryota > Metazoa > Arthropoda > Insecta > Lepidoptera > Erebidae > Arctia > Arctia plantaginis. Next base: position 2,562,038 of record CADEBD010000289.1, on the reverse strand, counting down.
CGAGTCCTCACTGCAGTCGCAGTGGTGGCAGGCGGGACTCAGTTCCCTCCTAGCGACCGTGTGCAGGTACTTTCCGAAGCAACCGTGCCCGGAAAGCACCTGCGTCAGTCGGAAGGAAAGGGTCCCGTGCTGCCGCCCTGCCCACTCGGCGATGACCGGCTGGAGAGCCTCCACGGCGGCGAAGCCAGCGCGTGGAGTCTCCAGCCGGAACGACCAACGAGCCATCGTGGCTCGGCGAGCGGCTTCGCGCCACTCGCGCACATCCTCGGGCGGAGGGCGAAATCCGCTCTCCGCCCGGGAGTCAGCCACTCGCCGATAAACCTCGGCGAGCACTTCCGCCTCCAAATCCCACGGGGGAGTTCCGGCCAACGCGCACGCCACCTCCGTAGAAACGGTGCGGTAACCGCGTATGGCTCTGACCGCCATTACCCTCTGAGGGCGCCAGAGGCGTACCCTATTCTGGGCGGTCAGAGCCGCCGCCCACACCGGTGCACCGTACAGTGCCATTGACCGGACAACCCCCGTGTACAGCCGTCTTGTCGCGACGCTGGGTCCACCCATATTGGGCAAGAGTCGCCCTAGGGCAGACGCAGCGCCGACCAGCTTTGGAGCAAGCTGTCGGAAGTGCTCGTCGAAGAGCCACCTCCCGTCGAGGATCAGGCCCAGATATTTCATCTGGGCCCGAACCGGTACGAGGACCGAGTTGACCACGATTGAGGCGCCAGGGGGTGGACCACGACGGGGCCCATGGAATAACAGGGCCTCCGTCTTATCTAGGGCCACCCGTAAGCCCAGCGCCTCAATGCGCCCGACCACCAGGGAGACTCCCCCTGTGGCCAGGCGCGCCGCCTCTTGGAAGTTTGCCCCCCGGGCTGTCACGAGGGTATCGTCTGCGTAACAGATTACACCCAGCCCGGGGGGGAAATCGGCGCGAAGGGCCCAGTCGTACCCTATGTTCCACAAGAGGGGTCCAAGAACAGACCCCTGTGGAACACCGCACGACATGGGCCGACACCTCAGATTACCTTCTCGGTCCTCGTACACGACGGTACGCTCCTCTAAATAGTCTGCCACTAGCCGCCTCAGGTACTTTGGCACCCCATGATAGTGGAGTGCTTCCCTGATGCAGCTGAATGGCAGACTATTGAATGCGTTGGCGATGTCTAATGACACCGCCAACAGCACGCCGCCACAGCTCACGGCCTCCTCGGTCACGGCCCTCAGGCGCAACACGGCGTCGACTGTCGAACGCCCCGCCCGAAAACCAAATTGGGCGTCCGACAGATCGGGGCCCACCTCGCAGAGGTGCCGGACGATGCGGGCAGAAAGAACCCTCTCAAACAATTTGCCCGCCTCGTCCAGCAGCACGATGGGCCTATAGGCCGCGACCGAATCGGCAGGCCGTCCCGGCTTCTGCAGCAGGACCAGCTTCCCGCATTTCCAACGCTCAGGGAAGCGTCCGGACGCCAGGCTAGCGTCCAACACCCCCCTGAGGTGGTCCGACATGTAGTCGAGGGCTCGGGCCATCACTCGGGCTGGAACCCCGTCCGGCCCGGGGGCGGTGTTCTTGGATCGAATCCGTAGAACAGCCGCCCCCAACTCCGATTCCCTGACGGGCGGAACATCGACCTCGCTGCCCCCGTCGTCTCCGGCTGATGCAGCCATCGACGGGGGTGTGTGCTCCGCCCGCTGGAGCTGGGCTGGAGAGTCTCCGTAAGGGGGGGGCCCAACGCGCGGAGCTTTTGTCGCACCGCGCGGTAAGGGCGACCCCAGGGGTCACGATTAAGACCCTCCAGCATCTCCTGTCTCTTTTCCTCTTTGGCGCGGCTAATGGCCAGCTTCAGAGTTTTCCGCGCCCGCCGGTACTCCTCATGAAGCCGGTCCTCCTCACCGTCTCCACGGTGACGCCGCCGACAGCGTGTGTAGGACCTCCGGGCACGTGTACAGGCCGCACGGAGGTCCGCCAGATCCTGGGACCACCAGTAGACCTCCTTCCTTGGAGGCCGACGACCTCGAATGCGGGGCATGGCCGCATCGCAGATATGCGTAATCGCATCGCGAAAGCGGCCAGCCCCCACGTCGACCTCCTCGGTCGGAGCCTGAGGAGACAGCCACGAGTGAATTATGGCTGCCTCCTCTAGTAGGTCCCGGTTCAGTCTGGCAACAGCCCACCGCGGAAAGCGGGATAAACGCCGCGCCACGTGACCCCTACTGGAGTCCTGGGTCCGGGAGAGCTCAAATCGGATATACAGGTGATCCGAGAGCGTCTCAACCTCTTCCAGGACACACCAGTTCCTTACTCGTGCGGCGAGGGCAGGGGTAGCGAACGAGAGGTCCACTATCGACCCCCCCTGCTGTCGCACGCACGTGTTGGTGGAGCCTCTGTTTAGAAGACAGAGGCCCACCGAGGCCGCCCACTCCTCTACGGCCTCGCCCCTTGCGTCCGTCCTGGGGGAACCCCACGCAATGGACTTTGCGTTGAAGTCCCCCAGCACAAGGACGTGCCCAGACGCTAGTCGCCGTATCGAGGTCTCCAAGCTGGTTAGGAAAACCTCGAAGTCGTTCAAACTCCGGTTGGGGGAGAAATAAACACCATATATGGTGATCCCCCCCCACTCGACGGCAACATATCCAGTGCCCTTGTCTCTTAGCGACAAGGGCGGGGAATGAGCCGTCGTGGAACCGACGACTGCCACGGAGCCGTCCCAGTCACCCATCCAGTTTGGACGGGGAGGGACAGAATAGGGCTCCGCGACTACGGCAACACCTATCGACCACTGTGCCATGGTTTGCAGGAAGAGATCCTGCGCCGCGGCACAGTGGTTCAGGTTCGTCTGGACCAGGAGGCTGGAGACCCGATCCATTACTGGATCGTCTCTACAGCCTCCTCCATGGGCGACGACGTCGACGCACGAACTATATCGGAGGCAGCCTGGGTCGACTGGCTAGCCCCCGATGCTTGCTGAGAGTTGCGGGGAGGCTTGCAGCCCCCCTGCCCCATCTGGTGATTGGCGGGCTTGTTACCCGCCGCACACACCGGGCAGTGAGGGGCGGCAGAGCATTCCACCGCCACATGCCCCGGTCGACCACAGCGGAAACAGAGTCCGCTGCAGTCAAAGCAGCTTTGGCACTTGACGCGCGTGTGCCCCGATGCTAGGCATTTGTAACACCTCATCGGTCTCGCCGCCAGGACTGTGATCCTGGCGCTCACGAAACCGATGAGCAGCCTGCCGGCGTCGGCCAATACTTTGGCCGACGCTACGGGACAGCTGACCCACACGGCGCCAAGCCCCCCTGGACCGGGGCGGATGGTGCCGACCCTGACGTTGTCCGCGCTGCACCCCGTCTTCTCCCGGATTACAGCGCGGACATCTTCGGCCGTCACAGAGTCGTCCAGGCCCGAGATGCGCAGCTCCGCGCACTTGGTAGGCCTGGCGACCCTCACACCATCTGTAGTCGCGAATATACCCCGCAGCCTCTCAGCAAACGAGTCCGCCGTCTTTGCGCCTTCAGCCCCAGGGAACTCGAGGACTCGAGCTCCCGTCTGGGCGAGGCGCATCCTGACCCCCACCGTTCCAAAATCGTTGGCGAGGCTGTCCCGGGCCTTTTTGAAAACGGCCGCGTAGGACAGCCCGCCGTCCGCCGCCTCCGGGGACACGGTCACCACTACAGCCGCGGTTTTGGGCGGCTGCAGCTTCCGCGGCCTCTTTGTGGAGGCCGTTGCCACCGGTGGCGAAGGCTGGGCTTGGGCTGCTTTTTTGGCAGCCTTTTTGGCCCGCCTTCGGGACTTCTTGGAGCCCCTCGCCTCCTGCCAACCCTCGTTGGAGGGGGCAGGTGCGGAGGGGCCCGGCAGGGGTGTCGGAGTGGGGAGCGGAGGGAATGCCACTCCGCTCCTCGGCGCTGTTCTAGGCCCCGTCTTGGCCGGCGCCTGGGGATGCGCCCTGGCCGGCGCCTTAGCCGGTGCCTTGGCCGGCGCCTGGGCCGGTGCCTTGGCCCCCCTCCTCGGCTTTTGTGGAGCCGATGGAGTAGGGGCAGACGCCGCCGCCGCGTAAGAAACGCGGCCTCCCACAACGGGGAGCGCGGTCGGAGCGGCGGCCTTAGGCCGCTGTGCCGACGCGAGCGGGGGGGCGCATAATCGGCGCAGGAGGCAATCTCGCCTCCAGGCCAGCCAGGCGTCCGTCCAGCATATTCCCAACTGCGATGAGGATTTCTCGCAGTTGGGAGTCAAATGCCCCTGAGTTGGTGGTAGGGGCAGGCTGGGACGCGGACGGGGCTTCCCGCTCGGGGAGGTTCGCCTGGAAGCGGGCGAACTGAGCGCTCAGCTCGTTCACCCGCTCCGTCAGCTTCTCGTTGGCCACCTGCAGGCGAGAGACGTCGCCCGCTAGGCCCTCCACGACCTCCGACAAAGCGGAGGAGGAGTCCTTAAGGGCCCTCACAAACGAGCCCTTAAGGTTCACGGATTTGGTGGCCACCTTGTTGATGACGGCCACCGCCGCTTTCGCCCTCTCCTGCACGGACACGGGAGCCTGGGGGGCATTTCCCCCCACCGGCTCCCGAACCTTGAGCAGGAGATCCGCGATCTCCTCCTCCGCTACGGCCTCGCCGTCCACCCGTACACTTCTGTAGGACTCCGCGTTTGAGAACGCGGAGCCTGACGGGGTCGAGACCGAGGCCGAGGCCGGTTTACGTTGCCTCCCTCGGCGGCTGCTTGCCACCTTTGGTGGCATCATTTCTTGGGACGTATCCGTTTCCTCGTCTCTGGAGCGTCCGCGTTTCCGGCTGTCGCTTCGTTCCGCCTCCATGGCCTCCGCGCCATCCGACGAAGCGGCGGATCCGGAACGCAGCCGATCCGATGCTCTTCGGCTCCCAGTGACCAGAGTCAGACTGACCTCTGGGAGCCCCATCGAGATAGGCGTTCCCGACACCATCTCGCCCTCAGTGGACGACCCATCCGCTCCACTGTTCTGCTTGTCCTTCCTTCCTTTTGCTTTCATGTCCTTTAGGCTTGCCTTTTTCGTTTGTATGTTGGTTCCGATCGTTTTTTTAATTTGTTGTAAATCATCCATAATAATCCCACGAGTGGGGGAGAACTAGAGGTCCACCCGGGCAGAGATCCCCCATTACCCGGGCAAGCGTAAGTTTTTAACCCAACCGAGGGGTCCGCAGGTACCTCGGCTTGGAGTGCGCTCGCGACTGAACTTCCCATCAGCCATGCATCCCCTGGCCACGCACCAGAACACGGGATTCGGGGAATTTTTTAGAGAGGTTATCTTCCTCGCGGTCCGGGCGGTTAAGCCAAGACCCTCGCCCCCGATCAGAGCCGCGAGACTTAACCACAGCGCTCTTCTCGGGATTACGATATGCCGACGGTTGACAGGGAGACTACGTCCCCCTGCCTGCTCGGTGGTAGTGTGAGTACACGCCGAGCCCGTCCTCCTTTCTCCACCGCTGTCAGCGGAGAAACTGTGGCCCCTACAGGGCCCCGCCATCAGGTTTTTTACCGAGGTTTCCTCCTCCATGCTCCGAAGAGCGAAGAGCCAGCAGGGCAACCGGCAGACACGCCCACCCTGCTGGACCAGGCCTTGCCCGAGAGCCGATGAACGGCTGCCTCTTCTGCTAGAATATTGGCCGCTGGCGATAATCCTCTCCTCCAAGAGGACAAGGAGGAAACAGTACCATCGCCAGCGTTTCCAGGGTGCACCACGAGGAGGTTTTCTAGCCCAGCACCCCATACAAACCCTATACCAACCCGTCTGGCCAGCGTGGTATAGTAGGCCAAAACCTCCTTTCTAAGGAGAGGCCTATGTCCAGCAGTGGACTATTAAAGGCTGTTGGTGATTGATGTGAATAAAGTAATTATTTAATTAATCTACCAGCTGGTACCCGCGACCTGCCTTAGTGGACTCGATTCTCGGACCTGGCAAAATTTTAAAGCGTTTTTTTCTGAGAGGGAAAATAGCCTAAGTTACTCCTTATATAGATAGCTACCTGGTAGTAAAATATTATCACAATCGGTCCAGCCGTTTAGAAGATTACCCGGAACAGACAACCAAAAAAAAATTAAACAGTTTTTAGGCATAGGTATCGTGCAAATAACCGTGTGAGCACGAGAGAACCCATTATTTAATGTCAAAATAATGACAAAATAAACAGACACTTCAATTTTATTTATTTGTATAGAAGATTATTTAAACGTATTTTTAACAGGGGGCAAACGCGCAGACGAGTCACCTGATAGTAAGTGGCCACCCCCGCCCACGGGCGCCTGCGATTAAAGAATGACAAATGTGTTAAGCCTTAAGATTTAGCCGTTATTGATTACCCATACAAACCCCCATCCCCTTAACGGATGATTTCTTAGAAAAAACCTGTCCTATGTAAGGACATAGAATAGGTTTTTTCTCAGAAATCATCCGTTAGGACTCTAACTATCGTATAAACTTGAAGAGGTAACAGACAAACAGACAAACAGATAGACACAGTTTCGCATTTATAATATTAGTATTCATGTGAAAGTGAGTTTGTTTGTTTGTTACGCTTCAACGCCTAAACTACTAAACCGTCATACCGAAACGTAACCGACATACACGCGGGCGGAGCCGCAGGCAAATGCTAGCAGATATATAATTTCTCTTTGCTTGTTCCAGAGAATCTTCAGCGCAGACAAAACCATGGCAGCCAGACGCTCAACCAGCACCAGGGTGTGAAAATACGCCAGAAGTGTTGTACCTTGACAAGTTAGAGTGGGGTACGTACTCCTTACCAGAATTCCAAGAGACTTCATCAACGTAATTCTTTAACAGTGGTAGTACTGTTACGAGCGGGGTATATAATAAATAAAAGTTGTCAGTTAATTACTTTATTGCACTGAATTTACAAACACTCACTATAAGAAACTAGAAATCACTATATATCTCGTTAGTCGCACTAGAAATTCACTCCGATGTTAATTCGCTGTGTCGTAAAACGATACTGTCTCTAACAGCCCAACACACCGCTTTTATAGCGCTATCGAATTTACTAGAAAGATCCCTAGTACTCGATAGTCCGTTCCAGAAAAACAAGAATGTTCCAGAATCATTCACGAGTTACTTTCAGCGCCATGTAGCGCTGTAAGGATCAGAACTCCTTGTATTAACCACAATCTTAATAGATGTACTTTAGTCGATACGAGATGGGCGCTGTCCTCCACATTCCATACAATCGAACCATTTAATCCCATGGCGCAACAATACCATTGTTGATGTTAACTACTTCTAGTACTACATAAATCTACCGTATCTATGTACTAAAACCATCGATAACATCAATAGTGGATTGACGTAGAACATGTTTTGATGATTACATTTGGATTGACGTAGAACATGTTTTGATGATTTTGTGTTTGGAACCAATAACTTAGAGAACGCCTGCTTAGTTATAAGGTGATGGACATTGGAACATGTAACAGCATCACTACCCCAATTCATCCCGTGCGTGTCGTAAGAGCCGACTAAGGGCGCAAAACAACGCAGATCACGAGCACTGCAAAAAGAAGGAAAACTTGACACAAAACCAACCCGCCTGGCCAGCGTGGTATAGTAGACCAAAACCTCCTTTCTAAGGTGAGGTCCAGCAGTGGACTGTTAAAGGCTGTTGATGATGAATCTTTTCATAAGTTTTAATACTATCGAGTCGAGGTGAGGCATAAGATCTTTTGCGTTGGAATATTCTTGAACTTATTTCTTTTATTGATGCAATCTATAGAAATTATTTCAAAAACAGCCGAAAAGAGTGTGTAACAAGAACACAGGGATGCACATACAATTTGATTTGAGCAACTGGCGCGGCGATGCCAAATATCATCAAATGCGACTTCTATAATGCTCGTTCCTCTTTTAGTTAGTGTAATATCCATAAGACAAAACAATCGATACTATCGATAGTAAATATAAGAACAGATTTTTATGCCCCCCAAGACAAAGGGAGAATCCTCCGACCTGGTGAGTTGATCATGCCTGGTTTACCGCAGCGTAACGGTAGATTATGGAAAGTTGTATGTTTATATTATACTAATCGGCGCGAGAGCTTTCATTGTGCGATACAGGATTGGTTCGTAGTTCGGTGTGTCTTCGTCAGATGGCGCTGCAGTAAGTTTTTGTTAATTGAATGTGGAAGTAGCCACAATGTCTATTTTCTAAGCCTCAATCGTATCAGGATACTATGAATAGACTACCAATATCAGCTTTACACTAGTTGGTACTTTTTCAGGACCTGGTTGCCCATATCGGATTGGGGATCTTCCAGCTGACTTCCATACAACAGAAATCATTAATAAGTAAGTTCCGCATGTCACGGTTTATTACAAGCAACTATCAAGTGAAATACCTTTTTAAGAGAAATTATTTACCAACACACTTAAACGTTCGTTGATTTCGCTGGGTTGCCCTTCTGTTCGCTTAAATCACTTCGAGGTTAATCGCACTGTGGCTCAAACTAAATTGTCTTACCGACGAAGATGTGCTCATATTTATAAATATTTTCTAGAATAAAACATTTTTATCTAGAAAGTTCACAGAAAGATTTTCTAGGAAACTATAGGTCACTTTTCACTACCTCAGGCGACGATCTATATTCGACTCTATGCGTATGGCTATAAAGTTTATAGCCCCGTGCCGCCCTGAGTTGTTATTGTTATTCGCGATGCTCTAACAGTAAATTAACTTTCTGGAAGGTTCGTTACAATAGACAGGTTTGTGAATGAAGTTTAAATAAAAATAAACGAATTATCTCCAGGATGCGTCATGCTCGTATTTGGATGGCGGTTGCAGAAAAAGGTGGCTTCCCACGCTGGATGAAGAAGAGAGATGAAATCATAACTGATGTGGAAACCAAAGACTGGATATTTAGAGAATCTGTACGTATTATGAGGCATCATCACACAATATTTATCCTGGATGGGAATCGAACCCGGGACCTTAGGCTTAGCAGTCAGGGTCGCTAACCACTAGCCCGAAATACCCGTCGTTTGCTCCGCCATCAAAGAGGATCTGCCGCTACCGATAGTCATACCCTCCACGACCAGTATCGACAGATATGTCCGGATCCCTTCTATTTTAAGCGCAGAATGGCACACCGTGTGGTTTTATTTGGTTCGATTCCGACACAGCGCCCCACTGCAAATCCCGCTAGAGTGACGGGGATTTCCACACGTATAAAAAAGGTAGATAGATAGATAGATAACTCTTTATTGTACAAAAAACATAATAAAAAAGAAGAAATCAGTTTGTATACATTGTGTGTCTTATATCTAAAGTTAAATTATTGTAACATGGAGAGTAAACTATTAAAATTTGTACAATTGGCGGCCTTATCGCGTTTTGCGATCTCTTCCAGGCAACCACTGGATGGAGAAGGAGAATAGGAGTGAGATAGGGGGTTGCAGTTTGTAGATCGGAGTTTTTGTAAATTAAGACTATTTGATTATACAAACTAATTCAAACATATACACTAGACACATACACACATCCACATTTTTTATATGTGTGGAAAGAGTTGCCTTTTTTGTTGACGGGGTGGAAAATCCCTTCAGATCTCCTGCTCCTCGGGGACTCAGGAGCTAGGAGTATGTGGTGATTCCACTAAAAACCACCCCGACGGCCGGCCTCAGGTGTGCCACTCTGGGAGGACCCCGATCACATTATTTCAGGTCCTCCCCGAATTGACACCATACCTAATCAGGCCCTATCCCAGTGGAAAACATTTCCCTCCCACAAACGCGGCGTGGCGGCCCGATTGCGTGTTAAGAAAGAGTTTGCTTAATACCAGTGTTCTGTAAGGCCGTGGTATCACTAAAACACATTTATTAAGTTTGGCAAGCGTTTAATACTAATTGATACAAAAACTTGTAAATAGCTAGTAACTAACTAACCTAGTGGATTCATCATCATCATCATCAGCCTATCGCAGTCCCCTGCTGGACATAGGCCTTTCCCACGATTCGATCGATTGCACCCCACTTAATAGTTAGGGTGGGTTAGCTGTTTACTTTTTTTTTTTTAATGTCAGAGGGGGCAGACGAGCAGACGGGTCACCTGATGGAAAGTGACCATCGCCGCCCATGAACATCTGTAACTCAGGAGACACAAACGCTATTAAAGTAAATTTTGCTTGTTTTCTATTTCTATTCTAGGAAATCGATGAACTGCAATCGATAAGACTGGAACTACTCCACCGTCTTCAGGCAGATCAGAGACAGAAACAAACCAACAGGACCAGCAAGAAACTGGCAAAATTGTGGTTCGTCAAGAAGACGGATATGGAGAGGAAGATTGACCATATACGGAAGACCAGGGATAGAGGTAACTGTTAAATAACGGACCTGTTGGTCTAGTGGTTAGTGACCCTGACTAAACTAAACCGGAGGTCGTGGGTTCGATTCCCACCCAGGACAAATATTTGTGTGATGAGCACGATCGTTCATTCTGTGTCTTAGTGTAATTTATCTATCATATTGTATTTAAAAATACATTAGTTTATTTATTAGCAGTCCGGTTACGATACTACTATTGCGCGCGGCTTTGCTCGCCTGATTATTTCATGTTTCTCACCTTGAAAATGACAAACTTCCAAACAACCGTTATTCCATCGTATTCTTAATCCGTCACCACACGCCTCACACTGAAGGGAAACCCTCAGGTTGAAAACTAATCACCTGAGTATCACCGAAATACATCGAATGGGTCACCTGATGGTGAGTGACTTCAGCCACCTCGGGACAACTGCAATTCAAGTGCAGTACCGGCCTATAAATGCCCTCCACAAGAAATATTTACTAGGCAGATCCTCGACTGCGATGCTGATAAACATACGAGTACTTAACTATTTCTCAAATTTAAATCCAATAAATACTAAACAAGCGCCCGCGTGTATGTGTTATTATAGTAAAACGTAGCCTTTGTACTTCCTCAAAAATCAAAGTATCGCCATCCCAAATTTCATTAAAATCAGTTCAACGGTTTAGCCATGAAACCGTAACAGACAGAGTTACTTTCGCGTTTATAAGACTATTAGGGATAAATTACACCCAGACACAGAACAAAAGGTCGTGCATCACAGAAATATATTTTGTTCTCGGTGGGAATCGAACCTATCTACAGCTAGTTTAACAATCAGGATTCCTAACTAATAGATGAACACATTTTCTTGACTCCACTCTTGCAGAACATCGCAAGTTGGTCGCAATCCACGAGGGAGGGGGTCGTGTGGGTCAGGTGGCTCGGTCGAGAGCTGCCAGGGGTCACGGGTCAGTGTGCAAGCAAGCTTCGGACCCCACTTCAGACCTTCACGCCCCGTTGTTAAGACACGGCTACCAGGCGCGCAGAAGACACGCAAACATATACTATGATCCATCACTCTTGTGTAAGTTGTATTCTTCTTAAGTTTAATCTTTACTTCCTGCGACCCTTGGCGTATGTGGTGTAGTGGTTTAAGCGGTCACCTCGCCGCTTCTTACTGCGCTCAGTGTTCTGGGTTCGATCCCCACATTGGACAACACTTTGTGTGATCCAAAAATTGTTGTTCTGACTCTGGGTGTTCTTTGTGTCTTTGTGAAAAAGATTGGGGTTGGCTTTAAGTCTACGGTTTTTTTTTATCGACCGAATGTAAAACCCAAGTAGGCGATATCAAAATTCTATAGAAAGATTGTTCGGACTTTTTAATGCCCCAACTACCCATAACAATTGCCACGAATGTTCGTATGGCAACCCAGACCGACTGCTTAACGTGATCTCCAAGATACGGAGAGGTCTCAATGTCATCTCATCATGCCTTAACCTCATCCATAGACTGACCTAGCTAGGATTACTTAATTTGTATGTGTTCATCAATCATCAACAGCCTTTACTAGTCCACTGCTGGACATAGGCTCTCCTCAGAAAGGAGGTTTTGTATGTGTTAATGTTATGTTATATGTGTTAACCTACACGGTGACCACTTAGCTACGAGCCAATAATGTTTTTTTTTTTTTAAAAGACAACTCCCGCATTAAGAAAATATCCTGTGTCCCGGGGGACTTTACAAACATACACGAAACGGTTACAAAGATCACCATGACTCGGAACAACAATTTGTGGATCACACAAAGTGTCGTCCCATGTGGGGTTTGAACCCAGAACACTCGGCGTAGTAGGAAGCGGCGTGGCGACCGCTTAAACCACTACGCCATCCGTGCAGTCGATAACTTTATTCAATTAACTTAGTCAATTAACTTTTAAAAAACATAATCAGCTATATATATGAATAGTAATATTCTACATACATGGAATATTTTCTTCAAATTTGGACCGAATAGGAAGAACCAAATGAAAATCAATTTTCGGATCAGTTCGTAATTGCCAGAGTTCTGAAGTTACAAATATGAAACATAATCCAATCCAATTAAGAAATAACTGTTTTCAAGTTTAATTTTATTTTATAAGGAGGAGGAGGAGGCAAACGAGCACACGGGTCCCCAGATGGAAAGTGAATACCATCGCCCATGAACGCCTGTAAGTTAGATGTCACAAACGCCTTGCCAAAGAACGAATTAACTGTAAAAGACTCGGTTTTAATGGATTCATAAATTTTTGAAAGTTTAAAATGTCAAGGTGTAGTAATTTCCAATGTCTAACCCGTGATGATTGACTACAGAATCTAATGTTCTAAATCTAAAAGCACTTGAAACGTACTCTTCTTCTCGAAGCTGCAGAAGACCATGCGGCGATAGCAGAACCTCCTACTTGGCTGAACCACTGTCAAAACCTGACTAAGAGCTGTTCCGGCCACCACCTGCCAAGGGATCCAATGAAACTCTGCGAGCGGGAGACAAAATGGAGCGAGCAGTTTCTGGAAAATTTACACAACGATTTAAAGAGTAAGTATGCGTTTGTTTTCTGTCTGGAAATTATTATTAATAATAATAATAACTTCACTACACAGTGACGACCGAATGGCGTAGTGGTTTGTGTAACGGACTGCTATTCCAAAGGTCGCGGGTTCGATTCCCGCTCAAGTCAAATATTTGTGTGCATGAACATTTAATGTTTGATATGGTCTGGGTGTTTCTATGTATAATATGTATGTATTTACAAAAAAAATATAAATGTATTTATATCAGTTGTCTAGTAGCCATAGTACAAGCTCTGCTTAGTTTGGGACTAGATGGCGTTGTGTGAATGTGTTAGAATATTATTATTATTATTATTCACTCATCTCACACACGGCCGTCTTATCCTACCCTAGGCAGAGCCTGTACTATGGTAACCATACTGCTGATAAACATACTTATATATTTCTAAATACATACATTATTATGGATAAATTACACCCAGACACAGAACAAATAAGCGTGCTTATCACATAAATTTGTCATTGGTGGGAATCGAGACCTCCTGCTTAGCAGTCCAGTGACCAACAGGTCCTTCAAATCATATAATCCATCACTACGAGTATAACTGGTTAGAAGGCTCTGACGTTACGGCAATAACCAATTAACCAGCTCGACTTATTGCTAACACTCCCCAATTAATCAATTTCTAGTAATATTACTTTTCTTCCATTGCCTCCTATCTCATCATCATCATCATCATGATCAACAGCCTATTACAGTCCAATGTTGGACACAGGCCTCTCCTTACGAAGAAGGTTTTGGCCTACTATACCACGCTGCCTATTCCTTCTTATTGTAGTGCTGCCATGCCGTTGTCCTGCGTAGTTTGCTCCTTTAGTCCCCTACGGGATGATTAGGGGTGGTGACACTCCGTATTCTTGATCCGTCATCACACGGACATTATTTGCTTCCAATCTAATTTCTTGTTAACGCTACCAATTTTCCTGAAAGTGTTCTTTTGGCAGTAATAGACGTCCCCTCTTTTGCCTGAATCTGCCTGGTCTTTTTAATAACGTCTCTGACTACCTGCTCAAGGATAAAGAAGAGAATATATTTTGTATTTGTCTGTATTTTTTCAATTTTAGGAACGATTGGTCTATCACGCAGTTTTTCATTTCAGAGGCCCGCCTTGGAGCTGGTCAGATGACAGCGGGACCTTTACACGTTCTGAAGCCTCGGAGGCTGGTGACCACTCCTAGACCTGCTACTCCTGTGGTGGAGGCAGTTGATGATATGGAGGAAACAGAACACCAATCCGCACTGCTGCTTCAAAAGATCATTAGGGGCAGGGCTGTGCAGTATCTGGTAATGTTGTTTTGATTTGCGCATTTTTTGAGCAGTCTTCTCAGTTTCAGGATTGCCATCCAGATCTGTTCAAGCTATTCCTTGCATATGCAATATCTCTTTCCCTCTATTGCTGATCCTTGTTGCTTTCCTCCTCTTTTAAATAACTTGCTTGCCCGGCTCAGCTAGTAACATATACACTATCGCGAGAACTCTGGTAGTGTGAAGTGATGCATGTAGTTTCTACGTAGTTCGCATCATCTTCGTTAGATGGCGCTGCAATACATTTCGTAATATATGTATGTCACAATATTCTTTTTTCACTTTATAGATGTACGAAGGTCGTACACGAGCTGCTGAACTGACCGAAGAGTTGAAGACTACTCATGGACTCCAGAGGGAGGACAAGATACGCATAGCTCGTGAAGAGTCCAAAGCAAGGGAGTTCAATGCAATGAGAACCGAAACGGAACAAAAGGTTTTTATTAAAATATTTATATCTAGCAGGTACCTCGTTCGCGTGGCATTTGAAAAGTTTAATATTTTTTGTCTTTCTGTCTGCCTGTCTGTTTGTTCCGGGTTAACTTCTAAACGGCTGGATCGATTTCGATAATATTTTACTACCAGATAGCTGTCCACATAAGGAATAACTTAGGCTATTTTTTTCTTTTAGAAAAACCCTTTAAAATTTTGGCTGGTCCCGGCATCGAACCCACTAAGGCAGCGCTTTTCAAATTCGAACGAAGTCGCGGGTACCAGCTAGTTTAAAAATAACATTTTGTTGCAAATTATTGTTAGAAACAAATTCATGAACCCTCAAACATAAAAAATAATATTTTTAAAGGCTTTGCATTGCATTAAAAAAAAACTAAAAGTGATGGAAGACTTCTCCTTTTTTTTTAAACATCTCTAGAGTATGGACTTTCTAACGGTATATGACTTCCTTTGATATCTTTCTCGTAACCAGATTTATTTGTATTCGTTTCGCTTGAGCTGCAGATCACATCAGTAGCGGTAGTCGCTTTCCATCAGGTGACCCGTCTATTCTCATTTGTCCACTAATCGATAAAAAAACTATCTGGTTTCCTGATCGAATCTGCTGTAACTGGGTTACAAATCCGGTATTAATATTTCTCAACCATCTCTTTTTACATCCAGGAAGATGCGATCTCGGCACTTGTAGATGAACTATGTGGTGGTGCCATGTCAGCCGCCCTGGACTTCTTGGAGAAGGAGTTGAGGAGACTCAAGGAAGAGAGAAGACAACATGCCTTCGTACTTATCGCTAGTAAGTATATCGGGGTAGTGGTTTAAGCGATCACCTCGCCGCTTCAAAATTAACTGAGTGTTGTGGGTTCGATCCTCATATGGGACAAAACTTTGTGTGATCCACAAATTGTTGTTTTGAGTCTAATAATAATAATAACTTTTTATTGTATAAATGAGATTGTAAGTTTACACAATTTTACGTTTATTATGATGAGTTTGTGTTACAATTAAAAGTCTACAATAATATAGTGGTTGAGTGCTGTTTTCCCAGCTAGGCTACATACTAGCCTGTGTTAGGGATAATACAGTCCTGAACCCTCAGAAATGGTGGAGACCAGTGTAGCACGTGTTTTAATTTGGGTTGAGGAATGTCTCTGGGTGTTCTTTGTGTCTTTCAACCGTGTGGTGACGGATTAAGAATACGCAGTGTCACCATCCCTATTCATCCCAACTAAAGAGCAAAGGCCTATGTCCAGCAGTGGACTATTAAAGGCTGTTGATGTGTGTGTGTGTGTGTGTGAAAGAGCAAAGTACTCAGGACAACATCAAAGAGAATTAAAACTTGAAACAAACCGTATGCCAACCTGCTGGCCAGCGTAGTATAGTAGACCAAAACCTGCTTTTTAAGGAGAGGTCTAAGTCCAGCAGTGGATTACTAAAGGCTGTTGATGATTCGATCAAAATGGTAGAAATTTGACCGCCAGGAGATTTTCGGTAAGATAAATCCTGCACTTAGAATGACATCTGTGGCGCGGAAAGAATACTCAAACCCGGGATAACTATTTTTGCATTTAATATTTTTTGGTGGTGTTTTGGGAATCGAACCGACACGCGGTACGGTATAGTAGGGACTACTGTAAGCACCAGGGACTTCCTTTCTAGGGTATACCTGGTTCCCCGGCTATTCGTACCCGAGACGGCGTGCGGTTTTAGTCGGTTCGAGTCCGACATGCCACCGATAGGTGGTATCCGAGGGGATTTCCGCACGGAAAAAAAAGGGACTACTGTAAAGAGTGCGGCATTCGTATCCAACGCATCTCCCACTCCTCACGGACAAAGAAATATCGACTGTCGCATTTACACAACTAAGTACACATTTGAACGAATGTAATAAAATCCTTGCCTTTGGTTTTATTTACGTGAGGTAAAATGTGTCGTAACTCGACACGCTAGAGTTAATTTTACTTTTTGTAAAACAGATAGATAGAATAATATTTCTTTCTACTCACTTTTTTAGTACGCGAGAAGTCGATGCGAGAAGCCGCAGAGGCTGGCAGAAGACAAAAAGAAGAACGCCGCAGAAGAGAACATGATGAAATGTTTAAACAAGTAAGTGTATTGTAACTATTGTTACGTGTTAGGGTTCGTTGAATTGAAAAAAACCTTCAAATAAAAAAACCTTGGACATTACAAACAGACACTTAATTTTTCATTTGTTTTTTGACCTATTAGCTATTAGGGTCTGCAACTGGTTTTACGCATAGCGTCATTTTGGGCCCAATTGAAAACCAGCTCCAGGCTTTCATCTGACACAAGGCTGAATTGGGTCCGTTTTTGGCATCGGTGGTAATTCAAGCTGCAAAATTATATAAAGTGTTGTGTTATTGCCAAAATAAATATTTTTTTTCTTTCATTTCTCTTTCTTTCTTCTTTTCTATATAAGTACGGAAGTATGGATTTCTAAATACATACATGTTATAGAAAAATTACGCCCAAAAAAGAACAAATAATCGGGCTCACCACACAATTCTCGGTTTGTTTGAAAAGTTTAGGTGTTTTTTATGTATTATATGTACGTATTTACAAAAAAAAAGTATATAAGTATTCTATTAGTCAATCTAGCTTTCATAGTACAAGCTCTGCTTGGCTTGAAACTAGATGGCGTTGTGTGTCAGATGTGATAAAAAAATTGTCCTGGGAAAATCAAACCTTGGGTTTAGCAGTCAGAAACTCAAGCATGATTTGCTATTACAGGTGTTGGGGGTAACTCAAGGCACAGTGGACGCGTATCTGAAGCAGATAATAACAGAAGGGGTGGAACTGGCGGCAGAGGAGGAGGCAGTTAAGGCAGCCCAATTACAAGCGGACAACATCGATAAGTCTATAGCTGAATACAGTTCTATGTAAGTTAATTTAAAGCTTATTATTACCTAAATTCGTACAAAATATCGGTTTTTTTTTAAACTACCCGCAGTAGGAACATATCCTGTGTCGCGGAGGACATTACAAACATACATGAAACGAACACAAAGAACACCCAGACTCAAATCAACAATTTGTGGATCACACAATGTGTTGTCCCATGTTCTCACAGTAGTAAGCGGCGTGGCGACCGCTTAAACCAGTACGCCACTGTGCGGTCAGTTTTGTTGCTTTTTTTCAGTGAAGTTACTGAAAGCCAAACTCTCTCCCTCCCTCTGATTCTGGGGGAGAGACTGAACGGACGGCAACGCACTGTCAGTATCAGGGCGACAACTAAGGTGGGCACTGAAAATCAGTACTGAGGTGGCATCTATCCACCACAGTGTACACTAAGGGTCCACCTATTTTCTAACACACTGCGTACAACCCTCAGCAACATTAAAGGTTTTTTATGGTGCACAGGTTTATAAGTAATAGTTATTACAAGTAATATTTCAAAGAAGCGTGGTTGGATACGTGACACATTGACGTGTCATGGCAATTCTGTCAAGTATAAAAGATTGACATGTTGAAAAATGTTGCCTTGTTAACGTGTTTATCAAACCTTACTTGGTTTTTGGTTTCTTTGTGTATTTTGTTATTTAACTTTTGTTTTAATTTTTGTATGCTGTGCTTTATGAAATAAATATATTATATTCCATTCCATTCTATCCCATTCCATTCCGTTCTATTCTTAAGTTGCAGATGTCCATGGGCAGTGGTAATCCCTTGCCTTCAGGTGACCCATCTCCTCTCTTACCCCCATTCATCGTAAAAAAATCTTCTCATTTGTTTACTCGCTGTTGTGATCTGGAATGTCTTCACACCGGATCACGGCGAGGATAATAATCCGGGCATGAGATAACTCAAGGAAGGTTTCAGAAGGCTCTTTCCCAAAAAATCTTGAAATAGCCCAAATACTTGACTCCCTTTTTCGGGAATTCACCTCGGATACCACTTACCGTTGGGCTGGTTATGTCGGACTCGTACACTCGATCAGGTCTGGTCTCGGGTACCAGTAGCCCGAGAACTGGGTAACTTCACACCCCTAAATAATTATAATATACTGTCAAAAAATCTAGATTATATAATATACTAGCTGACCCGCGCAACTTCGTCTGCGTCTCTCAATAGTAATAAATTTTCTCCGTTTTTGAAACATTCTTCATTGGTGCTCCGCTCCTATTGGTCTTAGCGTGATGATATATAGCCTATAGCCTTCCTCGATAAATGGGCTATCTAACACTGAAAGAATTTTTCAAATCGGACCAGTAGTTCCTGAGATTAGCGCGTTCAAACAAACAAACAAACAAACAAACAAACTCTTTAGCTTTATAATATTAGTATAGATTTTAAACCTATCGCCATTCACTGCTGAACGAAGGGCTCTACCAATCAGCGCCATGTATCCCGGTCTTTTAGAACTTTATCAGGAACTATCGGTCATTATTACATCTCTTGGGTGGCCGTAACAATTTACTGTACCTTCTGCAATTATGTTTCTCCTTCTCAGATCTACAGCAGAACAGAACGAGTTGGTTGCCGAGTTGGTTCACCAGTTCCTCCTGCCACACACCCACCAAACAGCCGCGAGGCACCACATCACCGAAATACAAAACGCGAAGCTTGAAGCGGCCAGACGAACTATATTTGGCCTTTTGGATGACGCAGAAATAAAGCAAGGTAACGTCAAACTGTTTATTTGATAGGATTAGATATTCGGTTGGGTATATTATTTAGGGTACATATGGGGTATATTTATATCAAGGGGTATGTTGGCTTCCTCCTGGTTAGGCGATATGACACTCATCAATCATCAACAGCTTATTCACTACTGGCCATCTTTTTTTTTTCCGTGCGGAAATCCCCTCGGATACCACCTATTGGTGGCATGTCGGACTCGAACCGACTAAAACCGCACGCCGTCTCGGGTACTAACAGCCGGGGAACCAGGTATACCCTACAAAGGAAGTCCCTGGTGCCCTACTGGACATCCTGGCTCTCCTAAGAAAGGAGGTTTTGGCTTACTAGATTGTTTCAAGTTTAACTTCTCTTTGCAGTACTGTTGTCGGCTCTTACGACGCCCACTTCATGAATACGGGTGATGACACTCCGTTTTCTTAATCCGTCGACACACGGATAATCATGAAACTAGTTTTACAATAAACGACATACAATATACATAGAAAACACACAAACTCCGAACATTAGGTCCTTGATCACTCTTCTCCTGGACGGATTCGCCAATAAAGCATCATTAAACTTATTTGTATGATATGACTATGATATAACCAACACCACAGGCAGGATATTTTGGTATTTTCCCAGGTCAGACGTGTTTTTTATATTATTTTAATTATCTTGGTTTGTCTGGTTTTTTTAGAGGTTTGCGAGAGATGTGGACGCACTTTCGACGGCTCCTGCCGCTGCGAAGTGTGTCCAGTCAAGGTGGAACAAGTTGAAACCGTTCACAGACATGATCCGAGGTGGAAGTTCACCAGAAGTAAGTATATGTGCGGTATATATGTGCGGTCAGGCTCGACCTGACGACCTCTTAAAAAACTGGTTTATTTCTCATCTATCATGCTGTTGGTGATGTCATACCTTCTTCACAGCAATAGGACGTCCACTACTGGACCTAAAGACTAATTGGCAGCAGCCTGTATTCGCCGTCAACCTGCGATCCTTATGTTTATCTGTCCACCTAGTCCGTAGAGGCCCTGTGCTTTTGGTCTAGATGAAGAATATTGCCAACCGCCTTGAGTTTTAACACACTTTTATTTACTTCGTTTGAAAGTCAATTTTCACCTTCAGCTTTGTACGCATATGGAATTCGGATAAAAATACCATAATTCTAAATTTTTAACATGATCTGATGATATCGCCAAGAGCTGGTCAATAGATTATAGGTATTTTGACTCCGCCAATAATGCGTATTTTTTTTAGATTAGGCCATAGGTTTATAACATTTTAGTTCGCTGATAATATAGCTTTACATTGGCGAAAAAAATATATATAAATATTAAATTGATTTGTGTATGCTTCAAAAACTCAAAAAGTTCTGCACCGATTGAGCCCAAATTTTGACATGATATACAACCCGCTTTAAAGATTGTTTTTATCTATTTTTCGCGTCAGTTTTGTTCTCCATTTCTCATCAATGTTGCAGTGACAGCTAGTTATATTGTTGCACCATAGAATTGATTGTTCGAGAGTTGTATAGAATGCGGTTAACAGCGCCATCTAGTATCAAGTGAAGTACAACTATTGAGATTGTGATTAATTATTCTGATACTGGAATATTCCATCGGATGTTCGGGATTAGTCTAGTAATTTCGATAGCAGTATAAAAGCGGAGCGTATTGGCCGTACGGGACAGTATTGTTTTACGACACAGTGAATTAACATCAAAGCGAATTTTTAATGCGATTAACTAGGCTTATAGTAATTTCTTGTTTGTAATAGTGAGTGTTTGTAAATACAGTGCAATAAAAGTAATTAACCGACAACTTTTATTTATTGTTTACCCCGCTCGTAATAATGTATAATATAAATTTCACCCAGACACAACAAATGATCGTGCCCATCACACAATTATTTGTCCTAGGTGGGAATCGAACCCACAACCTCGGGCTTAATAATGTAATAATGTCATTTCTGTGTTCAGCTCGTGAAGAAAAACCACCGAAGTCGACCGAAGAGAAGTATCCGATGTCACATGAAGCGAGACACCTCCTTAGTGCCGTGCTTGAGGACGGTAAGTATGGATTAACTTAATTCTGCTAAATATTTGACACAACAGAATGTTGCTATTGTGTGTGTTGATTTATTTATTTATTTTATTTATTTATTTAGATATTATAAAGATGTTTCGAGTTTGAGTTCACCCTTAGACAGGAATCTTTCCTCCAACACCTGGAAATTCTCGTTTCGTACGAAGCTTAGAAACTGATTAGTCAGGATTCGAAGCTTGATCGATGCGTCACTATTTTCTTAACGCGAATAGTGTATAGGTGCATTAAAGACTAGTAGACTACTACTAGACTTTTACCAAAAATTAAATATTTAATTATTTACGATTGCTATTTATGCACATGTTGTACAAAGCGGACTTAATGCCCTGAGTCATTCTCTCCCAGTCGACGGTGATGTAGAAATGTAATGCGGTAGGAGCAAAGATATTTTTTTTTTTGGTTCAGAGTTTTATAAATAAGAGATAAACTTACATTTCTTATTTTTTTTATTTCTTTTTTTTAAAAAGACAACGCCCGCACTAGGAATAAATCCTGTGTTTCGGGGGACTTTACAAACATATGTACATGAAACGGACACAAGGACACCCAGACTCAGAACAACAATTTTGTGGACCACACAAAGTGTCGTCCTATGTGGGGATCGAACCTACATAACTTAGCGTAGTAGTAAGCGGCGTGGCAACTGCTTAAACCACTACGCCATCCGTCCAAATTAGACATACCTAACTCAATCAACAGCCTTTAATAGTCCACTGCTATACATAGGCCTCTCCTTAGAAAGGAGGTTTTGGCCTACTAGTAAAAAAAAAGTGTTGCCATATTAAAAAAAATACCAAATAAATTTTTCTCTCCGCAGCGGTGCTCATGTCTCGGCAAGAACGTGCTCAGAAATGTGCAGTTCTACGTGACATCAAGACTATGGTTGAAGAGCGCGTCGACATGACCATAGAAGCGAGAGCTTTAGTTAATAGAGGTTGGCTTCATACTATTACTATTAAAACACGGTTAAATGAAACTCATCATCATCAATAGCCTTTAATAGTCCACTGCTGGACATGGGATCACCTTAGAAAGAAGGTTTTTTTATGGAATAGGGAGCAGACGAACAGACCGGTCACTTGATGGAAAGTGACTACCGCCGCCCATGAACGTCTGCAACTCAGGAGTCACAAACGCGTTGCCGGCCTTTAAGGAAGGAGTACGCTCTTTTCTTGAAGGTTTGAAGGTCGTATCGGTCCGGAAATACCGCAGACGATAACTTGTTCCAATGATTGATTGTGCGAGGCAAAAAGTGCCTCGAAAAGCGCACTATTGTGGTGTGTCAAGTATCCAGGTGTTTAGGATGAAAATTTTGCCGTATGGAACAATGGCGGAAAGTTGCGGCTGGTATTATTAGGTTATGGCCTACTATACCTCGCTGTTCAGACGTGTTGATATAGGGTTTGTTTCGAGTATTCCTTCACTTCCCAGTACTGTTGTCCTGCGTAGTTTGCTCCCCTAGTCGGCTCTACTCATACTAAGTACTAATTGAGGGAGAGCCTTCCTTTGCCATGTAAGGGCCAGCTCGATCGGAGTGATACCAGGACCTCGCGGTGTTGAGCAAATGAGATTCTTTTTGAATTGAGCAATTTCACTGAGTCACCAAAGCCCAACCCCCTCCCCCCACCTTAATATGGGAAAGACGTAAGGGGCGGTACTTGTAACTCTTTTTTTATGTTAGAGGGGGCAGACGAACAGACGGGTCACTTGATGAAAAGCAAATACCGCCGCCCATGAACGTCTGCAAGTCTGGAGTCACGAACGCGTTGCCGGCCTTTGAGGAAGGAGTACGCTCGTTTCTTGGAGTACTCTTGAGTTGCAGCTGTTCATGAGCGGTGGTAGCCACTTACCATGAGGTGACCCCTATGCCCGTTCGCACCCCTTTATCATATAAAAAAATATGTTTGAAATAGTGATTTACACATATTATTATATGTAAAAAATATTTATCGTATCATTTCACGTACATGATTCAGGGCGACCTAACTTCCTTTCGTCAACAGCCTTTAATAGTCCACTGCTGGACATAGGCCTCTTCTTAGAAAGAAGTTTTGACCTACTATACCACGCTGGCCAGACGGGTTGGTATAGGGTTTGTGGACCCCTCCTAAACTGGAAGCGCAAAGAGGGCACACCGTGTGGTTTTAGTCGGTTCGAGTCCGACACACCACCCCGCCGCAAACCCCGGTGGGGTGACGGTCCGAGGGGATTTCAACACGTAAAAAAAAAAAAAAAAAAAAGGGTTTGTGTCAAGTTTTCCTTCTTTTTGAGGTGCTGGTGTCCTGCGTTGTTTTGTATCCTTAGTCGGCTCTTACGACACCCACGGGATGAATAGGGGTGGTGACACTCTGTATTCTTCTATCTAAATGTTTAGAAAATTTAGGAGTAGGTGGTTGATGATAAAAATGTTAACAATGCTTATTTATTACATTTACAGCCGTCGATGTAGCTACTGGCCTTGTGACTCTACCAGTGAAGGAAAGCGACTACCGGCACTTGATGACGCGGGTGGTCACCGACGCCTTGGAGCGAACAGAGCCTTATCCCATACCACAGTGTAAGTGATTCGGTATTTAAATTGATTATAGATACATGATATTACATACTTACTGATATTTCTGGTATGTCTGTCTATTTTCGCAACTGACAAGAGAGCCCCGTCGAGTCCACATTATTATGTCTGTCGGCGCACCAGCACCGAAGAACATCGGTGCGAGAAGGCGTCCTCTCCCTCTCGGTGTGAGATGGCGTCCGCTCCCTCTCGGTGTGAGATGGCGTCCGCTCCCTCTCGGTGTGAGACGGCGTCCTCTCCCTCTCTGTGTGAGAAGGCGTCCTATCCCTCTCGGTGCGAGAAGGCGTCCTATCCCTCTCGGTGCGAGAAGGCGTCCTATCCCTCTCGGTGCGAGAAGGCGTCCGCTCTCTCAGTGTGAGATGGCGTCCTCTCCCTCTCGGTGTGAGAAGGCGTCCTCTCCCTCTCTGTGATAAAAAAGCGTCCTCTCCCTCTCTGTGTGAGAAGGCGTCCTATCCCTCTCAGTGTGAGATGGCGTCCTCTCCCTCTCGGTGTGAGAAGGCGTCCTCTCCCTCTCTGTGTGAGAAGGCGTCCTATCCCTCTCAGTGTGAGATGGCGTCCTCTACCTCTCGGTCTCAGAAAGAAATTTAATTCGCTGTTTACATTTTTTTTCTTCCAGGGTTCGATCCCCTAGTACGTTCATAATTGCACCATCAACCAGACAGTCGCAAATTTAGACTAAAAGTATCATACTAATATAATCTATATTTTCCAGGTCCCAAGGAGCTACCGTCAGAGATAAGGCGTCAGGCTGATGAGGAGATAGCACGCTTAGACCCATACTGCCACTGTGAGGATAAAACATCTAAAGTTAAGTTTGGTCAGTACCATTTATAAATAATAGCTTTAGATGTGTTAAACACGACAGTCTGATCCCAAACTAGGGTAACTATGGTAACCATACTGCTGATAAACGTACTTATATATTTCTAAATCCATACATATTATAGAAAACGGCGTGAGGGATCTATGGAGCTCCGGTCGGAACGAAGTTCATTTCGCTTTTGGGAGACGTTTGCTATTGACTTGACATACACGGTTGTAACTACTGTGTCCACTCGTTATCGACGGGTATGTGGTGGGTGGTCCACGGGTCCACGGTCCACGGACTGCGTTCTTAACCAGAAAACGATATGACGGACACGGGGAGCGATGTACCGCCGATGCATCGTCCTCGCAAAAGTCTCGGTGAAAGATGAACTGTTGTTTCGGGCCCGCCAGGCATGATCACCTTTTTTGCAATCTTTCTAGTCAGTGTTTAAGTTTTACGACTACCCAATATCATATTTACAGATGCACCAAAACCAAATCAAGAAGAACTTCTGCCTTCTGAACTGAGACAATGGGAAGATTTACTCAAGTGCAAATGTGATCCTGTAGTACACCCTGAGGAACCAGGTATGACTCCGCAATTAAAACATGACTTATGTACAGAAGTCTTACCAATTAACGATAAAGGAATAAAGACTCTCTGGTTCATGCAATTGAGTTCTAATTAGCTCGAAGAGATTTAGGCGCACAATTTGTAAACAAAGGCCATTTTGCCGGCGTTGGCTTTTTGTACTTTCATAAGGGACTTTTTTTTTAACTAGGTGCCGTTCTGAATGTTTTAGGTATATATATATATATATATATATATTCCAATAACTGTACATGAATAATGTTTTCATGGTTATCAATATAAATTGTTTATACTTATATTTTAGACTAGCTGACCCGCGCAACTTCGTTTGCGTCTCTCAATAGTTAAATAAATTTTCTCCGTTTTTGAAACATTCTTTATTGGTGCTCCTCTCCTATTGGTCTTAGCGTGATGATATATAGCCTATAGCCTTCCTCCATAAATGGGCTATCTAACACTGAAAGAATTTTTCAAATCGGACCAGTAGTTCCTGAGATTAGAACGTTCAAACAAACAAACAAACTCTTCAGCTTTATAATATTAGTATAGATAATATATATATAGCTGGACGGGAGGCAACAAACTCTTCAAAGGCATTTTGTACTGCCTCTCGGGAATTGAATTTTTTACCCACTAAAAAGTTGTCTAAATTTTGGAAAAAGTAATAGTCGGTAGGTGCAAGGTCTGGTGGTCACATCTGCAACCAGCTTTGGTCAATCGGTCGTCCCCACTGCTCCTTCACGACAACGCGCGACCCCATACTGCGCAACAGACAGTCTCCAAGCTGCAAGAGCTGGGGTTGGAAGCTCTCCCTCATCCGCCATACTGACCAGACCTTGCACCTACCGAGTATTACTTTTTCCAAAATTTAGACAACTTTTTAGTGGGTAAAAAATTCAATTCCCGAGTACAGCAGTACAAAATGCCTTTGAAGAGTTTGTTACCTCCCGTCCAGCTGATTTTTACAAGAAGGGTATCAATAAACTGCCAATGCGTTGGCAAAAATGCGTCGATTGCATGGGTGATTACTTCGAATATCAGAAATAAAAAAGTTTGAAAAAATAAGTACTTTCACTTATTGCAAACAAAACGGCAATTTCATAGGTAAAGACCTAATACATATATATATATTATATATATATATATATTATATATATATATATATGTATGTATTTGTATGTATGTGTATGTATAATTATATAATGTATATTTATTTATTTTTACACTACGTTAGCTTCAATACACCTAGACTACCCACTGTTTCTTCTTATCTACTGTCGATTTGTCCATCCAAAGGTTGCTTGTAACAGATTGCTATTAGCAATAAGGCCGACCATTGTACATATCCATCTGTAATATTTAACCAATGTACTGTAATTGGTGTACAATAAAGCATATTCTATTCTATTCTATATTATTTTTTGTAGGTTTTGAAGAAGAAGAGTTGGCAGAAGACATGGATACTTCGGACACGTCATTTAACGAAGGTTTTAATATAGATGACACAGATGACCATAGATCGGACTATACCGAGTAGCAATGTCTAGTCTATTTTAAGAAGGAGACGAAGAAGAAATAGACAGAGAAAGATAATCACCGGAATGTGATATTTTCTGATTTTTAGATTACAATTCCTATCCAATGTTAATCTATAGAAAATAAAATTTGGCAATAGCAACGAATGACGTCACAAGTTGTTATTTTACACTACAGAACGTATCGTTTTGACGTTCAGTAGAAACGATTTTGAATTTGACAGTCTATTTACTATTTTAACATAGATTTAGTGTTGTTATGCTCTTTATTTTAGCTCAGGTAAACGAGAGGTACGTTAGAAAGAGACGCCGATACTCTCTCTAAGCGATCGACTATTACACTAGTTATAAAAAATGAATTTTAGTTGTATTTTAAAATTATTACGAGTATTACAATAAAAATATCAAAAAATTAAAAAAATAAAAAATAATAATAATAATAAATATAAAAATATACAAACTTATTTGTGGTATGTTTAGTTGGTATAGATTTTGTTAGAAAAAATTGTATGTGCAATCATGTTACGGCAAAATATATTTAGTTATTTACTTTGAAAATAAATATGAATTATAAGAATATTTTGTTTCATTTTTACGTGTTTCTTTTATAAAATAAATACTTATTATAGGGCAAACCTTAATTTCGTGATGCAGAATCAGAAGTTAGTACGTAGTTCGACTGATTTTCGTGAGATGAAGCTAATATGTGTTTTTAATTTATGAGGAAGTCGTCGCAATACTGTTACAGTTTGAAGCAACTGCTGAGACACTACTTTTTTTAGGTTTTTTTTTCTTTTTTTATGTTATTTAAAAGACAACTGGCATTGCTCTTCAAATTTCCGTAGGAGAGTCAATCTCCTACGGAAATTTGAAGAGCAATGCCAGTTTTCTTTTCAGGCTTTTCAGGCTTTACGTATCAGGCTTGGTGTGTTAACCAATTCTTTCAATACTTTTGTCCAGTGAGAAAGGTTACCGGAGCTTAAGTCCCTTCTACCCCTGACTCGAGGGGTAGAGGACGACTCGGGGGTGGGTTGCAGTTGTCTACTGGCGGCGGTAATCACTTCCCATCCAATGACCCAACTGTGACTCTCCGGGAGTGCCGACAGAAGTGGAAACTTGAAAATTAAAAAAAATATTGATTGACAGGAACATTTTTGTTTTTTTCGATTTGAAAAGTTCCGACATGGGTATATATCTATGTTGTACGTATATACACAATATATGTTTATATTATATTTAGTTATATTATCAATGTTTTTCAATCCAAACTGAAGTCAAATTTAAATTCAAATTCATTTATTTCTCTCTCGCGTGAACGGGACCAATATATGTAGTATGTATGGACCATCATACACAGAGGTGTCGGTAACGGTAACAGTATATATCTCACATATAGATATATATATATATCACACACGGATGTCTGATCAAAACTGGCGGAGCCTGTACTATGATTACCAGGCTGCTGTTAAACCTACTTATATATTTTTAAATAGATACATATTAAAGATAGATAAATTACACCTAGTCACAGAACAAATACCCGTGCTCATCACACAATATTTGTCCTGGGTGGGAATCGAACCCACGACCTCTGATTTAGCAGTCAGAGTCACTAACCACTAGATCAACAGGCCCGAGTCGCGAGTTCAATGGTTTTTTCACGTTTTCAGGTAAGCTTTCACAAAATTCATAATAAAGGTAGTAAATTAAAACAACATTTAGCATTGCAATATTTTATTATACATGCATTAATTTGTGCTTACAGCGTTAATATAAAAATCTTTTATTCGTAATGATACTCAATAGTTTTATTATTCTCTTACATTTAACAAACAAAAACATTGTTACGCCTATGCAGAAGGAACTTAGGATTATAAACAAAACATTTATATTAACTATGCAAAGGAATCTCAACCTTATTCTTCATATGTAAAGATTTTGACTGCACGGATGGCGTAGTGGTTAAAGCGGTCGCCACGCCGCTTCCTATTACGCCGAGTGTTGTGGATTCAAACCCCACATGGACCAACACTTTGTGTGATCCCCAAATTGTTGTTCTGAGTCTGGGTGTACTTTGTGTCCGTTTCATGTATGTTTGTAAAGTCCCCCGCGACACAGGATTTATTCCTAGTGCGGCAGGTGTCTTTTTAAAAAAAAAAAAAAAAAAAAGATTCGATTCGGTTCGTCACGTGAGTTGTATACAAAATTGTAGGCGATAACCCAGCAACCCCTTTATTTGTGATAAACTTAATAAAACGCCAAAGTATATTCTCGAGGTTCGAGTAGGGTATATATCTGTCCGAATCGAAGCCATCTCACTCGTCCAAAAGACAGTGGTTACACATCCTAGACGACTCAGGCGCCGGAGGTCGCAGAACGACCTCCGTCCTCCATAAGCGCAGGCCTGGGGGTGACAGGTAAGGCCATCTGTCACCCTAGCAGAAGCAGGCCTGGGTGGCGGCGAGCGCGTTGTCAGTCTACCCGCCATAGATGGCCCGAGGTACACCTGATTCCCCGACTACTGGTACCTGAGACGGCGTGCGGTTTTAGTCGATTCGAGTCCGACATTGCCACCGGTAAGTGGTATCCGAGGGGATTTCCGCACAGAAAAAAAAAGTGGTTACATATCCTTACTTTACCCTAGCGAAAGGGCGGCTAAAAGCTTGAGAAAAAAAGTATAGTCGTTCATTGATATTAATTGTCATCAGAGCTGAGAGTGGCGCTGGAATTGACAATGTACAGAAAAAACACTGGTATTGGAGGTTTTAAGAGTCACAGTAACCGCTTAATGTTCGGGTTATTAGCCGACTTTTTCGCGGTACACAATCTCAGTTGCACAAACAATAAATTTTGAAGTTTTATCTGTGATACAAAATTAACGCAGTTATGAATCCATGAGAATATATTATTATCTGTTTATTTATAATTAAAATAGATCAAAGCTAAATAAAGTAGTGACTCCTGAGTTGCAGACGTTCATGGGCGGCGATAGTCACTTTCCATCTGGTGACCCGTCTGCTCGTCTGCCCCCTCTAACACAAAAAAAAAGTAAAATATAATAAAACAATTTTTCTTAAAATAATTACATCTAAACTTACTATACTCTGTGCATTCATTTATTTTTATGGTATATTATTTCTCCACCACCGTCACCGGGACTTCAACGACAACAATGGTCCTTCGAGCCGATTAAAAAAAAAAGATCATGCAACCGATGTCGGTATGCATTACTTAGCTTAGCAGTAAAGCACAATAGACATACTGCTCTAGTAAATTTGACTGTTTCAGACTATTACAATAGTTTTTTTTTTTACAGAGCCATCCACCACAGTGGTTGGTTGATGTGTATATACATTATAGTTCAAGTGTGCGTATGTGTGCGTGCCTGCATCTGCATACCTATTTGCTTTTCGTTTTATTTTATAGGACAGTAATAAACGTGTTATTTGCGTTATTAGTTTACACAAATAACTTGCTTGTAACTTGTACAGGTTACATGAATGGCTACTTCAGGTTTAAAACAGTTCAGTACCAGGGTGCTTGTATACGGTGTAGTAGTTGAAACAAGAAATCGCACTAAAATGCCTCGACGAACGAGAATTCTTATTTAATCATTTGTCAATCCCCACTAAATACGCGATAGCCCATCCTTAAGTGTTTTTAAAGGATGAATCAGGGAGTTTTTTCTTTCTCAGCAGTAACAGACTAATATATGTATGTAGGTATTAGGTATATAAATCTTACATATGGTTGTTAGTGTGATGTATAAATTCATATTGTAGTCTATTAACATGTTAATTGGTTATTTTGTTTATATTTTTGAAGTAAAACTTCTTTACGAACGCACGACTTGGGGAGTAAGCTGGTGAATGCGTGACGAGAGCGTTACGGAAGTTGAGAGGGAGATATAAGTTAGTGAAGATAGAAAGAGAGAGAGTTACGTTTTCGTATATTACTGTAGGGGCAAGAGAGAGAGGTGCGAGCACACATTTTCTTTCTCTCATAAGTTTTACGTCAGTCGTGTGGTCTAAAGCACACTCGGTTTTATTTCTGTATTTTTTTCTTTCTCTGTTCACACGACTCTTTCTTGTTGTGCTATCCTCTCTTCACTCTTTAAAGTTTTGCTGAAAGAAAACTCAATTATGAGTTAAGCTCGCCTCTGTGCCAACTATTCATTGAAAGTATTTATTATAAATGTTTATATTGTGTACGTAAGAATAAATAATAAAAATATTATTTTACTAGAGTTAATAAATTTAGCGCGTGATGCTAATCGTGCGTGTTACCTACGCAGGTGGCTCGCTTGTATTTGCTCGAGTCTCTGGACCCACTTAGTCCTTTTTGCGAAGCATACTTGTATCGTGTAGAAGCACCCTTACTTCCCCTATAAACCAGTCAAATAAATATCATTAGTACAATAATCCCTTCAGAGACACAGGCGTTATGTTTGAATGTATGTATTTTCTATAATGTAATAATAGACCGTGGGGATGTTACTTTATAGTCCATTTTTAACTATCAACTTTCAACTTTGGTCTGGACTTTGAACTTTGGTCGTTTAAAAATAAGTATATTTACATATTATGACTGGTTCGTGATCCTGACTGCTATATCCGAAGTCCTAGGTTCGATTCCCATCCAGGATAAATAATTGTGTGATGAAAACGGCTATTCAATCTTTGAATGGGTATAATTTATCTATCATCATCATCAACAGCCTTTAATAGTCCACTGCTGGACATAGGCCTCACCTTGGAAAGGAGGTTCTGAGCCTACTATACTACGCTGGCCAGACGGGTTGGCATAGGGATTTTTTCAAGTTTTCCTTCTCTTTGCAGTGCTGTTGTCCTGCGTAGTTTGCTCCCTTAGTCGCTTCTTACGACACCCACGGGATAAATGAATTTATCTATAATACGTATGTATTTAGAAATATATAAGTACGTTTATAAGCAGTCTGGTAACCGTTGTTCAGACTCTGCCTAGTTTGGGATCAGACGGCCGTGTGTGGTGTAAAGTTATAATTAACATAAATATATTATTATTACACAATAATTCGATATCATATAGTGTATCACTAGGATCCCCTATTTCAATCCCCCAGGGGATTGAAAAACACTTGCTGTTCCCCCAGGGGACTCTCATGCAATCGTTTTTTCTTAAAAAATCCTTTACAGCATTGTTTCGATCCCCTGGGAATCCCCTGAAATACGGGATTCTAATGGAACAGGTAGAATTTTTATTGTTCAAAACGATATGTTGACACAAATGCTTCAAAAATATGTGTATGAATGTATGACTAGAGGGCTTTGGTGGGTGCATATGGTTTTTTGTTAGCTTCTGAGCAGTGATAACAATGCGTAGAGTGTTACTATAGAAGGTATATAAGATTTAATATTATTGGAACTGTTGCATGCGTCGGCGTCGTTGCAACTTTGTAGGCAGCCGTGGACATATCTGAAAAAAAAGTATTTCTAAAATGGCAACACTGGTTTCAATAGATTCTACTTTATATTGTACTAGCAACCCGCCTCGGCTACCCGGAGGTACCCTCTCTCTCTACCTACCATCCCCAGGTTTAAGGGGGAGGATCGTGGGAACCGTGGGAGCCGTGGGAGAACTATGCCTCGCACATATGTGCTGGCTCGACCGACCTTTCACCGAGTGTGTAAGGTTACACATAGGGAGCAGGAGGGTTGCAGGAGCACAACACCTCTTCCCCCTCTTTTTTCAGAATTCTGCGGTAGTCACTTACCATCAGGTGACCGTTCTGCTCGTTTTCCCTTTATCATAAAAAAGCTAGATATAAATAGTTATACACAAAACGATTCCACAAAGAACCTTCAATCTTCATTCAGACAGTATTCTTTCGAAAAGGTCCTATTGCCAAGACCAGAGAGGTCAAAAGAAAACTTAATCGACTGCACGGATTAGTGGTTCAAGCGGTCACCTCGCCGCTTCATACTGAGTGTTGTGGGTTCAAACCCCACATGGGACCACACTTTTTGTGATCTACAAATTGTTGTTCCGAGTCTAGGTGTTCTTTGTGTCCGTTTCTGTAATATTGTAAATACTCCCACGACTCAGGATATATTCCTAGTGGAGGAGTTGTCTTTTTTTAAATCTTCCTCTGAGCCTTTATCTGAAACTAGGTTGGGTCAACTTTAAATCTACTACGATGCGGCTGAACTGAACCAGCCACAACCCAAGTACTAGGGATATCGAAGTTCTGCAGAAAGACTGTGCTCCAAGTACCCTTAAAAATTGCCATAGTTGTTTATTTATTTTAAACTTAATGCACACATTGTACAAAGGCGGACTTAATGCCATTAGGCATTCTCTCCCAGTCAACCTTCAGGTGATGCAGAAATATGATGCGGTACGTGCAAAATAAAATATGATATTAACATACATAATTTAGGTCCAGAAACATACACAATATAAAAACACACCTGCATACATAAACCTACATAAATTTAATAAAATATATAAATACTCAGTCAGGTACTAGCGCTGTAACTGTTCCGCCAATTCACCCCAAAGAAGATCGCGCACTTTTCTCTTGAATTCAAGGCGATTTGTTGACATCCTGATTTCGGCAGGAAGGGCATTCCAGAAGAGAACTGACTGGACGTGGCTGAGATCGACGGCTTAACGTGCTCTCCGAGGCTCGCAGGGGTCTCAATGTGTTAAATATGGTCACTCATCCATAACATTACGGTTACCACAGCCACGACCTCCTCCAGTCTTTTTTTAAATAAAAAGAAAGAATTAGACCTAGACACTTACCTTTCATCATAGTAAAAGCGGCCGCAATGTGACATCCTTATAATTTCCGTATCCGTTGTGGCTGTCCCAGAGTCCAGACCACACCCACGGACGGTAATCGTCTCCCCAGTATCATCTGGAAACATAAAACCATCGTTCTAAGATTGTTTTCATCGAAAACATTAAGTTATATTACAACATCATCATCATCATCAACAGCCTTTACTAGTCCACTGCTGGACATAGGCCTCTCCTCAGAAAGGAGGTTTTGGCTTATTATACCACGCTGGCCAGACGGGTTGGTATAGGGTTTGTTTCAAGTTTTTCTTCTCTTTGCAGTGTTGTTGTTCTGCGTAGTTTACTCCCTTAGTCGGCTCTTACGACACACTCGGGATGAATAAGGGTGGTGACACCCTTAATCCGTCACCACACGGATAGTAGATAATATTACATAGTTGGCATATTTTAGCAAAAAATAAGTAGCAACAATCTATCTATGTAAGCTGAAGAATTTGTTTGTGTGTTCGTTCGTTTGTTTGTATGAACGGGTTAATCTCACTATTCATAATTTTTTAGTGTTGGATAGTCCATTTATCAAGGAAGCCTACAGGCTATGTTATGTTATGTTAGAAGTCTAGCATCAATGGAAAATATTGCAATAATGGGAAAACAATATTCCTTTTGAGAGATATAGACGAAATAGTGCAGACCAGCTAGTGTTTAATAAATAAAGTTCAATTTGATCTAAACAATGCCAATACAATAAGTATTTATTACTGTTTTCAGTACGTAGTTAATGGTCCTTGTTCGGTGTAATACATATACATAACTAGCTGACCCGCGCAACTTCGTCTGCGTCTCTCAATAGTAATAAATTTTCTCCGTTTTTGAAACATTCTTCATTGGTGCTCCGCTCCTATTGCTCTTAGCGTGATGATATATAGCCTATAGCCTTCCTCGATAAATGGGCTATCTAAGACTGAAAGAATTTTTGTAATCGGACCAGTAGTTGCTGAGATTAGCGCGTTCAAACAAACAAACAAACAAACTCTTCAGCTTTATAATATTAGTATAGATATGTATGTCTGACATTGTTATTCATCATTTTGTAAACATCATTCCCATTATCATTTTATCGTAATCTCATTTAAAACTCTGCAAACTTTCAACCCTCATCTTCTCATTCTTTTGGTGCCCCGCAATATGTTCGATGTAATACATATGTATAACCGAACACCTTAGTAAGCACTAAGCGAGTGACGCTATTAAGTACCTATTTAGAACACACGTTTACTTGCGCAGTGCACTTTGGGTGACCGCGATTCGGGTGCGTTTGTAGCAACATAACATTTTAATTAAACGTAACATTCAACTAAAATTTCTAGCATCTAAGAACATATTGTGAACTGGAGCAATATACGATTAGGGTGTAACAATTTAAAACATTACTTTTATTTAGCTAGCACTGCAATCCTCGCGCTACCCCGTAAAGTCCTCGTTAACCCACATACGCTTTAAAAAGGGACTGCACGGATGGCTTAAACCACTACGCCATCCATGGAATCAATCAATCAGGGTAACAAATTTACGTTGATATGTAAGTAATTTTATAAAAATAAAAGAACATCTGGTGTTAATATCGTTATTTAATGATTACTTACGAAAAACTCCAGCAATCTTAATGCACGATGTAGCAGGGAACAGTCCATCACGTCCCTTCCTCCCCCCCATACATGGAGACTCCAGCATTTGTAATGAATGGTTGTTATGGAAGGGGTCATCACACGCCGGGAACCGTCCATTCATTGACACACATTTGAAGCAGTCAATACTGTGAACTGAAAAGAGGAATATTGTTTTTTTATTATTAAAATATCTCATGAAGATACATTAATATTTTAATGGGGGATTAAGAATACGGAGTGTCACCACCCCTGTTCATCCCGTGGGTGTCGTGAGAGCCGGCTATTGGATCAAACTACGCAGGACCCCAAAGAAAAACTTGACACAAACCCTATGCCAACCCGTCTGGTCAACGTGGTATAGTAGGCCAAAACCTCCTTTCTTAGGAGAGGCTACCATTAAAGGGTGTTAATAAAAATATGTTCACTCTTTCGACTTGAATCCCCTGACTTAATCCCTCAGTGGATTGTACAACACTCACTATTCCACTTAGATCCTCTGTGCTGAGGACTCAGCAAGTTCTAATAAACAACGGCGTGAGGGTTCTATGGACAAAAAAAGGAACAAAGTTCCTATCGCTTTTTGGTGGACGTTTAGTGTCGGAAAAAGTATTCAATCTCAAATATCTTTATTTCATATTTTTTTTTATTGAAATCGTCTCTGGTGTAGACTCTAAAGTCATAGATCAACACGTAGGTACAATAGCAACAATATCTGTTTTATCAAATATTTAGCAAAATAAATATACCTATTCGTATCGAAAATCTGTTTTATGCCTGTGCCGATCTACAACCGCCGATTTCCAATGGGTTGAGCCTCATGAGAAGAAAGGGCAAACAAACTCACGGCCACTCTTTTCAATTAACAGATAACAATAGCATCATTAAATATATACAAGATTGTTTTGATGTGTGCCAGTATGTAAGTTCTAAGGACTAAAAGGTAAAAAGGAAATGTAGAAAAAACAAGATATAGAAAAAAGATGGAATAAAAAAGAAAGTAAAGTAAAATATAGAAAAATGGAAAATTAAATAAAATACATAGTAGCCCACATCACATTTCCACTATTAAAACACATTTTTCGGTCTCGCTTCAGTCCGCGCAGTGTATAACGCGCGATAAGGAACTATGTTCCAAAAATGTATTTCTTTTTTACCTTACAAAGCCTGTTATGTACATCATCACATCACATCAACAGCCTATACTAGTCCACTGCTGGACATAGGCCTCTCCTTAGAAAGGAGGTTTTGGCCTACTATACCACGCTGGCCAGACGGGTTGGTATAGGGTTTGTTTCAAGTTTTCCTTCTCTTTACAGTGCTGTTGTCCTGCTTAGTTTGCTCCCTTAGTCGGCTCTTACGACACCCACGGGATGAATTGGGGTGGTGACAATTTGTATTCTTAATCCGTCACCACACGGACCAGTTATGTACAGTAATATAAAAGATAGATGACTGCACAGATAGCATAGTAGTTTAAGCAGTTACCTCGCCGACAACACAGCACTGTATGAGTCATATAGTATGACCCATGACCCACAAATTGTTGATAGAACGAAGTTCCATATAGCGCCTTACACGCTCTAAGCGGCTGGGAGCGAGACCGAAAAATTTGTATCAAGCCTTTTTGCCGACACTTCTTGCGGAGGGTCCATAGACCCCTCACGCCGTTTTGTTCTTAGTCTGGGTGTTCTTTCTAGTGCACGAGTTGTCCTTTTAAAACAGAGAAAAGAAAAGATAGCCGAGGCTCAACTTAACACTTCCTCCCCCTCCCATGATCTGGGCGCGAAAAGGACGGCAACTTGGGTCTTTTGAGTTACAGATGTCCATGTGTCAATCGGCGGTACTCATTTTTCTCTTCAACGCTCTTAGCTTCCTTTTTTTTGATGAATTTGGTTGGAAAGTCCCTTTGGATCTCCAGCTCCTTGGGGATGTAGAAGCCAGGAGTATGTGGTGTTTCCACTAAAAACCACCCCGACGGCCGGACTCCGGCCGGACTACTCCGAGGAGGACCCCGGACCATGTTATTTCAGGTCCCCCCGGATCGACGCTAAATCTTCGATCGAATTTTTTGTATTTGTTTCGATAATTCGAGAATGGCTTGGATTTACGATTCGGTCTACTACAAAATGATTTTTTTGTTAATTTTTTAATTATAAGTTGTTGCGTCACAGGACAACGTCTGTCGGTTCACATGGCCGACAAAAAAAAAATGTTTCTAATAACTTCACACATCTCACACACGGCCGTCTGGTCCCAAACTAGGCAGAGCCTGTACTATGGTAGCCAGACTGCTGATAAAAATACTTGTGTATTTCTAAATACGTACAAATCATAGTTAAATTACACACAGACTTACATATATCACACAATTATTTTCTTGGGTGGGAATCGAACCCACGTCCTCTGACTTGGCAGTTAAGATAACTATGCCAACAGGACCATCAAATGCTGATGGAATGATTGCACTCTCTGCACTCATCAACAGCCTTCAATAGTCCACTGCTGGACATAGGCCTCTCCTTAGAAAGGAGGTTTTAGCCTACTACACCACGTTGGCGAGACGGCTGCACTACTCACAGAAAAAGACTCAGTTCAAAAGAAACTGTCGAATATGCAAAATAACTAGGTACAGATTGTAAAATGAGTACTGACCTGTTTTTATCCAAAACAATGTAAAAACAGCAGTGAAAATTAAACTGTTTCTGCCACAGTTGGCAATCATCTCCATTCCTCGATTCTGAAAAAAAAAACGTAACATTATTTTTGATTAAGGCTTAACAAGGAAATATCTTGACACTACCTTTTGCCAGCGACTCCGCCCGCGTATATGTTAAGAATCAAACGATTTCTATACCAAATTTGATATAAATCGGTTCAGCGGTTAAAGCGTAAAGAGGTAACAGACAAACAGACACACTTTCGCATTTCTAATATTAGGGGAGAGTAACCAATATTCAATCGGCGCTTAAATTGGACCAACTCTGTATTTCTACCAAAATGGCACTATTTTTTACACTAGCAACACAAAATGGAACGCCCGCAGCGCCACTAATACTCCGCCATTTTTTGTGCCAATATCCTATACCAAATAGTGCCTCTCCCCTATTACTGGTTACTCTCCCCTATTATGGACACATATATTTGTGTGAATGGTTGACTATATTATTTATGCTAATTTAATAATAATATCCATTGCTTCTTTAAAGTATAGTTCATATTAGCTTATGACTATTATTTTTTTGTTATTGCATAGGCCGATTTACATCCGTCACTCATTAAAAGGCTGGTTGAAAACCAGCGCTTGACATTTGTCAAGCAGGCGCTGAACCAGGTCCTATTCGACTGGCACGTAAGGTACCTGCACGTAAAACTGTATTTTCGCTTAAGTCTAGTATTAAGTTGCCCTTATATTGTTAGTGTGTTCTTACGTCCACGAATAAATTGTTTTTCTTTCTACATATATATATGTTTACACTCACATCTAA
Organism: Arctia plantaginis; assembly: GCA_902825455.1. NCBI lineage: Eukaryota > Metazoa > Arthropoda > Insecta > Lepidoptera > Erebidae > Arctia > Arctia plantaginis. The sequence continues at coordinate 2,523,159 of CADEBD010000289.1, read as the reverse complement.
TAACTAGAAAGGCAGGGGCAGGGGCGTTGAATACACACACCCCACACTTTGCCAACTATAATTTGGTCCCACTGACGTAATAACAAACCGGGCATAGACAAAAGGCAAATTTAAAAGATCCTATATAGGGTTTAATTTGTCAGACAAAAATGACTAGTTCATTTTTTTTCAACGTAAATACACATAGTTATACGCTCACGCAGTAGTCGCCATTCCCGTTTATTAATTTAGTTGCCTTAGGGCTTAATGTGAGTTTTTTTTACACCTACTCGCTCGTCACGGAAACGACGTTTGGCGGTTCGGCGTTGTTATTGACCCGCGCTAAAATCTTCACCAATCCCAACGCCAAACGGTATTAGTCCGAACAGTTCCTCGGAGCACTCTCCATAATATATACAACTAGCTGAGAACCGCGGTGTTACCCGCGTTTGTTTGTTATAACCGCGGGCAACGCCGCGGGGCGAAACTAGTCTAAAAAATAGTAGCCTAGGTTACTCCTTATGTCATCAGCTATCTGCCAGTGAAAGTCCCGTCGAAATCGGTCCAGCCGTTCCAGAACAAACAGACAGACAGACAAAAATTGTAAAAAATGTTATTTTTTACATTTTTTTTGGATTCGATCCAGAGGGAGAAACTGGTACTGTGGTGCCCCTGCATAGAGATGAGAGCAGTATTCCATATGTTATTTTGTATTTGCACTATATTTGTTTAAAAACGAATACAAACTAATTACTTCATGTATTAATATCTAGATAAATTCGTAAAAGTATAATTTAACTATTCCCAGAGGCAATTGCGCTCATGTTGGCTCCGTTTTCATGCCACGTGAATGTTAGCTTACTATAGCCAGCGTTTTTCAATGAAATCATAAACAGAAACGTTCAGGAGTCTAAATATAGCTCACAACAGACTGTTTTATTGCTGTAAGAGTACTGGTGTACGCGTACAATATGTTTTATTTCTTTTATGATGTAGGTATACATCCATACTAATATCTATACTAATATTATAAAGCTGAAGAGTTTGTTTGTTTGTTCATCTCAGGAACTACTGGTCCGATTTGAAAAATTCTTTCAGTGTTAGATAGCCCATTTATCGAGGAAGGCTATAGGCTATATATCATCACGCTAAGACCAATAGGAGCGGAGCACCAATGAAGAATGTTTCAAAAACGTAGAAAATTTATTACTATTGAGAGACGCAGACGAAGTTGCGCGGGTCAGCTGGTAATATTATAAAAGCGAAAATGTGTCTGTCTGTATATCTGTCTGCTACATGTTCACGCTTCAATCGCTTACCGATTTAGATGAAATTTGGTATAGATATAGTTTGAGTCCCGGGAAAGGACATAGGATAGTTTTTATCCCAGAAATCAACCTTTGAGGGGATGAAAAGGGGGATGGAAGTTTGTATGAGGAATCAATAACGGCTGAACAGATTTAGATGAAATTTGGTATGGATATAGTTTAAGTTTTTGGGAAGGACTTAGGTTACCAGAATAACCGACATACACACGGGCGGAGCCGCGGGTAAAGCTAGCATATAATATATTTGGATAACGGCATTAGGGTTCATCATCAACAGCCTTTACTAGTCCACTGCTGGACATAGGCCTCTCCTTAGGAAGGAGGTTTATTGAATCTTAACTATCGTTACATTAGGTTATTAGTTAATATTAAGCGAAAGAGTTTGTTTGTTTATTTGATTGATATTGTTTATTTGCGCAAATATGAAGAACTATTGGTTCGAATTGAAATATTCTTCAGATTCTGATTAAATTATATGTGGATTGGCGCTCAATTCGAAATTCAAATAAACTTTATTCAGAACCATCATCATTCAGCGACCATCAGCGAGACCTACGCGTCAAGGCACTACCGAAAAGTTAGAAAGCTATCACGTGAGCAGGCAATATCTAGTCCATGGTATATCTATTAACGTTATTGCTAATAACATTAATTACTATCTATGGTATATAGAGGCTTTGGACTATGCGTCGTCAATAGATCGAGTTACAAATACGCGACCTCGACCTCAGCTATTTTTTTACAACTCCCCAATCCACCCGTATAACAAACATTCTATCAATTTTATTGGTTAGTGGCCCTGACTGCTAAGCTGGTAGTGGGTTCGATTCCCACCCAGTATTATTGATTGTGTGATGAGCCCGATCGTTTGTTCTGTGACTGGGTGTAATTTATCCATAACTAGCTGACCTGAACTTCGTCTGCGTCTCTCAATAGTAATAAATTTTCTCCGTTTTTGAAACATTCTTCATTGGTGCTCCGCTCCTATTGGTCTTAGCGTGATGATATATAGCCTATAGCCTTCCTCGATAAATGGGCTATCTAACACTGAAAGAATTTTTTAAATCGGACCAGTAGTTCCTGAGATTAGCGCGTTCAAACAAACAAACAAACAAACTCTTCAGCTTTATAATATTAGTATAGATATGTATGTATTTAGGAATATATAAGTATGTTTATTAGCAGTCTGAAGGCCAGTTCTCTTAATAAAAGTTCGGTCTCCAGTTCTGATCAACTCTTGATCTCGCAAATGTCATTAAAGGTCCTGGAGATCGAATCCTTCCTTGAGCTATCCATTTTTATAGCTTACGTTATTATAATAATTAATATAATATAATAATTAATTTCGTCGAGCCACGACGAAATATTGAAAACAGTGGGAAATAACTGGATGGAAGTAGCAATAGGTAGAGATAAGTGGAGAAAATTGGAGGAGGCCTTTACTCTGTAGAGAGGTCCTTAATAATAATTATTTGTTTTGCATGTAATAATATTTGTAGTTTTGTTCATGTAATGATTTTTTTTGTATTTTATTAATTTTAATTCGAGTTGCTATTTTATTATTGTTATTTTTAAATTCTTATTTATTTTAATCTTAATTTTTCTATTTTAATTTCTCGAATTGTAATACCAAATTATGTAAGTTTTATTAAGGAATAAACAAGGCTTTATTATTATTTATTATTATAAAATTGACCGGTCTAATATGTAGGACTGTTTTCAATACTGATACAATTCGTGTAGCGTGTAAAGGAACTCTTTATCACATTTATTGACTCTGAACTTAACTAATTCAAACCTAATTGACGACTGGATGGCGTAGCGGTTTGTGTAACGGACTGCTATTCCAAAGGTCGCGGGTTCGATTCCCGCTCAAGTCAAACATTTGTGTGCATGAACATTTGATGTTTGATTTGGTCTGGGTGTCTCTATGTATAATATGTATGTATTTACAAAAAAAAAAAGTATATATTATGTATTTATATCAGTTGTCTAGTACCCATAGTACAAGCTCTGCTTAGTTTGGGACTAGATGGCGTTGTGTGTATGTGGTAGAATATTATTATTATATTATTATTATTATTAATTAGAAATCGGACGAGGGTCGAAAATTAAATTTTTATATCATTGATCATTTTATTATTTAATGTTTAAAGGTTTAGATTAGGTACTAGCTTGTGCCCGCGACTTCGTTCGCGTGAAATTTGAAAAACGCTACCTCAGTGGGTTCGATTCCTGGACCGGGCAAAATTTTTATAGTGTTTTTCTGAGAGAAAAGAGATTTGAACTGGTTTTTAGGCATAGGTATCGTACAAATAATCGTATGAGAATGAAAAAAACCTAGTATTTTGACATTACAAATTTTATTTATTAGCATGATACCTATGCCTAAAAACCTGTTTAAATATTTTTCGTCTGTCTGTCTGTTTGTACCGGATAATCTTTAAAACGGCTACACCGAATTCGATAATATTTTACTACCAGTAGCTGTCTATATAAGGAGTAATATATATATATATAAGAACAGACTATAGCAACTGTTTTTTTTTTTCATAGCTATTACCAAGATTAAACAAAAAAAGCAAGCAAAAAAATCGATCAGATATTTTTTTAATGTACCTACAAATAAGCAAAGACAAAACATTGATAACGATTGTTTTGTCTATATACAGCTTTTTTTTTATTGCAATTGACGTGTTTTAGTTAGTAAAAAATACCCGGTACCCGCGATTTCGTTTGCGTGGAATTTGAAAAGCGCTCCCTTAGTGGGTTCGATTCCCGGACCGGGCAAAGGTTTTTCCTAAAAGCCTAAGTTACTCCTTATTTAGACAGGGACCTGGTATTAAAATATTATTAAAATCGTCGTTTTAAAGATTATTCGATACAAACAGACAGACAGATAAAAAATATTTAAACTGTTTTTTAGGCATAGTTATCGTGCAAATAACCGTGTGAGCATGAAAATCGCTTAGTATGTTGACATTACAAACAGACACTTCAATTTTATTTATTTATACAGATAGGCAACGATAATACAGTGCAGTACGCTTTTAGTCACAGTTTTTTTTACATCATTTCGTTTTTTATGTAGATATTTACGAGTGTTAACGTTTGAATAAAAAAATAATTTTACACATCAAAAGTTTTTGAAACATAGTTTACCTCAGGGCTTAAATTGCACGAGTGTATAAGAGCGAGAAAAAAACGAATGGAAATAGGCGATCAACAATATTCAACCATTTCAACCAGCTCTAATTTCAACCATTAACCTAAAGCTAAGGAAAATAATGTAAAAAGGTACTTAACACATAATTAATTGCATTACTACTTTAGCTTCCTAAAGAATTATAAAATACTTTTTTTATTTTATAAGGGGGCAAACGAGCAGATGGTAAGCGTAAGCGTAAGTAAGGGTCACCTGATGGTAAGTAACTACCGCAGCCATGGGCACCTGCAACTCAAAAGTCACAAGTGCGTTGCTGCCCTTGCCCCAGTCCCAGTCCCTCCCGCTCGAGTCAGCGGGAGGGGGATTTGGGCTCCGGTAACCTCGCTCACACAAAGAATTGCTTAACTCGGTTTTCTGTGAGCCCGTGGTATCACTCCGGTTGAGCCGGCCCATTCGTGCCGACGCATGGCTCTCCCACGATTACACTTACAAATACTTTTTGATTCCCTTTATTGTGTACCTAATTATGCATATTTTTCCTAAGATTGGGCCAGTGGTCTACATAAAACCATAATATGACCCAAATTATTCGTAAACAGAATACGTAGGTCGTACAATCATCTGTTATTTTTGCATAATTACTAATAGATATATTAATAAATTAAATCTATACTTACATAAATCACTTCTTATTGTATGAAGTAACTATATTTGATCAATAATCACTAAACATTATAACTAAGCGTGCAAACATCTACATATCCTCAAATACGAGACATAGCTTTTAAATTCAGTACTCTTTCTTCATAGACCAACCACAAATACAAATATAATAAGTTTAATTATTGTATCTGATATAAATATTTTAAATTTAACACGAAATGTGTATCCGCTCAGCACTACAACTTTATCGACTGAATTCTGTGACTGAATTTGATACTGTGTTGCCAATACGTAAATTATGATTACCCTAAAAGTTGTAGTAAAAAAAATATGAAATAAACTGTGGGAAAAACTTGTAAAAAAATGTAGTGATAAGTTTTTTATGTTATAAGTGGGCAAACAGGCAACGGGTCACCTGATGGTAAGTGACTATTGCCACCCACGGACATCTTCAATTCAAGAGTCACTAGTGCTTTACCCTTTGGTCAGTCCCTCCCTTTAGAGTAAGGGTGACTCTAGAGGGAGGTGAAAAGTAACTAAAAATTTGCCTAGCAGCGATTTTCTGTCAGGCCGTGGAATCACTCCAATCGAGCTGGCTTATTTTTGTTGAAGCAGGGCTCTCCCACGGTCCACTAAAAATAAACTAAATTAATTGTAAAACAAAAAAGATTTTATTTACTTAAAACAGGCAGCATAAGGTATTTTACTGTATGTGCAACAAAAGGCATTAACCACAGATTATTACGTTCTATAAATCAATAGTAGCCACAACAGTGTCGTTGAGATTTGATAAATTGACGGCCAGAGGGCGTAGTGGTTTGTGTAACGGGCTGCTACGCCAATCGTCACGGGTTTGATACTCACTCTAGTCAAACATTTGTGTGTATGACATAGATATATATTTGTGACATAAAACTGTTGTAACATATCAGGATCAACAGGTGAATGATCACACAGTGTCGTCCCATGCGGGGATCAGACCCACAACACTCAGCGTAGTAGTAAGTGGCGTGGCGACGGCTTAAACCACTACGCCATGTAGTGCAGTCAGATGCAATATGTATCAGTTGTCTAGTACCCATAGTACGAGCTCTGCTTAGTTGAGACTAGATGGCGTTGTGTGAATGTGTCAGTATATTATATTACAGTATTAACTGTGGCAAAACACAGCATCAAACTTACAAATTGTTGTGATTTGTAGGTTCCATACTGTTAAAAAATTTGTGGAATTAAAACAACTGTAAAATACTATGATTTAATTAAAACACATTCAAATTTACATACATTTACAATTATTTTTAGATCTGAGTACATTGATAAAATTTTAAATGGTTCATATAATTTTAATACTGAATTTTCAACAATCGTAGTGTTCACATTTTTCTTATTAATTAAAATTACAAACTTTTTATTTTCCATGTCAATAACACTTAACAAATAACAGCCATATTGGAACTCAAATGTTTGAATATGGAACACTTTATGTTCTTCTTTTGGTATAATAAAATTTGAATTGCTTGCTAAGAATCTCTCATGTTGCCATAGAGAAATATGTGCATTTTGTTTTTTGACTAGTGCATTCAAACGAAATCCTAATCCACCTTTTTTGTACTTTACTTTTTTAATATTGCCATCAAAATTGGATGTATCGGAGTTAGTTACACTTTCAAATTTTACAGACTGTAAGTTGGTTACTGTTTGAGTTTTACAGCTTAAAATATCAATATCTTCGTTCTTGGAACAATCACTAGGAGTAGTATCTGTGGTACTTATATTCTGAGAAGTGTGTTCTTGACTGAAATGGCTGTCAAAAAAATTTTTAACCTTTACCATTAATTTTGATTTTAATAATGAATTATTATCATTCAAAGTTGTTGTAGATTTTGTTTCTGATTCTGATTCATTCTTTATTTTTTTTAATTCAGTCTGATCCTCTTTAATTTCGCTGTCTAATTTGGTATTAATTTCATTATTTAGCTTTAATTTTTTTAACTCGTCATCTTTATGGTAACTTTCCTTGTCATAACACAACTTTTTTTTTTACTCTGCCTGAAATGTTAAGCGATGTAGTTTTAAGATTTAATACAGGACTCTTCGAACATATCCTTTTTGTTGACAATACAGGTGATTTTGCTTCCGGATCTCGATTAGGCGGGAAACTACTTATTGTCAAAACAGGAGACATAACACTTGTCACGCGTCTAGACTTTAAAATAGGCGATTTTTCGGTACCTACACAGCTATCCTCGTTTTTACAAGAATCTATAAAAGTAATGTCCAAATTGGATATATTCTTCAGCACATTTTTCTTGCGTTTACGCTTGCGGTTTCGTCTTCTGTCTTCATTAACATTGTTATTTAAAATGGTACTTTCAGGTTCACTGGATGATGTTGAAGACCACTTGATATCCTCAGAATGCTCTTGTGAATTAAGTAATCGAAATTTCTCGCGAAATAAGTTTTCGTTTTGTTTGTTCATATTGTCAAAACAAACCTAACAAATTATCCACTATGACAGCTTTATTTTTATTTTATCAATCTGTCAAATCTGTAGGCACGTCAACATCGATCAACCGATCTGGTAAATAATCGATTAAAAAGTATTAGTATTATTAAATCTACATTACAGTTATGAAAAGAAGACAATACGAAAACCCTAATGCAAAAAGGTTTAATGAAAAGATGCATAGCTTAAATTCACTTAGTCTTTACAGTTCTCCATTAGACTAGAATACACAAGTAGTAGCATAAGAGAAATATTTTTTTTCAAATGTGTAATCTTCGATCAACAATATAACTAGATTAAAGGTGACAACTCGAAAAAGAGCCCGAGAAATACGAGCACAAAATATTTTTGTGGTCTTACTTCCGACAGTATCGTCCAACATCAGTAACGAACCGTTAAAATGCACCTGTGTACGTTTTAAAACTGTGAAAACTGTGGCTACTCCCATATACAAAGAAATAGAAACATACTCCATCGCCCTCTATCGAAGACACACCGAACTACGGATTAACTACTAATCCAGTATCGCGATATGAAGAATTCTCTCGCCGATTAGCACATGTACAACTCCCCAACATGAACCGTTGCACTGCGGCCCGCCAAGCATGATCACCTCGCCTGGTCGGAGGATCTTCCCTTAGTGTTGGAGGGACATGACAACCGATCCTCTACAAAAACCACTACTGTATCAGTCAGAGCTTCCAAAAATTGGTGGAGAGGAAGAACGTTTTCATCCCTCTCCGGGTAGCCATACCTACTACCTAGTTTTCAGTAAAGAAGTAGAGAGAGAGAAGAAGAAGTAGGCATTTAAGCAACGAACTGTCATACGTACTACAAACGTATTCTTTTTTATGTGTGTGTATTATTGACATAAAGGCAAGTAAAAGTAAATTTTGAATTAAAACGGACGAATTTATTTTATTTGCTGTACTTACTCATAGATGTTTTAGTTTAGAATTATAAACTTTAATTCTTCACTTAAATAATTCTTAAAAATAAATATGAATTTATTTGATTTAGAGCGAAAAGAAAGAACACATAGATAATGAAAAAACATTTATTTGTAATGAAGACGAAGTCTGGTTAGCAAGTCCTTGGATAATATACGATTTGTAAAATAAATTGATTAATCTTTACCTTGTCAACAATTAAAATGTAACAACACTAAAATTAAAATCATAGAATGTAACTATTTATGAAATCTGGCAAAAATAAAGAATCACGTGATCGTTTAAATCTGTTTAAATTATTTGTAGACCTATAAACGGAGATATGACCCATTACATTAATTTAACTCAATAGTTTCCATTTTTACTTACATAAAACTTGTTTAAATTAAAATAGAGTCGTACGTAGTTGCGTTCCCTCGTTACAGAACGTCAGTTTCACCTGTCAAAATGCACTTCTTAGATTGTATAGACTACAAAGTATTAATAACACGGCAAACATATCACAGCAATACTTAAATAAATAAATTATTAAAAAGTTATTCACTCTGAATTATTTTCAAAATAAAAATTACATTGGAAATAGGTTAACGAAAATTTGTGAAATAAAAATTTACATTTACTACACAATTAAAGTATCGGTTGTACATATAATATTATATTGATATTTTGGAAAGAAATTTATGATTTTTTTTTGCCAAACGACAAAAGTACTAGAAGTACCTACCTACCTATGGCAACACTGCTACTTGTGTTAGGGCCCGTCCGCAAAGTGCTATTTCAAAACGCGTTTTTTTCGCAAAATTCTGTGACTCATGGGATCTGTATAGGACTATCCGTACTGGAGGTGAAATATTGACGTGCGGACGGGCCCTTAGTGCTATATCCAGCAGCCAGCAATTTTGCTGTTAGTAGGGCCCGTCCGCATCCGCACAGTGATATTTCAAGCGAAGTTTTTATTTTCACGGAAATAACCGTATCAAATGCGTTCAATTGCGATAGTCCTATACAGATCCCATGAGTCATAGAATTTTGCAAAAAAAAACGCGCGCCAACGGCGGTAAAATATCGTTATGCGGACGGGCCTCTAATGTTTACGACACTTTCAACGAAACTTATGAAATGATCGAGAATGTGAATCTGGTGAATCACAGTGAATCATCTTTAAGATGGAGTTTTTCAACATTAACGCTGCGGTTTTTATAAAATGCATAATTGTCTTGTGACGTCACTTAACCAGTTTTTTTACAGCACCTAGATTATTTGCCCAGTTTCGGATTTTAGGATTCATCAATATGAAGTGCTAAACATACCTAGGACAATTTAAAATGGATTTAATTTGATATTTTCTTGTATTAAGTGAATAGTAACGTTTGTTTTACTGACAGGATTACTGTAAGTTATCCATATCGTTTCTTTCTATCAATAATACTTTATTTTTGTTGAACCATGCCTTTTTGTTTTTTTTTTTAAATATTAAACAATACCATATTGTTCATACGTTCGTTAATCCTAAAGTTAAGCTAAATGCCTGTAATTTGTATTGGAACAAGTATTCAAGAATTGTTTTTTATGTCATTTAATAGGTACAGAAACACAGCAAATTAAAAATTACAGATGTCACTTTGATTAATAAATAATTATGGTATAGAAACTTTTTTGAGTGATGTTTTCTTATGTTTTTTTATGGCCTAAAACCTACAGTAATCTGTGTGTTTGAACATTTACTTTTAAAATAAGTCTCTGCATCAAACAAAATGTTAAAGAGCCACCAAATTAGTTTGATCAACGAATAGTTTTCCCAAGTTGGGTATTCCATGTGTACATTGTTTGTATGAAGTCCCTCACATCAGTAGATACATTAATAAAGAGAAACATAGGCTGACCCAATACTTTATACATTCTTTGCCCTGCCTGTTGGTCCAGTGTTGAGTTACCCTGACTACTAGTAGACTACTAGAGTATAGATATATGCAAGTACCTGATCTTTACTAATTCTCAAATATAATATTTCTCCTATATAAATTATATCCAATACATCTTAATAATAATAATAGCTTCACACATGTTAGTCAGAGTACATACTTGAGTAATAGCTCACAAAAATGACTGGATAAACCACCTGGAGTTGACCGCTTAAACCACCAGTTTAAGAGGTCACCTCCCTGCTTCCTACTGTTCTGGGTGTTGGTGGTTTGATCCCCACATGGGACAACACTTTGTGTTATCTACAAATTGTTGATCTGAGTGGGTGTTCTTTGTGTTCGTTTCATTAATGTAACTAAAGTACCCCACATCACAGAATATATGTGTGGCGACTCCCACATACAAAGAAACATAAACATACTGCAGCGCCATCTAATGAAGACACCGAACTACTGAGTAACTACTGAAAATAAGAATTGCTAATCCTGTATCGTGATATAAAGAATTCTCTCGCCGATTAGCATATATACAACTTCCCAACATTAACCGTTGGGCCGCGGCCCTCCATGCATGATCACCTCGCCTGGTCGGAGGATCCTCCCTTTGTGTTGGAGGGACATGACACCCGTTCCTCCACATATGTATTCTTAGTTCAGGAGTTGTCTTAAAAAAAGAAAAATAGATATATCAAAATACAGAGATTTTTTTTACATCAATTAGCATAAATACAACTTTCCAACATCAACAGCTGCCAGCCAGCCAACCTTTGGGAGGTGTAGAAATCTAGTTAAGTAGCACTGAGTTTACTTTAGTTTAGTTGTAATCAGTAGTCATAAAGGATTTTTTTTACTGGAAATACGAAAACTACCATATAAAATTAAACACATACATATAAATACACAAATACATATATTATTATTAGGGTATTGTGGATGAGCAGCAAACTTGCTGATGTGTCCACTTCACTGCACTGGAGTAAGTTTGTGATGTGAGAGTTTCTGTGTACATGATTAAACGGTTGTTTAGTCCAATGGGTTGTGCTTTTCTAACCATATATCTAGTTGGCACTTAAAACTGTTCACTGACTTTACGGTCACAACATTTTCTGGAAGCTTGTTCCATATCGCAACAACACAATTGTTCAAAGTGTGATAGGCTACCAGCGACTGTGAGTGTGAGTGATCTATAATAAATATACTTACACTGTAAATGTACGGTTACTGGATATTGTAACATACAATTTAATGGACTAAGCGTATCATCATAGCCTATCGCAGTCCACTGCTGGACATAGGTCTCTCCCATACAAACTAACTTAGCGTTAAATATTAGTAGCTAACGCTAAGTTAGTTTGTCTGATGAAGAGAGATATATACGCTTAGGCCTATTTTAAATATTACAGTACTATCTGTATACATACCGTGTGTGTCGTAAGAGCTGACTAATGGAGCAAACTATGCAGGACAACAGCACTGCAAAGAGTAACATAAACTTGATACAAACCCTATACCCACCCATCTGGCCAGCGTAGTATAGTAGGCCAAAAGCTCCTTTCTAAGGAAAGACCTATGTCCAGCAGTAGACCATTAAAGACTGTTGATGATGATGCTTACAGTACTATTATTTCTTGACATGTATGTTCACATCCTGTTTTGTGAACTACATTTTTTTAACAAATTTGGACCGTCTTTTAGAATATTTCTTTTTTTTCGGACAAATGACACAACGCCGTCTAGTTTCAAACTAAACTGAGCTTACTGATAGCTCGATTAGATTAGATTGACTGATAGAATACTTATGTACTTTTCTTTGTAAATACATACATAGAAAACACCCAAACTCCAAAACAAATATGTGCAGATTATAGAAACATTTGGTCCGACCCGGGAATCGAACCCGAGACCTCAGCACAGCAGTCGCATAGGGGGTGACACTAGACTAGGCCTGGGCGTGGCTAGCAAGCTGGTCGCCCGCGGGACTCACTCGTTCGGGCTCGACCTCGTTAACCACGTCCCCCGCCCCCTACTGGCCTGCTTGGTAGTTCCAGGTTGTCACCCGGAACTTTTATTACTATACGTATGGTGACGACCATACGTATAGTAATAAAATATTACTTACTTGAACCCAATTGTCCAGAGTGTGGAGAGACTTGTAATATGTCAAAAAGGTCTCCTACTACAGACAGCAGTCTCTCACATAGATAATCTATAATTGTACTAATTACTAGATCTATTAGTTTAATTACTATCTATGTATCAGTCTACGCATGAGACGCACTTGTGAGAGAACAAAAAATTAGGTTATTATTATTATTAATAAAATATCTTGATCCGAGCCTTTTCCCAAACTATTTTCGGGTAGCCTTTCAGTTTAATATTTTGACTGCATGGGTGGCGTAGTGGTTTAAGCGGTCGCCACGCCGCTTACTACTACGCTAAGTGTTGTGGGTCCGATCCCCACATAGGACGACATTTTGTGCGATCCACAAATTGTTGTTCAGAGTCTGGGTGTTCTTTCTGTCCGTTTCATGTATGTTTGTAAAGTCTCCCGCGACACAGGATATAATTATTCCTAATGCGGGAGTTGTCTTTCCTTAAAAAAAGAAAAAGAATACTGAACTTCGATTTTTTACGCGGAGCGACTGCCATCAGACCTTCATAAGCAAAATCGAAGTTCTGTAGAAAGACAGGACGGCTTTTTTAGGGCTCCAAATACCCGTAATGATTGCCACTGATATTCGTACGGCAATCGGGACCGACGGCTTAACGTGCTCTGCGATGCACGGATGGGTCTCAAAGTGTTAAGAATGGTCACCCATCTATAGACTGACCTGGCTGTGATTGATCATCTTTGCAATTTACTAACCTAATCGGTTGCCACTTTTTGCCACGAGCCGCTTATAAATAAATTTGTTCTTTAAAAATATAAATCTAGAAACATACTTTCTTGCACTGTCTTGCCGTTCTTCCACTAACCTTGTAACTCTCTAGAAGTAGAAAGAAACTCTCTAGAAATAGAAAGAAATAATAAAATTTCCAAGTATAAATGTGCAGTCGAACAAACTACTATTACTAGCTACATGTTCATACTTTATTAATATAATTTGTTATTAAAATTTTATCATTCTGTTACAGACCGTCTCAAGCAGTACATGCTCAACCAATCAAAGTTGATAAAAATCAAGTAAAAATGTATAAAAAACGCTCAGGTACTTCAGGGATAAGCGGACAGCTGTACGAAATGAATTTAATAAGTTATACATTATTCGGATTGCTTCACAACATGAATATTGAAGAATTTCATCTTGCATCGAATTTAGACGAGATCGGGGCATTTGATGACGTCTGTTTCAAAGTAAAAATAAAAGCACTCGACAAAGCGCTCTTAGTTTTCATCCAATCTAAACACAAGGAAGGCGATGATAAATTAGACTTTGACGTAAGTAAATACTTCCCGGACAGTTATTCACAAGTTATTCAAAAATTTTATACCAGTGCAAAATCAAAAAGCAAAGATAAGTTATTTACTGGCAAATTTGATGATCACGAGTGTATTTTTATTCTGTACACCAACGCAAAATATAAAAATGATTCAGGTATTGAATGGACAAGCGACTATGCTGGAGTATTGAATGATTTGATTGCTACTGGTAAAAATGGTTCTCAGTTGATAAGAAATGACAAAATTATAGAGGAATCCGCAGAAACTATTTCAAAAGAAGAGATTAATACCCTGGCCATACGGTTTGCAAAGTTCTTCAATGAAAACAGCAACCAATCAATGAATATAATGCTTGATGATTATATTTTAAGGTATCATGTTCTATTAGCAAGTAAAGTTATAGACGTTTCAGAAATTCAATGTGAAACTCTAAAAACAGATTCAAAATTTCGTATTTTGACATTTCGGCCGGAATTTTTCGACACAAGCGATAAATACCTCGTGTTATTGAAGAAATCTCTTTGCAGAGTAGTATTGAAGAATCAAATAAATACAAAAGTTAAGTCCAAAACTGAAGATGAATCAGTAGATGAGCCATTAAAAGCTTTCTTCTTCAATCCTTGTTCAAATACATTAAGCTCTGTGCTGGGGACTTGTATTGAATATAAAAACGGTAAATTAGAATTTATTTATCGTAAAAATCAGAGACTGCCGAATGATATTGAAAAATTGAAACAAATTTATCTACCTCAATCCATCATAGAGGAAGCGGAAACCATTGCTGCAAGAAAAATGTTATTGTCCCTCAAACTAAAAGTTCCAAGCACATTTGGCAACAGAGATTTAGTGATAAGTGAAAGAAGGGTGGATCATTTAACTAAAAACATCATTAATTTATGCCAGAAATCTAAAGCCAATAACTGTTACAATATTGTAACGCTTGATGACACTATAGAAGACGGACTGCTACGTTTGAATGGTGGCTTAGCCGGAGCAGTAGGCAATTTGTTAGTTTACGATCAAACTACAAATCTACTTAAACTGACAGATAATTTAACATCACAACAGACTGGAGCTAAGCTTGTACTAGACAAATTAAAAACTAATCTCAATAACTGGCATGAATACAGATTTGAGATAAAAGCAAACGTACCATTCCCGAAACTTTCGTTTGACAGCCGAGACACAGCAAAGGAGATTTTATGCAGAGTAGTTATCTATGCTCAACAAAGTAATCATAAAGGAGTACAAGAATTATTGAGGAACAAAATTCAAGAGTATCACAGTACCACCAATCCGGATGATATTCAAGTTGATCCTGACTTGATGTTTCAGAGTTACCGTAACGAAATACTGAAGTGGTGGTTGTTGTCAGAAAAAGGCCCTTATTTAACGAAAGACAGTGATATATACCAACGAGCAATAAAAAATATAGTCATTGAGCCGCGGATTACTTCCTTGCAAATCACCTTTTATATGACTAAAATGAAAAATATCGAGTATACGATAGATTCATTACAATCGTTAAATCCCCTTCTGGAAAACACAGATGAGAATGGAAAAAACAAATTGGATTTAACATCTGTTGTTGTTACAGATGTGACAACTCTGACAGCTATAAAAGTTATTCAATATTTGAGAAAAGTAGAACTCAATAACTATGTGGTTTTGGATCTAGAATCCATTGTTAAACTGTCTATTGATGATTTTTATGAAATGAAAACAGAATTGAAAAATACTAAAAAAATACTTATTATTTTATGCAATGTCTTACTAAAAGATAATACTTTCTCTGACAAATATGTTGAAGACGTTTCAAAACTAGTAGAACAAAAACAAAAAATTATTGTCGTAAATCAAGAGTATGTCGATGTGATGAAGAAATTATTTATTTCTGATATAAAATTAGAAGAGAACATAGAGAAACCTGATACTAAAATAATTTATGAGAAAAATAAGTTAATTGATTTGAATAAAGAATCACAAAAGATTATAACAGAAAATTGTAAAATATTGTTTGAAGGACAACTTATTAATTTAGATTTATTTATTGATGATGTATCTGTTGCGTTTATAGAAGGTAATGTGTTAAATAAAATTATACAAAACGAACCTATCGAAATAGGCGAATCACTCAATGATGATAACTACGCAAAAATTAAAGATTTATACCAAGATAGAAGAGTGGAATATGTTAAAAGTCAATTATATTTAGGTAGAATTTCTATTTCAACGGTGGAGCAGGAAGACTTTAAAAATACTTACTCTACGAACAATATTCTACTAAATCTATGTAGTTATTTTTTAAACAAAACAGAAAGGAACGATAATAATAATTTTACAGCCTATATAAATGAATATTTAAGAAATGATGCAGCTCAGACGGTAGAACAAAATGCACCTAAGCATAATATGGCATCGAATGTCACAGTAGAAGAAACTGAAAATGATGACTGTAAATACAAAGTAGAGGAAAGTGTAAACAATTACATATTTGAGGATTATTGTAATATATGCTATGGTGATATTTCGTCAATTATTAAGGTTCAAAATTGTTATGTAATTTTAGATGAAGACGGTTGTAAACATCACATAATTTTTCAATTTGAATGCTGCTTGGATCTGAGAGACATTAAAAGTCCAGAAAATTTACGATTGTATGATATTAGAGATATAAACGGTAAGCCGACGATTTGCTCCTGCTTCTCATTCAAAAAGGAAGAAGTGCAAGGAAAGCTGTGGATTGTAAAAATAAAGTTTTTAGGGTTTTTAAAAGATTTCTCTAAATGGAAGACAAATAAAACCATGATTGCGGATACACTTTTAACACTAAAATCGATGTGCCAAAGATATATTCTGAACTTTCTAATACAAAACAAATCTTCAGGGGCACCACATGAGGTCTCTGATAATTTAAATGTCGAAACAATGAATACTGTATTCAAAGAAAAACAAGATCCGGAAAAAGAATATTTTTGGTTTCGGGAACATCCCACTACTATTTTCGCCCAACAGATGAGTTGCAGCAATAATAACAGTCAAAAAGCTTACAGTAATGAGGTGACCACTGTCGACCAACAAACAATTGATGTCAGCCCAAATACCGAAAATAATGTAAAAACTGAAGATATACAGGAAGAATCGCACATTCCTCATAACCTTGAAAACATCGATGATGACGATGCTCAAATGAGTCCAAAAGCCGTTGATCAAGAGTCAGTCAAAACAGACTCTGATTCTTTCACTCCAAGTAAACAAGAAGAGGAAAATGTCATCTATACGACAGTTTCTTTAAAAATGCTTAAACCCGGAGTCTTTACTGACGTCATAATCGGATCTTATGTTATGTATGAAAAAACAAAATCTCCGGTTGTTTCAGAATATGAGTTTACTTCAAGCAATGGCTCGAAATTTCTCGTTAAAGGTACCCCACTTGTTTACAAGCCAGGATTAACAAGCAGTGTAGGATATGTTGATTTCCTTTTCCGTTTTCATTATAATAGGAATTGTGAATTGAAAACCTTTAGTGATATAAATGATGACGTTGTTCATGTGACCGCTCCGCCTGGGATGGGCAAGTCAACTCTACTCACTCATTTAGCACTTAAGACAAAGGAAACTGATAAAACAGTTTGGATAGTACGAGTAAACTTGCGAGATTATTCGACAGAATTCAACAGATGGCAGAAAGATATTAATATCGTAATAAATACTATGGCAACATTGAAATTATTGTGTCAAGTTGTACTAAAAGATAGAAGCGTTACATTTGAATTAAAAGAAGTCAGCGACAAGATGTATTTAGAAGAGTGTTCAGATAACAATTTGTCTAGATTCTATTTGAACATGTTTCTCCATTATTATAACGAGAAAAAACTGATATTTTTATTTGACGGCTTTGATGAAATTTGCCCTGATTACAGTGATGAAGTTATACAATTTCTAAAAGTCGTTAAACATTTGCCTAGAAAAAATAAAATATGGATTACTAGTAGGTCATACAACCCGATGCCATCTTTGCAGCGAAATATCGGTAGAGCGTATAAAATGCAAAGTTTCAGTAAATCGGAGCAGACCGATTTTTTATCAAAGTTCTGGGAAAGAAAATTCATGTTAAAAATACTCACTGAAATTAATGTAAAATCATTTCTAGAATTCATGTTAAGCAACATATCTGAAATAGATTACAATTTACGGGTACTTTGCTATCACTTTTACTCATTAATAATTTCTAAATTTCCATGCCTTGTAGACGAAATGATCCAAAATGTACCAGAATTAAAACTGAAAGTCGAACAGATGGAAAATGTTTATAAAGTTATAGAGAATCCAGCTAATGGCCATCTAAAACTGGAACTTGACCAATTTATGGGAACGCCGCTACTTTTGTGTCTGGCTGGAGAATACATCGTAAATGAAGTCTTAAATGCTCAGAAACTGGAGTGTAAAGGCAACTTTAACACCCTCACTATGTACGAAAAGTTTGTTGAAAATAACCTAAAAAGAAATATTCATGATAAATACGGCATGAATATTGATGTGCCATATTTTAAGGACAAATTCACAGCAGAACTAAAAGAGTGCATGACTATGTATAAAAGAATTGGAGCTCACGTTATTTTTGGAAGCCCACTATTTAGCAAGTTCAACTTTTGTTTCGAAGAATTTAATGATGTGACGCCATTTTGTTTTAATGCAGCGGGTCAAAGTGCAGAATACAGTGATATAATTTCCCGCCTCAGAATAGCCAAAGAGAAGACTGGTCTAATTTCGTACGTTACCTTCGACTCCACCCCGATGTTTATTCATAAGACATTTGCTGAATATTTCGCATTCGAGTTCGTATGTGACGTGTTGAAAAGCCGTAACCACAATTTCCGTGACAAAAAGCTGATATGGATTGTGTTTCGATCGATAATTTCCAATGATCCCGATTCAACTATATTAAATAAATGGATGCAAGAAAAAATTAAAATGGATGACGAATTCAATGACGTGGTAGAAAATATACAAAGAAATCAGGCGTTCATTGATAAATATGTTAAACATGTACCATTAATAAAGAAAAAGTATGCAAATAAAGCAGGCGCGCTCCGCGACACTTTACTACAATGCGCGTATGTCGGATTACTGAATTCTTCGTTAGAAGACTTTGAAGATCCCTCATTTATACAAAATAATATAGAAGATTACCTTAGCAGACGGCGGGAAATTGACAATGACTTGATAAGTGTCATGAAACCTCATTTAAAAAAATATTTTCCAGGATTTGTGTCTCGACCAATGTCAGAACTCATTCCAGTCTTATGATTTATATATGAAGTAAATAAAGCGAGCGTTACATTAGTCGCAAATTATATTTTATAATAATAATATTTTTCCTGACATCTAACACTTGTACTCTGAAAGCTAGATTGAGTGATAGAATACTTATATACTTTTTTTTGTAAATACATACATATTATACATATTAAACACCGAAAATCCGAAACAACCGAAACAAATATTTGCCGATCATTCAAACATTTGGTCCGACCCAGGAATGGCCCGTGACCTAAGTGCAGGAGGCAGGCAAATGTGGTATATAATGTGTAACAATTAATATCTCACCTACTATCTGACGGCCCACTTTAGCACCAGGCGCTTTTTGTTCAAATCAAATATCACGTGCTTGCCAGGATTCCTGTTACATACTACCGTCCCATTTCACAAAATCACCCTCGCAAATTGCAGGAAAGCGAGAAGAAAAAGGTTTCATATTAAAAAAAAGATATCGAGCTACTCAATTTATAATATGTTCAGATTAAAATTAAAAAATACACACATACAAGCAAAGAAAAGTATTACAAAAGTTCTTAGAAGTCAGTCATTTCATTTTTACTCGTAATACTTATGACATCATCACGAAACGAATATTTGAATAACCAGCTACTGACTGCAAAAGAGATGAATTAAAAAAAATCACTGATCCAAGGCAAGGTGCCGCTTGAACACGGCAGGGTGCCTCAGTGTCACCGGTAACCGAAATGAGGATCCTCGCGTAAAGCTACTTGGAGCGTGCGGGAATCATAATTATAGTCAACGTTTTTGTCAATATTTTATTTAGAATCTTGGTTTTGCCCTACCCTGAATCAAATTATGCCTAAAATACTGTAAGAATTAAAAACCAATAACAGCTCATCAGCAATATTATATGTTTTTTTTTATTTCACTAAGCTGTTTACTAGTACTAGACTACTTTGTTTGGTCAAACATATGCATTACATTAAGACTTAATGCATTTTTTACATTCTAATAAATAATAAAGCATATTTTGTCTACTCTTTTTGCAAATCCTAATTACTGTCCGTTTAGACTACGAATAATAATTTCTGTATTATTCGTAGGTTTTGGTAGATATTTAAAAAAAAATATTATTATCTATGCAAGGCAGACTGCAGTGTAGTATTTTGTTAGGTAATCAATACTACACTGCAGCGTACCCAAGGCTCGGTTGCTAAAGACTTTCTTTGCAGTGTAAAATTTTAACCATAGAAATATTAGGTAAAAATACTACACAGCAGTGTGCCTTGTATAGGTTACTTTCCGAATAAAGTTACTTAAAATTAGTAGTTCTTTAAATCTTCAAATGGTAACACTTGTGACAGCTGATTATGTTTTAAGGTTAGATATCAGTTTATTTATTGATATAATGTAAAACGTACTAAACACCCTCTTTCTTAAGTAATTGTGGAAAGTATAATTTAATATGACTATAAAACCACGAGAAAAGCCTGTAAATGACGACGAGGATCCTGTGGAAAGCATGCTAAAAAAAACTGGCTGCTTGGAGTTACATTACAAAGTGCAGGTACAAAATATTATATTTGTTATGTAAACACTTGAAACAGCTCATAAAGGTTTAGAAATAAACATAACAGAAATATTCCTTTGCTTCCTCTATTTTAGTATTTAAAAAAAACCTTGTTTTTAGTATACTGTATTATTAAAAGCTATCTACCAGCAAATATCATTAGTATTTATTCTTGCCAACTCTTCCAATACCAAATAGTTGTTTTTGGGACAGGGATTTTTTAATATTTACATTTTATGCTGTCAGTCAATAGTTATCAAATGTTACTAGCAGTTTAAGAACTTTTATTATGAAGCCTGAATAATACAACTCTGTAATCTAATATTGAATTCTTTAAATTTGTTTATTGTAAAAAAAACAGTATGTCACCTTTGGTGAGATGCTTTTTACATGCCACAAAGGGAAATTGGAATATTGGTATACTTATGCTAACAAGGGTGCTTGTTTTTTTATTTGTTTAGACGCCATCTATGTTTGTGAATTAAAGCTTTTATTTTTAGGAGTGCATAGCAGAAACCAAAGATTGGAGAAAGTGCCAAGACGTAGTCAACGACTTTAGAAATTGCATCTCAAAGCACAAACAAAAAGAAAACGAAATAAAATGATAATTTATTTTTGTATAGTTTTATTTGTCCATGCCAAAATATCCTTAAAAGTTTTTTAATGATACTGTACATTATTGGTAGCGTGCAATTATTTTTCTAGATTGTTTTCGTCTATACCTAATAATTTATAAGTTGTTGGATGCTGGCAGCACAGGTCCGGTTGTTGTGAAGAGCCCTGGGAGTGGTATCTGTCTAGCAGTGGACGTCTTAAGGCTGAGATGATGGTGTGCGTTACCCCAGCAAAATAATGTTATGTTATTTTGCTGGGGTAACGCACACGAGATGATGATGATACCTAATAATAATTTATCCTGGGTCGAACCCATGACCTCGGGTTTAGCAGTCAGGGTCACGAATCACTAGACCAACAGGCAAGTCCTTAAGTCAATTTCTAGTTATTAGTTTTTATATGTAACTACACATTTGAGCAAGAACTTAATTTTTTCTGTCCCTATGTCACTAAACGAACAGGTGCATTTGCATATTTTCAATTATTTACCTATTTTTTGTAATAATTAATAATATATATCAAATATTACGAAAAATAGGCAAATTACTAATTTCTTGTAGTGATCTGCAACGTGTGCGTTACCCCAGCAAAATAATGTCGAAAATGGTCATTTAAACTTTATAGATAATTAGTTGCTCCCCTGCTGTAATTGTTAGGCACATTTTTAAATTTGTTTCACTTAAAATTTATTAGTTATTTCAAAAAAACATTTCCTGCTGGGGTAACGTTTAAAACGTTACCGCAGCCAGACATTTTCTTTTTTAATTGTAATATTGAAATAAATTTTAGCTAAATAATTAGTTATCTGGACTAGGTAAATGTTACAACTTATTTGGTATTTGTATTTTCTTCGGCTGCGAAGTTATTCGAAATCCTGCTGGAGTAACGTTTGTGGGTTTGCTGGATCTCTGAAACGGGTAAGCGGATTGTGACCATCTTTTGTACATAACTTCTTAAGGATTAGTTTTAATTATTTATCCTAGTAATTAATCCTAGTATTAACTCGTTCCCCATACACGTTTTAACATTCAGTGCAAGTAAAGGCAAGGTACGTCTGTTAATATTGTATAGCAGGTAAACAATGCGATGGTTGCAATTAATTAAATTATCAAGACCGCTGTGCTGCACGATGGACCGACGACTTGAGGAAAGTGGCTAGCAGCGGATGGATGTGGACTGCCCAAGACCGGAATGGTTGGCGCTCCTTGGGGGAGGCCTTTGCTCAGCAGTAGATGCCGTCCACTGCTGAACAAAGGCCTCCTAGGTTGAATTAGTAGGAGATTGCGTTTATAATGATCATTGATTTCTATATGTACTTAGGTTTACATTGGTTTAGTTTAGCTAAAAATGTTAAACAATATTTTTCAATTAATATAGAGGTAAACAAACATACACTGTAAAATTCTTCAGTCAAGTTATAATCAAAAATATTTTTTAAAGCATTTTCATTTTCTACCGCTTTTTTTACTGATTTTCTGGCAACCCTAAATTGAATTTGAATGTCAACACAATACACACTGACATTTAAATAAACATACCTATCGAGAAAGCTAAGTTAGGTTATAAATATGTTTAGAAATATAAGATGTTGTTACTACACGCTAAATCGTGCTGCTTATACTACCAAAGTTGCTGTGGATCCTAACTTGAAGGAGAGTTTTGATGCTAAAGTGTACAAACCTAGGAAACATCCAGGCACTACGCGTATCAAAGTGGCAGCGATTCCACCAGACATTCAAAAAGCTATAAAAGTGATTCTAGAAGACACTGGCGCGAAATCGATGCACCTAGACAGTATAAAATTAAACAACTATATCCGATCGCGTCATTTACCACCAGAAGAAGGAGAAATCGAGGAAAAGGCAAAGAAATTTCACGAAAGAATTTCGAAACAAGTGTATTCACAAATAAATGAAGAGTTAACAGAAGAGAAAGCGTTACTATATGAACAGAAAGTAAAAAATAAAGTTTTTAATGTATTAAAAAAGAATGTTTATAGATGGGGCAATATATCGTATGATAAAGGAACGTGTTTGCAGTATTTAATGAGTCGGGCCGCACAAGAGTATGCGATCTTAGTCAGAGTGTTAGACGAAATTAAAAAAAAATATCCAGACTATAAACCGCGAAGTTTTTTCGACTTCGGGTCGGGTGTAGGTACAGGCACATGGGCAATTAACCACTTTTGGTCTAAGGAAATTTTCGAATATTTTTGTGTAGATACGTCATCTAGTATGCACGATTTAGCCCGTCTTATACTGTGCCGTGGCAAAGATAATGTTGAAATGCCATTTAAAGGTTACTTTCAAAGGCAGTTTTTACCCGCATCTACCGATCTTAAATACAGTATTGTGTTATCTGCATATTCTTTATTTGAAATGCCATCCATGCAGGCTAGATTAGAAACTATTCAAAAACTATGGAATAAAACTGAAGACTATTTAATAATAATTGAACACGGGTCTTTTGCTGGATTTAAAGTAGTTAATGAAGCTAGAGAATTTGTTCTTAACTTGCCTAAAAAATCAACTGGAAACAACGGTTATGTATTTTCTCCATGTCCAAACGATAATGTTTGTCCACGGTACTTAGAACAAGAGACTCCTTGTAACTTTCTTATGAAATATGAAACGTTACCGGTTGTAGGTAAAAGTGAAGTTAACGCAGATGTATTTTCTTATGTGGTTCTTAAAAAGGGTGTGCGTCCTTCTGATGACCCGCAATGGCCGAGATTAGTCCGTGCTCCTGTAGTACGGTCAGGACATACGATATGCAGGCTGTGTACGTCACAAGGTGAATTAAAAGAGGTTATATTCTCAAAAGGTAAGTATGATCAGACAACGTATAGATGTGCCAGGTCAAGTAATTGGGGAGATCTGTTACCTGTAAAATAAAATCATATATATAAAGGTTGTTTTATTACATATTTACATTTAATAATAAACAACATTTTATAAAAATGTTGTTAATTATTATACAGCTTTTTTTACTGAGACACATTACAAATAAACAGATAGTTATGGTAAATGACTACCACTGTTCATTGTCGCACAATTTCCTTTTTTTTTTTAAGAAGACAACTCGGGCATTAGGAATATATTTTCCTGTGTCACGGGGGACTTTAAAAACATACATGAGACGGACACAAAGAACACCCAGACTCAGAACAACAATTTGAGGATCACACAAAGTGGTGTCCCATGTGGGGATCAAACCCACAACATTCAGCGCAGTAGGAAGCAGCGTGGCGACCGGTTAAACCACTACGCCATCTGTGCAGTCTATCTGTGTCCGTCCCTGAATTGATTAAATTATACTTACAATTAAGAAACTATGAAATTAAAAATAATAATAAACTGCTGTATTAAATGTTTTATTAGTATTAAATTTTAGTCATCCATACTTATTTTAGGTCTTTACCTATGAAATTGCCGTTTTGTATGCAATAAGTGAAAGTACTTGCACCTACCGACTATTACTTTTTCCAAAATTTAGACAACTTTTTAGTGGGTAAAAAATTCAATTCCCGAGAGGCAGTACAAAATGCCTTTGAAGAGTTTGTTGCGTCCCGTCCAGCTGATTTTTACAAGAAGGGCATCAATAAACTGCCAATGCGTTGGCAAAGATGCGTCGATTGCATGGGTGATTACTTCGAATAACAGAAATAAAAAAGTTTGAAGAAAAAAGTACTTTCACTTATTGCATACAAAACGGCAATTTCATAGGTAAAGACCTATTATTAAAAATGTGAATTTGTTTGTTTGTTTGATACGCTTTCACGCCTAAACCACTAAACCTAGATTATCATGGAAAGCTACATTATCAGCCATATATATCACCATAGGCTACTTTTTACCACCATAACTTACATACACGCGGGTGGAGCCAAGGTACTTAAATAACTGACAGCGGTGCTAATCTGTTGTTCGAAAACTCTCTAAACTAAACTAAAAATAACTAAAATTTAGTTTAGTCCTGTCAAGTACTACTACGATGTTTGACAGGACTAAACAAATTTTTAGTTTAGTTTCGAGAGTTTTCGAACAACAAAATTACTAGCACTGTCTAATAAATTATAATACCTCTTTAATTAATTTATTGAGGGATGAGAGACCTTAATTGTTTATTCAGAGATCACCTGGATATCCGCCTTCAATCAGTCTATCCCAGCTACTGTCTGGTTGTCAGACCTCCTGTCTAGGAGCTTTGGTCCTACCATCTGGTAGGACAGGCCTGTTGGTCTAGTGGTTAATGACCTTGACTACTATGCCGGAGACGATTCGATTCCTGAAGAGTCTTGGTGAAATAAAAGAGTGTTGATCGATAGTGAGCGTAGGGATATTACGAATGAAATCGGTTTACAAGATTGTGTCCGCTTATATTGGGTCACTTACATTCTAAACTTATGTGGGTAAACATAAATACATTACAATCCTCTACCTTAAATAATACATAATTACTTTTCTAAATTGTACTAAAACTCCTCGCCGCCTCTACATGGGCGTCGTGCGATCCATGGTCCTCTATGGGGCACCCGTCTGGGCTAAACACTTGGCGCGTGCCTCCCGCTACGGAGCTCTATTCTGAGGCCTGCAGCAGTTGATGGCCATACGAATCGTATGATCTCGTTTGAGGCGGTGACGGTCCTAGCGCGATATCCAGACTTCGACATTCTGGCCGACATGGACGCGATGGTCTATGACCAAGTTCGCTCTGTCGGTCAGAATTGGACGGGAGGTCACGGCATAATGACACCATTGCGTGTCCGACCGGGACTCCGCCCAGCACACGTCCGAACGTCGAGTCTTGGTCGGACAGATCGGACGAAATCTGTAAGCGAGTGGCGAGCCGCGGTCTCTTTCTGCGGGGACGTTATGCTCCAGAAGGAGGTCGCAAAGCGGGATCAGGAGAGGGCCAATCCCGCTCGAAGGAGGCGACGAAGGGGACGTGGCAGTGGTCGCTAGCTTCCCAATCACCGCCTAAAGGTCGCTGCGGCCACATCTTGGGGCCATGTGGCCGCTGCAAACGACCCGAGACATATGACACTCCGGTGTGGCCGGATGTGTCGTCCAAAACGTATAGAGCAGTGAGACGCGCGGCAACCTCCCGCCCCAGGGTGACTACCTTCACCCCGGGATGTGCCTCAGACACGGGGTACGGCAAGGAGGACTCCAGAAGCCGCCGATGCGTTCCTGGAGCTCCTCCCGACTGCCGAGGTAGCCCGCCGCGGGATTTAGCGGGTACTCCGCTTCTCCGGGAGTCCATCACACGCCCTGCGTTTTCCCAACGGTGGGTATCGTGCGAAAAATAGAAAGGAATTACCTACCTAAGCCATAAAAACTCTATTGATAAGTTAAACTCTGTGTTGGTTGTTTGAAACCAAACTTGAAGACATAACGTTGTCTTCGGCATTGTGTTAATGATGTCTTCTAATCTAGTGTGTGTAATATTTATTTAATATGATACAATATAATAAATAAGTATACCTACATACTTATGTAGGTAGGAGCTTCCTATTGATTTTCTACAAACCAATTAAAACGAAACATGACATCAGGTGACCAAAATTTGCCCTCAATGAAGTGTAAAACATAGTTGTTTTATTTTTATAGGCGAGTTTTTATCCGTTTAAAACGATTTATCTTGGGTTTAAAATGACAACATTTTATGTAAAACGTTTTAATTCGGTTGTTTTACATCTATACCTATAGCCACAATCAAAAATATATTTTAACAAAAATAGGGCCTAGAAATCAAGATGTACCCTTGCCCACGGTTTAGAAGACCAGGGCTACGGCGTGACCGCTGCGGTGCATCCGCCACCCCTGTGAACACCGTGCACTCCCGGCACGTCGCCTCAATCGCCTCGTCAATGCTCGGCCACCAAACATAACTCCTAGCTGATATCTTCGTCTTAACTATGCCCTTAATGTAACTCCTGTAATACCTTAGCTTTACAGCTTGCCGGAAAAACTACCCTGTGCCACCACATAACGCAGCCTAGCTCTATGTACAGTTACCTACGTCGGTTAAAATACGGCTGTCACGAATATAACTTAAAACCCTACATAACATTGGGTCTAGTATAGTTTGTTGTTTAATTATATTATAATCTAATAACAATGCGTTCTGTGCAAAATGTAAATACGTTTGCTCAGGGACATGCAGTGACTCATCGCTACAACACGGAACCGGTAATCTCGATAGTCAGTCCGCTCTGTTTTGTTTAGTTTTGACGTATTCTATATCATACGTATATATGCAGATAAAATTATTGCCCAGCGCCGCTACCCCGTGTTTTGGTCCAAATATGCTCACTAACGGTTTATGGTCAGTTCGTAAAACAAAGCGTCTTCCATAGACATACTGACGTAATCTTTGTAAACAGAATACGAAAGCTAACGCTTCCCGATCTATTTGAGAATAATGTTTTTCGGCGTTATTTAACGCACACATACACAACTGGCCTGTTGCCGCCACAAAAATCATTATTACGATTTCTATGGTCACGGCCGTCGGCGCCTGAGTGTGTGAGCACGCAGCCTATGCCCCGTGCGCTCGCGTCGCATGTCAACACCAACGGCTTCATCATCATCATCAGCCTATCGCAGTCCACTGCTGGACATAGGCCTCTCCCATCGCACGCCACTTAGATCGATTTTGGGCTTCTCGCATCCAGCTCCTGCCAGCCATCTTGCGCAAATCGTCACTCCACCTTCAACACTTCTGCATCTATCAATTATTTTTTTAACTTTTGCAAACGCTTTTTTGCACTGAACACTCCATTTCCGACTTGCATTTTTCTTTAAAAGGGCATAAAGTGAAGACAATATACTAATCAAATTCTCAAAAAATTAACTGAATCTTAAAAAGAACGTAACTCAGTAACATCTTGTCGCCTGGGAATTTGTATTATTTCCTTTACTTTATCTGCATCTACCTTAATACCCTTTTTTGATATAACATCACATCAACAACAGCCTTCAATCAATAGTCCACTGCTGGACATAGGCCTCTCCTTAGAAAGGAGGATTGGCCTACTATACCACGCTGGCCAGACGGGTTGGTATAAGGATTGTGTCAAGTTTTCCTTCTCTTTGCAGTGATGTTGTCCTGCGTAGTTTGCACCCTTAGTCGGCTCTTACGACACCCACGGGATGAATAGGGGTGGTGACACTGTATTCTTAATCCGTCACCACACGGACATAACATACCCTAAGTATTTGACTTCATTAACCATGTATAAACATTTACTCTTTTAACTTCATACCGTGATTTTGTCACCTATGGAACACCCTTTCTAATGTTCCTAACTGTTAATCTGGTGTTCCCGACGTCCCAAGAATAATGTCGCCGAGAATTCTTCTACCCCCGAATATATCTAAGTAGATTTGACATAATACGCTGGAAAATGCCCGGGCTAGACGACAATCCAAACACGAGTCTATTGTATTTAAACAAACCTTGATGTGTATTTCTTACAGTCAATTCTTAAGAATCGTCCAGCTCAATCTGAAGTCAATTTTTAAGTAATGAGCAGCACCGTTTAATTTAATAGATCATTGGTCTTCGGTAGCGAGTATCTACCGACCAGTAAGACAGTATTTAAAAAAAAAATAGTTTTTTAAAACTATATATATATTTTTTTTAATTAGTGTATTGTCATCGGTCCTCGATATATCTACAAAGTTTGAACGAATTCTGACAGTTTAAAGTCAGTCAAAATCACGCCGAAGGAGTCGGTTACAAACATACAAACAAGTGAAGCTTTTAAAGCTTTTACAAGCTTACTTTGTAATCAGCACAGATACGGAGTCCGCGTACCGGTACCAATGGCGTCGCCCACTCCGAGCACTCGACGGGTTCGATGATGCTCGCGGGCAATATGGCGTCCACCGGACCCCCTCAGAGCGTAGGGCAGCGGTCGCGCCCCATAAAACGGAGAGTTGCGCCTGTGTACTGTCCCAATCCGCCGATAAAAATTCTTATACCTCATACCTCTCTTTTTATACCTGTTTAACAAACAATTTACAGTATCAGGCATTTTATGTATAACATGGCTATGGTTGCTGATTGAAAGTACCCCCCAACTTTAATTTCTAATTCTGTTAACCATTACCTGCCAAACAAAGAAGTTGTACCTCCGTCTATCATAAACAGCTCTAAATATTTTGCCTTATTCTTGTACTGGACCTTCGGTCTTATAAGGGGTCTTATGTTATATACATATATATATATATATATATATATATTGGTTTAAAATTAGTAGTTATTGGTTTAATATTATCATATGTTTTTTTACTAATACATGAAATTGCTGAGCTTGTATCTAATTCCATTTTTTTAATTAATATCATCAATGAGTAATGATAAGCTCACCAGGGTAGCTGCTCAAACATAGTTGGTGTAGCCCTTCTTCTAGCTCGTCCGAGTTGGAATCTCTGCTCCCTCGTGATAGCCAGTGGTTTACCCCGCGCTTACTGCCTCTGCCTCTGTTCGCCTCCGCCCCTGGACAAACGTGCCTCAAATGACCGCTTTGGTTTGCATTTGCTGCAAACAAAATGCTTATAGCGGCATTCCTCCTTGCTATGTCCGCGCCAGCCGCATGCCGTGCTTTGCCCATGCAGTATCGGCATCCAGCGCCGCTCGCCCGTGACTCGCTCGCTCACGGTTCGCGATCTGACCGCGCCTTTTGTGCTACGACTGCCGCATCACGCTCTGTCGCTTCCAATCCACAATCCAATTTGACTGCTCCGGAGTACCTCAAACTTTCTTCTGCAAACAGTCTTTGCCTGATGACGTCACTCTTCAGTACACATACGAACTGCTCCCGCAGATTTTCTTCCGAATTCCCACCAAATTCACACGGTTTCGAGAGTTTCTTTATTTCGGTTTAATATTGGGCTATACTTTCTTCTATCTTCAAAATTTAACGGCCTCATCGTACGTGATATCCGCCGGTTTTTTTGGACTACACAGCGTTCTGAGTAACTCGTATTTTTCAAATCCACTGTGTGTCTCACTCTTTCTCGACCTTATTTACTCGAGAGTTCTAAACCTGTCCCGGGTTCCATACCTACCTCTAAGAACGTGCATCTAAATTTTTATGACTAACTAACGGATAAGTATTTAAGACGTAAAATTAAATAAGAAACAAAATGACATTGGTATTAATTAATATTAACTGGGATATTTCCTATTTTCGACCTCGTTTTGTGGTGTATTTTCCTCTTCTACGTGTAAACTATCAGGTAGTAAGTACTACGAATAAACGGATTAAATTAAAACAACATGGTTTGTGAATTTGGTTTATCAATCCGCGCTTTCTTTTTGTTGACCGGGTGGAAAATCTCTTGGGGTCTTTGTATGTGGTGTTTCCACTAATAACCGCTCATCATGGGATGACGGCCCAAAACTTTACACAATACCCAATTTCGCATGTTGAAGTTTGAAAGAACGAGCGTAATGCTGGCGGGCCCAGGCGGGTAGTGAGACCGTCAAACTCTGGCATCGCTCACTAATTCAGTGTTTTACTGTCATCCCGAATGTATCACATCCAATTGCTGTTTAGTACTGTTGATTTTGTAATTTTCATATCCTAGTGTCATTCTCACAATTAAGACGATTCTAACGACACCTGAGGCCCAAGTGTGAGCTTATTTCACATCAAGTCACTCGCGACAGCAAACGTGTTTAGCATTGCCATTGGTGCAGATTTCAGTGCGGGCCAATCGTAGCGCCGGACGCGCTTACCGTGAGTCGAGTGTATGTTAGAAATCTTCACCAATCTCAACGCCGAGCGCAGGAGTTCATGTGAAATAAACTTTCTAGGTTACTAGGCCCTCTGACTACTCATGCTCAATGACACCTGTTGCAACTCAAAAGTTAAGCAATTATTTCGGTTATTTTCACCTGGTTAGTGAGGTTATTAGCGCCCAACACCTGTCCTCTATCTCTAATTCTGAAGAGGCGGCGGCATTTGTCCATTGACGGAGGTTGTTACTTACCATCAGGTGAAGGGTCTGCTTGTTTGTATCCTATTTCAATATAAAAAGTCGATTCATTTTAAAAAGACAACTCCTGGACTAACAATATATCCTGTGTGGCGGGGGTCTTTACAAACATACATGAAACGGACACAAAGAACACCCAGACTCGGTCAATTTGTCAATCACACTAAGTGTTGTCGGATGCGAGGATCGAACCCACAACACTCAGCGCGGTAGGAAGCGGCGAGGTGAAAACTTAAACCACCACGCCATCTTCGGCGTCAAAGTTATGGCCTTTGAGGTGGTTGGTTATTTTATAGCTTGCT
This sequence comes from Arctia plantaginis, assembly GCA_902825455.1. Lineage (NCBI taxonomy): Eukaryota > Metazoa > Arthropoda > Insecta > Lepidoptera > Erebidae > Arctia > Arctia plantaginis. The sequence goes on along the minus strand of CADEBD010000289.1, from coordinate 2,491,420 downwards.
ACGTAATCTGTGGGTTTGAAGAAATACAGCAAGTGACAGTAGATTCCACAGATAATAAATAAATAGATTGGTTGTATGCACAGAACAGAAATTATGCTCATAAAATTTCTGTTTGAATTTAGCGCGAATCGTACCTGCGTAGCTCTCCGTTACACAAACCATTAAGTCTAAGTGCTGTTCTCAGAACACCCAGCTGTTCTCAGAACAGCTGGGTGTTCTTTGTGCCCGTTTATTTATTTTACACTTCCTGCATTACAACTTGCACGAGGCGGACTTAATACCACATGGCATTATCTACCAGTCAACCTTTAGATAGTTCAGTAAGGGACATGGCAGGTGCATATGTACAATGAAACTATGAACTAAGCATTTACAAATATAAAAATAACACTTAATAGTGCTATTTAAAAGTACCTACATAGACGAATACATAAATACATATTTATGTAATATACATACAGAATCAAATATACACCGTGTAAGGGACATCGCAACGAATGCTGTAATAGTGTATTCAGACCATCATTCTGAGTCTAAAATCATTGGAATTTTCTGCCGGAAAATTAAACTTTTTATGCAATCAGCTGTCAAAGGTAAAGGTCATTCCCCGTAGGTATCGCAGAAAAGTAATAACTACATGTGTATTCCGTGGAATCAGGATGTCCACTAACCGGTTTACGTTCAAGAAGAAAGTACAAGATCTTCTTCAAAATAAGTTGGCAGAGAGGTTACAACGCCAGTACCCGACTATGTATTTTGATATTTATGTATTTATAAATGTGTATGTTTATGTATTGTATGTGTATGCTTGAGACCTCTATGTATATATGTAGTAATGAATATAGTATTTTATTTATAGTATATGCAAGTTAGATTTATCTTAAATTAATAAATTTAGTATAAAAAAGTCAAACTCTCTGTTTTCTCTTGCACCTACAGCATCATTTTTCTACATCACCCGAAGGTCGACTGGCAGAGAATGCCCTGGGCATTAAGTCCGCCTGTGTAGAACTTGTGCATTAAGTTAAATAAATAAAAAATTAAATAATACAAGTTGGCGGCCGGAGGGGAAGCCCTCTTCGGATGTTTGATTAATTACATTGCAGTTTTTGACCGTATGCGGTATTTATAAATTTGTTTTCGGTGAAATGTTCTGTTTATTCATTGTGATATCATTACCGAAAAAAAAAAAGAATTTTTCGGCAGAAAATTCCAATCATTTTTGACTCAGAATCATGGTCTGAACACACTATTTCAGTATTCGTTACGATGTCCCTTACACCCTGTATACGATACTTTCTGTAGAATAAATATATTTATTTATTTAAGGATCTTCAACAAGAATATCACATAGCATTCACAGAGAATAATAAATTATTGATCTGGTGTATTCTTAATTACAGAAGATCACAGCCTGCATTAAGAGTCAAACATAACATTTTGAATCAGAAATTACTATTACACAAATTAGAAGTAAATAAATTAATGAAAATTGATTAAATTAAATTACTGTTAAATTAGTTAAGTCAATACAAACAATAATAACATTGCAAAAGTTAACTACTGATAATATGGTTAATAATTAAATAGTCAACAATATAATATTATATACAGTTACATTGATAATATATAATTTAAATCAAATAAATTTATATTAAATTGATGTCAAATTGATGTGTGTATATACAATAGCAGTACCTGAAGTACTGTTTCATGCATGTTTGTAAAGACCCCCGCGACACAGGGTATGTTCTTAGTGCGGGAGTTGTCTTCTAAAAAAAAGAATTCTAAAAAACTGTAATCTTCTTTCTTTAATTTTCGCTTCATTTATTCTTCAAATTCCAATTGGACCAAACGGATTTTTTTCCCTTTCAAATAAAAATCTCCAAATCTATTCCTAAGGTAACAAATTAAAAAAAAACAAAAATTAGCACCGTGTGTGGTTACGGATTTAGAATACAGAGTGTCACCACCCCTATTCATCCCGTGGGTGTCGTAAGAATCGACTAGGGAGCAAACTACGCAGGACAACAGCTCCGCAAGGAGAAGGAAAACTTGAAACAAACCCTATATCAACCCGTCTGGCCAGCGTGTTCCAGCAGGCCAAAACCTCCTTTCTAAGGAGAGGCCTATGTCCAACAGTGGACTACTAAATGCTGTTGATTTTGATGATGATGTTGAAATTAGCACCTGAATTCATCCTTATCATGTGTGATATTAATAAAAGCTGATAAGGTAAACACTTTACATGTTATTTTTATCTGATGGCAAATTGTATGATGGCAAAAAAGTACTATTGGTTTTAAACTCACTCAGAAAATATTTAATTTTTGAAGTGAAAACTTCTTTAGCGGCGTTGTACACTTTTTTATAATGGGTAAAAAATGTTAAACTCGCGTCAGGACACGTGACCTGATCGAAAATTCGTAAGACGAAAACTTCTTTAGCGGCTTTGTTATGGATGGAAGCTGATTTTTCTGAGAGATAAGCTTTTTAATGTAATATAAATTGTCATGTTTGTGTACGATAGCACAATAAATATACATATATTGTATTCTACCACATAAATGATAGTACTTTTACACTGATAATTAAAGCAATTCCTGCAAAATTATTCCCTAACCATTCCAAAATACCAAAAATGCACAGCGATAATTTAATATTCAAGTTGTCACTTCTGCCGGCACTCCCGGAGTGCTACCCGTCGTTTTTTTTAAATCTATCTAGTCCAGACCAATCCAATCTCAGGACGGACATAGGGCTGCAGGACCCTTGGTTCTTCGCCAAAATACGCGGCTACGGTGGACCGCATAATGGCCGAAGTCCGGACAAGGATGTTAGTTCGTTGCTTTTCACTGAGTGCGTGAGGTTACCAGATACCCAACGGGGTTATTTAAACGCAATTGTGTAGCGGTAGTAACTAACCATCATTTGTTCCCTATAATACTCAGGGCATACTGAAAGTTTCTGGATTCTGATAAATAAGACTAGATATAAGACTTACGATACATTTATTGATTTAAGTATATTCCCTCGCAATTAATGTATGTTACATTCGCTGAAACCACTGTACAAAACTGTTGGAAAAGTCTTCTAGGGACCTCTTTTATGGCTTCATGGAAGGCATTCACCGCCGATTCAGAGCTCGTACAACGTGTGCCTAAGTTTGTCTTTGATTTTTGGCAACAAAAGAAGTCGCAGGGTGCGAGGTGCGGAATGTGAGGATGCGTTAACGTGGTGAAGGAGGATATTGCTTCGAGGACGCTTTTCGCTCAATTTCCGCTAAGTTTCTAAGACTCTGGGCAAGCAAGTGTTGACGTACCAATCTGCAGTCACTGTCCTTTAATCTTCAAGCGATACTGTAGTGTAATGTCCTGATTTGCAGAAAAAAGGAAGCAACCATTTTTTTACCAATGGTTCGACTTTTCTTAACTTTCATTGGCAAATCTTTAAAAGGAAAGAACCACTCTGCCGACTGGCTTTTTCTTTCGGGTTCAAAGCGTACACCCAGGTTTCGTCACTTGTCACGATATTAAAGACAGCCAATAACGTTCCTCCGTTAAACTTTTGCCGTAGCAATAGTGGACACGAAGTCGTTTCTGGTCCTCCGTTAAGTCATGCGGTATCCATTGAGTGCAAAGCTGTCGAACCTTCAAATGCACATGTAAAATGTTTTGCAGTTTGCAAAGCATGAATTTGCTGGCAAAGTATTTTTTTTTTGTCAGTTTCCATAAGTTATCGTACGGTGTCAATATAAGAGTATGTAACCGCAGGCGTCGGTCGACTTTCACGTACCTCATCATGGAGATGATCACGTCTACGTCTAAATTCTGCAAGGGAGGTTTACGATTTTGATAGCGACACACAATTTTGGAAAGGACGTCACAATGAAAAAACAAATGACAGTCCCGCAAATTAAAAAAGTAACGTGTCCAAAAAGCGTTCCATTTTCGAATCCCATAATTGTTTTTTCATTCTTGTATTGTAAGTGGCCACATCCAGAGACTTTCAGTACGCCCCGAGTTTAAAAAATTACCCAAAACGGTGTAATACTATTTTTTCAACACATCTTTTTATTTTTATCACCACTCGAGCTCACTTCACCTCGCATATTCGAGTTTATACATCAGAGTAACTGACACCGTGAATATTGCCGTTATATTTACTGAATCACGGGCACTCCACCTTAGAAGGTCGTTGAATGCACACAATGTCTGACGTTTTCAAACATTTATTTGTTTTAATGTTAATTGGTTTAATCAGTGATGTAAAATCTGGTGAGTATTTTTTTTATTACCTTGTTAGTTATGAATTATTTGTGATTCAGACTCTTTTGTGTATCTTATTTCTATTTATCTATTATTTATATATTTATTTTCTTTGTTATCTTTATATATATAATTCTTCTGTGAGTGTGTATGTCACTGAACTTCTCTCAAACGACTGGACCGATTTTGATGAAATTTTTTGTGTGTGTTCAAGGGGATCTGGGAATGGTATTCACAATTTTGTCCGCTGGACAATGTTTTTTTAATTTATTAGTAGTTGTTGATTTTGGAATGTTTTACATTGGATCCGACAGACGGCGCTACCATCGCAGTGTCAAATTTGACAGGACAACGTCTGTCGGGTCCGCTAGTCTTTTATATAATCGTGGTTTTGTTTTTAGTTAATTATTCTGATTGCGTTATCGTAATTCAAGTTGTGTTTGGAAAAATAATTTATTAACAATCCAGGTCGAAGAGCGACATAAATAATTATTTCTATTGTAATTGACGAAAATATAATTAATTAGGATCAATAATCATCTTTCTGTAGACTATTATACGATACCATAGAGTTTATGTTTATATTTAGATTAGGTATATAGTTTATCAAAGATTAGAGATTATTATATGCTTGCCTTGAAAAAGCAGCAGGATCACTTGATGGTTAGTGACTATGGAAGTCTTCACGACGCCCTGTAGGAGGCGAGCGGATGCTGTTTCGGAGCGATAGCCCCCGTCAGTGATATTTTCTGTTACCGCTAGACAGGGATAGGTTGTAGAGGGTGTTGATAACTGTTTTGTTGTTATGTCCTTTATTTGTTTGGGTGTTGCTTCAGTCTTGACGCCGCCTTGAGCGGTCAGACCGGCGGCGTCGACTTGCGTGAAACCACTCTAGTGTCTTGATCCTTGACTATAAGACGTACGCCCTCCCCCTCTACATTCGTCCTCCGATAACCTCATCATCAACAGCCTTTACTAGTCAACTGCTGGACATAGGCCTCTCCTTAGAAAGGAGGTTTTGGCCTACTACACCACGCTGGCCAGACGGGTTGGTATAGGGTTTGTTTCAAGTTTTCCTTCTCTCTGCAGTGCTGTTGTCCTGCGTAGTTTGCTCCCTTAGTCGCCTCTTACGACACCCACAGGATGAATAGGGGGGGTGACACTCTGTATTCTTAATCTGTCACCACACGGACCGGTAACCTCACTAACTAGCAAAGGAAGAAATGTTGAGCACCGGTTTTCTGTGCCGAATGTCACCTGTCATTTCAGAAGAGTGCAAGTTATGCTGTGCCCAGGTCTGAAGCCCGATTGGAAAGGGCTTAGTAAAATATAAATACATGGATAGTAGACATGGAAATGATTGCATCTTTTAAATCATATTCATATGATGAAATTATCGGTTTAGTCACAGTGTTTTAACCTGTGATTGTGATTTGATGATAGACAAAAATAAGTGCCATTTAAATCAATCAAATTTCTTTTTATCAATGATTACAACCCTTTTGTTGTTTAAATTTACACCTTTCGCGAGGCTAGCCCAGCGTAATAATAATATAATAATAAGACGCAGTGGTTTTGTAAATTAGCCACAGGTGTGGTTATATGATTTATAATCATAATTTTATACAGCTAAAAAAAACCGTGACATACAATCGGCCTTCTCGCAGCCTGAAATCTCTTCCAGGCAACCTTTAGACGGACTATACTTTATTGTACAGAATAAGCAAGGATTCCGGCAATAAAACAGCAAAAATGTGGACTGAGCGCTTTTACTCCAAAGTCGTAGTGATAGTGAACAATATAAAACTAAACTTAAACCTACCGACTATTTATTGCTGACACAGATAACATGCAACATTTGATCCATAGCTGTATTGTGGTGCTTATACCATCAGGCGCCTAAATACTACAGTAATAAATTTCCGTATATTAACTTATAATTATACTTTTTATTTGTATATACATACATATTATAATTAGAAACACCCAGGCCAAACACTAAATGATCATGCACACAAATCTTTGACTTGAGCGGAAAATAAACCCGCGGCCTTTTAGCATAGCATTCCGTTACACTAACCCCCTTTTTTTTCTATGCGGGAATCCCGGTGGCAATGTCGGATCGAACCGACTAAAACCGCACACCGTCTCATGTACCAGTAGCCGGGGAACCAGGTGTACCCTAGGAAGGGTTACAGAAACCCCTAAGCCATCCGGCTGTCGTTATAAGAAAAACAAGAATTTAGTTGTCAAAAGAACTTACTTGTCGACTTAAGAGTTTACAATGCAAACAATATAATTAAAATTGTAATAACTGTTATTGAGAAAATAGACAAAAATAGTTAATTCGCGTTTGTTATTTATTGTTCCCACATACATACAAAGTTTCATATTGAAATATTTTAAAAATAACTTCCAATATTTGTTTATGTGTAGCTACACGTGTAGCTAATAAAAGCGGGTTAAAACCAATCCGCCGTGACCGTCAATGTGTCGGCCATCTTTAAATAACATCCAGACGCAGAACAAATGATCGTGCTCATCACATAATTGGTTGTCCTGAATGGGAATTGGCCGCGTCCTCCGGCTTAGCAGTCAAGATCTGTTTCTCTTTCTTTTCTCTTTTTTTAAAAGACAACTCCCTCACTAGGAATATATCCTGTGTTGCGGGGGACTTTACAAACATACATGAAATGGACACAAAGAACACCCAGACTCAGAAAAATAATTGGTGGTGTCGTCCCATGTGGGGTCGAACCCACAACACTCATCGTGTAAGGAAGCGGCGTAAACCACTACGCCATCCGTGCAGTCAACACGAAACACTAGACCCAGGGCAGTCGATTACAAGCAATGGCCTAAAAAGGTGATGGGTCTGGTAATTACCTTCGCCGATAAATTGTCTTCAATGATTGTTTTGTAATTACTTAGTTAACCTTAATAACGAATGCTTAGAGTGAATCATTTATAGATTTCAACTTTACTATAATAACTCACACATCTCACACACGGCTGTCTGATCCCAAACTAGGCAGAGCCTGTGCTACGGTAACCAGACTGCTTATAAAAATACTTATATATTTCTAAATACATACAACATTTTATAGATAAATTACACGCAGACACAGAACAAACGATCGTTCTCATCACACAAATATTTGTCCTGGGTGGGAATCGAACCCACGCCCTGCGGTTTAGCAGTCAGGGTCACTAACCACTAGACCAACAGGCCAACCATCAGGAATCAGGAATCTTTAACAATCAGGAAAGTATAAAAAAATTAACGGTGGCGCGGCGTTAGTCCTTTTGCAATATTACTAGTCACGAGTTCGATTTAATGTAAAAAGTATTCGTCAATTGTTTGCGTATTTCTAATTAAAATATGAATTGATTAACAAAAAATATAATACAGTAATCCCCCCTACAACACGGTAGATTTGTTACGCGTTATAGCAAAACGGGTTGTAGGAGCATTCTCGTATAACGCGCTTGTACAAATGATTAACGTTTCACTTTTCTCGTTAAAGGGTTTTTAAATCGAATTATGAACTCTACAAATCTTTATAAATTTCAAAGTACAGAAATATAACGTGGGAAATCCCCGCGTACTTTGAAATTGCTGTATACGAGGGATAGAAATAGCGTAAAATGAAAATGCGTTATAAGAGAAATGTGTTATTTTACCGGGATTACTGTATCTAAGTATGTACCCATGTTTAAGCTTAAAACTATACTATTTAAGCTTAAAACTTTGGGCGGACCTAGCAGGTTCATAAACCTACAAGTACATAGCGCCGTCGATGGGTCAGATTTAATCAGTAGCCCTTATCCACGTTATCGATTCTCACTTACGGCTGTATCGAGTGGTTGTTATTAGTAGATCGTTCATAGTCAACTGTAATAATATCACATAATATACGGCTGCTTAAATCATAACAAGAAAGCAAACTCAAGTTTTTCAAACTCTAAATATTGTAGAAAGCAAGGAAACCCAACTTTTACGTCGTCATGTGTTAGGTGTCAACGTTACGTCAACGAGGTACCGAGGTAGGTCAACGGTAGATGTTATGCTATAGAGAGGCAAATTTAGGTGAAAATAGTTGTTCGTGATTAGCAGTTTGCAGCCTGAATTGGACTTTATTGTTTTGAAAAAAAGAGCCACTATTTGTATGGCTTTTATTTAGTGAAACTTCTGTTCTAATACTATTATGTATTCTGGGCTTGGGTCCTAATTAAAAAATATTATTCATATTATACTATGCAAAAATATTTAGTGGTTTATCCGAAAACGTTATGTTGCCGAAAATATATCGACTCTCGGTGCCAAGCAATAAAGTGTAATTTAGGTTTACATAATGAAAATCAAGCTGTCCACCAGATTAGATTTAGGGATATTCTAATATGGTATTTATGCAGGTATTTAAAGCATTTTTCTTTGAACATACTTAAGTACTCCACGAAAATGCGTGTATAGGTTTTTTTATTTGTCATAGCTCATAATTAGTTGTATTATGTGTTTGTTTACTAAGTACAATCGGGCTAAGGAAAACCACACAGGTTGTATTTCCCTTATGACGTCAAAAATTCAGAAGATATTAACAACTCAAAACATTAATTAATTATAAATGTAATACAATAATAATGTATTTAATTAATTATATTTTCTGCGGCTGTTTTTTTTTACCGACGACTTGAGGAAAATGGTTGGCACCGGGATGGTTGGCGCTCTTTGGGAGAGGCCTTCGTTTGTGGACTGCTCAACTCTTTGTGCCTTCGTTCGACAGTTTAGTAGTAGTAATATAATTGTCTGGTATATTTGTTGCAAATACAGACTCCAGTTCTAAAACATTATTCTAGGGGGAGAACAGTTGTCGGGGTATCAGGGATTTCCTTTCTAGGGTACACCTGGTTCCCCGACTACTGGTACCCGAGGCGGCGTGAAGTTTTTAGTCATTTCGAGTCCGATATAGCCACCGGTGAGTGGTATCCGAGGGGATATCACACAGAAAAAAAAACCAAAAGGGGAGATTAGTTAAAGGGTGGCAAAGCATTTGTGACTCTTGTTTTGCAGGTTGTGACTTATCTACTAGTTTTCCACCTATACTATAGAAAAATGTATAATGTATATAGTCACTAGTGATGTGCCGGATCGTTAACAAAGTATATCCGCGGATACGGATCCGAATACGGATATTTGGTGTCAAGATCCGCGGATACGGATACGGATACGGATCTTAAGTTTCTTACTCAATCGGAGCCCGTGACCTTGATAGTTGTCGCCACCTGACGCTTTGCCGTTGATATTTAAATATTTCATTATTTTAATAAGCTAATACAAAGATGTTTGATTGATCTCATTATAAAGATAGCTCTTTCAGTACCTACGACCTGCCTAGTTGATTTAGTGTAGTACGATAAATGATTGCAATACAAAGATGCCAAATATTTGTTTTAAGAAATAAAAAGTAATCTGAACAGAATTCAATAGTTTTTCATAGCTACCTAATAACCATTATTCAGGGTTAAATTTAAATTTACTGAAAACCTCTGAAGTGCATATTAGTAACATTATAAACAACAACTTTTCTTCTGGACTAACACCGAAAACGAAAGAAAAAAAATTGTTTCTCCATACAAACCAACAACATTTGATTGGTCATTTGAATGGAGGGCCAATTTTTTTATTTTGACGTTGGCCAGAAAAAAAGTTGCTGTTTATAGTGTTACAAACACATACCTAAGAGTTTTACAGTGAATACAAAATCACCTATATAGAATTTCATCTATGTAATATGTATTGAAAGATCCGCAAAAAAAGTCACGGATACGGATACGGTTACGGATCTCTCTTCTCCCTTGGATATCCGCGGATACGGATACGGATACGGATATCCGGCACATCACTAATAGTCACGCCTAAACTCCAGATCCAGGAGCGATAAGCAGAAATATATAGAACCAACAAATTTCCCAATTGTTTTATAACTTTAGTCCCACATGATCTATTCATCATCATCATCAACAGCCATTAATAGTCCACTGCTGTACATAGGTCTCTCCTTAGAAAGGTTTACTACACCACGCTGGCCTGACGGGTTGGTATAGGGCTTAAGTCAAGCTTTCCTTCTCTTTGCAGTGCTGTTGTCCTGCTTAGTTTGCTCCCTTAGTCAGCTCTTACCCTGCCAATGGGATGAGTAGAAGTAGTGACATTCGGTGACACACGGATAGGTGGTCTAATAGGGTTTTCAAATAAATGTAGACCAGGTACAAATTTTTCCAGATTCATGAATATAGCCATATATATTTCTTTATGAAGATCTCCTCACCTATCAATCAGATTAACAGGCGTTAAACAAAGATTTAGGTACTTTTCACGTGTGTGAGTTTACCGGAACCCAAAACCCTTTACTTCTGGGGATGGGCTGAATAATGGCAATACATTTGTGACCCTTGACTCGTCGGTGTCCATGGGCGGCGGTAGTCAGGTGGCCTCTGCCATAAATAACATCAAATATACTGTTGCGCCATAGGATTGACGGTGTCTTGTGTTGTGTCTGGAGGACAGTGACATCTAGTATCAAGAGGTCAAGTGGAATATCGGAGGATTATAGAAATCCGTAGATTCCTTATTGTACGTGGTTCTGTCTGGAATATTCCATCGGATCCTCGGGACTAGTCTAGTAATTTCGATAGCGCTATAAAAGCGAAGCGTGTTGGCCGTACGGGACAGTATTGTTTTACACTGACTGTGTATGTTGCATCCACCCCTAACATATATAAATGTCGTGTCGCTTGACAAATAAACTCTGTGCGTATCCAGCTATCATTCGTTTCACTAGTCCCTGTGCGCATACATTTCAATATCCAGTGCGATTAACGAGTTATATAGTGATTTCTTGTTTGTAATAGTGAGTGTTTGTAAATACAGTTTATCGCAAATAGGCGCCATATTTGTTAAAAAAAGAGGTACAAAGAATTTTCTTCAGGTGTAGAGATTACTCACGATATTCGTGCCTAGGAAATTACATTAAGCCTTCGTTCCCGGTTCTCATAAGAGCGTCTGTGGTAATCGTTACGGGTAGAAGAAGCCCTGAAAAGGCCAACAACAGTATATCTACAGAACTTCGATATCGCCTAGTAGTTGGATTGTGGAGATCTGATGGCAGTCGCTCACCGTAAAAATCGAAGTTCAGCTGTATCGTAGTAGACCTAAAATCCGATCCCGACCTAGTTTCTGCGAAAGGATCGGCGAAAGAAGAAGAGTAATGTAGATTACTCTCTGTTTCAGATTGTGTTTTGTCGTTAAATCACGATTTCGGGAGGCCGGGCCCAGTGTTCATCAGGAATGGACACTTTTTGGAGCCTGATGTTGGAGGGAACTTCACATTTGGAAGGTCTGAAACTGTACTAGTGGCCTGCCCGGGCGACAGACGAAGGGTGATTTTAAACAACGAGACTAGCGGATATGACGTCATAGTAAGTATTTACTATATAAAAGTAAAGGAAGTAAAGAATTCCGCCTAGTCAAAGGATCCTCCCTCTTTTTTGGACAGACCACCCTGCTTACCCAGCCTATAGGTCTAGTGGTTATGGTCCCAAATTAGATAGTAAAAATACTTATTTGTTTCTAAGTACATACGAGTAAATATAATAGATAAAATGCACCCAGACGTATAACAAATGACATAATTTGGACTGGGCTGTCTTTTTTTAACACAACTCCCGCATACTACGTGTGTCGTACATTTTACAAACAGAACAGACCCAGACTCAGAACAACAATTTGTGGATTACACAATTAGTTCTGACATGTAGGGTTCGAACCTACAACACTCAGGAAACGGCGCCTGACAGATTAAACCACTACGCCATCCATATATCTATATATTATTGGTTTATATAAAACTCAAAAAGTTCTACACCGAATGATCTCCAATTTTGACACGATATACAGTTGTGTTCTTCATTTCACACCAATATGCCACCGAGAAGCGCACAGCATAGCAGGGTACAGCTAGTTAGCTTTAAAAATTAAAAATATTAATAAAGGTTTTATCCTTAAATTCTAGGAGGCTCACTGCATCATAAACTCCACATTCCGGGTAGACAGAAAGATCTTGGAGTTCAAAAACATTCGATGTAATTCACAACCCTTCTTTACGACCGAGGAGACGAATAAAACATGTGCAAGGGAAAACAAACTTTATGGGTGAGTTATATTATATAATCACGTTTGATTATTAGATGTATCGTATTTAAGGATGTTTTTGGTTTGGCGTTTTACCGAAAGCGGTGAGGTGTTCACTGATAAGCCCTTTTACATTTTTTTTATCAACCCATGGATACTCTGTCTCCGTTAGTAAAATCGATACTACTACGAGTGCAGTTATAGTACAATCCTGTTTATTTCCTGTGCGTCGTGTCCTGACTTTCGTCAAGGAGTGTCTTCAAGAATGTTTGGATAAAAAACAAGTACTTTTACAGTCACACAAATTGAGACGCGTGGCGTCATCTGTCATCGAGCTGTGAAACTAATCAATTATATTACAGAAAACGTCAAGTATATTCCACGATGTTCTAGAAGTTTCCAGGTGTCGAATACCATCAATACCGAAGGTCAAAACGTTTTCGTCATTCGTTAATATTCCACCTTCGTGGTTTGTTTTTTTTGCTTCAAATCTGAACGAGTTTAAGCGGGAAGTATCCCATTCCAAACAAAAGAAGAACTTTCCAAATCACTTCACAAATGACACAGTTCTGACAAAACATTATTTATCTTTTTATATAATTATATATAAATTTATTTATCTTTCTATTTTTTTTTTTAATCCGATTTTTTAATCGATTATATAGATTATGTGTTCCATTGTAACCACCGACAAAACTGTATGATTTTATTTGTTTATTTTTAAGAAAATTATTGTTACAGAGTGGGTTACAAGATAAAAAATGTATTTTATCCGTTATACTCAGCATGCTTCGACAAAAACCTACTGCACACGCGTTACGTAGGTCAGCAGTTGTCTCCCAAAAGCATTTACATGCAGACAGGATTAAAGAGGCCTGACTTTGTGGGTAAGATTATAAGAATTATTCTACTATCTACCACCACTGTTTCGTTCTTTAATGTGGTATGGTCATCTGCCTATCGCCGTCCACTGCCGAACCTCCTCCTCCGCCTGGAGAAATAACCAATTATGGTAGCGTGATATTAAATAGCCTATATCGTTCCTCAAGAATAAGAAAATAGTGACGCATCGATCAAGTCCTGCTCCTTGACCAATCAGGTGCCAAGAAATTATCGGTTCGGTTCGATAAAGTACGAAGCTTAGAACCTGATTGGTCAGGGTGCAATAGTCATCAGTAGCCTTTGGGAGTTCACTGCTGGATATAGGCCTCTAATTTCAAAGGAGGTTTTGGCCTACTATACCACGCTGGCCAGACGGGTTGGTATAAAGTTTGTTTCAAGTTTTTCTTCTCTTTGCAGTTTTAATGTCCTGCGTAGTTTGCTCCCTTAGTCGACTCTTACGACACCCACGGGATAAACAGGGGTGGTGACACTCCGTATTCTTAATCCGTCCATACGGTTCAATTCGAGCATATTTTGTTTTGCGTCTGGATGATATTTATGGATGATATTTATGATTGGTTTTCACGCTCTTTAATTAGCTACATGTATATGTTATTTTTAACCTATTTCAAAACAAAACTTTGTATGTATGTGGGAACAGTAAATAACAAATGCGAATGAACTACGACATCCGCTCTTACGACAGCCATGGGATAAATAGGGGTGATGACACTCTGTATTCTCAATTCATCACCACACGCATTTCTAATATTTAGTTCCAATCTTTGATATAAGAAACACTCTAAGATTACATACCCTGGTATGTAATCTTAGAGTAGAATAGAGGGCAAATTTCAAACATTTCTTTTATATTTATTTGCAGAAGGCGTTCTTTTCGGTAAGATAAGGCTTTCCGCAATTTACAAGCTGAAAAACCAGAAAACAAGACTAGATGCTATACTTGGGAACAACATGGGAGACAAATATTTGAGCCAAAATCAGGTACGCTACTAAATTATGTCTCGACACATATCTACGTCTAAACACTTATGACTATGCCCCCAAAAGCGTGCGCAAAGGCATGCTAAAGATCAACATTATCTATACATCTATACAAATAAATATAATATGTAATCAACTTAAATGTAAACTCCTAAAAAGGCCGTACACAAACTAAAATTATATCATCCAAGTAAACAATAATATTAATTAAAAATGTTCATAAAATGAAAACTACTGGGCCTAACTATGTTAAATTTTTATGGGACCAAATGGCAACTATTCCGCATCAAACTAAAGAAGAATCACGTAAATCAGATCATAAATCTCAGAGTAATTGGTGTACATATATAAAAAAAAATACCAATCGAATTGAGAACCTCATCCTTTTTGAAGTCGGTTAAAAATCGAGGTGTCCTGTTTGTAATGTCAAAATAATAGTTTTTTTTCAAACTCACACGGTTATTTACACGATATGTAACCCTAAAAACCAGTTTAAATATTTTATGTCTGTCTATTTGTGCCGGCTTATCTTCCAAACGGCTGGACCGATTTTGTATTACTGCCTGGATAAGGAGTAACTTAACCAATTTTTCTCTAATCCTTAATTCATTAACCCAGCGCTTTTCAAAATTTTCAAGATTCAAGCTTATAATAACCGCTTGGTTGCAAGTAAATGGTTATTATAAGCGTTAAATATGAGTTTTTTTTTTAAAGTGGAAGCTTCTTTAGGCGCCTTGGGAATTTTTGAACAACAAACAAAAGAATGTATTTTTGGGAGTGAACTCGCGATACTTACCGCTACCGACACCTCAATATTCAATTCAATTCTTTATTAATAAAATATAAGCATCACAGTATACACCAAATCGCTTATATCTATGCTAATTTTAACAAAAATAAACTAAATACTATTACAATTGTAAAACTCAGACCATCAAAAAGAAACAACATAAAATTTGTAAACAAAAACAACCTTACATCAACTTAGGAACTATAAAATTACTCTTTAAAATTTAGATATGTATAAAGATGTTTTAAAATTATGCTTTGGGAGTCGAAAAATATATCTACATCTGGACTATACTGAATATATAAGTATCTCGTCTTGTGTACTACTCTCGTGTAAACGGGGCCAATACGAGTATATGCAATATTGGCCCTGTTTACACGAGAGTTGAGTTCGGGTTGAAATACGTTGATTAATTGTATTGTATACTAGCTGACCCGCGCAACTCCGTCTGCGTCTCTCAATAGTAATAAAATTTCTCAGTTTTTGAAACATTCTTAATTGGTGCTGCGCTCCTATTGGTCTTAGCGTGATGATATATAGCCTATAGCCTTCCTCGATAAATGGGCTATCTAACACTGAAAGAATTTTTCAAATCGGACCAGTAGTTCCTGAGATTAGCGCGTTCAAACAAACAAACTCTTCAGCTTTATAATATTAGTATAGATAAGTACAGCATAGATATATATTCATGTCGGAACTTTTGGAATCGAAAAAAACAATAAAAAACCTGTTACGATAAAAAAAAAAAGTTCAAGTTCTCACTTCTGTCAGCACGTCAGTTTTGTTTTCGGTGCCATTTGTACCGAATCACGGCTATCCCACGGTAAATAAAATTTCCTTTAATAGTCCACTGCTGGACATAGGCCTCTCTTTAAAAAGGAGGTTGTGGCCCACTATACGACGCTGGCCAGATGGGTTGATATAGGGTTTGTGTCAAGTTTTCTTCTCTTTGCAGTGCTTTTATCCTGCAGAGTTTGCTTCCTTAGTCGGCTCTTACGACACCTACGGAATTAAAAGGGGTGATGACACTCCGTATTCTTAATCCTTGACCATTACGATAATTGGCTGAATCGAATCATGGCTACCCCACGGTAAATAAAGCTAAACAATTGTTTCAGGCACTAACCCGCGGTCACTTAGCGGCCCGTGCAGATTACACCACTAGCGCAGAAACCAGAGCGACTTTCCATTATGTGAACACCGCCCCACAATGGAGGAGGGGCAACGCTGGTGACTGGGCCGCATTAGAAGATGTCTGTATAATAATAAATAATATTTTCACACATCTCACACACGGCAGTCTGATCCCAAATTCAAGGTCCAATTCCAAATTCCCAAGGTCTCAGGTTTGATTCCCGGGTCGGACCAAATGTTTGTACGATCTGCAAATATTTGTTTCGGAATTTGGGTGTTTTCTATGTATAATATTATATATTATTCTATTAATCAATCTAGCTTTCTTAGTACAAGCTCTGCTTAGTTTGAAACTAGATGGCGTTGTGTGTCCGATGTCCGAAATATTTTAAAAATAACCTACCGCCGTCCATGAACACCTGCAACTGAAAAGTCACCAGTGCGTTACCGACCTTTCAATCCCTCCCAGAATCAGAAGGGGAAGGGTTGGGCTCGGGTTATCTCCACTCATTCGGTGTAAAGCAATGAAAGAAATTCTGAACAGCGGTTTTCAGTGAGGCCGTGGTGTTCGGGTCGAGCCAGGCCTGGCTGAAGTACATGGCTTTTCCCCAATATCATCCTAATATATTCTTATCCTACTACGTTTCTGTATTCAGGCCTTGAGACGCCGCGTCCAATCTTACGGTTCTAAAGTCCTCGTGTTCACCGGCGCCCACGGGGTGATGACTCTTCCTGACAAGCAGGGTCGTTTGAAAGAAATTTATCTCCATACTGATGAAAATAACAATGAACAACTGCCTGTGCCGATGTATTTTTACAAGGTATATTTCTTTTACATAAATTTAATATTCCTACAATTTTATTTGCATAGATAATGCAAAAAAAAGTTGAAGGGTATGTTTGTGAAGCCTTGATAACAGTGTTTTTCCTTATTTATTTATTTTCATCATCATCAACAGCCTTTAACAGTCCACTGCTGGACATAGGCCTCTCCTTAGAAAGGAGGTTTAGGCCTACTATACCACGGTGGCCAGACGGGTTGGTATAGGGTTTGTGTCAAGTTTTCCTTCTCTTTGCAGTATTGTTGTCCTGCGTAGTTTGCTCTCTTAGTCGGCTCTTAAGACACCTTATTTATTTTATTGGAAAGAAATCCAACATCTAAAAGTCACCAATAGTCTTAACAATAGATAACAGAAAGCCAATTACAAAAATGTATTCTCTATATCAACACGGTAGAACGTAAAATCGAATATTATAAAATCTTATCTAGGTACTGTTTACTTGATTTTATACCTTTTAAAAGTAACACTAGGCTTAGGTACTCTTTGTGTTTTCCCCTAGGATAGGGCCTGATTAGGAATGGTCTCAATTCGGGGAGGACCTGAAATAAAATGGTCCGGGTCCCCCCAGAGTAGGACACCTGAGGCCGGTCGTCGGGGTGGTTTTTAGTGGAATCACAAAATACTCCGAGCCCTTGAGTCCCCAAGAGATCCGAAGGGATTTTCCACCCCGTCAACAAAAAAAAATAGCTTATATAAAAAAGTTTAAATTTTAATCTCAAAATTCTCTAACTTTTAAACTTTCGCGTTCCATGATAATTAATATTATTTAACGGGAATTAACGCGATCTCTTATTTAGGGTATTACATACTGACTGTGTCAGCCTGTGACCACGGCCGGTGCAACCTGGTCGAAACGTCAGGCAAACCAAAGGTATGTAATACCCTAAATAAGAGATCGCGTTAATTCCCGTTAAATAATATTAATTATCAAAATTCTCTATTTCAGTTTGCAAAATAAACCCACAAGTTAGGTCTAGGTACCTACTCTTAAATAGTTTGCTACATAGTAATCTTTTCTCTTAATCGCAGCCAGAGACTAGTGACCTCTGGTGGCAGATTAATTCTTGCGCCAGTGGATAGCGTGACGGCCGCAAGAAAATGCGATTGGGCCGCAACATTAGTGATAGGCCGCATACCTACCGCTTGCCTGAACCTGATTAGGTGCGGCGCATACATACTACAAAAAATATACTCTTAAGTTTTGAAAAACATAGCTATATAAACTATTTAAAAAAAGTAACATTCAATTTGTTTTTATTTCAGCTTGTCTACGATCCTAAGAAGAAAACTGCTGCTGCTTTCATCTCTATAAACTCATCATTTTATAACAAAACAATGATAGACGAGTTGGAGTTTTGTGATGATATTTGCGCGGGTAACAGGCAGTTCTCGTGGCTAAAATGGCGTTCTAGCGATGGGACACATAGTTTCTGTTGCGAATATAATCAGTTCGTAAAAGAAATCGACTATTTACCTAAGCTAAATGTCCAAGGATTGTTTTATTAAACGCTTCTTTATGGCTTAAAAATAAAATACCTACTAATCCATAGACTTATTTTTTTACCACTCTTCTTTCTGGCCTTTCCTTAAATCGATTTTTTTCACCAGAATTCATCTAGTGCTCATCAGTGGTCATCACAGCAGATTAACATTTGTGAGTACTATCGTATTTAAACTTTCGGGTTTCAGTTTGTTAAATAATATACGTATATTCGGGAATAAAAGACATCCCGTAATAGGTCTTGTACCTTGTATTGTCTGACGTTAGATTTGATGACAACAGCCTGTGTCCACTGCCAGTGATAACGATTATTTTAGTAAATATATGTACATATACACATCTGATCTGATGTGTATATAAATATATGTATATGATACAAATGTATAGCAAATAAAAAATAATACATGTGATGGCTAGAATATAATATTGCCTATAATGATTCTCATTGTTTTCATTTTAATTAGTAATCGGTTAAGCTATGGATTTCTCAAACATAAACAGACAAATTAAAAGCGAATACTTAAAAAATCAGCGTACGTAGGAAATAAGCTTAAAGCTTCAAGAATCAAAAAAAAAACAAAAGCCATAACATCTTTGTTAAAGTGTCACATAATAAATGTAGGTACATACATATTTTCAAATCTTTTTACCATCATCATCATGGGGTGCCATCCTCAAAATGAAGTTTGGAGGTCAGCAGACGGTACACCTCTCGATCATGAGCGGCATCCTTTAGTTGGCGCTATCGCAGTTTGGTCCAGGCCACGATGTCATATGTTTTTACAATACATGATGCAAATTGAATGGTAACTTAAAAAAAATTATTACTTCTACTGAAAGTGTTAAAACAGTTGGAATCGCAATATTAATATCGTTGATTTTTTTTATTATTATTATTATTATTGTATTGACAAACCTCAATATCTCTGATTAATTGGAGTAGCAACACTGTTATTTATGACGTTAATGACAGTTCTATAATAGCCATAGTCACTACGCGATCTCAAGTCTGTTTATTTAATCCTTAAAATTACATACAATTTTATGATAGACGCGCAGTAGAATAACAATTCGTACATTATTTATAAGAGCAACAACGTAGGTGCCAGTTTGAATAACTTTAAACATGAAAAACAGTGTATATTTACATTTTTCAATAATCAATTTGAATTTCAAGTGTTTTGAGAAATAATTTATTATTTATTACCACGCAGGTCAGTATGTGCTACTGTTTATCATTTGTGGAATCGTTTTACATCATTATATAAGAATCAAAGTATTATGTCCAATTAAATGGGTATTATTTTTAATTTTGTCTATGCATATAAATGTGTAAAAAAAAAAGTTAAACTTATTTTTTTTAAATCGGCAATCGTAGCTATACCGATGAATTAAAAAATGAGTTTTAACTTTTTTTTTCTTGAGAACCATTTTAACTAGGTAACAATATTGTACAAATTTAATTTGTTTCTTGAAACCATTACAATAAATTATTAATATTATATCAATGAATTGGTTGCTATGAGGGTATACACTCTATGGAAATAAAAGTCTGTTGGTACCTCAAACAGAATGACAATATGAATGTTTACCTTTAACATTACACAGAATATTTAAACAATATATCAGAGCCACCAGTTCTTATTTAAATTTGGGTGGTGTTTGTTTGGCTTGGTGATGATGGATTTGATAAATGTAGATTACAAAAACCTTACTTAAAATGTTATCAAATATTTTCATAGACATTTATGTGCTATGAATGTTCTAATGTAAAGATACATTGGAACATTCATAGTATTTAAACTTTTAAACACACATTCTAGAATGTTATTACACAGAGAGGCTCAGATTATAATATTTTCACACATCTCAAACACAACTGTCTGATCCCAAATTAGTCAGAGCCTGTACTATGGTAACCAGACTGCTGATAAACATACTTATATATTACTAAATATTTGCATATTATAGATAAAGTACACCCAGACAGAATAAATGATCGTGCTCATCACACAATTATTTGTCCTGGGTAGGAATTAAACCCACAACCTCTGGTGTAGCAGTCCGGGTCACTAACTACTAGACCAACAGGCCCGAATGGTCTAGATTGGTAAACCAAATATTGAAATAAGACTTTTTGAAACTTAAGAGTCACAGTTTGAGTACGGTATGTAGTATGTATATGTAGGTACAAAGCTTAGAAAAGCATATAGGACTGGCAGGTTATTCTGCTACTATACTGACCCCCCCCACCTGGGGGGGGGGGGGGGGCTGGTCCCATGAAAGCTATCATGATAGCTTTCACTATAGGTTTTGCACATACATTTTATGCACAGAAAGTCAGTGTCTCTTCATATTTATTTACCGCATGTGTTTATTTTATATTTTATTTTAACACATCGGCTATCATACATTGTTAATAGCTGTCCCTAGTACCTCCATCATAATTGGAGCATATTTTAGAGTCTGTGACTCTTTCATGCTAGCATTTGTTCCTATTCCACTCGTGCCGCATACTGTTTGATCATCTATCATTATCAATATGGGTGGGTTTCCCATCTACCTTTATAGTCTTACACTACATATCTATTTTCACATTTGTTTTATAATGGGTGCAGTTCAGCAACTTTGGACCATGTATTTTTATTTCCTTCGACATAAAAACACCTATTATCTATTACATTTTACCTTGATTACTTCTTAAAATTTAAACGTCACATTTTTTTTTCTTCTACATTATTTCAGCAAACTACTGCTGGCATTTCCTCGACTTTTTGTCCTGTTTAAACATGTAATACATATCCATCTGTAATATTTAACTAACTTACTGTAACTGGTGTACAATAAAGCATATTCTATTCTATTCACTTTATAACAATGGTTTTAAAGTTTCTTTTCGAGGATGTTAAAAAAATCCCTCCGCTTAGTTCCTCTAGGTCTGCGTTGACCCTGACCTGTCAAGAAATCACTTCCACAGATTCCAGGAAGGCATTAAACAGAAAGAAAATACAAAATGGATGTTAGGAATTTTGTTTTGGATATAAATATAGCTTTATTCTTCATTCAACAATTTTTTAACAAGCTAAACTTAATGTGGGTCACCATACCGTTCACTAATATTAATATGTTCAGTCATTTTACGAGATGTATATCTTTTAATTAATACTGTAGAAGACCTCACCTCACAGTAATTTATTTGTTGCTTTTCACTGTAGTGTCCAGTAGCTGGAGTTTTCGGAGTCCCAAACTAGCCCCCCCTCCTAACTTTATTCTAGGACTAGATAACTAGTACTCAAAAGGTGGGCAAAGCAATTCTGAGTCTAAAGTCGTAGATGTCCCATACCGCGGCATTAGCCATTTACCAGCAGGTGACCCGTTTACTCTTCACCTCCTCAATGGTATAACCAGCTTCTCCCTCTGAACCGTATCCAAAAAAGATCAACACGAATCGTCGATAGCCAAAAGATCTCAGACCGGTTCGATCCCTTGGCGTGGCGTAGAGATGTAGCTTCGCTCTGCATTCTCTATCATATATATCATGGAGAGTGCTCCGAAAAATTGTTCGGACTACTTAATACCGCCCGCAACTTTCCGCCATCGTTCCACACGGCGAAATTCTCATCAACACCACTTGGATAATATGCACTCCACTGTGAGCTTTTCGAGACACTTTGCCTCGCACTACCAACCTATGGAACGGGTTATCGTCTGCGGTATTTCCGGACCGATACGACCTTCAAGAAAAGAGCGTACACCTTCCTCAAAGGCCGTCAACGCGCTTGTGACTCCTGAGTTG
Source organism: Arctia plantaginis (assembly GCA_902825455.1). Lineage (NCBI taxonomy): Eukaryota > Metazoa > Arthropoda > Insecta > Lepidoptera > Erebidae > Arctia > Arctia plantaginis. Next base: position 2,469,017 of record CADEBD010000289.1, on the reverse strand, counting down.
CGTTCATGGGCGGCGATAGTCTCGTTCTATCAGGTGACCCGTCTGCTCGTTTGCCCCTTATTCCATAAAAAAAAGCACTTCTCCCTTCTGGTAAAATAAGGTGCGATGCACATCAACAGCCTTTAACAGTCCACTGCTGGACATAAGCCTCTCCTTGCCTACTATACCACGCTGGCCAGACGGGTTGGTATAGCGTTTGTATCAAGTTTTCCTTCTCTCTGCAGTGCTGTAGTTCTGCGTAGTTTTTCCCTTAGTCGGCTCTTACGACACCCACAGGATGAATAGGGGTGGTGACACTCTGTATTCTTAATCCGTCACCACACGGACCAATCCGTCACCACACGTACCAATCCGTCACTACACGGACCAATCCGTCACCACACCAAGGTGCGACTGGATACAATTAATTGACGCACCACTGTTCATTTTGTGCTACCGATGTTTAATGTGACTTAGTCCTTCAAAATGCAGTTATGTAAAATGTGCTGAATATGAAATAATCAACACATTTTGAATTAAGCGCACCTATAACTCACTGATATCTCAATTTCAATGATAACCTAGCTCACAATTTATCAATTAGGAATTTCTTTATCAACTGCTGATATGATTAAAATGCATAAAAAATTGTGATTGAATTGTTTTGCGGTATTCTTCGGGATTATCATGAACACTATGCCACACTGTTTTGTAGTCTAGGGTAGAGACAATAGACCGCCATTTGCCACGATCTCTAGACAACACATCATTTACAATTGCTTTACAGTGTGGTGTAGTTGTTTTAGTCATTAGTGGTGGGTTATCCACTTATTGGGTACACGAAAAACCAAAAGCCGTTTCCAGAGACATTCCTTCCTATTAGGAGACGCAGTATAACATACCATGTGAATGATACACCCTTCTCCATCATCATGGTTGTGGATGAACCCTTTCAGATTTCTATAAGCTGGGCGTCATGCCCATAGACATGGCCGCTTCGCCTGCGAGGCTGGTGACCTTGGCTGTGGAGCCAAAAACACTTTCCTTGCTTATGGAAAATCACATTAAAGTTCATATAAGTTGCAAAAAATTACAATACCGTAGTTTATTTGGCTTTTACGAGTGCCCTTACAAAACATATTATCTAATACTATTGAGTGCTTATGTTCGTGTTGTATTTTGTCCACAGGCGTGAAGAATGCTTTCCGAAGAAACTGTAGAGAAGAGGAATGCTCCTCCAGGAGTCAACTCGCGGTCACTCAGTATTGCACATTCTGCTGCAGATTTAGAAGTAAGTTTTCAAATAATGGCAGTCTACTAAACTCTCTTAGAACACCAAGAATGTTATTTCACCACCCTAACCCATAGAAATAGCTTAGTAATGCTATGTTATATGTAGGTTATGTTGGACACGCATTTAAGTTAAGGTGTTATTTCCAAAAAGAATACTTATTGACCACTTTTTCTGTAAATAAAATGTCTAAAGTTCAGTGGCAAAATGAACTTTTTTGCCCTTGATAACTTCATATTGTCACGAGTGGGGTATATAAAAAAAATAGTTGTCCGTTAGTTACTTTATTTCACTGTATTTACAAACACTCACTACTGGGAACCACTATATATCTTGTTGTTTCACTAGAAATTCACTCCGATGTTAATTCGTTGTGTCGTAGAACGAAATTGTGTTCAACGGCCAATACGCTCCGCTTTTATTGCGCTTTTGAATTTTACTAGAAAGTTCCTAATCCGTTCCAGACAAACACGAATATTCCAGAATCAGTTACGCGTTACTTGCAGCGCCATCTAGCGCTGTCAGGATTAGAACTACTCGTATTAACCACAATCTTAATAGATGTATTTGGTCGATACTAGATGGCGCTGTCCTCCACATTCCATACAATCGAACCATTTAATCCTATGGCGCAACAATATGTTCTTTTTCGATCATACAAAAAAAAAGTATATATGTATTTATATCAGTTGTCTAGTACCCATAGTAGAAGCTCTGCTTAGTTTGGGACTAGATGGCGTTATGTGAACGTGGTACAATATTATTATTATTATCTGATTTAAGGCTCTGACACAACGTTCGTATCTTTTTGTAATGTACCAAACATTCTCTCTCCGGGATAAAACGGGGCTCTTTGCAAAGTAGACAGAAGGCACCTTCAAACTAGGGGTAAAACCGTGTCTTCCAAGAAAGACCTAATATGAAAATCAAAGACATTTTTATTTATTAAAACATGAGTATACATACGCAGGCATGCAAGATGTGTAATAAATTAGAATATAAAGACAGTCATGTTTAGCCATTGTGGCGTACAAATATATTTTCCAAATCAGTGGAAAGTTTTAATTTAGTTGTTTCATCTCTGTGGTACCTAAAGTTGTCCCAAATGTTAATGTTAAAAAGCAGCATCTTATAGAGCTGATAGCCACAGAGATAAATCTGTCTTTAACAAAACTTTCTCCAACCAGGTACTCCGTGAAATAGAAAATGTTTACTTTCTACCACCATCGGAATTTGATGCGGGGCGGTTTGTACTGGAACACGCTCCAGCGACTTCCTGCGATGATATAGAACGGATGTTCACCAAGCTGAAGAGACAGCAGCAGGCAAGTATCTGGTCCAATAAGTTCGATGGTAATAACAGTTCAAAAAATATAACTTGAGTAGCTTTTTTAAACAATCTTTAAGCTTAAAATGTTGCAATAGGAATGTGGGTAGTTTAACTTTTTGTGTTGTCAACTAATCTTAGACGATTTTTTACCTATTTTTCAATAACAACATGAAGAATTCAATTAGAATCTATAAAAAGGGCCTTCTGTAGGACATGCTTTTAAAATCGTGCAGCTTTTATTGAAGTGCTCGAACAATTTACATCAAAAACTGCCAAAGCCCATCTTATGTTTCAGTCTATCTAATTTTTTCTCTTTATAACGTATACGGTAATGTTACTCTTTTTAACTTAGATTCTTCAATGAGTATGTAACTGAAATAATTATTCCTTAGATGAAAGTTCAATCTCTATCATTAGTTTTTTGTACACAGGTGGTATCAGGTAAGGCACTGCACCTAATATCACAGCAACGCGACAACTGTGACCGTGAATTCAAAGAGATCCAGACCATTCGTGATCAACTTTCGACCACTCTTGAAACCTGTCAGAAAGCCAGGGAACAGCTCAGAGCAGCGTCAAATCACTTAACGATATCTACCTTCGTTATCCTGGCCAACTTTAGGAAACGGCAAATAATTAGGTCTGTTCTTAAATCCCTTGAGTTGCTCAGAAGCCTAAGAAGCGTCGAGAAGGATGTCGCCGAATTGCTAACTAAGAAGGAATATTACGAGGCAATCCAACTGATATTGAAAAGCAAGAAAGCTGCCAGCAGTCATAAGGAGTACACGTGCATTGCAGATTTGGCTACGAGACTCCAAGACACTTTAGACATGACAGAAGAGAAATTGGATTCAGTACTTTCAAATATATGTTACAAATTTGATGAAAATGTCTTCAGGAAGTTGAGGAAGGCGTACGCGCTGTTAGGCAAAACACAAGCAGCTATGGAACAACTGCACATGCACTACTCTTCAGCCGTCAACGAATCTTCGATCGAAGCCGTTAAAAACTACGTAGGAAATGCTGTAGATATGAAATTCCAAGATATGTGCCAGTCAGTACAACCAAATAAAGCTCCCATATGCCTTCTGAACTTATGTGAAAATCTGTTTTTGATTATGAAAAGTTATTTCTTATTGGTCGATTGGCATTCCAAGTACGATGATGAAGAAACGGTCCCAATATCTAATAACGTATTCGAAATCGAAAAGAATGTCAGTCGAGAATACATCAGGCAGAAGCTGAAAGCTGGTTTGGTCAGGATCTGGCATGATGTTCAAGCAAAAGTGTCTACCTTCCTCAGGAGTTCTGGCTTAGAGGAATATCCCTTTGAGAAATTTATACAAATGTTAGGTATATTAAGAAAACTGACGCAGGTAGCTGAAGTTTTCTGCGGTGATAAATCGGATCTGTTGCAAGATTTTATTAAGACTCAGAGTGTTTTATATATAAAGAACTATCATAGAGGCAGGATGGAGGAATTGAAATTGTTTTTAGAGAACGAAGGTTGGGAACAGTGTCCGGTTAAATCAACATTTACTTTACTCAATCTACAAGAATTTAAACAGTTTAAAAAGTACCTGAATTTGAGATCTGATACGTCGTTTGTGAAAGCGCAATCCGATAGCGCGTCCTCAGTGCATTCGCAAGACGATAGCGTTTATATTTCTAAGTATTTTAAACAGAGTACTAATCACACTCCTTTTGAAATTTTCCGTAACGAAAACATTACCAATGATGATATTTTTGGCCTGGAACCTGAAGCAGTTAGCGATGATTCGGACGACGAACCTGAAGAGTTGAAAAGAGATTTTGTCGATGAAAGTGATCAACCGGAATCGACCAAAGGAAGTCCTAGTAAAACTAAAGATAGTGTTATAGTGGCAAATACGACACTATCAGTATTAAGACACTGCGGACAGTACTTACAGATATGTCGATATCTTCCTCAAATATCTTTAGAAGTGGTCATGTTAATGAATCAATTATTTGACTATTACTTCTTCAGCGTGCATTTTTTTTTCACGTCCGATATGGACGTAGCCTCAACCACATTATATAGCTCAAAATTGAATTCAGTACTTAAGAGAATAAAAAATTATATTGATACATCAAATTCGGGAGAAATGGACGGCAAAATCCCGTGTCCTGAATCTCCTAACCATTTGAATTTAACTTCAGAAGAAACATTACACGGGCTGTCAGAAAGAATTGTGGCTGTCGAGAGTGTAATATTTTTAGCTAAACAATACGAGTTGCTGCAGCCATACCTAGAATCTATAGTAGCTTCCCATCAGAAGATGATATTAGAACATTTCAAAGATAATACTTTGGCGGTAATTCAAGATTTGAGAGTTCCTGTGTACATGTGTTCAGCGTCAAAAGCTGTTGAGGTCGGACCAGCTTTAATAGCTATGTCCAAAGTCAAATGGGATGTAAAAGACGTAGCTGTTGAGCATAGCGCCTACGTAGATATGATTATCCGGAAAATTCAAGTGTTCGCATTGCGTTTGGAAAACGTATCCAGCAAGGTCACTCTCAATTCGGAGGTATTAAGCGTTATATGGGGTATGGTGTCTAAATTTATAGTACATTTGTTAGTTGAAGGGTTCTCAAACGCAACTAAATGCTCTAATGGAGGTAGAGGATTAATGCAATTGGATTATAGGCAGTTATTTTTAAAATTAGAAAAGATATCTGGTCTCAAGCCTGTGCCTTTCCAAGAATATGTCGATAAATACGTGAAAGCTTATTATTTGCCTAGAAAAGGGCTGGAGGAATTCCTTCAAGAGAGGACTGAGTATTCTAATAAACATTTAATGGCCTTGATTACTTGCGCGTGTGAAAACAAGAAGGACAGGCAAGCGTTGGCAGCCATTATTGAAGCGAAAGATGCGTCTATATAGGCAAAAGTGTTGTACAAACTATTAGGTGAAATGTTCCGCTCAAATGGCATAGTTTCTTAAAGGTGGGAGGGAGGTTTCGAATATTGTCCGTGAAATTAAAGAAATTAGAAAAATGCTGGTTGTCATGACAATGTATAGATCATTTTTGTGTATATGTCGTTATTTTTGGCTCTATATCTAAATTATATTTTGGTTTGTATTGCCAACGCAAAAAATATAGAAATGTATACCAAATGTCGCCTGTCATTAGTCGATGTGGAAGTTGAAATTATAAAGTGTCGAAACACGCATAATTAGGATCATTTTAAAATCAAAACAATATAGATACATTTTTTTTCAGGTATTACATAGTCGATTATATGACTATTCGATAGCTAATTATTTTTATAACGTATTTTAATTATTGACTAAGCTTCCTTTTTATATTAATCATAGTTTTAATTCGACAGAAAGAAAAAATATTTAACCATAAAAACATTTGATTCACTTTATATTTAAGACTAGTGATGTACCGGATAGTTAAAAATGTTTATCCGCGGATACGAATACGAATTATTACACTATAAAACAGAAGTTGAAATTTTGTACCATATAACGACATTTTGTCCTGCACAAGGCGTAATGTTTTAATCAAAAGACTTGAGGTTTGGATCAGGTTAAGAAGAGTTAAATAATACCTAATAATTGTTAATAGCATTAGCAATTCATACTTTTTATTCAAACTATTTAAATTAAGCGAAATAAATTTTTAGTTTTATAAAACGTAATAAAATATTATAATGTAAAAGTACCGCCTAAAAGTAACGGATACAAGTCTTTTTTCGCCCTCGGATAACCGCGGATACTCACAAACATTTAGCACATCACTAAGACATTTGTTAAATTATCTTAAAGAGTCTACAATGAAATTTATATATTGGCTATTATAATAAGACCTTTGACTAAACCAAAATCTGTAAAACAGAAGCTAAAGATATCCAATATATATATGTTCTAAGATAATACATAAATATTTATAACAACACGTTTGCATGTATAGTAATAGTCAGATAATCGACAAACACTTCGATTGGTATTAGTCGATTTACAATTATAGTTAATATTTTGTATACAGGACACTTGTAATCTCATTAAAACATATTATATTAGCAAAAAAAAATATTTTAAATATATTAAAGAATTGTAAATACGGGAGTTGTTTTATTTTTATATTTCTACGTTTTTTTCAAGTCAATAGTTTTGTGTTAGGTTTTATTTATAAGTTTATTTATTGTCTGCGTTCCCACATTTGAATTTTAAGCTTTTGAATGCGTGAGCTTTTAGTAAAAGTTCTAAAACAATTGTAAATACAGCCTCTAGTTTTTAAAAGTAGCCACGCAAAAGTTACGATTGTTGACCGATTATGATCCGTTATGGAGGATTGGCTCGAAAGGCATCACGGAACCCTCTCATACCGGCTGACGCAGGTGCTCACCGGGCAAGGATGCTTCGGAGATCACCTGTGTCTGATCCGAAAGGAGCCAACGTCGTGAGTGTCATCACCGCGATGGCCGGACCGTGGACACGGCGCTCCACACACTGGCAGAATGCCCGGCGTGGGTGGAGCAGAGGCGTGAACATGTGGCCACTATCAGAGTGGGCATTCTCTCGCTCCGTAACAGGTCGCAAAACGACCTTTGTCCTCCATAAGTGTAGGCCAGGAGGTGACAGGTAAGGCCATCTGTCACGCACGCCCTTTCGGGAGCACAAAGGGGACATGAGGGTAACACAGGATTGGGTCTGGGTACCAGGAATTTTCTTTCTAGGGTACACCTGGTTCCTGGTTCCGTGCGGTTTTTGGTCAGTACGTGCCCGACATAACCACCCCTGGACAGAACTGTCTTGCTCTTTGCAGTAATTGGAGTCGATCTCTCGATACCGATTTATTCTTCGCTCTATGTCCAGCACCGACAGTTGTTTTACTGTCGATATAACTCCGACATACAACCTCATCGATGGCACCGATGAAGAATCACCTTTTTTTTTTTCCGTGCGGAAATCCCCTCGGATACCACCTGTCGGTGGCATGTCGGACTCGAACCGACTAAAACCGCACGCCTTCGCCGGGTACTAATAGCCGGGGAACCAGGTATACCCTAGAAAGGAAGTCCCTGGGATGAAGAATCACCTGAAGGTTTCCACACGTTAAAAAAAGGTTTGTTGTGAATTATCACATGTTATCAATCATTTGGCCTCAAATCAACCGATTTCTTGGCCTAACTGTTTTTGTTTCTGTTAGTCTGTTTTATCCACTGGCGCAAATTTCGGGATTCCTCTAATGTAATCATTAATCAACTTGTCCATGCTAGTCATACAACATATTCAAGATGTACAATATTCGCATTTCAGCTACTTGCAGGCGTCTCTTATCCGTTCTATTAGATGGCCAACATTTAGATTCATGTAGGTCGACAGATCTGATGATTGTCTTATAAATTTCAATAAGATTCTTCTCTAGGTATATAAATAAAAAAAAACATTTCAGAAGGTTCTGGTAGCACCAATAACACACATTTATTATCATATTTAAGCAAACGAGCTGACGTGGTAAGAGCCTACCGCCGCACACAAGACACTCTAGAGACAACCGTGTTGACTGCCCTTATTTCCCCCCCCCCCCTCTCCCCCCGAGGGAAGATGTTTGGGTTCCGGTAACCTCACTCACTCGGTGAAAAACAACGAAGGAATTGCCTAACAGTTGTTTTCTGTGGCCGTGGTATCACTCCGGTCGAGCCTGCCCATATGTGCCGAAGTATGGTTCTCCCACGTCACATCGACAACTATTTCATACTAGCTGACCCGCGCAACTTCGTCTGCGTCTCTCAATAGTAATAAATTTTCTCCGTTTTTGAAACATTCTTCATTGGTGCTCCGCTCCTATTGGTCTTAGCGTGATGATATATAGCCTATAGCCTTCCTCGATAAATGGGCTATCTAACACTGAAAGAATTTTTCAAATCGGACCAGTAGTTCCTGAGATTAGCGCGTTCAAACAAACAAACAAACTCTTCAGCTTTATAATATTAGTATAGACTAGCTGACCCGCGCAACTTCGTCTGCGTCTCTCAATAGTAATAAATTTTCTCCGTTTTTGAAACATTCTTTATTGGTGCTCTGCTTCTATTAGTCTAAGCGTGATGATATATAGCCTATAGCCTTCCTCGATAAATGGGCTATCTAACACTGAAAGAATTTTTCAAATCGGACCAGTAGTTCCTGAGATTATCGCGTTCAAACAAACAAACAAACAAACAAACAAACAAACTCTTCATCTTTATAATATTAGTATAGATAAGTAACTTTTTAAGAGCTGTTTAAAATTCATAAGAATAGAATCAGTGCGTTAATAATTACAAAGTAGGTATAGGTACAGGAGTATATACAGTAGGTATATTATTGAAAATAATGGAAAACTAACATATTACTTGAATAATATATCATATAGTAAAAAGCCGCTTGGTGTGGTAACAGATTAAGAATACAGAGAATTAAGAATTCATCCCGTGGGTGTCGTAAGAGGCGACTAAGGGAGCAAACTACGCAGGACAACAGGAAAATTTGACACAAACCCTATACCAACCCGTCTGACCTGCGTAGTGTAGTAGGCCAAAACCTCCTTTCTAAAGAGAGGCCTATGTCCAGTCAGGCGGGTCACCTGATGGAAAGTGACTATCGCCGCCCATGAACATCTGCAACTCAGGAGTCACAAACGCGTTGCCGGCCTTTTAGGAAGGAGTACGCTCTTTTCTTGAGGGTTTGAAGGTCATATCGGTCCGGAAATACCGCAGACGATAACCCGTTCCATAGATTGGTTGTGCGGGCCAAAAAGTGACTCGAAAAGCGCACAGTAGTGAAGCCTACTACGCAACTTCTATTCGGGTAACGAGGATGAAATTTTTGCCATGTGGCACAATGACTTGCAAGCCATAGGATGATAGTTATTATCTTGGATTACCTCCTCGAAGTTATAGCCCACATTATTGACTTCTTTCTCGACTCTAAAACCTTTTCTTATCTCTGGAACAAAGCCTACATCATCCTATTGCCTGAAATTAATAATGCTTCTGTTTTATCCAATCTCCATCCTTCCTTTCCTATCAAACGTTCTTGAGGTTTGCGTACACAAACAGTTCTCATAGTTCATCTTTCAACAGCTGTGCCTAAGTCCTCTACAATCATACTATTACCACTAAAAAAATCCACTAGCCATTAAAGCAAAATTTACTATAAGTGGGGTCGAAACCACAAGTTTTAGTGGCAAATCCACTAGCTTGGCAACACTGCTAATAACTAAGAATTGATGACGTTTTGATTACTATTCCGATCCATTACACTCAAGTATTGTGCGAATGTCCAAAACAATGACCAATGAAATTAGCTCAAAAATGATAGTAATTGGATAAAATCAAAGTTAGCACTTCACAAATTACATTATTTTTGTACTATCAATATTTACTTATAAGTCTTGTGAAGAAAATTTTTTATTTTTAAACGATAAGGTTGAAAATGAAAATTAGGCCGTATGACTTGAGTTCCAGTACACAACTTGTAGAACAAAATTTAAAAAAAAACACATACAGTGCTTGACGTCATGCGAGCTATGAGTATATAACTATAGTGATTTCGTTAATTTGTGGTGTTTTAGTGGATTTAATATTAATGTTACTTGTGAAATAGCAGAAAATGGAGACCGAAAGGATGATAGAAGATACTATACCTCCACAGGTAAGCCAGAAATCTTTAAATGGAACATCCCGTAATGTCATGATGGTTGGTCCGCCATATTTACTTTTACCATTATTCGCTTGGACTATTTTGTGTTTTTGTGGCCAATCTAATGACTAAAACTATTTAGGAAACACACTGTCTATTGAGATCGTTCGTCGAAACTGTACATTAGGTGGAGTGTATGTTAGAAATATTATGATACAGTGGGTCAGTTAATATTTTCCTCGTCCTGCAATGCGGGTTTTTAAAGTCTTTTTAGCCATTCCTCATTTTACTTCTTATGAATATTTAGGGAAATAATGCTTACTGAGTGTCGTTTGTGAGCCCTTGTCACCCTAATTCTCATTAGTTAACAATTAGGCATAAATATTTATTCTAAATGTCGGTCACATATAAACAGGAAATAGTGTAATAAAACGATAACTTTCTTTAGGAAGTATCTTTACATACACTGCAGAATCTTTCGTTCATTACTTCTGAACTACTTTCCTTTTCCTTTAAAAAAGGGAGATATAAGAAAGGAATGCTTGTGCCACTTTCTATTAAATTATTTCGTAATCGTAATGTTTGTTGAAAACAGTCAGTTTGTATAATGCATTATCCTGACTAAATTATTTATTCGTTACTAATTATGCAGATATGCTTGTCATTATGAAATTTAAAACGAGTTTTTGTCATGCACTAGGCTACAAATTTTACGACTTGCGTTTGTTAAGGCATATTGAATACATTTAGAATGTAGTCATGTCTGTCTGTTTTAATTCACATATATTTACGTACAGAAAACGCCTTTACTGCCACTCTAAACATGACAACAATATGTCATTATTTGAGTGCAATATTCATTGAGAGACAAGTTTAAATTCCAATGATATGGAGTCTTTTGTTTATTGTTGTTGATTAGGATGTGTGTCTTTAATAAAATGCAAATTAAAAAAAAGAGATGTTGTATTCTCAATTTGAATTTTCTTACTATTGTGTGGTATTTATCATCATCATCATCATCATCATCATCATTAGCCTTGAACCACCCACTGCTAGATGTAGGTCTCTCCTTAGAAAGTAGGTATGTATCAAGTTTTCCTTCTCTTTCAAGTGCTGTTATAATGCAGAGTTTCTCCCTTAGTCGGTGCTTACGACACCCATGGGATGAATAAGGGTGGGGACACTCGGTATTCTTAAATCGTCGACTAAGGAAGCAATCAACGCAGGGCAATAGCACTGCAGAGAGAAGGAAAACTTGACACAAACCCTGCACCAACCCTCTGGCCAGCATGGTATAGTAGGCCAAAACCTCCTTTCTAAGGAGAGGCCTATGTCCAAATTAAAGGCTGTTGATGTGATGTTATGATAATAGAATATAGTCTGGTATATAGCAGAGGCAATATTCACACTGTCAAAATATTAAATTAAAAAGTACTGTGTAATGTATTCTATCTCATTCTCTCGCCGACTTAATCCTGTACATTCATGTGTTTGTTTCTTTATCCTGCCACATTTGCATTTCATTGAGTTTTAAATCACGATTCTAAAGATGTTTTACTTAAAGAAAAAATACTGACCTGATTGAAGCCAGACTTCATTTGCATTGCCAAAACCTAGTATAAATATAAGGAATATACAGGCTTGGAATATTAAATTCCGTGTGGTGACGGATTAAGAATACAGAGTGTCACCACCCCTATTCATCCCGTGGGTGTCGTAAGAGGCTACTAAGGGAGAAAACTACGCAGGACAACAACACTGCAGAGAGAAGGAAAACTTGAAACAAACCCTATACCAACCCGTCTGGCCAGCGTGGTATAGTAGGCCAAAACCTCCTTTCTAAGGGGAGGCCTATGTCCAGCAGTGGACTATTAAAGGCTGTTGATGATGATGATGATGATGAATATTAGACACTCAAGTTGTCAAGACAAGATTGAAAAAGAATTTACTATTAATAGAAATTTAATTTATGTAGGCACATTAGACTTGTTACACAGAATGAATATGTATTGCAGAATTTGAATACAATTTCTCAATGTAACCTATGTTGTTTTTTTCTAATCTTTTTTTATTTAGAGGCTTTTAGTCCCACATACGATCATATCAGCCCCATCTACCCTAAACTTATAATTTTCTCATCCCTAAATTTTACATAAGTAGATAGAATATGTCTACCAATAACACTGCAAATATAGATTACATTGCAAAAAATTTGTAAACTAACAATACCGCTTTGGACAGAGTCTTTGACAATATACCTTGAAACATGCCAATTGTGTTCTCATGTATTGCTTAAGGACTTAGTAAATAAGAACGACTTTGAATATTATATTGTCATATAATCAGAGCACTAGATTTAAGTCTACACAGTGTCGCGGACGATCAAGCAATGGCTGCGCTAGAGTGTACATCTTGCTACGTGACTCAGTGATGCGACATACTACTACTTACTAAAGTAGTGATGTTACAACAATGCCAACGTCTATAAAAATAGTTTTTAACCTATTTACCAAAGCGTCTCTCTCAGGCCTAGTTATGACACATTACATCAAACCTATGTTGTTGTTTGTTTCATTGACAGAGAAGTCAGATGCTAAGTGACTACAGCTACCTAAACTATTCTGTTATTGTTACACAGAATGAAAATGTATTGCAGAATTTGAATACAATTTCTCAATGTGACCTATGTTGTTTTTTTTTTGTTTAATCTTTGTTTATTTAGAGGCTTTTAGTCACATATAAGACCATGTGAGCCCCATCGTACCCTAAACTTACAATTTTCTCATGCCGAAATTTTGCGTAAGTAGATAGAATATACTTCTACGAATAATACTGCAATATAGATAACAGTTCAAATAATTTGTAAACTAACAACACCTAACAATCACCTACCTTACAAACTAAAAAGCAAAGCAAAGCAAATATACCACAGCAAAGTGTGGTGGTACAGCTAGTTTATATAGTTACTTTGTTTTAAGGTCTAGGACAAAGGTTAATTTCCTCATACAGAAGCAGTTAAATCCTTCAGATTATTTACTAATAAAACATTAAGAAGGAAATTACAAAGAAAATTATTATTATAATACCTTTTCCTGTCTTTAATGTCAAAACAATAGGTTTTTCCTTATCACACAGCTACTTGCACAGTACCTATGCCTAAAAACCAATTTCAATATTTTTTGTCCGTCTGTTTGTTCCGGATAATCTTTGAAATGGCTTCACCGATTTTGATAATATTTTACAACCTGGTAACTGTCTATATAAGGAGTAACTTAGGGTATTTTTCTTCTCAGTAAACCTCTCATAATGTCGTCGGACCATTTCATACAATAATTTAATGAAAAAAAAATGTAAAAGAATCATGCTTAAGGAGCTAGCGGAACTAAAAAATAGTTTAAGAAAAACTAAACAAATACTCTTTTGCCTATCCAAAGTAATAATAATAAGCATAATATTCAGCATGGCTCTCCCCATGCATCACAATTAAATGAATGCACGGATCTCGTAGTGGTTTAAGCCATCATCTCGCCGCTTCCTACTGCGCTCAGTGCTGTGGGTTCGACGATCCCCACATGGGACAACACTTTGTATGATCCACGAATTGTTATTTTGAGTCTGGGTGTTCGTTGTTTCAATTTCATGTATGTTTGTTAAGTCCCGAGCGAAACAAGATAATATCCCTAGGGCGGTTGTTGTATACAAAAAAAGAAACAAAACAAAAGAAAAACAATATCATGATTACCATTCATTTCTTTTTAATAAAAAATACAATTTGGTTTTTTTGATTACCATTCATCTTTATGAGAACTCTGTTCAGGAAATATAATTAAATAATTTCAGGTTACGTCAATCACGTGTGTGGACAGCGGTGTGCGGCCAACGCCAAGCAGTGCAGCATATACAGCAGAACGTGATGCCTGCCTCAACTACTTCTCAAGATGGAATGAGACGGACCAGGTGATCACACTAATCACACTAAATTATATAAAGGCGGAAGTTCGTGAGTGTGTGTGTATGTTTGAACACGCAAACACACGTACGTACGCGTACATACGGTTGCACCTACTTTGATAAAATTTAGTATGAAGGTAGCTGACACTCTGGATTAAGGCCTAGGCTAGTTTTTATTTAGAAAAAAATGTAGTGTATAAAAAAATTGTCCGTGTAGTGACGGATTAAGAATACGGAATGTCACTACCCCAATTCATCCCGTGGGTGTCGTAAGAGCCGACTAAGGGAGCAAACTACGCAGGACACGAGCACTCCAAAGAGAAGGAAAACTTGACACAAACCCTATACCAACACGTCTGGCCAGCGTGGTATAGTAGGCCAAAACCTTCTTTTTAAGGAGAGGCCTATGTCCAGCAGTGGACTATTATTTGATTCGTCTCGACTAGGAGCTTCATGCTAGTCGATTTTTAACCAACATCAAAAAAGGAGGGTTTTTGATTCGACAGTATGTTTTCTTTTTAACCGACTTCTAAAACACAAAAGAGGAGGTTCTCAATTCGTCTGTATTTTTTTTTTTTTAATGTATGTTTGTTACGCGATTTCTCCGTCAATTGTGGACCGATTTTCAAAATTCTTTTTGTAATCGTAAGGGTATGCTCCCGAATTGGTCCCATTACCACCAATTCAGGATATGATGATGGGATCCTAGAGAAATCGAGGGAAACCCTCACAATTATTGGGAATTTGACAGCCCCGATAACGTGTTTTAGCTACGAGTATTTCTTTAAAACCATGGCAACCGTCAGAGACTGCGCGATGTGATGCGCAGAGAACTTACAGTATTTATGTCACCACAGTAATTTTCGTTGTATTAATAAGAAGAAAAGGTTGAAATTTTGTATTTTATCTTGTTAAAATAATTCGGATAGACGTTTTGTTGCTATGGATGGCATCGCATTTCGTTTGTAAGTAATTTTATACTTAATTTATTAAAATAGTTCTGGAAAAAACTCTTAAATTTTGTGTGAGTCAACTAGGTTAATTTCTAACATTAACCCTTCTAGTTGGAACTCCTTCTATAAAATATTAAGCATATTTGTTGAGTAGTCTCACTAAAGCTTCCCTATCTTCACCTTCGAGGTCAGTGTCAATTGAATCGGAAGTTATTTTGTTCGGTTGCAACTCACAAGAATTTGACTGTTTCTTAGAAAAGAATTTAAGCTGATCTTGATCAGTTTGGACGCCAATGTAGGAGAGGCCTATGTCCAGCAGTAATTTAATATAATATTTAATATAATCTAACAAACTACAGTTTGTTACTATACATTACGGTACGTAGTGTTTTAAATATCGTACTTATCTACTCATTACAAACATATCCTACACTAAAAATGGTAAAATAAACCCTTTAAAAAAAAAAGTTGAACCGACTTCAAAAAACACCGACAAAGAGCACTAAAAATTAAAAAATAATTACAAATCTAAGTAAAAAACTATAATAAGTACCCTCAATGTAACAGGTAACATTACAATACCAATAGTCCCTTCTAGTCTGTTTGAAGTCGGTGCCAAGCTCGATGCACAATAAGTAATACTGGTCTATGTCAGCTTTATATTAGCACAATGAAAAATTAAGAATTCAAAATAATTCTAATGAAACATCGAAGATTTTGTTAATTAATAAAGACCAACCAGATCAATTACGTGCGCAAACGTATCAACTCCTTATTAAAGCATTCAAAATAATAATATAATTGGAGATGTGCGTCCACTTTAGCTCGTTCAACATGTTTTGCGCAGCATGAAGACTGTTGCAGCTGCCGCGCTACATTCTATCAAGCACCTATTTGGCTTGGCACCGACTTCAAACCGACTAGAAGGGACTATTGGTATTGTAATGTTACCTGTTACATTGAGGGTACTTATTATAGTTTTTTACTTAGATTTGTAATTATTTTTTAATTTTTAGTGCTCTTTGTCGGTGTTTTTTGAAGTCGGTTCAACTTTTTTTTTAAAAGGGTTTATCACAAATCCATCCAAGCACATTCTTCAAAACATCACAAATGTCGTTTGTCGAGAACTTACTTTGTCTATGTCTTTCCTCAAGAATCAAAGTATGTTCATACCAAATTTTATCAAAATCTAAAGCTGTTCAAGAGGGAAGAGGTAACAGACAGACCCGCTTTTGCATTTACAACATTAGAATGGATAAGCAGACGATTAGCCACAAATGGCCCGGCTTGACTGCAACACCACAGCCTCATAGACATCCACTGTTAATCAATTCTATCGTTACTTTTCATTGAGTAAGCTAAGTTACAGTAAGCCCTTTCTTCTAGATATGGGACAAAACCACAGTGAACTGTTATTTATCATTCGATTTTAGCGTAAATAGGTTAGGGTTGCTAGGTAGGTAGGTTAGATGCTATTTAACAGTAAATCTAGTATTTTTCAAAAAATGTTCACATTTCTTTATGTGTAAGTTATACTGATCACGTTTTACGCAGGTGGAGTTTGTGGAGCAGCTGTTGGCGCGGATGTGTCACTATCAGCATGGGCACATCAATGCATACCTCAAACCTATG
Source organism: Arctia plantaginis (assembly GCA_902825455.1). Taxonomy (NCBI): domain Eukaryota; kingdom Metazoa; phylum Arthropoda; class Insecta; order Lepidoptera; family Erebidae; genus Arctia; species Arctia plantaginis. Next base: position 2,452,223 of record CADEBD010000289.1, on the reverse strand, counting down.
CTACAGAGGGATTTCATCAGCATGCTGCCTAGTAAGTACCTCTTCTCATTGCCGTGGTCAAGACTGATTCTTAGACAGTCATGTAGATTTTCTGTATTAAATCAATAATAAAATTATAACACTATACATGTGACGGATTAGGATCATGGAGTGTTACCACCCCTATTCATCCCTTGGGGGTCATAAGAGCTAACTAAGGGAACGAACTGCAGAGTAACATCATTGCAAAAATAAAGAAAAACTTGAAACAAACCCTATGGCCAGTATAAGGTTTGTTTCAAGTATTTCTTTATTTTTCGTCGTCTATTATTGGTCGTATTTTTCATTTTCATCTCGGGCCAGTGTGGTATAGTAGACCAAAATCTTTTTCCAAAGAGTAGCCTATGTCCAGCAGTGGACTATTAAAGGCGGTTAATGATAAATATTTTAAGGCTGGAGAGTTTATTTGGTTGAATCCGCTAATCTCAGGACCTACTGGTTTGAATTACAAAAATCTTTTAGTATTGGATAGCCCTTTCATCACGCAAGGCTATAGAGTATAGGCTATAAGCTATCACGTTACGACAAATAGGAGCCAGGCATCAATGAAAAACTGTTACGGGCAAATAAAGTCAACTAGTGTCCAATAATTGTATGAAGTTAACGACTTGTGACGTCATATACCGCTATTTGCATTGTTTAGAAATCGTTTACTTTAATGTTTGGTTTGATAATTCTTCTTTCTAGTTAGCGCTCTTGACAGAGTAGTTGTGGTATACGTCCGTTGATTCTTGTCATGATGACAAAAGACTGTGTGTTAGTTGCAATCAAAATGAATTAATATCATCGCAGTTCACTGCTGGACATAGGCCTCTCCCATTGCACGTCACTTAGATCGATTTTGGGCTTCTCGCATCAACGTGCTTTGGAAAGGGCTATGCTCGGCTAAGGGATCGCATCAGGAATGAGGTGATCCGGCAGAGAACCAAAGTTACCGACATAGCCTACTGGATTAGCAAACTGAAGTGGCAGTGGGCTGGCCATATGTGGGTAAAGAATTTATTTTTCTCAAAAAGAAATTTACATTTCACTTACATGAGAACATTTCTTTCACTTAATACACTAATATATTATACTTCATCACTCAAACATTTGTATATTACTACATTTTCGTTAAATAATTGACACTGAACGGTTACATTATACTTTTTATAGTAATCAATCGGTGTGGGTATTCAAATTTTCCACGACTAGAGACAGATATTAACCTCAGAACTGATAACCGTTGGGGAAACGTACTTAGTGTAGGACGCCCACAGGCCAGGGGGACAATTTCCGCAAGATGGCTGGCAGGAGCTGGCGCTAGATGAATTAATAACCTTAATTTTTTTTTTTCAGAGAAAGGTCTTGACCATGTGGCAGAAAATATCCTATCTTACCTGGATGCCAGTTCACTTTGTGCAGCAGAACTTGTCTGTCGGGAGTGGCTGCGAGTTATCTCGGAGGGCATGCTGTGGAAGAAACTGATCGAGAGGAAAGTCAGGACCGACTCGCTTTGGCGGGGTCTGGCTGAGAGACGGGGATGGTATGTAATCTCAAAATATAATGATAATAAAAACGGCGTGAGGGGTCTATGGTCCCCAGTCAGAACTAAGCTTCTTTCGCTTTTTGGGAGACGATTACCATAGTGTCAGCAAAAAGTCTTGTTACACATTTTTTGGTCTCGCGTTTAACTCGTGATAAGAAACTAATAAACTAAGCAGAGCCTGTATTTTGACAAATATACTGCTGATAAACATACTTCTATATTTTTGAAAGCATACATAATATGTTTTAAAAATAAATTACACACAAATTTTGTCCTGGCTGGAAATCGAAGCCACGACCCCTGGCTTAGCAGTGAAGATCACTGAACCATCAGGCCAGTGACCGCGTGGTGACGGATTAAGAATACAGAGTGTCACCACCCCTATTCATCCCGTGGGTGTCGTAAGAAGCGACTAAGGGCTAAAACTAGGCAGGACAACAGCACTGCAGAGAGGAGGAAAACTTGACACAAACCCTATACCAACCCGTCTGGCCAGCGTGGTATAGTATAGGCCAAAACCTCCTTTCTGAGGAGAGGCCTATGTCCAGCAGTGGACTATTAAAGGCTGTTGATGATGACAGGCCAGTCAATTACCTCTTTAATCAATTAATGTGTAGACATAATTATTGTTTTATTTCCAGGATTCAATACTTATTCAAACCGAAGCCTGGCTGTCAGCATCCATCACACTCTTTCTACAGACAGTTATACCCCAAGATTATAAAGGACATTCAGTCTATTGAGGACAACTGGAGAATGGGAAAACACAATTTGCAGGTTTGTCAATACAACACATTTTTAAAATCCACCACCCTGAAGGATACAATGGAGGAAGGAGGGGGAGGGGGGGATTAACGGGAGAATTAATCTCCATGGGGGGAGGGGGGGAATCACTTCACATGAGTTATGTAACTAGCTTTTGTCCACGGTTCCGCCCGCCCAAAGGTCGGTTATCGCGGTAAAAAGTAATCAATGTTACTCTCTGATAATGTAGCTTTGTATCGGTGAAAGAATTTTTAAAATTGGTTTAGTGGTTTAGGCGTTTAGTGTTACATACAAACTCACCTTCATGTTAAGATATAAATATGGATTATTGATTCTACCAGTTTTTGTTTTTTTTTCTTAATGGTTTTTGGGTTAAATAGTTTCTGCGAAACGCAGTTCCTTTATATTAGACTAGCTGGTGTCCGCGACTTCGTTCGCGTGGAATTTGTAAAGCGCTGCCTTAGCGGGTTCGATTCCCAGACCGGGCAAAGTTTAAATGGTTTTTCTGAGAGAAAAAAACTTTTACTCCTTGTATAGATAGCTATAGTTAAACCGCCGTAAGCTTGGCCCTCCTGACGGTTAGGGGGACGCGGGGCGGGGGTGCATTCAACTAATTAGCTAGTGCGTCGCTGTCCGCCGGCAGTGACTGACGTGAAAGCATGGCCGTACGTGTTATTTTTCTTAAGACTGCTACACACGGTATTATTTTGCAACATAGATAATCTGCCGACTCTGCGTGACAAAAAGATTTAAAAACTTGAAATTCGGCTTACAGAGGTTCTACTGTTAAATTTCTAATAAAGAATATTTATTATTTTACTTAATTTTTAAATTGTATCTGAATATAATTTACATGATGAAGATAAGGTGATTTTATTAAAATATTTCACAGTATTAAATTTTACAATTAATCATAAAAACTTACAATACACTGACATTATAATATAATATAATACATGGAAATAAATTCGATTTTTATCGAGCGCATCACCCGCCCCGCGTCCCGCAAACCATCAGGAGGGCCAAGCTTACGGCGGTTTAACTATACCTGGTAGTAAAATATTATTAAAATCGGTCCAGCCGTTTTGAAGATTACCCGGAATAAACAGACAGACTTAAAATATTTAAACTGGTTTTTAGGCATAGGTATTTTTCAAATAACAGTGTGAGCATGAAAAAACCTATTATTAAGACATTAAAAACAGAAACTTCAGTTTTATTTATTTGTATATTTTTTTATCTTACAGAGGATAAACTGTAGATCAGAGAACTCGAAAGGCGTTTACTGTTTGCAGTACGACGACAGCAAAATAGTTTCCGGTTTAAGAGATAACACTATCAAAATATGGGACAGGAAAACGTTGCAGTGCGTCAGGGTAAGTTCTGGTAGAAATAGTGATGTGCCGAATAATTCTTCATGGTCGTAGAATAGTCTGTTTTGAATTAAAAAAAAACGCAAAATTCAGTTTTTACCATATTTGGATACTACATTGTCTAAATATTATTACTACATTCAAGAAAAAAATATATGTATTTTAGATTTTTAATTATTCAGGGTTTGGTTCATAGGCGCTCTAAGTAAAATGAAGCATTTGATTTTTGATGATGACCGGATGGCGTAGGGGTTTGTGTAACGGACTGCTATTTCAAAAATCGCGGGTTCGATTCCCGCTCTAGTCAAACACTTGTGTTCATGATCATTTAATGTTTGGTCTGGGTGTTTCTATATAAAATATGTATGTATTTACAAAAAAAAGTATATATGTATTTATATCAGATGTCTAGTACCCATAGTACAAGCTCTGCTTAGTTTGAGACTAAATGGCGTTGTGTCAATGTGGTGGAATATTATTTATTATTCTCTTTATTAAATTATATATACACATTAATTACATTTTTTTAATATATTACAAAATAAATAAAAATGTTAAATATTAATATTATTATTCTAGAAAATTATAAAATTATTAGTTATTATTTTTATTGCATTTTAAAACAAACCCTATTTTTACTTGTCTGTAAATTTTCAAAATAATAAATTATTAGTTATTGTTATTATTGCATTTTAAAACAAACCCTATTTTTACTTGTATGCCAATTTTCATAATAATAAATTTAGAATTTAAAAAGTTTTAAAAAATTACTTAATTATTTGAAATGGCTGCCCTATAAAGTTCAATAATTGTCAAATCCAACACTATTCTACGATTATGTCGAATTGTATCCGCAGGTGTCCAAGGTGACAGAGTGTCTATACAGGGTGTAAGGGACAGTGTGAGGAACACTGAAGTAGTGTATTCAGACCATCATTCTGAGCCGAAAATCTTTGGAATTATCTGCCAGAAAATTAAACGTTTTATGCAATCAGCTATTAAAGGTTATGGTCTTTCAGAGTAGGTATCGCACAAAAGTAAGAACTACATTTGTATTCCGTGCAAAAAGTCAGGGCACAAAAATCCAGGTTGGCGGCCGGGGGAAGTCCCCGCGCGCTACGGCTGTTTGGGTAATTACATTGCAGTTTTTGACTGTATGAGGTTTTTATTAAACTGGAAACACGTGTTTTCTCAACAACCAATCACAGCGCGAGGACTGGGCCCCCATCAGTTGATAAGCTATCTTTCTCTCACCTATGACTGCCCGTAAGCCTCTTATTCACATCTCTGAATTTTTTTAAATCGCTTAATTTATCTGCTGATTTGCAGGTATTATTGAAATTACTCAATAAATTTCAGATGCCAAAACTATATTTTATGGGTATTTTTGGAGAGGTGTGGTAATACTTTATAACCGAAAAAAAGTCTGTTTTTTTTTTTAATTAACCGACTTCTTTTACACAAGAATTGCTCGTTTAAAGGTATTACATAACTGTTGGGATTATTGGCGCAGAGGTATTCAAACACGTCTTCCTCTGTGTCGTGACACGACTTACTGAAGTGTATTTCGAAGCACTCTTTATCAGTTTCATTTCACTCAACACTCAAGGTCTAGTGGTGTAACATTTAGCTTAGATTTTTTTTTACAATCAAAATAACAAAAGATTAAAATATATTGTGTACATGTTTTCAGGAACTGCAAGGTCACACAGGCTCAGTCCTTTGCTTACAATATGACGAGCGAGCCATCATCTCGGGGTCATCAGACAGCACTGTTCGAGTTTGGGACGTCAACACAGGAGCGATGCTAAACACTCTGATACACCACTGTGAGGCTGTGCTGCATCTTAGATTTTGTAATGGCATGATGGTCACCTGTAGTAAGGTAGGTCATGATCATCATCCTTTAATAGTCCACTGCTGGACATAGGCCTCTCCTTAGTAAGGAGGTTTTGGTATATTATACCACGTTGGCCAGACGGGTTGGTTTGTTTCAAGTTACCTTCTCTTTGCAGTACTGTTGTCCTGCGTAGTTTGTTCCCTTAGTCGGCTCTTACGACACCCGCGCCGTATTCTTAATCCGTCACCACACTGACAACCAATCCACCTGTAACTATTTTTTTTTATAAAAATGACAGCGTCCGCGTTAGGAATATATCCTGTGCCGCGGGAGATTTTACAAACATACATGAAACGGACACAAATAACACCCAGACTGAGAATAACAATTTGTGGTTGTGTTGTCCTATGTAGGGATCGAACCCTCAACAGTCAGCGCAGTGGGAAGCGGCGAGGTGACCGCTTAAACCACTACGCCATCCGTGGTGACACTCTGTATTCTTAATCCGCCACCACACAGTCATCTTGAGTGTATGTATGTGTTGTAAATTATTTCTAACTAATTGAGCCGTTTATATTTGTTCCAGGATCGTTCAATAGCAGTGTGGGACATGACATCGACGACAGAAATTATGTTAAGGAGAGTGTTAGTTGGTCACAGGGCAGCGGTGAACGTGGTAGACTTCGATGAAAAATATATCGTCAGTGCCAGTGGGGATCGTACTATTAAGGTAATCTCCTTATATATAAAGTAGCTGACCCGGCAAACGTTGTATTGCAAAACAAAAAAAAATAGGGATGGGTCGCCCTTACCTTTTAGGGGTATGTAGGAGGAGTACGGGAACGAACATTGTGACACGAGAATTTTATATATAAGATATCTCCTGTTATAGTGTTTGTGGTCTCACTCCTCCAAAACGGCTCGACCGATTTTTATTAACAACTAGCTGACCGGCGCAACTTCGTCTGCGTCTCTCAATAGTAATAAATTTTCTCCGTTTTTGAAACATTCTTCATTGGTGCTCCGCTCCTATTGGTCTTAGCGTGATGATATATAGCCTATAGCCTTCCTCGTTAAATGGGCTATCTAACACTGAAAGAATTTTTCAAATCGGACCAGTAGTTCCTGAGATTAGCGCGTTCAAACAAACAAACAAACTCTTCAGCTTTATAATATTAGTATAGATAAAAACTGAAAATTTGATAGGTATGAGAATTGGTCGTATTAACATCATTCACTCAGTGAAAAACAACGAAAGAATTGCTTAGCAGAAGTTTTCTGTGAGGCTGTGGTCGTGGCCCTATCATTCCAATGGAACTGACCCATATCATTATATATATATACTACCACATTGACACAACGCCATCTAGTCCCATACTTAGCAGAGCTTGTACTATGGGTACTAGACATCTGATATAAATAAAAACATTAACAGTTATTACACAAATATTTGACTTGAGCGATAATCGAACCCGCGACCTTTGGAATAGCAGTCCGTTACACAAACCACTACGCCATTCTCCTTCTCTTTGACTGATAACTGCGATACATGCTAAACACGGTGGTATATCGTTGTGCAGGTATGGAACACGTCGTCGTGCGAGTTCGTGCGGACGTTGAACGGCCACAAGCGCGGGATCGCGTGCCTGCAGTACCGCGAGCGGCTCGTCGTGTCCGGCTCCTCCGACAACACCATCCGCCTCTGGGACATCGAGTGCGGCCAGTGCATCCGCGTGCTGGAGGGACACGAGGAACTCGTGCGGTGTATACGGTCAGTCATACACTTGGATATTATTGCACGGATGGCGTAGTGGTTTCAGCGGTCGCCACGCCGCTTCCTACTACGCCGAGTGTTGTGGGTTCAAACCCCACATGGGACGACACTTTGTGTGATCCACAAATTGTTGTTCTTTGTGTCCGTTTCATGTATGTTTGTAAAGTCCCCCGCGACACAGGATTTATTCCTAATGCGGGAGTTGTCTTTTTTAAAAATAAATAAAATAAAAATCATATTCATTTCAGATGTGATTGTGATTTAGTCATGGACAAAGATAAGTGGCATTAAAATCAATCAACTCTTTTTATCAAAGACTAGCTGACCCGCGCAACTTCGTCTGCGTCTCTCAATAGTAATAAATTTTCTCAGTTTTTGAAACATTCTTCATTGGTGCTCCGCTCCTATTGGTCTTAGCGTGATGATATATAGCCTATAGCCTTCCTCGATAAATGGGCTATCTAACACTGAAAGAATTTTTCAAATCGGACCAGTTGTTTCTGAGATTAGCGCGTTCAAACAAACAAACAAACTCTTCAGCTTTATAATATTAGTATAGATTACAAATCATATTCATTTCAGATGTGATTGTGATTTAGTCACGGACAAAGATAAGTGGCATTAAAATCAATCAACTCTTTTTATCAAAGATTTCGTTTTTTTTTTTTATTTAGACCTTTCACGAGTCTTGCGCTAGGGTTATAGTTAAGTAGCAGTGGTTTTATGAATCAGTCGCAGTTGTGATGAAATGATTTTTAAATCATATGATTTATAGCATGTGATTATGTTTTATGCCATCCCTGGTCAATGGACTCTTATGTCACACTTCTTATTATCAACCATTGTCTATTGCTGGACATAGGCCTCTTCTTAAAAAGGTGATTTTGGTCTCCTATAGCTCGTTGACCAGACGGATTGGTATAGATTTTGTGTCAAGTTTTCCTTCTCTTTGCAGTGCTGTTGTCCTGCGTAGTTTGCTCCCTTAGTTTTAAAATAGGGGTGGTGACACTCCGTATTCTTAATCCGTCACAACACAAATGTCACACTTAGTTTTTTTAATGGCATAGAGGCAAACAAGTCATCTGATGGAAAGTGACTACCGCTAATCTCTGGGAGTGATTTTATGAAAAAGGGACGGAAGTGTGTAACAGGATGCCGGTGAAGCGTGTGCTATTTGATTTGACCAATGAGTGTGTTGTGCTAGAGTTGTCCGGCAGATGGCTCTTGATACATACTGTAGGGCTTGTTCGTTTTTTATTCATTATTTATATACAGTATTTTTTTACGGTAGAAGTAGAAAACGAACAGATGGTTCACCACGGTTTTTTTTATTATGGGACTAATCCCTCCCACACGCCCACCACTGTAACTCCTGTACACCAGGATCAACAGCAGTGACCCACGAACACACTGAGTTGGGAAGTCACAGGAAAAAAGTAAACTGTCTTAGAACCCACAACGAAATTAATCAGAAGAAAATTGGAAATACAATAAATCCACTTCCCTAAGATGGCTCACCAGTTGGTAAGTGACTACCTCCGCCTATATATATATATATATCTGCAACTTGAGCAACACAAGTGCTTTGCCCCACTTTGAGTAACCACCCCCTCCCCTCCACTACCCAGAATTGTTTTCCGGTAATCTTAAGAACTCAATGAAAGCAACGCAACCCTAACACCGGTTTTCTCTCATGGTTCATATGGTTATGTACCTAGATTTTTTTAAATGTGGTATATATGTGTTACATCAGGTTTGACAACAAGAGAATAGTGAGCGGTGCGTACGACGGCAAGATCAAAGTGTGGGACCTCCCCGCCGCGCTCGACGTGCGCACTCCGCACCAGGACCTCTGTCTACGGACACTCGTGGTAAGTACTGGGGGTCTTAGGGCCCTCTACCTACCACTCTACATCCGAACAGGGCCTCAATTCTGCTATTTTAATATTGTATCAATAGATAATGGAATGTCGTCGGAACATTTCAATTTTCTTATTCTACTATCTATGTAAGACAAATGACCTCCCAATGACTTGCCACTGATACAAATGTCGTCGATGTCTTTGTAACAGTTTGGTAAACGGTACATTTTAAATTTGTAAGAAAATGATATATTTAATTTTCATGATATGGCAATGTTGTTGATATCACCATTGATTACCTATATTACCATATCGACAGTCTATTAACACTGAATTTATGTTAGTGGAATATCGATATTTCGATCGATGTCAGCGGCATCTCAATATCGTGTCAATGGAATGACAGTAACTTGGTATTAACATAAAATAGCAGAATTGAGGCCCAGTTCTAACAGAACTAAACAGTAGTAGAAAAATAACAGTACCTTAGACTGCACGGATGACGTAGTGCGTTAAGCGGTCACCTCGCAGATTCATACTACACAGTGTTGTGGGTTTGATCCCCACATGGGACAACACTTTGTGTGATCTACAAATTGTTGTTCTGAGTCTGGGTGTTCTTTGTGTCCGTTCCATGAATGTTGGTAATGTTACTCGCGACACAGAATATATTTCTAGTGCGGGATTTGGCTTTTAAAAAAAATAAAAATAAATATTTACCTACTTGGCTTTAAGTGGGCATGTATTGACCATCAATACAATAAAAAGCCTTATGCAGTTGCCATCGTTATCCTGGAGTTCAAGAGAGTAAATATTTTAGCCAGCGTCGTAGTACTGCCGGTCAGAGATTACCGCTGAAAATTTAAATAAAAAAATGACATATTATTAAATATTGATATGTTTATGTTCTCGTAAATTTTTTTAAAAACTACATTGATCCGATAGAGATATTGAACTTTGATTTTTTTCTTTTTTTTTAGTTTTAGTTTAATTTTATGAAAAGTACTGTTCGGATTTCATTCAAAATTCAGTTTTTTATTTTGCACCAGGGTCTTTGGTTATTTAGTTACGCCTCTGATTTTAGCAGGTGTAGTTTACTTCCAGAAGCATGTAAATGCTTGAGAAGTATTCTGAGCTTCTAGTAGATATAGTCAAAACAATTTAAGAAGTGCATTTTGACAGATATAACTGACGTTCTGTGATTAGAGAAGATAACTTTGCACGATTTGAACGAAACATAAAACAATTCTAATTTAAGTTAAATATTTTTTAAGCAAATGAGATTTGATAATCACATCACATCATCAGCCTTTAATAGTCCACTGCTAGACCTAGGCCTCTCCTTAGAAAGGAGGTTTTGGCCTACTATACCACGCTGGCCAGACGGATTGGTATAGGGGTTGCGTTGTTTTGAGCCCTTAGTCGGCTTCTACGACACCCACGGGATGAATTGGCGTAGTGACATTCCGTATTCTTAATCCGTCATTAGACGGACAAAATATCAGTAGATGTATATTCTAAGGTAGGATCTGGTTCCAGGAGCACACGGGGCGAGTGTTCCGGCTGCAGTTCGACGAGTTCCAGATCGTGTCTTCGTCGCACGACGACACGATCCTGGTGTGGGACTTCCTGAACTACGGCGGCGCGTCCCCCGCGCCCGCGCCCCTCGCCCCGCGCGCGCGCTCGCCCGACCACGAGCGGGACCTCTACGACTAGCGCGCACCGACCGACTACACACCCACACTTAGCGGTTAAACATATTGTTAGGGCTAATTATTGTATAGAACGTTTGTTTGTAAGATTTAATGAAAATGTTATTAATTTTAATGAAACTAAACGAGGCAGTGTGATATACAAAAAGCTGATTTAACGGTGTGGACTGCAGTGCGATTGTTCGAGGCGGTGTATAAATGGTCCGCGTCGGTGTATAAGTGATCCACGGCGTTTATTATTTATTAAGTTTTCAGGTGAGACTGTAAACCGATTTAATTCTAATTACTGTTAAAAAAAAAAAAGGAAAAATATTTGTATTCAAAAAAATGATTGTCCATCTACAACATGTTTATATATAACTAAATTTTATCAAAACCCTGTCGTTAAGTGGAAACAAAAAACCTGTCTAAGAGTAACATGGTAGTCTGCTGCCCGACTTGAATTGGTCCACAATGGTGTATAACTAACCCGCATCGGTGTAAGTGTTCATTTGTTACTAAATCTATTAATATTACGCTAGCAGCCTTAACGAGGTCGGGTAAGTTGCGTTTTAGGAATAAGTTTGAAACCTACTCATCGTCATCATCAACAGCCTTTACTAGTCCACTGCTGGACATAGGCCTCTCCTTAGAAAGGAGGTTTTGGCCTACTATATCACGCTGGCCAGACGGGTTGGTATAGGGTTTGTGTCAAGTTTTCCTTCTCTCTGCAGTGCTGTTGTCCTGCGTAGTTTGTTCCATTAGTCGACTCTTACGACACCCACTCCGTATTCTTGATCCGTCACCACACTGACAACTAATCCGCCTGTAATTAACATTTAATATTTATTAATATTTCTTGCAAATACATTAAATAAGCTGGACTTGATGCCATAGGCATTTTCTTTGACATAGGGCTGCGTGTGGCAGGTATATAATTGAAGGTACTGAGTTAAATAACTTTAAATATCGGCTGCGATAATAATAATTGGTTTTAATTCACAGTAACATAAAGCGAAAGTGTGTCTGTCTGTTACCTCTTCACGCTTTAACCGCTGAACCGATTTAGATGTAATTTTAAATAGAGATAGCTTGAATCCCGGGACAAGACATAGAATAGTTTTTAACCCAGAAATTATTCTTTAAGGGGGTAAAAAGGGAGGTGGAAGTTTGTATGGGGAATCAGTAAACACGGGACGTATTTAAATTAAATTTGGCATGGAGACAGTTTGGACATATGCTACTATTTACCGCGAATATAATAACCGACATAAACGCGGGCGGAGACGCGGGCGAAAGCTTGTTTACCGTAATGTTAAATCGGCTTCTTGTATATCAACAAATGGGGTGTAAAGAAAAAAGCCTTAAAAACACTATGAACACCAATTTGCATATGTACAGAATGTATGGAGTTATGTATGTTCTCAAAATGTCACTATTATTGTTTGTTTGTGAACAAGGGAGGCTGATATGACCCATTAAACCAAACACAAAGTTGATTCGCAAATACTGGAATTTTTGTGTATATATTTCGTTATTTCGGGAGTTAATGTGATTAATATGTGTTATGAACCATTAAATTATCTGACGTTTTGACCAATTTACACTGGTCATGATCACTGTGAGGAATCTGCCTATGACTACTGCTAGTACAATCGGGTGGAAGCGTCAAAAATTGTCTGATGTTTTGACCGTTTTGCACAACCCATAGTCACTGTGTTGAGTCTGTTTTTGACCACTGCTGGTTCAACCTAATCGAAACTACAGCCAATTTAAAGATATTCAATATTTATTGATCGTGTTAATTCCCGCAGTAATTAATTACATAGATTATGGCATGATAAAGTTTTAATCTTGGTGTACAGGGTGTTAGAGAACGCTACCGAAAACGAAAACAAAAAAAATGTACCAATGATAACTTTGATGATGGATCAGTAAAAAAAAAAGGGATCCTGATGTAGAAAAAAAAACCTTTTTATACTCTATAATATTTATTAATTATTATTCTCCTAACACCCTGTACAAATTTTAAGTTTTATGAGGGTAGTCAAACATATCTGTTCAACAAATGTCAAAATGGAGGTCGATTTGAATAGTTTTATCAAATTAAGAACCCATATTAAAGTCTAAAGGTTTTTGTCCCCAAAACATCCCACAAACTTGACTGCCCATAGGGTTTTTTCATAACCTTAATGAGTTAAAACCATTTAATTTAAACATGCCGTTTTCTGCTCCACTCGTTAGTGACGTAGCGTGATGTTAGACAGCCAGTTACCTTCCTAGATGCATCCTTCGTCATCTTACCATTTTCCCAAATATATGTCATGTCGGTGGAATAAGTTTTTATCTTCCATTCTTCCTGATCTCTCCATCATCCTCTTTCACGCACTCTTTTATTTCATTGCTAAACGGTATTAGTTTTTCCTTTTATGGCCTGATGCCGACCCTTAATGGGAATGTAATCGTTTTTTGTCTATGCATTCTCTATTTAATACAAAAAGATTTATTCCAATCTAAGTGACAGTTTCAAAGATTTATGAATTAAAACAAACTAACTGTGAACTTGATTATATTATTGTTATTATAATATAGATTAATATGAATAACTGACTGTGATAGTTTTTTTGTTTATATTTATGCGCTTATCTCATAAACTAACACAGATTTGAATAATTATTTTTGTTCTTGATAGCCCAATTCTTAAGGAGCGTTATGGGCTATTTAACATCACGCTTGTAACATAAGGAGCCGGTCAGCTCTCTAGAAACATTGGTAATATAATAAAGATGACCTGGCCCTATCGGCAGCCATTTTGAGACGTCGAGCATATATATATAAAATGATTAAGCGTATACAGGTCCTAAGTAATATTATAAACGCGATAATAAGTTTGTTTGTCACTCCCTAACGCCTTAACTACTTAACAAATTATCATGAAACTTTTGTTTATACAGAAATGAAGACGGGACAGTTGGTTAGTTAGCAATACAATGTAAAAAGACTGCGTTACCTTGTGTATAGGGAAATAACTTACGAGCGAGTGTTTATCTGTAGGCCGTAATATCTTTATTATACATTAAACTCTGCGCATGACCTGCCGAAGGTGCGAAGAATCTTGTATATAAGTAGAAATGTACTGAGTTAAGAAAAATACTTAGGATATGTACAGTCGAGGAAATTATTTGGTTCTTAATTTGAATGGCGTTAAACAATTCTTCCGTTGGTTTTCATCAGTGTCGCCTGAGCCCAAACCCTCCCGTGGTGTTGCAGGTGTTTATGGGCGGCGGTGGTCACTTACCATCAGGTGCCCCGTCTGCTCGTTTGCCCCCTAAAACTTTAAAAAATTAACTTACTATTGCGCTGAGTGTGTTGAAGACACTTTGTGTGATCCACAAATTGTTTTTCTGAGGCTGGGTGTTCTTTGTGTCCGTTTCATGAATGTTTGTAAAGTCCCGGGATGTATTGTATCCGGGGAGTATGTATTCCTAATGCGGGAGTTGTCTTAAAAAAAAAAGATTAGGTTTTTTTTTAAGGTCACGAACGTAAAAGTGTTTTTGGTCGGTGAGGGTATCCAGAAATATATATTTAGGCGCTTGAAAGACAATCCTTACTGATATATAATAACCTACTTATTATCATCAATAGCCTTTAATAGTCCACTGCTGGACATATGCCTCTTATTAGAAAGGAGGTTTTGGCCTACTATAACTCGCTGGCCAGATGGGTTGGTATTGGTATGTTTTGTGTCAAGTTTTCCTTCTCATTGCAGTGCTGTTATCCTGCAGAGTAAGCTCTCTTAGTCGGCTCTTACGACATCCATTGGATAAATAGGGGTGGTGACAGTTTGTATTCTTAATCCGGAACGGAAACTAATTCTCGAACATAAACATTTTAAATATCTCGGTTATAATAATAACTTATCTAAAAAAACTAGACGTGTCCTCGCTGAACCTCGTCGAAATTAAAATTATTGTGAGCAGTAGTCATATTTATTTAAAACTAGTTATTTTTTGCTTCGCTCGTGATTTTTTACTTATTTCGTGTTCCTAACTTTGAAAATGATGAACTTCTTTACAACCGTTCATCCCTCATGTTACCCCTAAGGGGTGAAATTTCCAAAAATCCTTTCTTACTAGGAAGTTACAATAAATAAAGTATTAGCTGCCAATATTTCAAGTTTTTAGCCCCAACCTTATACCATTCTGTATTGGTCTGGCTCTGTATTGATGAATTTGTTAGTTGACTCATTTTTATGGTTTTTCTTATGTGTGTATTTCAAGGATGTCTAGTCCAAAACCCGTAAGTAAAACTGTTTCCTTAATAAAAAGGCAATGTTCACATATGCTGTAGTTATGGTACCTCCAGACTGTTGCCCAACTTTAAATTATATGCTTGGTGTCACCAGCTGGTAATGTGGGGTTGGTAGATCGTCTGAAGCTCTTTAATCTCGCCGAGATCTTTAATTTCGAATGTCTTCTCCGCCTGATTGATCTTGGTATCATTTTTTTTTTATATATTTCCTCGACTTGTACTAAATTGTAATATAGAACGGTGTAGATTAAAAATAGTTTTTTTTTTAAAAGATAAAGCTAGAGATGTCTAAAAGTTTTAAATAAATGTTATTAAGTGTGTGCGAAATTTAGATTTCCTTTTTTCTATTATTATTATTTTGTATAAATAATTATTGAAGTGAGTTTAGGTGGTACTATATAAATATTTGTAAACTTAGTACGGGTTCGATGCGTTTTTTGTTTACCCTTCCGCAGTTTGATACCCTTTCAGGGGTACAGTGAACCCACGTTGGGGTCATTGGACCCAATTAGGGATCCAGTGACCCCACGAGGTCGCTAGGCTGTATATATGTAAATAATATAAAAATATATAGTTGCTGAAGTTTTCGCTAATATTCGTATATAAGATTGAGTGGGAAGCTACACATTTAAAAGTTATTTCATTTAAAGAAAAAATAAAAAAATATAAATAAACATAATTAGTTTTAAGATGACACGTCCATTTTATTTGCTTTGTAACTGCAATTTCGTTATTAAATGGCGTATTATTTTTCTTTCGATTCACTTTTTAAAAACTGTGCTAGTTCACTCAAATGTCTGTATTTCTGTTAATTATTCTAGATGAGGCCTGTATAATCTGGCAGCCCTATAGGTGAGTAGTTTATTTCTGAGAATGTTTTTTCTTTATAAATTCGATTAAAGGTAAAATTATGTGACATAGACAATAGTCCTGTCAAGTTGGAGTAAAATACAGTATTAAGGTTTTTTTGCAAGATTTGAGTTCGATACGATTCGTCGTATTAACCTTAAACTGGCAAAATAAATATCGTCAACCGTGTGCTACCCTCAATTGCCAATGAGAAGCAAAAAACGCATTTCACCCGCAATCATAAGAAATAAAAATGCCTTGCCCGAAGTATTTAGACAATTACAAGTTAGAAGTTATAGTATAATTTATATATATAAAAAAATGTTCTAAATATCTGGTAATAAAGTTGTCTTTTGAACGCCACAATATATATATGTTTACAAATTAATGAACAGTCAATAGATTTACTAAAGCAGGGATTGTTACTACGACCGTAAAATTTAACTCGGACCTTTGGTCCTTCGAGCCAACAAAATAATACAAAATCTGGGTTAGTTTTGTTGGGAATGTAAAAAAAGAATAGTATAAATGTATTTAGACATATTTTTACGTATTATGTCTATTTATATGTATGTGTTATCAAAGATTTTCGGTCGTGGTCTATTACCTGCGCCAAATTGTTTTTGAATCATAACTTAGCAATAACAACTGTGCCTAACGATTTCATTTGTAAATGCTTTAGAATAAATGAATTTTATATGACTATGACAGTAGATAGTTAATGTAGTATGTAGGGGATGCATCTAAGCTTGTTATAGAGTGCTAGGTGTGGGGGGGGGGGAGCTGCAAACATATTTACACTTATTCCCACAAAAAGGATCCCTCTAAACGCAAAATAATACAACACGAATCTCCGAATCAAGAATTTTAAAAAATAAACTTTATGTTAATTGGTAACACTGCAGTTGTCAATAGTTACTAATTAAAACAAAAAGTGAAGAGATAAATTATATCAAACATTCATGTCTATTGCATTAAAAGGAATTAGTATCGGCGGTGCAATGGTACTGTCTGAACTGATGTCACAGACCTATAAAAGCCTTATACGTAAAGGTATTTAAAAAAATATCTATGTGACTAACTAATTCTTTCAAACAAGCAAAAGAGACGATAAAAATTGTGGACCAAAGTGTTTAAGATTCCTTTGTCGTATTTTTTTTCCGTTGGCAACACTTGCAGCTTCCTTGACAGAAATTGTTCGCTAAATATGAAAATAGAACACCAATGGCGTTCAAAAGATTATATCAGAGTGTAAAAAAATTGAGAAATTTAACATTGTATAGTGTTTGATTTTACGTGAGGTTTGACTCGAGGTATTCTTGGTCACATATTAAAAAAAAATTAAGGACCCAATACATTGGCTACATTTTCGTAATTTAAATACATTTTATTGTTCATGTCATAGAGTCAGTCTGTTTGGGCCTTAGATACATCTTCATTAGTTTATAGGTCCTCAGGTGTATTTAAATATCGACGATTCAAAGGCAATCTTTATTAATTTTTGATATCACGGCCCTTGGTAAAAAAAAAAAAATTTTTTAATAATTCTTACGTTCCAATTCACCGAGTGAGTGAGCCAGCACGCCCGGCAAAAGAGACCGACAAGTCACTTGTGACCATCATTATCATCCTTTAATAGTCCACTGCTGGACATACGCCTCTCCTTAGAAAGGAGGTTTTGGCCTACTATACCACGCTGGCCAGACGGGTTGGTATAGGATATAATAATAGAGCAAGCTATCTCCACCTTTTTTTTCTGTGCGGAACCCCTCGGATACCACCCACCGGTTGGGTGGATATGTCAGACTCGAACTGACCAAAAACCGCACGCCGTCTCCAGATACCAGTAGTCGGGGAACCAGGTATACCCTAGAAAGGAAAGCCCTGGTGCCCAAGCTATCTCCACCTAGCCCTGTGCTCTGCAGTGATGCCAGAGAGAAAGCTGTCGAAAGACCCCGCTTGTTGTCTTTTCTAATCAGGCGAGCATCCGCAGTGCAGTGCTCTTTATGGATTGGAGAGAGACAGCTAGAGGGGGTCTCTCGGCAGATTTCTCTCTCGCACCTGGCATTACGCTTTCGACTTGCTCTAATCTGACATCTATGTTTGTGACTTTTGGGTAGTAGGTGTCTATGGGCGGTGGTTATCACTTACCAACAGGTGACCCGTATGATCGTTTGCCCTTAATCTTTATATATATAATTCTTCTGTGAGTGTGTATGTCACTGAACTTCTCTCAAACGACTGGACCGATTTTGATGAAATTTTTTGTGTGTGTTCAAGGGGATCTGGGAATGGTTTAGATTCACAATTTTGTCCGCTGGACAATGTTTTTTTAATTAATTTTTAATTTATTAGTAGTTGTTGATTTTGGAATGTTATACATTGGATCAGACAGACGGCGCTACCATCGCAGTGTCAAATTTGACAGGACAACGTCTGTCGGGTCCGCTAGTACCATATATATTATTAAAATCTATGGGGAGAGTTAAGCTGGTTGGGCGTTCGGTAACCCTCATTCGGTGAAAAACAACGAAAGGATTGCTTAAGAGCAAGTGAGATTACAGCAGCCACGATTACTGCCTCGGTAGTGCAGTGGTAGCGTGTGCGACTACTGTGTTGAGGGATCGAGTTCAATTCCCGGGTCGAACAAAATGAAACCAAATGGCTGGTTTCTATGTATAATATGTATGTATTTACAAAAAAAAACGTTTGTAAGTATTCTATGAGTCAATCTCGCTTAGTACAAGCCTTGCTTAGTTTGAAACTAGATGGCGTTGTCTGTGAGATGTCCAAAAATATTATATTAATATGTAAATTTATTTTTATATGTTAGTTTATATCAGTTTTATATATTTTTGGGTAAAAAAAGGTCTTTATACCTACTATTACAGTACGTACCCCAGTGCACACCTACCTTACTAGATTTCTATATCACACAAAGGTTATTTAAGGAAATTCATGCCCAGAACACTTAAGTCCGCCGATGTACATAATCTGCATATAGTTGTAAATAATAAATAAATAATATAAATCAGCCTTTCATAGTCCATTGTTGGACATTGGTATGTTATTCGAAAGGAGGTTTATTATATTAATACATAGATATATATTTTTTTTATTTACTTTTGTCGCTTACTAAGGATTGCCTTTGAAACGATTCGATACATTTAATAAAACATGCGCTTAATAATTTCGTCATTGTGTTAATTCAGAGCCCAAACTTTTCTAATTCTTCTGTTGTAAGAGAAGGAACTTAAATCCTCGCGGAGAAAAATCCATCGAAGTGCGCACTTGGCCTTTTATGAGTTCGCTTTGCGATTTCACGCTAAGAGTGTTATGTAAGCAACCGATAATATATTTGATTATATGTTTATCACTTGTTATTTAATTATAACAATGATAACAATTATTAATTCATTACAATGATTGTCGTAATTTTTCGTTAAAATCGTAAGATTTTAATCTTTGATATTACCTCATTCCTCCAATCATATTTGTTAGTATCACGGTGCCGTTTTTAACTATCTATCGGGAGTATCAACAGGTGCCCGTTGTCAATGGCTGAAGCGACATATCATGTCGGTCAAAATATAAACTCTGTTGTGTTCTTAGACTACTTTTAGTGGGCTTTTTTTTAAATTTCTATTTTCAAACACAAACAAGTGTCTTCTGTAAGGGAAACAAGCTTCGGGTGTTAAGGTTACGACGGACTGACCGACAACGCCCATACAAGGGTGGAGGGGAGCTCAAACCAAGCCGGTGAGAGCCTAGTATCAGTGTGCCCTGAGGACATATCTAATGCATTAAAATCTTGATATAAAATCGTATATTATTATGAATAAGGAATATTTTTCATTCAATTATTGTAAATATAATTCAGTTACTACATAGTTTACAAATATATATGTTATTTAATTAGCAAAGTTCCTTTTTTGTATAATTAGTTTAGTATTCTGCGTAGTTTCAGAATTAGGTGCGTACATTAATTACGTGAGGTAATTTTGGCGATTTTTCTACGTCCCTCTCTTTGGCGGGATATCATTAGATATGGTTCGTCCCCCTATAATCTCACGTGAGATTTTGCAATGTGTTTTTTCATTGTAAATTAATATTAGTATGTGTTTGGGCGCCCTGCGGCACGATGGACCGACGACTTAAAGAAAGTGGCTAGCAGCGGATGGATGCGGACTGCCCAAGACCGGGTTTGTTGGCGCTCTTTGGTCTTGGTCTTCGTTCAATAGTCGACGGCAATAGGCTCATGTGTTTGATTCCGTTGGATGTATATCGTTAGAATTGCATATTATTATTTCGGGACTAAAAATTACGTAATATTTGTCGAGACCTTTCTTCTCCTTTATCTTGTCACGTAATTAATGGATGCCCCCTTACGTGTTTTCTAACATATTTTAAAAAGAAATTAATAATGAGTGGTTTTCACCTGTGTATGCTGCACACGAGTGCCAAACGAATTGTAATTCCTGTTTTCAATTTATAAAGTATCGATTGCCATGTTCCCGCGTTATTTAAACTCTGAAGAAATAGTGATGGGACCACGGAGCTTTTTTACAAATATTGTATCTCCAATCGATCGATTTTATGTCCTACGATCTGTTACAATATTATATTTTTTTTATAATTCCGAATTAACGCAATCTTTGTATATATTGCTTGTTTATAATTAAATTAATTTAATTTATTTTTATTTCATTTATGTTCGGTACCCTTAAACCCATACCTGGATATATACCCTACGCATGCGATTACGTCCTTTGAGTTGCCAACTTATATCAAATTATTATTTTATGTTTATAGTTCCATGAAATATAGAAAATTGCAAAATAGTTTTAAACTTTATATCCAATATTATGTTATTAGTTCAGGGACGTACCCATAATACGTCTCTCATTTTTCACAATTTTATCCACCCACCGCTACCGACGACCCGACGTTCGGTGATTACCCGCAGTATATACTTTTTTTTTTTTTTTTTTATCGTGTGGAAATCCCCTCGGACCGTCACCCCGCCGGGGCTCTCGTTCGGCGGGGCGGTGTGTCGGACTCGAACCGACTAAAACCACACGGTGTGCCCTCTTTGCGCTTCCAGTTTAAGGGGGGTCCAGGTAGTTATCGCCTTCTGGACACCCGCAGTATATACTAAGATCAACCCCTCCCCCGTAGCTTCCACGTGAAAGTTAAAAATATGGTTTCAGACATAAAATTGAGTAATACATGAAGGTCTCATTGAAGCATATCTGCACCAAAGCACCGACGAGAGTCTTGGAGCAGTCCTAACTATACCAAAAGTGAAATATTTTTTTGCAAACAAAATTAAAACAGTTAAAAAATAATAATTTGCATAATGTTTGTTAATAGAGCGCTTGCTTTGAGGATAGTGACAACTCGACGAAACCTTAACCCTCCCCCCCCCCCCCTCCCCACCTCCAACCCTGAGACCGATAGTGGTATTCTGAAGAACCTCCCCTTCCTCTCGATTGAATGGATAACTTCCCTTTGGGCTTTTATTTACAAATATTTTATATTATTCTGCTTAAAATTGAACGGTATTTCATCATTAATATAAACCATACTTACTCTCACTTTATTAGATTTGATTTTAAGATTTCAATCATCTTTATCAATACGATTAAAATCTTATAAGGAAAATGTTGCCACTTAAAAAGAAGGGGAAAATTTTGAAATCGATCGTTGTTGCCACTAATGAAAATTAGGTTTTTGAATTTTTTTAATTGTGTTTATATAAATCAAGATTAACTCGAGTCAAATTCATGGAAAATGTGTCCGTCAACTTATTCATAAGGGTTATCACAGAAATATTAAGAATGTAGTCTTATTTTTTACTGTTCAGTGTTTATAGAGCAATGCCGTTTGATGCTAAAAATGTCTGAATCTTGCAGATATTTGAATAGGAAACGAAAACATGTTTATATTTAAAAAAAAAGGCGTAGAAACTCTACAAAGTCATAGACTTAAAAAAAAAAGATCTTTTTTTCTTTGTGGCAATGTTAACTTTGTAATAGATATAAATGAACTGTTGATATTTTGCGCCAATTTATAAATCACTATAATGGAGAGTATATAGAACTAAAGGGGACATTCACTGTGTGAAACAGAATGACTTAAGTCTTAATGTAGGTGGCGCTAATGTATTTATGAGGAAATTCATACCGTGACAAGAAATTTATGACGATTCATGACGTGATAAAAATTACAAAAAAAAATAGTTCGACCAGAAAGGCACACGCAACACACTATGCTACCTTGAACTGATTCTTTGTGTTCAGTAACTTCTTAAATTGTAATTTTTAACTTTTAACTGAACAACCTCTTAATTTCCTCCTGTTTGACATAATATGTGTTTTAATTGATTACTAATGTAACCTCCGTGCGCCTTAAACGATTTCTATACCAATTAAAGGTTGACCGACTCTATATCTTTAATAACAGTACTGTACTCTGTGGTTGACTGGTGGAGAATTCCCAGGGCATAAAGTCCGCCGTACCAAAGGTACATTAATAAAATATATGCCCTCTTTACTAATACTCTCCTAGTCAGGATCGTATCTTAGTATAGTAAAGCTGTTTTTCTTTGACTATTTGTTAAACGCGATAATCTCTTGAACTGTCTGTCAGATTATATTCTTTTTGTATCAGATAAATTATTCACTCAACACTTCAAAGGAATAATTTTTTTACTGTTTTTGTAACATTGATACTCGGCTATCATTGGTCGGAACGTGACTCCTGAGTTGCAGACGTTCATGGGCGACGATGGTCACTTTCCATCAGGTGACCCGTATGCTCGTATGCCCCCTCTAACATAATATATATATATAGCCTTCCTCTTTAAACGGGATATGCAATATTCAAAGAATTTTTAAATTCGAACCAGAGATTAGTGCGTTTAACCAAACATACTCTTCAGGATTTGTTATATCGAGAGAGATGATTAAGTAAGAACAAGTGATCATAGGCGCGAGTAAAACTGCACAGATTTGCTATCACAAAAGATGAGATGTACTTCCTTTGAAGGTACTAACTTCTAAGTAAATTATGGCATTGAATTAAATTTCATAGTGATTTTAAACGATTATTTTTAAATATAAACATGTTTTTGAATTGTTTTCAAGCGCTCGCGAAATCAGGTACTTCCCGTGACGTGATAAACAATATAAATAAATAAATAGACTGCTTTAAATGATTATATTGTACTTGATTACTAAAGAAATATTGTGAATTGTACATAATAAATTCTTTATTGATAAATAAAAAACATGTCTAATTTTATTTTTATTTATTTTTTCCTAATATTGGGACCATCAGTTGCGAATATCAGTATCAGCATCCGCGGACTATTAGCATTGTTTTTAATTTTAGCATTCGCAACAATCGATGCTGACTTTTAATGCTGAGTATGCTGACATTTAAGTAGTAACGTGTTCGTTGAAGGACCCCATTCACGTAGAGTTTCACCGTGGGAGAGCCATGCTTCGGCACGAATGGGCCGGCTCGACCGGAGTGATACCATGGCCTCACAGAAAACCGGTGTTAAGTAATTCTTTTGTTGTATTTCTCTGTGTGAGTGAGGTTACCAGAGCCCAAATCCCCCCTCCCGCTGACTCGAGCGGGAGGGACTCCAAGGACGGCAACGCACCTGTGACTTTTGAGTTGCAGGTGTCCATGGGCGGCGGTAGTTGCTTACCATCAGGTGACCCGTCTGTCGTTTGTCCCCGTATATCATAAAAAAAAGAGTTTCAACCAATGATAGACAATATAGAGATGGAAATTATTGCTACTTTTAAATCATAGTCACTGCGATTTCACCCTTGATTGTGATTTAGTCGAAGACAAAACAAGTGCAGGAGATTGGGATTTTATTCCATCCCTAGACAGTTATACAAGAAAAACATAACCATTCCTTGGCAGTCGGCTAAGAAAGCTGTCAAGTGTTCCCTTATTAGATTGTTATGTCGACATAAACTGATAGGACGTTACTGATATGTTCTGTGACGTGCATATCTAATATATTAAAATATGAAAATGAGTTTGTTTGTTTGTTACGAACCTAAACCACTAAACTGATTTAAAAAATATTTCGCCAATGGCAAGCCGCATTATTAGTTAGTAACATAGAGCTATTTTTTACCGCGTAACCGACATATGCGCAAGCGAAGCCGCGGTCAATCTGTCTCTTCTCTCTGGTAACCTCACTCAATCAATGAAAAAATTACTATACTGCTATAATTATAGTATCTGTTACACCACGCTGTGTCAAGTCATATCAAGCCAAGCCATTTGACTAAGTCAAATGAAGCCAAGTCGGACGCCGAGCCCGCCATTAGTCGTCGGTGACGTCATATCCAACTGTCAAACCATAGTTATAAACATGTGTACACTTGGATAAGTCATAACTCTTGCCAAATTATATACGTATACAATTTATAAGTGTAGTCATTGATGAATTCAAACAATTGATTAATAAGTAACATTGTTTTGTCTATTGAATTTACTACACTTCTAATTTTTTAATTGGAAACCTAATTTAAACTCAGTTTTATGTTGCGGGACTAAACTATTTATATCGACAAGGTTCTAGCTACGAATGGCTAACTTATCTTAATTTTTTATTAATTACTTTATTAAAATATCAAACAATATAAATTTATGAAATTACGAAAGTTATAAAACAACTAGGTCGAAAACTCACAGAAGTAAATAGTGACTCCCGCTCCGGTTCATTCCTAGTGCAAAGATTGGCCATTGTCATTCAACGCGGCAATGCAGCAAGTATGATAGGCATCTATCCACCAGAAACGATCAGGAACGGGTTAATTTAATAAAAACCTTGTTTGTATACATTTGCTCGTTCTTATGCCTGTGTCTGTACCTACTATATTTTTTGTAAACTTCACTTATAAGTATGTAATTTAAATAATGTATATAAATTGTATAATGTGCGAATATTACATAAACATGTAAATGAATTAATTTGTTTTTTTTTTACTTTAACTCAATAAATAAAAATAAATACTTTAACTATTATTGCCGTTCGTTACATATCACTCCGATTGAGCCGGCACATAAATTGAACCTTGCATCTTGCTATCTGGCGACTAAAGCTCCAATCGTACAATCCCTTTATACACATTTTAGGGGGATATAATAATAATATATACCTCACACATCTCACACACGGCCGTCTGATTCCAAACTAGGCAGAGCCTGTGCTATGGTAACCAGACTGCTGATAAACATACTTATATATTTTTAAATACATACATATTATAGATAAATTACACCCAGACACAGAACAAATGATCGTGCTCATCACACAATATTTGTCCTGGGTGGGAATCGAACCCACGACCTCCGGCTTAGCAGTCAGGGTCACTAACCACTAGACCAACAGGCCCGTCATATAACGCGTATAAACGGTTAAAGGGAGGTCAGGATAAGTCAGGATTATGATAAATGCCTTGTCTACTTAGCCCATACGGCGTAAGGCGTATGCACACCTACAAAAACATTTTATAGTGATATTTCTTAGACGACCACCCCCGCGTCTACGCATGCCTCTGACTAATACCAGCCGCAATTTTCCGTCATCGTTCCATACGGCAAAATTTTCATCCTTATTACCTGGATAGTTGGCGCTCCACTACTGTGCGCTTTTCGGGACAATTTTTGCCCCGCACAACCAATCTGGGGAACGGGTTATCTTCTGCGGTATTTCCGGACCGATACGACCTTCAAACCTTCAAGAAAAGAGCGTACTCCTTCCTAAAAGGCCGGCAACGCGTTTGTGACTCCTGAGTTGCAGACGTTCATGGGCGGCGGTGGTCACATTCCATCAGGTGACCCGTATGATCGTCTGCCCCCTCTAATATAAAAAAAAAATCTTAATAGGATCTAAATATCATCTTTTAGGATTTTTGTTACTAAAAAATTCATTTTTGAAGTTAAAGCCAACAGATACAGAGCACAAAACAGTTTAGGTAGGTATATTAAAAAGATATTAACAGATGATTCTTCGTTCCGGGTCATTGTAAGTTATACTTTTTTTTTACCTATAAAAATATAACCGTGGGAGAGCCATGTTTTTTACAAATGGGAAGGCTTGACCGGAGTGATACCACGGTCTCTCAGAAAACCAATGTTAAGTAAGCAAGTCCCCTGTCCCACTGGTTCTAGGGGAGAGATTCAAACGGCGCATCTTTCTCAATGTATCGCAAGATTCAACGCACTTGTCTATTGAGATGCATTGCAGCCTGCAGGTGTCAAGTGTCATTTTATCACGTCCCTGATTAAAATAATACCTTTTATAGCGAAATTCTCATCAACCTATCGCCGTCCACCGCTGAACCACGGTACAATTATAATACACAATTATTACAATTGTACAAGTACAATTGTAAAAGTACAATTATTATAATTGTACCGTGGCTGAACGAATGTTTTTTTTTGTACAAGCTATGAATTATATTTTTGCAGGGGAACAATAAAGCAGAAGAATATAAGGACGAATTTTATTCTGATACGCGTATTAATAAATTAAATATCTAGCCAAGATTTTATGAACTGCTTTCTTGCCGACATTCGTTTTAGTTTATCACCTATAAAAGGTAGAGGTAAATATTGAGTGTACAAATACCCTGATAGATAAGGATCACCAGCAGCTACCCTTCAGGTCAAACGCCCTGAATTGAAATCTGTCGTTAACCTAAATTTTGTAGTATTCTGGAAAATATATTATCCACATTTTAAAAAAGAAAATAAAAGGAGAAGCTAAATATGTAAAGCAAGTAAATTCTAGAAACTGACAAACAAAAGATCAATATATTACATTATAGTGCCACCAACTTATCTGTTCAGTAGACGGCGTCGCTACTGGAGCGATAGGTGTTGCTATTTAAAAAAAATATCAGGAGTTTAGGATATTTGAAACATACGAAATCACGTGAGCTGTAATTTTAAATATTGATCGGAGTTTATTAATTAACTATATAATTTATAAATTAGTTGAAAAGAAAGAAATATTTTGTTTTGCAAACAGATAATACGATTTATTATACCTAACTAGTTACATTATATTTTATAAAAATAATTGTGGTCGTGATATCAGTTTCCCCTGGAAATTGATATCTTCTCTTAAAATGTTCAATAGCTTGGTTACAGAAGGAATTTCTTTTTTTACTGAATAAAATTCATGGGTTTTTCTCCTAATCACACCAATATCAAAGTCATCAACTTCTAGTTTCCCTGTTTTCCTTTCCCTGTTTTTACCAGGTGTACATATTTTAGTATTAGTTTCTTCAGCTCGTTTTTCTTCATTCATTAATTTATAAACAAATCGCTCACTAACACCTGTAACAAAAAGTGGCTCATCAAACTTAAGAAATAATGTTATTTTTTTATTTATTCGGGTGGAATAAACAGTGAACACAATGTAGGTATACGTTTAACGTTTATGAAAATAAAGAATAGTAAAATGGTGCACTAGTTAGTAGTAGTGGGGGCGACGTATCAGTTTTATTTCTAATTTTAAGTGGATATATATAGACAATAAAATATGAAACATAAGCTGAATATTAAAATAATTTAAGTGCGAAATTTTACTGTCCTTAGACTATAACACTAACCTGTAGCGGCAGCAACACGTTGTGGCACTTTTTCAAATGGTATTTTTGGAGATTGGAGGCGTTTTTCTTCGTTCATAAAAGATAAAACTTTTAAAATAATAACTCTAGCATCACTTTTAAGAGCTTTCGGCATTTTAATTGTAGTTTTAATAATAAAATCCAATGATAAACACAGAGAGCACCCACACCTTGTAAACTGACACGCAGATTGACGCAGAATCGCGTCGCAGATTTAGTTCCGATTTTGTCTACTGAACAGATAAGTTGGTGGCACTGTACACACTAGTGATGCGCAAAATGTATCACAGAGCTGAAAAGATTGATATATATCATTTCGCTCAAAAGATATATATCACTCATCTAGCTCATTTAGCTCACTAACTCGTTTAGCTCACTAGCTCATTTAGCTCACTAACTCGTTTAGCTCACTAGCTCATTTAGCTCACTAGCTCATTGATCCGATTTAATTGATTGGTCTCACTATTAATTCATTTCTTCATCTAGATCGTTTAGCTCAGTATACTCGTATATCACTCACTTTAAGCCTCTCTCGCCATACAAACCTTTCTTTATTTTCATATTAACTTTCATATTAAATAAAATTAATTCAGTTTTTGAAACTACATTTTTGACCTATTTTTTTTAAATACAATTTTATTAATTTTGATAAGATTACATAATTATTAACATCCTTTTACATAATAATTAAAAATAAGAAATTATTTCTTGTACTTTGTTTAGGTTGTATAATAGAAATCATACATAATTTAATTTTCCTTGTACTTGGCTTAATGCTTAAGTAATATTAAACTTTGATCCTATAGAAATAATGTACATTTTGCATAAAGAAACCTGCGTGAACTCAACCATCATCTATCTCACTCATTTATCTTTAGTCTCACTCGCTCATGAAACAAAGATCGGCGTCGTTGAGCTAGTGATCTAGTGATCTAGTGAGCTAGTAGTGAGTTACTGATATATTCGGAGCTAGTGTGAGTGAGTGATACATTTTATCGTCGTGAATGATATATATCTTTTATATCACTCACTCAGGAGCTACACAACTCTAGTACACACTTTTATCTGAAACGTATAACGAAACGTATCATATTGATTGAAGTTAAAAATTCTGATTTTGGGGTTATTTCTTGAAAATAATTACTTCTTTCTTTAGCGAAATAATGCTGTTAAATGACTGTAAAGGCAACAATTAGACAAGACACAGTATAAAACATAATTTAAAGTTCAGAATGTCGGATATAGAAGAACCGCCGAGTAAAATGTCTAAATACGAGGAGGTGAGAGATGTTTAAAAACGATTGTTTTTAAAATTTATTTAGACGAAAGTATAAAAATATATAATATTGCGAAGAAGTGTGAAATATAATTTAATTCTGTACTAGCTAGTGTTTATGTTGAACTTGTGTAAAGTGTTACAAATCGTGTTCATTCTTTTCTTAGATTCCCACGAATTACTAATATCTGGATCATTATATCGATAAACAAAGCATTTGGTCTCTTTAAGACAGAAAAGAGAGCATTAGAACCGCCAATTACAATAATAAACCTTAATGTTTTAACCTGTTAATAATCACTGTGTTTGTACTGGAATTTATTATGATTTAGAGATTTATTAAATAAAATCTTCATTTTTAAATTAAGTAGTTTTAATTATTAAACAAAGCATTTTAAATAGGTATTATAACAAAGAAAAATGTAGTATTATGATCAATAACTTTTAACACATTTTTTTAAAATGAATGCAATGGTATTGCTTTATTTCTGTCAATAAAAAAATACTTTACATTTTAACACTGAACTAAGGATACAAAATTTTAATTATTTTACTTCTATGTGATTTAAAATCTGTAAAAAAGTGTTATAGTAGGCCAAAACCTCCTTTCTAAGGAGAGGCCTATGTCCACCAGTGGGCCAATAAAGGCTGTTGATGATGATGAGGTTGATGATTTTAACATTTGATGTTTAATTTGCTGATCTAGGTACTAATACCTATAACAGCGTACCTAATAAATACCTCAGTGATTATTAGTTATTTTAAAAGAACTTTTCTTTCTTTATATTAGTTATTTTACAAGGAAATTAAAAATTCCATGTCTGCAACTACATAGCAATTCCCCTCTAGGGCTTCTCGCTTCTTTAGGCTGTGATTCTATTTCTACAGTTCACATTTTTTAGGCAGTCTATACTACAAACTAAACAAAAGCATATCCAAGATTTAAAACCAACCTGACATTAACCTCTGACATGACACCCCTCCTTCTGACATGGCATTACACCATACAGTGCTTTCACCGGTAACCACTGTACAGTGTAGCGGCATGTCAGAGGTTAAAACTTGACTAGTTAAGTCTAGGCGTATTATAATCCCATACCATAGAATCTTACATCCCATAGAAGCTTCCTTTATCTATTATCCTTTCTTTTTTTTTACTGTGCAAAAATCCCCTTGGCTACCACCTACTGGTGGCTATGTCGGACTGGAACCGACTAAAATCTGTCTCTGGTAAGAGTAGCCGGGGAATCAGGTGTACCTTAGAAAAGGAAATCTCTGGTACCCTGACGTACCGCAGGCCATCTACGGTGGGTAGATGACCCTCTATCTATTATCCTGGCATTTCACTGAAGTAGGCATGACACATATATTTAACTTTTATGAGATTCTTAGTACTGAAAAAGGATAATCAATCTTAAACATAGGATTTCGAGGATGCTGACCATTTTCCAGAAAAGGCATTTCTTGTTGACTTGACCTGGAACCTTTTTCAGGCACTTCACAGGTAGTCCCAAAACAGAGATGAGAATAAAAGTGGTTTACTTGTTTGTTTCAGTATTTGGATGAAACAGAGGAGGGCTTGGAAGAAGGACAAGAGGAGTGGCTCAGCGAAGGTGTCTTAACTGATGATGATTATCACATTTCAACAGTAAGTTAAACACATTAGTTTTTACGTGAAAGAGCCATGCTTCGGCACGAATGGTCCGGCTCGACCGGAGTGATAGGAATATATCCAGCAGTGGACTATAGGTTGTTGATGATGATAAGTAGGTTATATATATATTAGTAAAGATGTCTTTCAAGTGTCTAAAAATATATTTTTGGATACCCTCACCGACCAAAAAGACTTGCATTCGTATCGATCAACCCCTACCTGATCAATCAGGTTTCAAGAAATGGTAGTTTCGTACGAAAGCTTGTAACCTGATTGGTCAGGGTGCATACATTGCTCAAATACAAAATAGACATACATTCTCCCACAAATCCTCCTACGAAATAGTGTGGTGACGGATTAAGAACACAGAGTGTCACCACGACTATTCATCTTGTGGGTGTCGTAAGAGCCGACTAAGGGAGAAAACTACGCAGAACAACAGCACTGCAGAGAGAAACTTGGCAAAGGCAAACTTGACACACACCCTGTACCAACCCGTCTGGCCAGCGTGGTATAGTAGGCCAAAACCTCCTGTCTAATTCTGAATGTTGATGAATCTTCCACAAATCTCCTACAAATCCTCCTACGAATCTCCTACTAATAGAGCTTGATGTTTTTATATAGTTAACATGAATTACTGCAGAGGACTCAGACTTCCTATCGATAGCCAGTTCAAGTTTACAGACCTTGACCTGTTAGAGATATTACTAAATGGTTAAACAAATTTTTTCAATTACAGCTTTAAAAAATTCAAACTACCATAACAATATTCATTGAAAATACTTCATGCCTTCTTTGCGTTTCTAAAGCATAGTTTTAATTTTTTTTCGGCTCCACCTGATACGTCACACCCTTACCACAGTCGCGAACCGTCTGATGGCTTAACTGTGCATACAACTGTATCTAAGCACAGTTTAGTTGGTGTCATTATCAACGCATATAATAATTACATTACAGTGGGTTTATCGGTTAGTGACATAAAGCCGTGTGATATATGCGAATTAAAAAAGTAGCCATTTTTTTTATATAATATAATTTTGTAAACTGTCCTCCTTATTGCAGGCTGATCAGGACAAGACTGACTCTAATCTAGAGGAGACGACGCAGGAAGACCATGATACTATGACGAGCAACCCAGAGATGGAGACTTTAGACGAGACTAACGGATCAGAGAAGGGAGCTGACCAGAAATTAGAAGATACCCTGAACAATTTGGATTCGAAGCATGAACTGCCAGAAGATTTAGATGCATTCCTTGTAAGGTATGTTGATTTGTGCCCAGAGGAGCAACGTCATTTTTCCCTTCCGTCCAACATTTTTTATTAAACATTAATTAAACATTATATCTTAAACTACAGGACCGGAGTGACACCACGGCTTCATAGAAACTCGGTGTTAAGCAATCCTTTCGTTGCATTCATCGAGTGACGAGTGAGTGAAGAGTTGAAGGGGGGGGGGAGGGGGGACCTTCCCCCCTTCAACTCTTCACTCAAGGTGATGATGCATTTGTATCTTTTGAATCGCAATTGCCTGTAGGTGGCGGTCACAAGTCACCTTTAAGTTACCCGTACAACTGAAAAAAAAAAGAATTATGATATTAGAAGCGGTATATTGCGTATCCAGCCTTCCTCTGTGACATCCCTCGTTAACCAGACATAATTCTTCTTCCACAGAAAGACTGACCTCCAATCATTAGAAAACAAGATAAAAAAAGAAATTAAAGAAGACGACGATGGGAATGACACAGACGATCTTCTGGTGAGTTCTCCTGCAACTGCTTTGTGCCATAATAGAGTCTGATGTCTGTCAAGACATCAACATTAATTTCGGCCATTCTCCTAATTCTATGAGCTCATCTACCTGACCTGTTACCTGTTATCTTCCGTGCAGAGCACTTTTTTTTTACGATCATTTGTTGAGTCTGGTTGTACTTTATCTATAGTAAAAATGTATTTATTTATTCTTTTTGCACAAATAACAGTTACTTGTACAATGGCGGACTTAATGTCACAGGCATTTTCTCCCAGTCTACCGTTGGGTGGTGGGAAATGTCTGAGTAGGTGCACTACAAATTAAGTTTTTTGTTTTCAACAAGATAATAATAACTGAGGAGATACATACATACATACTGAAATACACATACACATTTACTTGCTGAGTTACATACATACATATAGACATAAATAATCATCAACAGCCCTTAACAGTCCACTGCTGGACATAGGCCTCTCCTTAGAAAGGAGGTTTTGGCCTACTATACCACGCTAGCCAGGTGGGTTGGTATAGGGTTTGCGTCAAGTTTTCCTTCTCTCTGCAGTGCTGATATCCTGCGTAGTTCGCTCCCTTAGTCGCCTCTTCACCACGGGAGGAATAGGGGTGGTGACACTCTGTATTCTTAATCCGTCACCACACGGACACAAATAATACGATATGTAAAACTTTAAGGATGTGATAAATCTGCTAGTGTCTAGAATTCGAGCTCGAGTTTCGTCTTAAATGAGAGGCGGCTGGGTGCTATCCGGATTTAGAGAGGTAGAGCTTTGCAGAGGAGGACAGATTGGATTAGGAACGAAGAGTGGACACACGCGAAAGTATGAGTGGGGCGTAACAGAAGCGGATTGTTTAAGAAAGGAAAGGTTCTGTTGTGATTGGAACATAGAAGTTGGAATGAGAATGTCAAGTAGGAAGGGGAAATAGGTGAATTGAGAATGGTGAGCGCGCGCAGCTGACGGCGCTGGCGAATCGTGAGCCAGTTCGATTCGTTATGAAAGGAGGAAACATGGTCGTATTTGCGAAGTTTAAAGAGGAATCGAATGCAGTTATTCAGAAGGCTGTCATATTTATTGAGATCTGCATTCGGGTCACAAGCTATACATCACTATAATCGAAGATAGGGACAATAAGGGTCTATACTAGCATCGCTATTGTCTCGGATGGAAGTTCTTAAGCTGATAGAAGGCCCGTAGCGTACCTGTAACAGTCTGGCTGACGCTGGTGACCTGGAAGTCGATAAATAGGCCTAGGTTCTTTAATAGGACTGAAGGGAATGACTACGACGTTAAAAGTAATGGGTGGCAATTTGTCTCGGTCTATCCTTCCAGTCGTACTGACTATGATGATGGCTTGGGACTTCGCTGCGTTCACAGCCAAAACAAATCCATCAGCCCAACTGTTAATAGCTAGGTCCATGTAATTGTTAACCATAAAAATAACCTCGTTTATGTCGTCTATCGAGGCTTGATAATATTGCTGCAAGTCATCGGCATGAAGATGGTACGCACATTGAAGGTTCGGAGTGATGAGACTTATAAATATTGAGAATAATAGAGGAGAGAGAATGGCCACTATGATTTTATATTATGTTAACGCCAAGGCACTGTCATTCCATTGACACGCTATTGTTATGCTATTGAGATGCCGCTGACATCGGTCAAAATATCGGTATTCTACTAACATAAATTCAGTGTCAATAGACTGTCGATATAGTAATATAAGTCATCAATGGTGACATCAACAACATTGCTATATCAGGAAAATGAAATATATCATTTTCTTACAAATTTAAAATGTATCACGGCGTATGATGAGATTGATAAATATTGAGAATAATAGAGGATGATGAGGAGGAGAGATAAATAGTGAGAATGCCACCTTTATTTATTTAGTAATATGTAAGTGTGTTTATCAGCAATCTGTTACTATAGCTGAGGTGTCTCAAATAATAATAGTAATTATTATTAACAGCGTCTTCTAGAAGACAATCAGCAAGTAAAGAAGAAAGCTATAAAGCTAGTTAAGACTGGGAAGAACGAAAATCAAGTGTCCAGTGACGATGACGAGTTTATTTACGAAGTAAGTGTACATAATATACAGGGTGTAAGGGACGGTGTAACGAATACTGAAACAGTGTATTCAGACCATCATTCTGAGTCGAAAATCATTCGAATTTTCTGACGGAAAATTAAATATTTAATGCAATCAGCTGTCAAACGTTAAGGTCCTACCCGTAGGTATTGCACAAACTTAATAACTACATTTGTATACCGTGCAAACAGTCTACTCACACACGCGACTCAGAATGATGGTCTAAATACACTATATCAGTATTCGTCACACCGTCCCTTACACCCTGTATAACTAAAATTACCGCAATTTTCGCAAGAAAGGTGGACAAGGACGTATTCAACACCTATATTTTGAAAACTGTAACAACCAATCACCAGGAAATGAAAAATGGGGAAATTAGGAAACTCTAAATAACCTTATCTTACATCAAGTCAAGCCTATTGCGCACTATGGGTAGCTACAAGGAGATGGCCTCATCGAAGGGTCGAACTAACAACATACACTTACACTCACGTCTTATTTCCGTCTGGGGTAGGCAGGGATGTTGATTTTGACACAATCCTGATATACATACAGTATTAATCAATCCTTGCATAGATGCCCGCCGGTTACGGGTGCATTTGAAGTGCCCTTCTTCAGTACAGAATTTTTCGAGGCCTGCACCGGCTCTCCTATTTTAGTTATTCTCTCTTCGCTGATCCTTTCAACATGCTCAACCCATGGTTTGTGCAGTGCCGAAATAATTCATTGTTACAGTTATTTTTAACTGACGAAGTCAGGTTTGTCTTAATTGTGTTTGTAAATGTTCATGCACATTGTTGCTGTGTGCGTGATTTACTTGTGTCTTTTTCTTTCACAACAACTGGGCCTTAATTTTACTATTTTATATTAACGCCAAGCCACTGTCATTCCATTGACACGCTATTGAGATGCAATTGAGATTCCACTGACATCGGTCAAAATATCGGTATTCCACTAACATTAATTCACAACGTCAATTGACTGTCGATATAGTAATATAGGTCATCAATGGTGATATCAAACAACATTGCCATATCATGAAAATTTAATTATCTTATATGATTATCTTACAAATTTAAAATGTACCGTTAACCAAACTGTTACAAAGACATCGACGACATTTGTATTAGTGACAATTCATGGGGAAGCCACTGGTCTTACATAGTTAGTAGAATAAGAAAATTGCAAAACTATTCCGACGATATTCCATCGACAGTCTATTGATACAATATTAAAACAGCAGAATTGAGGCCCTGTATCGTCACATTCGGCGTTGCATTCGTCATTATCATAGTTATATACACGCAATACAAATAAGATATATACAAGCGAGAGTAGCCGTGGGCAATAGCTAGTAATATATTGTATTTCTATTTGTAGCGCAGTAAAGTGAAGACTCTGAAACTGGCCAAGAATGCTTTAATCAAACGAATACCCTCCAAGGCTGAGCCAGAGCACAGTGACACGGACGATGAAACTGACGCGGTAAGAATATATAGTCATCATAGCGATTAAGGCTAAGGTACGAACTCTGCTCACATACAATGTAATTGGATCATGATTAGAATCACAATATTAATTATATTATGTATCATATGTATGTAGCCGTGGTAGAGCCATGTGGGTTACCTGATGGTGACTACCGCCACCCATGGATACCTGTACTTCAAGAGACACAAGTGGTTTGCTACCTTTTAATCGACCCCCCATCCCCAGAAGCGGAGAGGGGAAGTGTAGTCTCCGATTATCTCACTCTCTCGATAAAAAAGAAATTGCTTATTACCAATTCCCTGTGAGGCCGTGCTATCACTTTGGTCGAGCCGGCCCATGCGTGCCACCACGTAGATTACCACAGATCACACACTTTTTACAGTCTGCGTCCTTGTTTCATTTAACTGACTATAAAGTTGCTACGTACAATACAAGGCCTAATAAAAAACGCGGCGGTAGTCTTATTTTAGGACAAACAGATAAAGGGTTTACAAATTGTTCACAGATCAATAAATTATACAGGCCAGAGTCCTTTGAAGTATGTTGTACACAGGATATGACCACTGGGTTGTTTATTTGTTGTTGTTATCGTACGCCTAATGATAAAAATTTTGATACTTTTATACAAAACTTTGAAAAAATGTTGGAATATTTTTTCAACAGGAAGTGCTTAATTTGTGGTGATTTTAATATAAATTTCTTGTCCGATAGCAAAAGATACGTCGAATTTTCAAGTCTTCTACGGTGCTATAACTTTAGGACTCTCGTTAATAGTGTTACTTTCGCTCGCGGGAATTCAAGCTCGTGTATAGACAATTTCATTACAAATCTAGACCAGCAATGTATTAAGAAAGTAGACACAGATTTTAATGGGTTGGGTGACGGCCATGCGGGCTTGTTTTGTGAGTTAATTCTTAAAAATACTAGCTTCTTAAGAAAAACAAGTATTATAATAGAAAAGCGTTTTTTTTGTAAAAAAAAACCATGACAAATTTAAATATTTAATTTTGAATAATGAATGGACTAAAATGGGAATTAATACGTTCATAAATAAAATAAATAATGCGTTCCAGGTTACTTTTAGAAAGAGAAGACGTAATATAATGCTTAACAAAAATAACATGAACATAAACTGGACTACTAAAGGTATAAAAATTTCAAGTAAGATGAAAAGATTCTTGTGTGTAAATAGTGGTAATAATCTTGATAGTAGTTTAATTTCATATAAAAATAATTATGTGAAACTATTTAGGAAGGTCGTGAGAAATGCTAAGCGAAATGCGGTATCAAAACAAATAAATAACGCCAAAAATAACAGTAAACAAATATGGCAAGTTGTAAATCGACATAGAAATAAAAATAATAATAAAGTTATGAAAAAGCTAATTATAAAAACCAATGAGAAAATAGTTGACAATCCTAAAGAATTGGCAAACTTATTCGCCAGGCAATTTAATTATACACCCACGTTAGAAAATAGTAATCAAAATCAGGCAAGATTTTACCTTCAACAAGGCTCTGATAAGGTAACTAATGAGATGACGTTAACTGCTGTTACACCTGATGAAGTCATAAAGATTGTAAATGATATGCAGAATAAAAATTCTTGTGGCTTTGATGAATTGCCAATATCGGTAGTAAAGGAGCATATCGCGATCTTAGCTTTACCTCTGTCTCATTTTTATAATAAATGCTTTGAAAATAGCATCTTCCCAGAACAATGGAAAATAGCAAAGATTATACCATTGTACAAAAAGGGCTTACAAACCGACCCTAAAAATTACAGACCGATTTCTGTGTTACCTACACTCTCGAAAATATTTGAAAAGCTAATTAAAAGCCGTCTCACTAGCCATCTGAATAATAACATAGTTTTAAATCGGCGACAATTTGGATATCAAAAAAGTATCGGTACGACAGATGCTATCAATACCTTAATTAATGATGTCATAGAAAATATTAACAAAAAAGTCAAGGTGGCTGGGATCTTTCTGGATTTGAGTTCCGCTTTTGACACAGTGGATTATGAACTGCTTTTCATTAAAATGGAACATTATGGAATAAGGGGCAATGTTTTAAAGTTATTTAAATCATATTTAAAAAATAGAAAGTTTTATGTAGAAATTAAGGAGGTAGGAGAAAACAATTGTCAAGAAGTACACCGATCACAACTTTTAAATGTCAGGAAGGGCGTACCGCAAGGTTCCATATTAGGGCCTATTTTGTTTACACTTTTTACAAATGACTTACTATCCTATTTGAGCGTAAAAAAGCCAGATGTTAAACTCACGGTTTTTGCAGATGATACAAACGCTGTGATTAGTGCAAGTAACCTAAGTTCCTTAAATGTAAAAATAATTGGCGCACTAGAAACTTTTCAAGATTGGTTTGCAGTTAACAAGCTTACAGTTAACACAAAAAAGACAAACCTAATCTTATTTAAATCGACAGCTAGTAATAACGATAGATTAGACGTTATGATTAATGGAGAGAGATTAGAATTCGTGAATTCTGTTAAATTCTTGGGGGTTCATATTGATGCATTGCTCAATTGGAAAGAAGAGATAAAATCTATTGACACCTCAATCTCTTCAGCATGCTATGCAATTAGGAGCCTTCGAGAAGTAGTAGAAATAAATATCCTAAAATCCGTTTACCATGCGCTAATAGAGTCAAAGTTCAGATATAGTATACAACTGTGGGGAAATAGTTACGCTTATAATATAGAGAGGGCGTTCATTTTACAAAAAAGAGCTATAAGAACTATAGTCCGCATTCCCCAAATAGAATCATGTCGAGAACATTTTAAAAGTCTTGGACTATTGACGGTGCCTTGTTTGTATATATTGACAACATTGTGTTACTTATCCAAATATATGCACGAGGTTGAAACCCACGAAGAGAGGTTAGTTAGAGAGAGCACGCGGAGGAAACATATTCAACATACAATAAACCCTAGAATAAATATAGCTCGGCACTGTGTTCAGTATCAATCTATTAAACTTTTTAACTGTTTACCGGAAAGCATAAAAAGCGTAATTTATAGGACTTCTTTATTTAAACAAAAACTTGGAGCCTTCCTGTTGGAAAATAACTATTATTCCATCAATGAATTTATCAATCAAAATATATGCAATTAAATACTTAATAACTTATGTAATAATAATAAATATTGTGAATAATATTCTTGAATCATGAAATGACTTAATATAATTTATCGTTTTTTTTTTGTATTCTGCATGACATATTGTAAAATCTATCAAATTTATTTGTTTTTTGATTATTATGTTATTTATATTTTTGTTTTAATTTTTAAATATTTTTGTATTACGGCGAATTGTTATACATTCAAACACAATTATATTATTGTTTGTGAATAAATGAACTATGAACTATGAACTATAAGTCTTCACAGAGGTTTTGGCCTACTATACCACGCTGCCCAGACGGGTTGGTATAGGGTTTGCTTCAAGTTTTCCTTCTCTCTTCAGTGCTGTTGTCCTGCGTAGTTTGCTTCCTTATGGTATAAGTGTCCTTCCTCACTGACACTTATACCATAAATAAAACAATTTCTTTTTTTCGGCTTGCAGTCTTCAGATGGTGGTAACACTATGCAGAGAATGTTCGGTGTGAAGGGAGAGCTGAAGAAGACATCAAAGAAACCCAACGAACAGAGTAAGAGAGTAGTAAAACATGTTGCTCAAGTTAAAAACACACACAGTAAGATTTTTTATTTAATTTTCTTTTTATTTAAGTCAAATCTTACTCGAATAAACGATATATAATAATTATAATAAATAATTAGATTTATTATAATTATTATATCTATTATACTAGATTTATTATAATTATTATATAAATTAATAATAATTATTATAAATTATAAATAATAATTATTATTATTAAAATAAGAGATTTTTGTACACAAAAATGGCGATGTCAATCTTATATTACCTTGTTCTAAGTTAACTATTACATTAAGTATTTACAAACTATTATCTCTAATTAAAATTAAATAAGAAAACATTTTAGCTGCCACCGAATTTGATTAGTTAAAATCAAAAACATTTTCTTAATAATTTCACACATCTCACACACGGCTGTCTGATGAACCTGTACTATGGTAACCAGACTACTGATAAACATCCATACCGCGGTCAGAATCTAGTTATTATTTATTTCTAACTAACATATAAATATCTAGATAAACTAACTTTTGCTTTAACGGTGAAAAGTAGCCTATGTTACTTTCTGATTATGAGGTTTTCCATTGGTGAAAGAACTTTTAAATCGTTTTAGCGGTTTGGGGGTACTCATTTTTAAGTTTATAATATAAGTGTGGATTACACCCACACAATGAAAAACCCACGACCTCTCGCTTAGCAGTGAGGGTTATTAACCCATACACCTAGACACCTCATCATCATCATCATCATCAACAGCCTTTAGCCTCTCTTTAGAAAGGAGGTTTTGGCTTACTATACACTTACAGTGACAATTTTTTTCTTTTATAACACACATGTGTGGGTAGGTGGGTGTATGTGTGTGTTCGCGTGTGTGGGTAAATCGAGATTCGTGGGACCTATATTAGGTATGTAAGAAGTCATGAA
The DNA here is from genome assembly GCA_902825455.1 of Arctia plantaginis. Taxonomy (NCBI): domain Eukaryota; kingdom Metazoa; phylum Arthropoda; class Insecta; order Lepidoptera; family Erebidae; genus Arctia; species Arctia plantaginis. Next base: position 2,411,618 of record CADEBD010000289.1, on the reverse strand, counting down.
ATATGAATGTTTTGTTTTTGCAGATAAACCAAAACCACAGCACAAAAGTATATTAAAACAGACACCAAATAAACCTAAGATTGAAAACAAATCTGTAAAGATGACAGATGTCAAAACACCGACGCTATTTAAATCGATGGGCAAAGATGTCAGCAAGACGCAGAAAACGGTCAAGATAGACCCAAAGGCTACAGACAATAAAAATGGACATAAGAAACATTTCGACGAAGATAAAATGGAAGAACAGGATGAAATAATTGATGGCGAGGAGTTTTTAGAAGATGACAACTTTGAATTAGATGAAGAGGTTAATGTGAAGTTTTTGTCTAAACAGACCACAAATAATAAAATAGCAGTACAAATAATCTGTTACAGATGATATTAAGCCTATGATGATAATTAAAATAGCGACATTCTCGTATAACAAAAACATAATTCAGTGCCATCTAATGCAGACTAACTGAACTAGTAGTAGAAACAGTGGCTACTTTCCCTGCATCGCGCTATTGAAGTTTTTGCGTCCTTAACTCAATCGAGGGATTATCCCTTTCTGTTCTAGAGATATAACCACTGTTTCTTTAAATATATTACTAGCTGCGTCTTTCAAAATAAATAAGTTTACCCCGTTTTTGCAAACATTTTCCATTGATGCGCGGTTCCTATTAGTCGTAGCGTGATCTTATATGGCGTAAAGACTTCCGCGATAAATGAGCTACCTCGATAAATGAGTTATCTAAAACGAAAATAATTTTTCAAATCGAACCAGTACCCCCTGACATTAGCGCGTTCAACCAAACAAACACTCTAAAGATTTATAATATTAGAATAGGTATTACGCTACTACAGTAATTAAAAAGTAAAGTTAACGTTTTGTCTAAACAGATATTCTCGTATAACAAAAACATACTACAGCGCCATCTAACATACACTAGCTAAACTATAAATAAGCTACTGATCCTGCAACGCGCAATAAACATTTTCACGCTTATTAGCAGTTCCAGAATCACCTAGCCTAGACGACAACGCACTAACAAACACATTCCTTTCTTTCGAAGGGGAATATCCAGTAGGCAATCCCCTTTGATCAGTATTATTGAAGTTAAGAAAAGGGATACATGTATTGATTTATTTTAGGAATTCGCTGAAGAATCAGAGACGGAGATCTCGATGAAACAGTGCATCATGAAGCCGGAAATGATGGATGAGGAGGTGCCAAGTGACGATGAGAGCCGCTCTGAAGATGGCAGCTTATACGACGTAATTGCAAATTTATTCCTAGATTTTGACCGCTGTATGTGGACCAGACTCGATCAAAATGATATCACGGCGTCCCAGTGTTAAGCAGTTCATTGCTGTCCATGGAGTAAATGAGGTAACCGGTACCCGAACGAAGGTGGTTTGGGTTCCGATTACCATTGTGTCTCTAGAGTTGTATGTGTCCATGGGCGGCGGTAGTCCGCTACGATTGTGACTCCTGAGTTGCAGTCGTTCATGAGGCGCCTATAGTCACTTATCATCAGGTCCTCAATTCTGCTGTTTTAATATTATATCAATAGACTGTCGATGAAATGTTGTCGGAATGCACAGATGGCGTAGTGGTGTAAGCGGTCGCCATACCGCTTTCTACTATGTTGAGTGTTGTGGGTTCGACCCTCATATGAGACGACACTTTGTGTCATCCACAAATTGTTGTTCTGAGTCTGGGTGTTCTTTGTGTCCGTTTATGTATGTTCGTAAAGTCCTCCGCGATACAGGATATACTTCTAATGCGGGAGTTGTCTTTTTAAAGAAGAACAGTTTTGCACTTTTCGTATTCTACTAACTATGTAAGACCAATGGCCTCCTCTTGTCCCTTATACAAATGTCGTCGATGTCGTTGTAACAGTTTGGTAAACGGTACATTTTAAATTTGTGAGGAAATGATATATTTAATTTTCATGATATAGCAATGTTGTTGATATCACCATTGATGACCGATATTACTCTATCGGCAGTCTATTGACACTGTGAATTTATGTTAGTAGAATATCGATAATTTGACCGATATCAGTGGCATCTCAATGACATCTCAAGGCCTCTCAAGCCAAGTCACTGTCATTCCATTGACACGCTATGTCAATGGAATGACAGTGACTTGGCCTTAACATAAAATAGCAGAATTGAGGCCCAGGTGACCTCTCTGTTCGTTTTCCCCCTATAAAAAAAAATCATTTAACTTAATGTTTTTTTGTCTTTATTATGACAATATTTCTTTTAGATGTTATCTGCACCGTATCCCTACACGTACGTACAAGGGAAATAATTTTTTTTGTGAACACCGATTAAGTAGTCGCGGTGTCAAATTATAAGAAATAAACAAAACGAACTGACGCAATCGAGCAGAGCAACTCAAGGTACGCAGACCCCTCAGAAATAAGGGAGACAGGAGATTAGGCCTCAGTCATGGCTCTCCCACGCTATTGTTACTCTTTTAACTTAACATTTATTTTTTATTTCAGGAGTTACCGTCTTCAGATTCAGAGGACTTCGACGACTGGTTCACGCTGGACATCAGATCAGAACGGGCGTCCGACTACCTGCCTTTACTTGGTAAGTTCTAACAACACTAGCAGTTAGCACTGTATACCGATTTTCCTCCACAGTCACAACACTAGGTGACTGTCAAGGAACATTAATATCTGTCTATAAAATGTCAAAACCGTTGAAGCGGTACATTTTGTATGAAATACTAAGTTGTGACGTCATACCTAGGTACGGTGTTAAGCATGGGTGTCCATTTAATTTCACGCTAGCAAGTTAGTACCTGCAATGGAAACAATAAAAGTAGATCAATAATACGGATATAGAGTGGTTTAAAAGATAGTTAATAAGAAGGCGGAGGAATTTGTAAAATTTTCGATTGTGTAAAATGATGTATTTAAGGAAGGTCTCCGCTAGGTGTGACGACGATGACCTAAGCGAGGAGTGTTGGGTTAGGTTAGACCTGCGACCGGTCCGGATGACTTAATAACAGCAGTTCCCGGATCCCGTCTATAACAGGCGCAGAGTGGCACACCGTGTGGTTTTAGTCGGTCCGAGTCCGACACACCACCCCGCCGCAAACCCGGGTCGGGTGACGGCCCGAGGGAGTTTCCATATTTCTTAAATAATACTTAAATCTAGTAGACGACGAGTGAAGAATCCTTTGTAATTTACCAACATTCGGATTCCTCTATCTCTGTAATTATGGATCTGAGAAAAAAAATATGTGCAAATGTTCTTTTGATAGAAATAAACTGTTTACAATCTCTAAATTACAGCTTACAAAAATATTATAAAGAGTGATTATTATGAACACAAAAATTGGGTAATAAAGCAAAAAATAGGAACAAGATTATTTTTTCTCTGTTTGGGATAATGACATTTTCAAAACGAGACATAATATATAACATTTGATGGCCATTTACAAGTGTAGCAATAAATTGGCAGTCTGTAAACAAAAAAGATCACACAAGTTAGCCAATACAGACCCGTTAAGCAGGTCACCGAGTGAGGTAACCAGAGTGACTCAAAGGGCAACGTACTTATGAGCGAAGGTAATATGTATGAAGTGTGGGGGGTGCAGGCGCGGGCGCGGGCGCGCTGCTGGGGGCGGAGCGGCGCCGCGCGGAGGGGCGCGTGGCGACGCTGCGCGAGTCGCTGTCGGCGCTCACCGACGCGGCGCGGCGCCAGGCCGACGCGCTGCGCAGCGCCGCCATGGCGCTCGCCGAGATCGACGACACGCTGCGCGCCGCCTGACTCCCGCCTCACTCCCGCCTCTCCCGCCTCACACCCACCCGTCCGGACGATTGACCCTTTCCGTACTCACTTCGCGTTGACAAAACAGTCACGTACGATCGAGCCTTTGCCCGATCAGATTCCATGCTTTCGAACGAAACGATAATAGATTGGATTTGATCGGTCAAAGAGCGCAACTCTATCGATGCGTCACTATTTTCTTAGCGTGAACGAACTGTAGTTTCCTAATTTTGTGAAGTAATGTTTCTTTATATTCGGTTAGATAGCTATAGATTCGAAGGCTACTCTGAGCGCCCTCCGGGGCACGACGGGTTTGTAAAATACTGTCTCATTAAAATTTAAATAAATCGCTAGATAGACACTCTCTTCATTAAAATTTAAATAAATCGCTAGATAGACAGAAATCTCTTAGTAAAGCAAAAATACGAGCTTCCGAGTCTCGTTTACATGACGTGTATTAACGTGATTTAACGCTAGTCGAGGAAACCGACGCGTACTTCACGAATGTCCGCTGAACATAGTTATAAATGAATCGTGATGTACCACAATAACATTCTTAAAAAACACCGTAGTTATTGGATTTTGAATCTTAATTTGATAATTTTAGCGCTTAAATTTTAAAATAAGCCTTGATCACATTTTAAGACACCGGGATAGTTTTGAACACTACCTGGCTAGTACTAAGCCTCATAACTCTCATGAATGTATTTTTAATAAGCTGCGAGATCCTTTAGCATGCTGCAGGATCTTTTGGCTGGCCACGGAATCGTTCAGCTCGCCGTGAGACCCTACAGTATGCCATGGGATCCTTCTGCTTGCCGCGGATTTTTTGCCATGCTAACAAGCACGTCAGGATACTGCAGGATCTTACAACATACCTGGGGACCCTTCGAGTCCCACAGACCCCTTAAGGATGCCTCCAGCTTCTACAGCATACTGCGGGCACTTTCAGAATACCTTTATTATAGTATGCAATATGTGTTTTTCTAATAAGCAAAATGTATTTTTAAATATAAAATAGCAATAAGCTTCTGTAAATATCGTATGAATTAAATACTTAAATGGATTCTTTGGTTTAATTTATGAGAGAGAATTGATTTAGTTTAGATGTACTACTCGACCAAGCGTTTTAGACCAACGCGTGGAATGCGGCCTCCCCGGCCCGCACCTCGCCTCAGGTACCGCGATCGTCTTAGTACCATCGGCAAGGTTGCTACCGCTCCCACGTGTTTGATTTTGTTCTGTTATTTTCCATTCGTTTGTTAAGTTTATTATAATTCGTTAAATTGTTGTTAAATAAACATACTTATATACTTCTGATTTGTAAATATATACTTATACTAGCTGACCCGGCAAACGTTGCTTTTCCTAAAAAAAAAATTTAGGGATGGGTCACCCTTACCATTTAGGGGTATGAAAAATAGATGTTGGCCGATTCTCAGACCTACCCGATGTGCACACAAAATTTCATGGGAATCGGTCAAGCCGTTTCGGAGGAGTACGGGAACGAACATTGTGACACGAGAATTTTATATATAAGATTATAATACATGGAAGCACACAGAACCGGCATAATAAAATATCTGTAGATAACATAAATAATTAATCAAATTAAATAAAAATTAAGTTAATCAAATAAAAAAAACACCGATCGATCACTTGGATTCTTCTGCTATCCGTACCCGAAGTCAATGAGGTCACGTTTTACAGTCGTCTAGTTCGCTTGGTCGAGTAGTATAATACTTAGATTTTTCATCTGTTAAATAGTTGTACTAATATACCTGAAATACGTAGATGTACTGTATTATCAAGGTCGTAAAATACTGATTGGTGAACCTCCCAAAAATTAAGAGGGATATAAAAGCAGTTGTTTTAAAAATAATAAACGATTCCCACATGCGGGAATGCTTCAAGTCTGTTTATTGGAGAAGAACACTTAAGAAGATGCTTCTAAACTATACGATTGAATAATTTCGGTGTGGTGACGGATTCAGAATACTGAGTGTCACCACCCCTATTCATCCCGTGGGTGTCATGGAGCAAACTAATCAGGACAACAACGCTGCAAAGAGAAGGTAAACTTGACATAAACCCTAAACCAACTCGTCTGGCCAGCGTGGTGTAGTAGGCCAAAGCCTCCTTTCAAAGGGGAGGCCTATGTCCAGCAGGGGACCATTAAAGGCTGTTGATGTGTGATGTAATTGAATACATTTTCATCCCCACTACTTGGATAATTGGCGCTCCACCACTGTGCGCTTTTCAAGACACTGCCTCGCACTACCAACCTGTGGAACAAGTTATCGGCTGCGAACGATCTTCAAACCTTAGAGGAAAGAGTGTACTCCTTCCTCAAAGGCTGGCAACGCGCTTGTGACTCCTGAATTGCAGGCGTTCACGGGCGGCGGTAGTCGCTTTCCACAGGTAATTCGTCTGCTCGTTTGCCCCCTATTCCATAAAAAAAAAGTTTGTGCACACGATAATTTGAAGAAATATGTTTAATGTTGTTTGGGTTATATTATAACTTGGGATCTTGGACCTAATCTAATGATGAACTCAGGAGATGGATAATAGAATTTCAGTGCATACTAGTAAAGCCAGTAAGCTCATATATCTCATCAAAATGAGTACATGACTTGATAACAATGGCCTGATGTTGAAATTGGCTGTTTTTATAATTTAGCATTTCGCCATTAGAATGTATTTGTATCTGACTGCAGGAGAAGGGAGGTTGTTTTTCTAGTGCATGTTTGTATTTTTGGCACACTGTAGCCTAAACGGGTAATGGATTTTGTCATAGTACCATATATCATGCATAACAGCTTAATCTTATATGTAATAAATACACAAAGCATTCACAACTGCTCTAAATTAGAAAAGTTTCATCTAATATTGTATAAATGCATGGCCGAACACTGTCTTTTAAGATACAGGTGTCACCTAGTTTAAAAGGCAGGGTTTTTCACTGATTGAACATGGATATTTCGATATTACCGACGACTAAAATTGACCTATAACTAACATGTACTGTAAATTTCTATGTATAATTGTTTTGGAAATAAATTTATTATTATTATTATTTTGACATTTGCGGTGTCGTTAGATTCCACTTAATAGGCTAGTTGACTCACTTTGAAATCTTGGTTAATTATATAATTTAATATCTTTTTTATCCCACTATATTTCAAAGAAAAAGCAATGTTTACATTAAGTATTTTGTATTAAAAAAACGATTTAAATTTCCTTCGAAAACGCTGAATAGTGTCATGGCGTCTTGAATGACGTCACAGTATGCGAAATAAAACTGTTTACATCTGTGTCCAGTGTCCACTGTTTTCACAAAATGAATAAGGAATAAGGAGTAACCTGCTCTGTTGTATGAGAACGTCAACAACAACAATGATGTTTTGCGTGGCGTGACGTAACACTTTCTGATTGGTGTTCGCTGTCACGTGACTTAACGCCTATTTTGTACGTTTTTTTTTAATATTTTAACTTTTATGAGAAATAGACTGATTTTTCTTATCTATGTCTCTTGATTTGTAAATTGAAACTATAAACCAAGCAATTTGTTATTAGTGGACACAAGCCTATTGTGAGATTGAGATTGAGACACTGAGTATATGAATATCAAAAAAATTAAAACCACCGTTTTGTAAAAAAAAAACACAAAGTCAAGTATTTGTTTTTTCTGCAATAATTAGCTTGCTTAGTTTCACTTCAACTTTAATAAATTAGTATTGAAATTATGATTTATTCAAATTGGAATAATTACAATGTCTAAAACCTTAATAGTACCTAAAATGAAAGAAATGTAATCAATAACTTATTCTTTATTAAATAAAAAAAACATTAAATTATGTTTATGCTAAAATTTTGCTCTTGTTGCGGAGAGCTGTGTAGGCGACAAGGATGGAGATTGCGGTCGCGAGGACTTCGGAGTTCACCCAAGGTCCAGAGTAACCTGCAAGAAAAACAATCAAGAATTTAATGAGAGTTCAATAGACCGTGAATGTCGTGTCGACACAAAATGGCAGCGACCAGAGTTTTGGGCAAAAACATTGCAGACCTATTATCTTATAACTAGCTGACCCGCGCAACTTCGTCTGCGTCTCTCAATAGTAATAATTTTTCTCCGTTTTTGAAACATTCTTCATTGGTGCTCCGCTCCTATTGGTCTTAGCGTGATGATATATAGCCTATAGCCTTCCTCGATAAATGGGCTATCTAACACTGAAAGAATTTTACAAATCGGACCAGTGGTTCCTGAGATTAGCGCGTTCAAACAAACAAACAAACTCTTCAGCTTTATAATATTAGTATAGATAATAACCTCATACATCTCACACACGGCTGTCTGATCCCAAACTGAACAGAGCGTGCATTACGATAACCAGACTGCTGATAAAAATATGTATATATTTCTAAAAACACATATTATAGGTAAATTACACACAGACACAGAACAAACGATCGTGCTCATCACACAAATATTTGTATAACCTCATGTAACATTGCAGAATCTCATTTTTACACGCTTTATATTAGCTTTATGTTTATTTGTAACCGACTCCTTTGGGCGTGATTTTGACTGACTTTAAATGGTCAGAAGTCGTTCAAACTTTGTAGATATATCGAGGACCGATGACAATACACTAATTTAAAAAAAAAATAGTTTAAAAAAACTAAAAAAAACACGCTTTTTATAGAAAACTAAACTAAAAATATAAAATAAATTTTAATAAATTTGAAAAAAAGCGTTGGGTGCCTGTTGTCAATAGTAAAAAGCACCCCACGCTTTTTTATTATAACACGAATGGCGTAGTGGTAACCTCGCCGCTCCCTAGTGCGCTTAACGTTGTGGGTTCAATCCCCACATGGGACAACACTTCGTGTGATCTACAAATTATTGTTCTGAGTCTGGGTGTTCTTTGTGTCCATGTCATGAATGTTTGTAAAGTCCCCTAGAGATAGAATGTGGTGACCGCTTAAATCACTACGCCATCCGTGCAGCTATGGAGGTAGCTGACTCCCTGGATTAACACAGACTACTTTTTATCCCGAATAAATGTAGTATTCCCGTGGGATGAACAAGGTACAACAACCGCACGTAATACCGCGAGACACAGATAGTCCTTTATAAACATATCTTTATATCCATCATACGACAGATGACGATTCCAAACTACATACAAAATTTTCAGTTATTATTATTATTTATCTATCCCTTTATTGTACACCATTGAAGTATTATATATACAGATATTAAATACATTTCGGTATAACAAAAGGCGGTCTTATCGCTCTCGGCGATCTCTTACAGACAAACTTTAAACGGATATTGTCAAAAAAATGAGGGTAGCCTGGGATGTACTATTACAACATATTGAAAAAAATAAATAAAAAATACTAATAATAAACATAAGGTTACTAATATATACGTTTACAGTATATTATACATACAACATATATAAATACATACAGTACATAAATACACAAATTCCTCTATGATGCCAAACAATGATTTTTTATTGGCTTTTTAAATGTTTGCAGTGATTTGGCTTGCCTAATTTCTTCCGGTAAATTATTCCACAGTCGTTATATATAAGCAAACCCAAAAAGGGTATGATGTACTTACTGCCTGGGTGATGAAGCTGGATAGCTATAAGGGGAGCGACGGTAGCCTTAGGATCGGCGCGGCGAGCACGACGCAGTGAGGCCCAACCTTCCTCGTCTAAGATGTGAACTTCATGGACGCCTGACCTGGCCTTAGCTGGCTCTTCAGTCCAGGATACCTGCAGATAAGACACGACAAACATATGAAAACAAAAATTATATACTAGAAGATTACTAGAAATCAATTCTCGTAATAAAAATTCCGGTCCAGTAGTCCGTGTGTTGACGCATTAAAAATATGGAATGTCACCACCCCTATTAATCCTGTGGGTGTCGTAAGAGCCGACTAAGGGAGCAAATTACTCAGGACAACAGCACTGCAAAGAGAAGAAACTTGAAACAAACCCTTTTTTTTTTTTTTTTTTTTTTTTTTTTTTTTTACGTGTGGAAATCCCCTCGGACCGTCACCCCGCCGGGGCTCTCGTTCGGCGGGGCGGTGTGTCGGACTCGAACGGTGTGCCCTCTTTGCGCTTCCAGTTTAGGAGGGGTCCAGGTAGCTATCTCCTTCTGGACCCCTCCCAGCGCCGGCCCGCTCCTGGTGCGGGCTCCGTCTCTGATCTTTCCTCTCTTTAGGCGACGTCCGGCACACGCGGACGCCGCCCCCTCGCGGCTGGCCAACTAATGCGGGTGGAGGGGAGAACCCATCCCGTCCACCCGCGGCCACACTCAGGGCGGCATGAGGCGCAGGTAAGCGCGCCTCCGCCGCCCGGTTCGCCGGCGGCGGATCAGGTCCGAGTGGAGGTCGTCCTCCCGGGCCTTCTCCGCCGCCTCCTTCTGCGAGATTACCTCCTCGCAGAAGGTTGCGACCGCGGTAAAACAACTGTCGCTACCGGCCATGGAGCGAATTACGGCCGGTAGCGAGAGATCTGCTCCGATGACTGCAGTGAGGGCCCGGCGCTGCGTCGCCCATGCGGGGCAAACCGCCAGCGTGTGCTGGGCCGAATCCTCACTGCAGTCGCAGTGGTGGCAGGCGGGACTCGATTCCCTCCTAGCGACCGAGTACAGGTACTTTCCGAAGCAACCGTGCCCGGAAAGCACCTGCGTCAGCCGGAAGGAAAGGGTCCCGTGCTGCCGCCCTGCCCACTCGGCGATGACCGGCTGGAGAGCCTCCACGGCGGCGAAGCCAGCGCGTGGAGTCTCCAGCCGAAACGACCATCTCACCATGGTGGCTCGGCGAGCGGCTTCGCGCCACTCGCGCACGTCTTCAGGCGGAGGGCGAAATCCGCTCTCCGCCCGGAAGTCAGCCACTCGCCGATAAACTTCGGCGAGCACTTCCGCCTCCAAATCCCACGGGGGTGTTCCGGCCAAGGCACAGGCCGCCTCGGTGGACACCGTGCGGTATCCGCGTATGGCTCTGACCGCCAATATCCTCTGGGGGCGCCAGAGGCGCGCCCTATTCGGGGCGGTCAGAGCCGCCACCCACACCGGTGCACCATACAGCGCCATGGACCGGACAACCCCTGCGTACAGCCGCCTCGTGGGAACACTGGCCCCGCCCAAATTGGGCAAAAGTCGCCCTAGGGCGGAGGCAGTGTCCACCAGCTTCGGACCAGGCTGTCGGAAGTGCTCGTCGAAGAGCCACCTACCGTCTAGGACCAGACCCAGGTACCTCATCTGGGCCCGGACCGGTACGAGGACCGAGCCGACCTCGATTGAGGCGCCGGCGGGCGGACCACGACGGGGCCCATGAAATAATAGGGCCTCCGTCTTATCCAGGGCCACCCGCAAACCCAACGCCTCAATGCGCCCGACCACCAGGGAGACTCCCGTGGCGGCCAGGCGCGCCGCCTCCTGGAAGTTAGCCCCCCGGGCCGTGAGCAAGGTGTCATCCGCGTAGCAGATTACACCCAGCCCGGGGGGGAGACGCCCTCGTAGGGCCCAGTCGTACCCGATGTTCCACAGGAGAGGTCCTAGGACAGACCCCTGCGGAACACCGCACGACATGGCCCTGCGTCTCAAGACGCCATCTCGGTCCTCGTACATGACGGTTCGCTCCTCAAGATAGTCTGCCACCAGCCGCCTCAGGTACTCCGGCACTCCGTGGTAGCGGAGCGCTTCCCTGATGCAGCTGAATGGCAGACTATTGAAGGCGTTGGCGATGTCCAAGGACACCGCCAACACCACTCCGCCGCAGCTCACGGCCTCCCCGGTCACGGCCCTAAGGCGCATCACGGCATCGATCGTCGAACGCCCCTCTCGGAAACCGAATTGGGCGTCCGACAGATCGGGGCCAACCTCGCAGAGGTGCCGGACGATGCGGGCAGAGAGCACCCTCTCAAAAAGTTTACCCGCCTCGTCCAGCAACACGATAGGCCTATAGGCCGCGACCGAATCGGTAGGCCGTCCCGGCTTCCTCAGCAGGACCAGCTTCCCGCACTTCCAGCGCTCAGGGAAGCGTCCGGACGCCAGGCTAGCGTCCAACACTTCCCTGAGGTGGTCCGACATGTAGTCGAGGGCTCGGGCCATCACTCGGGCTGGAACCCCGTCCGGCCCGGGAACTTGAAACAAACCCTATACCAACCCGTCTGGCCAGAGTGGTATAGTAAGCCAAAACCTCCTTTCTAAGGAGAGGCCTATGTCCAGCAGTGGACTGTTATAGGCTGTTGATGTGATGTGTTGATGAATAAAAATTCGTTCATAATTCAATCCCCATCTCTCTATTTCACAAATGTCAAAAAAGTATTCTCATAGTTAAGTATTAGTTTGAATAGCACTACTGTTTCAATTTTCGGTCACAATATGATACGATCACATTACTTGTGTAGTGGCGTCCGAATGGCATAGTGGTTTGTGTAACGAACTGCTATTCCAAAGGCCGCGGGTTCGATTCCCCTTCAAGTCAAACATGTGTGCATGAACTTTTAATGTTTGATTTGGACGGGGCGTTTCTATGTATATGTATGTATTTACAAAAAAAAAGTATACATGTATTTATATCAGTCCCATGGGTGTCATAAGAGCCAACTGAGGGAGCAAACTATGTAGGACAACAGCACTGCAAAGAGAAGGAAAACTTGACACAGACCCTATAGCAACCCGTCTGGCGAGTATAGTGGTCCTAAGGAGAGGCCATTAAGGGCTGTTGATGATGATAATGATTAAAACAGTAATTCTTTTTAACGGACTTTATAACAAGAAGTTTTTTTTTTGTTTACTTGGTTCCTGAACAATTATTTACATTCATTAATGCAACATGACCAAACTAGAAGACAACAGCACTGCAAAGAGAAGGAAAACTTAAAACAAACCCTATACCAACAACCAACGTCTGGCCAGCGTGGTATAGTAGGCCAAAACCTCCTTTCTAAGGAGAGGCCTATGTCCAGCAGTGCTATTATAGCCTGTTGATTGATTGAACATAAGTTGTAAAAAGAGAATATCCGACAATGTAATAACTATTTAAAACTAAAAATCACATGCCATTATCCTAGAATTATAACTATTAGTTTTCTAAATTTGAAACTTGTTATTTGAGCTGTTCAATTTGGCTGCTTTTTTTTTAATGTTAAAAAATCATTCAATATGGAAAACTTAAATTTTATTTAAAATATGTACCTAAGTACTTCCTGTTAGGTCCTAATTAAATTAGAAGATATTTTTTTCTTTACACCCCTAATGGTGAAAATTAAGGTATCAAGAAAAGAGATTATTACAAATTACAAGGATGTAGGCGAGTTAGAGATACTTTTTAAATAGTTCTATGAATACAACCGTTTAAAAAGTATATCAGCATAGAAACATTTTTATTAATGTAGGTATGTGTTGAAAATCTGTATCGCCTCCACATTATGGCTGCGTAGATATCTCCAAGTTAACCTACAGCCAAAACTAATTATCAGTCTTGTGCTTAGCACACAAGTAAGAACCAATGACCCATATAATTAATTGTAAAATTATATAACCTACTGACATATAGGTTTTGTATTGTCTATCCAACAAATTCATTATACTCAGAACTCTAGTTTCACATAACTAATTTGTGTGGTTCAAAGTTATTTTAGAAGCAAAGGTTAACATACCTGATATTTATTTTCTGCAATGCGGGCAGCCGATAACGGCTTTCCGTCAACTTCGGCGTACAACGCGTAGTTTTCAGGCAATGGATTGTCACATTTTAGTGTAAATTCAGTAATGTAAGCTATTTGTGTGACTACTGTAGCATCTAAACTTGTAAAGGATGAAGCCTCAACTTGTGGATTTGTGCAGCTCTGTGCAAACGCTGCAGATGCAAGTGCCAACAGACAGATTGTGTATTTTGTGACCATTTTGCAGCTCTGACTATAAATTGTGACTAAATGGTTTTAATTCAACAATATTCTATTTTCCACTGGCACTTTCTTTCAGTGTTTCTCCACGTATGACTGAACACGTTCAGAAGATCGTTGTTAATATTTTTTGTTTTATCTTTATCAAATACGACTCGACTCGTTACTTAAAAACTTTTATCAAAAAATGTGTTCAATGTTATAATTATCTTCAGCTACGCGTTATGACTGCTTAATAATAATCATAATGTTAAAACGTTTCAAAGAAAAACTGATTAGGAAAAATAAAATACAGAATAATATTTCCCATCAATAGGTTTCGAACATACCTTCTAAACGTCACCGATGACGTGTGGTTATAATGCCAAATCGTTTTATTTCTGGCCTTCACCTGCGTTCATAATTTTATTGTTAACAAAACTCTCAATTTAATAGAATATGTATAGAGCTGCCTCGTACCTTCTTTAATAGCTCTGTATGATACAATAAAATGACAGAATTTCTAAAATATTCAAAAACTTATTTATAATGTCATTACATGCACATACAATAATCATTTCTAGTTATTTTCCACTTCTTTTTTTTTAAAGCGAGGAATTTAGGTATGTTCGCTTCCCACAGTACCTTGGATTCTACTAGTACTACAAACTTAATTCACTTTGCATAGAAAAATATGTACGTGTATAAAAAATATGTATGTAGGGGTGTATGTAGGGGCGCACGATCTCCTTTGAAGTGGCGTGTCTCCTAGCCGGAACTTTACCATGGGACCTGGTGACGAGAATCCTTGCGGCTCTGTATCAGTGGCGTAAGGAGGCGCGGGATTTGGGTCGGCATCCTGAGAATCGAGAAATCAAAGATCAGAATAGGATTTCTGATCCGCCTCGATAAATTTGTAATAAATAAAAATAAAGGAAATTATTATGAGCATGGTTCATAATCACGGTTGTTTTAAAAATTAAACATTAAAAGGATAAGTTCATCTATATCTATGCTAAAATTTTTTTACAAGTAGCAACACTGTTTTGCGTGCCATGCCATGACATCACTATCACTCTATATGATTTAAAAAAATATTTTCTTTCTCGAATTCGATCGACTGTGACTTTTACTACTTTTGCTTGCACATCGTACTCATCTACTAAAATATACATCTCTATTTATAAAAATAAATAAATGGCGCGCTCTCCGATCACAGAATTCACAGATCAAATTCTGAGGGCACAGTTTTCTGGACATTGTCAAATACTTCTAGAGCGGTTTAAAGTAAAGGATAATTTATGATTGTAAGTTTTTTGTTTTTTATTATTCGACAGTCATTCTCATTTTATTGAAACTGCTAAAAGTGAAATTTAACCAACTGCCAGGTCAAAATTTGCAGTCTGGCGGAAATAAGAATTTAGTTACGATTCTTATTTCAGATAACAATATTGTATTAGGTGTCGTCCCCAGTTGCGTATATTTGTAAATCAAATTGTGATTTCTTTTTTTACAATGGGTTCTATTTGGTATATCGAAGGTTTTTTCTGGGACCTCTTACAATTTAGACTCAGATATACATGTATTGGCACGGTACGGAATAAAGGGCGAAATGAGGATTATTTAATAGTTTAATGTAAATTTTGCTTCAATAATTAATAAATATTACTTTGAAGTGCATCAATTAATAATAACGATAATTTTTGTAATAATAATGGTGTTTATTTATTTTCTTATAACTAATTTGTATGCATGAACATGAATTAATTTAACTTATAGAAGCAATACTGTCGTGAGAGACTGGTGCCAGAAATATGTTAGAAATACCTGTGTTACGGGTACCCTCCAATAAAAACAGTAAAAGCCTGTTATTCCTAAACATAGGGTTACAAGAGGTCCCTAAAATCGATGTGCCTTTTGGCATAGGCCTCCTCCAATTCTTTCCAATGGGTCCTGTCCCTTGCTACTCTCAACCAGAGTGGTCCCACTATCTGTTTCAAGTCATCTTCCCATGTCCTGACTTGACGACCCACCCTCTTTTGCCGTCTCTTGGTTGCCAGAGGGTGACTTGCTTGCTCCATTGGTTGATGGGGTGGCCTAGCATATGTCCAGCCCATCTCCATTTTTGGACATCTATCCGGGTAAGAATGTCTGTGAGTTTAGTTCTTGTTCTTATGTCTTCGTTCCTAACTCTGTCTTTGATTTTTAACGCTAGCACTTTGACTTTTTCCTGTGGTAAAGTGTTATTGACCAAGTTTCACAGCCATAAGTAAGAACTGGTAGAATACAGGCCTCCAATACTAAGAGTTTAAATAAAATGAAGAAATAAATGATAATAAAATATAAATACAAGAATATAGGATATATGCATTTGTAAATGAGAGTTTGTGTAAGGCCAATTGTTTAAGCCCATGAAAGTTATGTGATTACATATTTGAGTGACCTGAATCAGCTATTGGCATCAGTAAGCTCTGTATTGTTAACACGTTCTCTGCCAATTGCAAAACATGTCTTTTTCATTCAGGCCGTGGCGGTCACTGTTGGGCGACAACAATCATTTCTGTTCGAGCCGCGTCGCCCAATGGTGACCGCGTGTCAGACGTGTTTTTAAACTGCGACTGTAGGCCAACGGACAGAAAAGTCTTTCAATTTTGTATGACAGGGGACCCGCTCAGCTCTTCTTTGGCTTGGTTTTTGCAAACAAGTCTAAAATTAAATTTCGTTTTTTACTTCAGAGCTCTAATTTTCACTGTAATGGACTTATATCGAATACCAAAGACCAATCTTTCCTCTTTATAATGTAGGTATAGATTGCAAATAAAACAATTTTGATGCGCATAGAAAGTTTATTGAAAAAATAGGATACAGAAAAAAAAATGACATTAAAATTTAATGAATTTTAATAAAACATTCGGGACATAAAAAAGGTTCATTAGGACAGGGTTTTATTCTGTAATATTAAAAAATTAAAAAAAAAAAATTTTTGTGGTAATTGTGTAAAGTTAATGTTAATGTTATCTGTGTTCAAACAAACAAACAAACAAACTAACTGGGGGCACCACAAATACTAACAAACAATTAAACTCGGGCGCCAGGTGCTCCACCTTAAATGAACACAGACAACCAACAACAAATACAATAAATCCCTCGGACAACTCGGTCAGCGCTAGACTTTTAATCTAGGATGGGGGGCAGCTATTAAATACAAAGATGTTAAGTTCAAGTGGCAGTTTATTATCCCGTAGTGTCTGTAAAGTACATGGTATCTTAAGGCTCTAATTACAATAGGTAATTCTTATACTCCAATTAGTACTGTCGTCAATGCAATCTGTTTCAAATAAACGAATAAAACAAACTAAAATTAAATATGTTTTAAAGAGTCACATAAAGACTTAATGGAAATGAATCTAAGGGTAGTTGCAGCATCGACCTACTCCCTTAATAAAAATAACACCCCTTAGGGACCTGCAGTATCCGATGCCACGACGCCAACCAAATTAATAAAAAAAACATACCATTGACTTTGGCTCAGTCCGAATGAAATGAAGGCAAATTAAGGCTAATAAATCTCACTCCTGTCCCACGTGGTGGAAGAGGCGGGGTAGTATTCCAAGGTTCCTGATAATGGACTGCAGCTAAACAGCTTTTTCTACCATTATAGGTGCTCCGCAGCAAACTAAATCCTTGGGTCAGGCCGGCAGTGAGGCAAAATCCAAATGTACCGCAATGACATTACAATCCAATAAGAGAACCGAACAGAGGTTATGAAAATAAGGTATAACCAGAAATTTAGGTATAAATAAAAACTAAGGTATAAAAAGAAATTTAGGTATAAACTAAAAACTTAGATATAAACTAAAAATTAAGGTATAAACTAAAAACCCTGTTTCAATCAGGGCTTCAAAACGTTTCACCAACAAAGCAGCGGCATTATAAATAATTCCTTCACAATGAAAATATCAATTCGAACAAATAACTTGAGTCTTTAACGAGACTGGCCAAACAATAAAATATGAAACATGCCCTCGTTACAACAAAAAGACTACATTTTTAAAAACTATATCTTACTTCGACTCGGACGAAATCCAAAGTGACGCCATCTTGCCTTTTCACTATAACGCGTCCAAATGTTGCCAGAACAAGAAAAACTAAATCGATAAATTACCATAGACGATCAACACCGACTATTATTCTCGTCCGTGTCACCGACCGGAGCTCGCTGAAACGTCATAAAATTCAACTGACAAACCAAAAACACGTCGATGATTCAATTTTCTGTAATGGTGCGAAATGCACCGTTACAATTCCTAGCTACTAAGCGTCCCAGAGTAGCCACGTTCTGCTTATAACATTGTTGGCATTGACGTCGAACGACTTTAGATGATCCTTCTTTTTTCGCCAGTTCATGTTTAGCTCTCTTCGGTCTCGATGAAAGAGGTTCGGACGTTATGCCTTTTGTTAGGAAATCTGTCATAATTTCTTTTCTAAAATCTACATTAGGAATGTTCTTCTTTGTTACACTTTTGTAGAGAGTGAGTGCATTTACAACAGCTACATTCAAAATTAAGTCTATGGCCACTTTTTTGTACCACTTCACAGTTTTCCTAAGTGGTGTTTGGTACGCTGACATTTGATCTGACAAATCAACAGCACCTTTGGCTTTATTATAGTCGACAATAATTGCAGGTTTTGAGATAACTTTGTTACGCTTTACCGCTCTCACAAAACGCGTAGAGTGTTTTGTGGACAAAACCAAGACATCTCGTTTATCCTTCCATCGCATCACTGTTATTCCATCAGCACTTTCTTTAGCAATAAATTGCCCTCTTTTTAACTTCGTAGAAACTATTGTTTTAGGAAAATGTCTCCTGTTTTTTCTTAACGTTCCGACAAGATGTGTCTCTCTATCTAACAACTTTCTTGCCAATTCAATATTTGTGTACCAATTGTCTGTGAAAAGAGTGTGCCCTTTGTCGATCAAGTCATTACATAGTTCCATAACTACATTTGTAGGTGTAGTGTTAATTTCGTCATTTTGTTTGCCAGCATAAACGTTAATTTTATAGGTATAACCTGGCAATATACATAATTTAAATAGTTTTACTCCATATTTATGACGCTTTTGTTTATTATACTGACGAAAGATTATGCGTCCTCGAAAAGGCACAACACTCTCGTCGATGCATAAATCCTCACCAGGGATGTAGTTTTCCTTAAAATTGTGATTCATTACATTCAATAAATTTCTTACCCGGTGTAATCGATCAGCTTTGTTCTCCTCATCTTGTTCTGAAAAATGTAGCATTTGAAGCAATATCTCAAACCGATTACGGGACATAACGGTTCTTGGGAAATTTAGTCCCATAATTTCATCTTTGGACCAGTAGTCTGATATTTTGGGTAACTTCACCAAGCCCATAAACAAAACCAAACCAAAGAATTTTTTTATCTCGACAAGGTTAGTAGGCAGCCAGTTCCGAATGCGTGCACATTTTGTAGCTTCTCGTGATTTAACTATTTTAGCAATTGCAAAGTTATTAGTGTTTTTCACTATTTCGTTAAAATCATCATCCGTCACCAAAAGCGCATAAAATTCTGCTGGAGATTTGTTACAACACTACGAAGTAACAGTGACTAGCCGAGGGGCAAGTAAGTGCGAGGTGCGTAAGCGGCGCGGGTGCATGGGGGGGGGGGGGGGGGGGGGGTCGTCATCGTGCCCGAGCGGCCCTCTGTAACAGATTCCCGGTATTCCTTGCGCAGAGGCCACGTCGGTCAATAGTGGGTGACGCTTATTAACACTTAAAATAGGTATAAAATGTTGCTTCTGAGAATTAAAACATGTTTTATGGCGTCAAATATATCCCTTTAACTAATAAAATACACTGATGAAATATGACAAAAAAAATATTAATTTTTGTCTGGCTCCAGATGAAAACGGGGTGTCAACCACCATTGTCCGACGCGGCATAGAACGTGTTAAGGGTCTTAAACCATTTAAATATGCATATTTGACACACTGTTTTGCAAGGCAGTGTCATATACCATATATGGCTCTTAGTGAATTAAACAACACAACAAGTAGATAGCATAGGTTTATTAAAAAAAATACGTAATTAATGCTGTTGAACTTATAAAAAAATTATAACAACATATAAAAAGCAATTTCTCTATTGCATTTCACCTAGTGAGTGAGGTTTCCGGAGCCCAACCCCTCCTATATCCCCCCGTCATGATTTATGTTGATATTAATTAATTGAACACAAAATAATGTAAATATTTCGCAGGTAAACAATATGATGTGTAATATTAAAGAATAAAAAAAAATTGTTTTTAACAGGTTCCCTGTCCCATGTATCACATATGATACACGGGACAGTTTTTGTACCAACTTTAGAACGCTCATGTATCAAATTTGAGCAAAGGTATACTTCAATTCAAGGCCCATTTTTTATCGGACGTAGCAGATCAAAATCAATTTTTAGTAGTAAGAACATTGTCTAGTTTAAAAAAAAACAAAAAACCATCGTGATTTTTTGTCGTAAGTATGTTTTTTTTCTCTGTCAAAATTTATTACTAAAATAGATATTCAAGTAAAACAAAAGCATGGCACATAAATTGTTTATTTAGTAAAATGAAAATAAGAAAAGACAGAAATCAATTAAGAATTTATTTATTGATAATCTATTTGTGCACCTCATTGTAACACGCCAAACAATAACCTTTACCACATTCTAAGCACTCCGTGTTTACTTGCTTTGCCTTGGAGAATTGCCCTTCCTCCTTTTTTTTCGCGTAACGTCGTACACATCGACGTCTTATAATCTTTCCGTCTCGCCGTGGTATCTCTGATAGGTGACGTCTCCTTGGGTTTCCTGTGGATAATCTAACAGTCTGTTTTTTCTGGACATCATCGCCAAGCCAATGACGAATCATCGCCTCTTGGATTTTCAATATACTAACTGAACATCCAGTTGCCTCAAGAAAAACTACTCTTGTATTGACGAGTACGGCCTGAAATAGTAAATCAATCGTAATTTTCTTGTACCACGTGAGGCTTTTCCGCAGCGGCGAGTAGTAGCTACATAGCTGATCAGCTACGTCAATGCCCTTTTTGGCGTCGTTATAGTCGATAACCATGTTTGGTTTCGAAGACTCACCTCTCCAAGAAGAAACATTTGTCATTCCATCATAGTGGCACGTCGATATCATCAGGACGTCTCTCTTGTCATGCCACTTCAAAACTGTTACATAACTATCCATTTGCCTTGCCACGACGTCGCCACGTTTGAGCTTCTTTTTTGTGACAGCGTCAGGAAGACACGTTTTCTTTTTTCGCAACGTTCCACATAAATCTGTCTGCCTATCTTTGAGATACTTCGCCAGACCAATCCCTGTGTAACATTGATATACGAAAAACCCAAGATACACAGTCTCGAACTAAAGTAACACTTGAATCTGTCTCCAATCACACTTGAGTAGTTATAGTTATGTTATAAACATATTTTTTTGCAAATTTAACCTTACGCACATGATATAAAGCTCTTTTTACAAAGCAGTGTACAAAAAGCAATAAAATTTGACGACCGAAGTCTGCTGGTAGGACAAGGCATGGAATGGAGACTTCATTATGTTTATACTTTTTATTTTTATACTACGTTCACTTAATATTTTAATAATTTATAAAAATATGTTCTCAACTTATAATTATACTTTTATCTCAGTATATATATATTTTTGAGTGGAACATGTATTTATCAATAAAACACATGTTAACCATTAAAAAATATTTATTTGTATATTTAGTTGAAAAGGTAATATTGTAGAAACTAAGTACCTAGATATTTAGTTTATGATGATTGCGTATTGGTGGTGAAAGTTTTTTGAATTTTGGTATCATGCATCAAATTTAAGTTGGTGGTGATGAGTGATGCTTCTTATATTTAAAATGACATAAATACATATTTTTATAAGAAATAAAATTAAAGTGTCTGTTCTTAATATCAGAATTACAGTTTTTATGATTACATATATGAATATTTTTACAATATTTATTTAACGATACATTACCAAAATTACAATTTTTTTAAATGCATATGTATAGTGTTTATTCCAAGTAATCACCGAAAGTGCAGGACCATACAGTAAAAATAACATTGTTGCTACTAAGTCGTATAATACAGGGTGGCGCAATAGAACGTGCATATTTAAAATATTGATTAGAAAATAAATACAAAAGGTATAGTTAAAATAAAACTGAGGTATTATTAAGAAATAACTGAAGTTTATTTTTTAAAAATAACATCGTCTAAATGATGACCCTCTCTACGACGACACTCCTCTAATCGCAAACGGAAGTTATTGAAAACTTTCTTCAGTAATGCTGGTGTAATTGCTGCCATTCCACCACGGATATTCTCCTTGAGCTGATCGTTGTTTTTCGGATTATTACTGTAGACTTTGTTCTTGAGGTATCCCCACAAAAAAAAGTCAGGAGGCGTCACGTCTGGACTACGTGGGGGCCATGGGATATCACCTCTTTTCGAAATCAGTCTGCCAGGGAACATCTGTTTCACAACCGCCATGGAGTCATTTGATGTGTGACAGGTAGCTCCGTCTTGTTGAAACCAAGTCCTAGAATTCACTATTCTTGAATTTTCAAGCTCTGGAGCCAAAAAACCTTCCAACATCGCAACATAGCGTTCGGTATTAACAGTGACGTTTTGCCCCCGCGCATTTTCAAAGAAAAACGGTCCAATTATTCCTCTACCAGAGATTGCTGCCCATACTGTCACTTTAGGACTATGCAGTGGTTTCTGGTGCTTGAGTTTGGGATTCTCACTGTTCCAGTAACGACAATTTTGACGGTTTACGAACCCATTGATATGGAAGTGGGCCTCATCTGAGAAAAGGATATTGTCAAAATTGGAAAATCGATTAAGCATTTCATTAGCAAATGCGAGCCTTGCTCCGAAGTCAGACTCTTTCAATTCTTGTGTTAACTGCAGCTTGTAAGGATGCAGTTTAAGATCCAAGTATAAAATTCGTTGCAAACTTCGTCGCGATAAGTGTAAGACAGACGATCTCTTACGAGTAGACATTTGTGGATCTCCTCGTACAGACTGCATAACTCTCTCAATATTGTCGTCGGTCCTAGATGTTCTTGGACAACCTTTTGCTTGTGGTTTAAACGTTGAACCAGTCTCTTCAAAACGCTGTACCCATATTTTAATTAAATTAGCACTCGGAGCTTTACTAATTTGCCGTAGTCCATATTCAGAACAATATAAACGCCTAGTAACGATGTATGAACGAGAGTTCTCGTAAAATGCGCGCACGCAAAATGCGCGACGCTTCCCGTCGAAGTGACTCATAGTGACTAAAACTCCATGAGCCCGCCTACCCAACGATGCAGGCTCCCCCCGCCCGCGCACTTTCTACCCCGCGAAAAAAGATGATGCAATATGCACGTTCTATTGCGCCACCCTGTATGATTACATAATATGAATATTTTTACATTATATATTTAACGATAAGTACATTATCAAAATTACAATTTTTATGTGTCTGTTTGTTCCAAGTAATCACCGAAAGGGCTGGACCGTACAGTAAAAATAATATTGTTGCTACTAAGTCGGATCTTACAAAAATATTTCCAACAAAAAATTGAATGTATACGTGTAAACGAGGATAGAAAAACACATTAATTTCCTTGGAATAAGTTAAGTTTGTCGTAGAGTTGTCTTTTTGAACTAGATTTCAGATTTTCTGTAGTTTTTTTTGCTATATAATGTAAACGAACATCTATAAACTTTTCTATAATAGCTTTTGTCAAACTAATTTTGTGATTGAATAAGGCAGGTTGTTGAAGGGAATGTGTATCAATACTAGAAAATAGATTTAAATGTAACATATTTTTTTAAACTAGGGAACACAAATAGGCCTTGGTTGTGTTTTTTTGATCATGTATGCGCTGTTCTCGTCTTATTACCTCCTCAGTTTTAGTACATATAGTGTAAACATCTTCACTAGCGTAACATAGTCCACCAAAATCCTTCAAATCAATTAGTTTATGAAACCATAATTTATTTCGAGCTAGTGTAGCATCTTTGCAGATGTCACATTTAATTTTTTTTAGAATATGTCTGACCACAAACCCCGCAATGTATCCAACAATTTGATTAACATATTCAGAGCTGGAATGATTTAATGAATCTGATAAGATATCACAATTATTTTGATATGTGTCATAACTGCTATCTTCGACTGCCAAATATTCGTTTTCTATATCAAAACGATATCCAACGCTAGTGTGGTTAATGTTTGATACAGTTGCCCCACAATTCAAAATAGGCACATTTTCCAAAGGAACAGAATCCCTGTAAATTTGGAACCGAGTTCCAGATGCATTAAAAGTTTTTGAGAAAAAAGAAAAAGAACCCTCCTTGGCTCCTTATATTGCCAAAGAAGAGCTCAACATGATCCTGGCTAAACGTATAGGTTAATATATATGACAAATAACCGGTTTCCACATAACTAGCATATAAACGTTGTACACTTTCAATACAAACAAGTAATCCGACTATTCCTGTATTTGCTTGGCAATTATATACATATACTTTGTCATGAGAAAATATTATTCTCGTTTCTCCATTCTTCTTGATGGTGCGTTTCCTCTGAACCATAATATAAAGCGATAACAAATATGATTTTGATGTTTGGAAAAACTTAAAAACGTCTTTTGAATTGATGCTACTTAGGGGTCTTTTGAAACCACCGGAGTTGAAATTCTTTGAATTAATTTGATTTGAGTCGTTATTTGCTATTCCTATGTCGACTAAGCCCTCATAATTCTTTCGCTTCCAGATTTTTTGCTGTCGAATTGACATCTCATCCACTACTAATGAACATAACAGGGATTTTTTTGAATTTTTAACCTTTTCTGTGAGTCTTTCTATTGCTTCTTGTGTAAAGCCTGGTTTTGCTTCAACACTTTTGTACCAGTCATGCAAAGTGTTTGTATGAGGTAGGCAGGTGTTGTACATCTGCCGTATAAATTTATAGGCTGCTGGTGAGTAGAAATGTAGAGTTAATGCAAATTTCCTGACCTGTGGAGGATACTTAGAATATCTCTTCTTCTTTATTACATTCTTTAAAAAACTAGAATTGAACGATTCAGATGGGGTTATATGATTGGTTAAACTTTTAGTGCATTCTTTATTGAAATGTTTTTTTTAATTAGCCTTCTGCGGCATTTGTGCAGTTCGCTCTTATAGTAACTTTTCGAGGTGTATCCAAAATTGAGCCGTATAGGCTCAATTTTAGAGAAGTAGTAGGAGATTTGAATTCCTTTTTGTTATCTAAAACGAACATGGTAGGACCAACTTCAGTATCATCGCCATTGTCCGGTTCAATCTGTAAGCAACATGAAAGTGATAAGTAACTATAAGAATACCAAGTAACATTTTATTGTAAAACGGAAATAAAGTTCCATCCGTTCTTCACTGTAGTTACTTACAATCTTAAGGACTTGAAAAGATATGATTATTAAAAATAATTATTCGAATCAAGAGGTACCTAATAACGATACTAATTCGACAAACTATTTTCTGGGTACCCATAGTTACTTACCGCTACACGAGGAACAGCCGTTTTAAGAACACGTTTTATGCCTTTTGAAGTGACATACATATCTTCGTCCAAAAAATGTTCTGAACAAACTACACTTGATCTATTTGGCTTAAAAAAAAATCTTCACGCCTTTGCTGACTGACGATTGATTTCCACTATTCACATCGTATTGGGTCACGAGGAAAACTAAAATATTAAAATTAGAAATTATATAGGAGGTATATAGTTGGTACATACCTACAAAAATCAGAAGTCCTAAGTAATCGAAATATACAGAAAATTTAAAAAAAAAATAGTCAACATGACTGCCTCTTCAACTTTTGAAAGTCTATTCGAAACTATGTTATATTGTATGATATATAAACATTAGTTACAAATCACACTCAAATAAAGTAAAAACGTGAACAAACTTATTATTCTTATTAATAAAAAAAAATAGTTCAATACTAAAAAATCGACTCCATTGGAAACGAACAGGGTCATTTTTATTAAGCGACTAATTTAAAGGACGTTGTAATGCGTTGTTCTTACACTGATACGAACCTATTGAAATCATTGGATTATCCGTTCATAGGCATCAATTGTTTCTTTCTGTAAGTCGTTTAGTAATTCATTATCATACTAGTTTAGACTCTCTCATGTTGAATGAACTGAAAGGTGACAAGGATTTAGGACGGCTCCTTGTCAAGACCGTTTTCCTCTACAGCTACGGACCCCCTATTATATTGGACCGTTAAGTGAAGATTTTAGATAAAATAAATCAAAATCACATAATACTTCCTATATTTAGTCATGAAAACCAGAAAAGCAAATCAATAAACTATTTTACTTACCGAAAATAAGATATTCCATCCTTTTTTAAAGTTCTTGACGTATTATTTTTGCAATTTTTCATAGAACACTTTGGCATTTTTGTCGTGCGTGCATAAACATGGGCGATGCGAGACTATTTGAAATGAGCGCTCAATTTGGAGTTTAGCGCTCATTTTATGCGGACGGTTTTGATATCCTGACTGTGTATCTTGGGTTTTTTTGTATATCAATGCTGTGTAATAATTGTCCGCAACTACTAGTCTACCTTCGTTTAAAAGTGGCAGTCACAGTTTAGCAACAACAGATCCAGGTTTGTCAAGATCCTCTAGCGCTGTTCCAGATCCAGCGTGTATGGCGTAAGACCAGGTATAGGAATTGGTGGCACACATTTTATAAATTTTTATTCCGTATTTGTGAGTTTTAGCCGGATTGTAAGTTTTTATATGCAATCGCCCCTCGTGATTTATTTGCGCCTCATCCACTACAATTGTATCACTTGGCACATACAGTTCCCGAAATTTTCCTATCAGCTGATCAACTAATGGTTGGATCCGATACAGCACATCATCGTTATCGGGCTGGACATCTGCAAAATGCCAGCAATGTAATATTGTACTAAATCTATTGTAAGATAAACCTACGTCATGAATAAAAGGAGTATAATACAATCTAAAAATTTTTCAATCATTTATTCAATTACAACAGATCCATTTTCCAATAGTGTTCAACGTATGGTTTTTTGTCTATTCCCATATAAAGAATAATAGAGAAAAATTTCTACATTTCTCTTCTATCTACATCTACCCAACGTGACATCCTTGAAAATTGTTTTGTGCGAACCTGCTTCATAATAGCGGCATATGCATTCGTTTTTGTTATCATATTGTCAATAATATCCTCATTTATAAAGAATTCTACTATATTTGGGATAGTAACAACTCCTTCTTCGTTTGTAATAGCTTGTATATTTTGAATACCGAAATTTCCTGTAAAAGGTTCTCTTCCAATCGGGAGGACATCTTCAACCCATTCCTCTTGGTTGTGAGGATGCTGCTGCCTATCATTACCGTCAAAAAAGGATGTTGATGGTTCGCTTACCGGTATTTGTTCTTGACGCCTACGTGATGTTATTCTAATTACCTCCCTTTTTATATCACTTAGACTCTCTTCTTGGTTTTCTTCACTATCCTCATCATCAACAGGTTGATACATTTTGTCACTCCCGTCACTAAAATTATTTTCCTCTGCACTATCCTCTAAAATATCTTCCTCCGTGTACCTCGAACGTGAACCCATTTTCACTTACAAATTAGAACAATAACAATAATTATGAAAAAAGTCACTGTTTTTATGTTATTATGAAAAAATTGTTGACATAACCTATAAATTGCAATAACCGCGAAACGTGTCAAAAACTAATAATTGACAGGTAATTATTGTCTATTGTTTTACACGTTTCAACAGATTATAAATACATGTATAATAAATGATCAAAAACGTTGTGAGTGAAATTTCATCTTGACACGCTCGTGTATCATATCTGATTCGTTTTTTTTTTACCTATAACTCTGCTGAATTATATAAATTATCTTCTAAAATAAGTTCATGAACTTTAAAAATACCAACAGAAACTTATTTAAGAAAAAAAACGCGGGGCGTGTGGCACTTTAAAAATTTTTAAGTATAGGGACAAGGAACCTGTTAAGTTAATGTAAGTCTATGTTCCATACAAATGAATAAACTAACTGGTGCTGCACCACAAATTCTAACAAAATCAATAATTTCGGGCGCCAGGTGCCGGCTTAAATGGACATAGACAACTAATAACAAATACAATAATTACCTCGAATAACTCGGTCAGCGCTTAGACTTTTAATCTAGGGTGGGGGGCAGCTAATCAATAAAGAGATGTTATAAGATTAAGAGGCAGTTTGTCTGTAGAGTACATGGTATATTATAGGTCTAATTACAAATGTAATTCTTATTCTCAAATTAGTACTGTCATTAATGCAATCTGTTAAACTTGATAATGCAAATTGAAAGTAAAATATCTTTAAAAAGTTACATAAAGACTGTTTAATAAATAAAGAAACTAAAGGTAGTTATCATAACAACCTACTCCCATAATAATAATAACGCCAACAAAATTAATACAACAAGAAACATACCAATAACTCTGGCACAGTCCGTTTGGAACTATGATATAACTGACTCTTATAAGGCTCACTCCTGGTTTCCACGTGGCTCGCCGCGTGGCGGGGTAAGTAATCCAGTCAGAGGACTTTTCCTGCCATTAGAGGTACTTAAGAATGGAAATCCACTCTCCGAAGCAAACTAAATCCTTGGATTGGGCAGGTAGTGAGGTAAAAAACTAATTGTAACGTAAGGACATTACAATCTTATAAGAAGAAAACCAGAAACAAACAAACCAGAGATAAAAAACCCTGTTTGGCACAGGGTTCCAAAACGTCTCACAAATAAATCAGAGGCATTACTAATAATTCCAAAAAAGGTAAAATAACATTTCCAATAAACAACTCGTTTCCTTGACAAGACTGGCCAACAATAAAAGGTGAATTAAACACCCATTAGGAATTGAATATCTAACAAAGATAACAATATCCAAGGAGTGCGGTTGGACACCTTCGTCACCGACTCTAATGGAGTTATGAAACTTTACAAAATAAACCTAAGACAACAACAAAATAAACCTAAGACAACAACAAAATAAACCTAAAACAACTTCCATTAGGAATTGAATATCTAATAAAGATAACAATATCCAAGGAGTGCGGTTGGACACCTTCGTCACCGGCTCTAATGGAGTTATAAAACTGTACAAAATAAACCTAAGACAACATCCATTAGGAATTGAATATCTAATAAAGATAACAACTTCCAAGGAGTGCGGTTGGACACCTTCGTCACCGACTCTAATGGAGTTATAAAACTGTACAAAATGAACCTTTTTTTTTTTTTTAACGTGTGGAAATCCCCTTGGACCGTCACCCCTCCGGGGTTTGCGGCGGGGTGGTGTGTCGGACTCGGACCGACTAAAACCACACGGTGTGCCACTCTGCGCCTGTAACAGGAGGGATCCGGGAACAGCTGTTGTTAAGACATCCGGACCCCTCCTAGCGCCAGCCCGCTCCTGGTGCGGGCTCCGTCTCAATGTTGATGTTCCTCTCTTTAGGCGACGTCCGGCACACGCGGACGCCGCCCCCTCGCGGCTGGCCAAACTAATGCGGGTGGAGGGGAAACCCACCCCGTCCACCCGCGGCCACACTCAGGGCGGCATGAGGCTGTGATAGGCGGGCCTCCGCCGCCCGGTTCGCCGGCGGCGGATCGGGTCCGAGTGGAGGTCGTCCTCCCGGGCCCTCTCCGCCGCCTCCTTCCGCGAGATTACTACCTCGCAGAAGGTTGCGACCGCGGTAAAACAACTGTCGCTACCGGCCATGGAGCGTACTACGGCCGGTAGCGAGAGATCCACTCCGATGACTCCCATGCGGGGCAGACCGCCAGCGTGTGCTGGGCCGAGTCCTCACTGCAGTCGCAGTGGTGGCAGGCGGGACTCAGTTCCCTCCTAGCGACCGAGTGTAGGTACTTTCCGAAGCAACCGTGCCCGGAAAGCACCTGCGTCAGCCGGAAGGAAAGGGTCCCGTGCTGCCGCCCTGCCCACTCGGCGATGACCGGCCGGAGAGCCTCCACGGCGGCGAAGCCAGCGCGTGGAGTCTCCAGCCGGAACGACCAACGAGCCATCGTGGCTCGGCGAGCGGCTTCGCGCCACTCGCGCACATCCTCGGGCGGAGGGCGAAATCCGCTCTCCGCCCGGGAGTCAGCCACTCGCCGATAAACTTCGGCGAGCACTTCCGCCTCCAAATCCCACGGGGGAGTTCCGGCCAACGCGCATGCCACCTCCGTCGAAACGGTGCGGTAACCGCCGTTGACCGGACAACCCCCGTGTACAGCCGTCTTGTTGCCCTAAGTCGCCCTAGGGCAGACGCAGCGCCGACCAGCTTTGGAGCAAGCTGTCGGAAGTGCTCGTCGAAGAGCCACCTCCCGAGTCGAGGATCAGGCCCAGATATTTCATCTGGGCCCGAACCGGTACGAGGACCGAGTTGACCACGATTGAGGCGCCAGGGGGTGGACCACGACGGGGCCCATGAAATAACCTCCGTCTTATCTAGGGCCACCCGTAAGCCCAGCGCCTCAATGCGCCCGACCACCAGGGAGACTCCCCCTGTGGCCAGGCGCGCCGCCTCTTGGAAGTTTGCCCCCCGGGCTGTCACTAGGGTATCGTCTGCGTAACAGATTACACCCAGCCCGGGGGGGAAATCGGCGCGAAGGGCCCAGTCGTACCCTATGTTCCACAAGAGGGGTCCAAGAACAGACCCCTGTGGAACACCGCACGACATGGGCCGACACCTCAGATTGCCTTCTCGGTCCTCGTACACGACGGTACGCTCCTCTAAATAGTCTGCCACTAGCCGCCTCAGGTACTTTGGCACCCCATGATAGTGGAGTGCTTCCCTGATGCAGCTGAATGGCAGACTATTGAATGCGTTGGCGATGTCTAATGACACCGCCAACAGCACGCCGCCACAGCTCACGGCCTCTTCGGTCACGGCCCTCAGGCGCAACACGGCGTCGACTGTCGAACGCCCCGCCCGAAAACCAAATTGGGCGTCCGACAGATCGGGGCCCACCTCGCAGAGGTGCCGGACGATGCGGGCAGAAAGAACCCTCTCAAACAATTTGCCCGCCTCGTCCAGCAGCACGATGGGCCTATAGGCCGCGACCGAATCGGCAGGCCGTCCCGGCTTCCTTAATAGGACCAGCTTCCCGCTCTTCCAGCACTCAGGGAAGCTAGCGTCGAACACCTCCCCGAGGCGGTCTGCCATGTGGTTGAGGGCCAGGGCCAGCACTCGGGCCGGTACCCCGTCTGGCCCAGGGGCGGTGTTCTTGGAACGGATCCGTAGAACAGCCGCCCCTACCTCCGAATCCCGGACGGGCGGAACATTATCCTCCCCGTGCTCCCCGTCGTCTCCGGCCAGGGAGGCCATCGACGGGGGAGTGTGTTCCGCTCGTTGTGGGAAAAGGCCCTCAACCACTTCTCGCAGGAAGCTGGGCTGGAGAGTCTCCGTAAGGGGGGGGCCCGACGCGCGGAGCTTTTGTCGCACCGCGCGGTAAGGGCGACCCCAGGGGTCACGATTAAGACCCTCCAGCATCTCCTGTCTCTTTTCTTCTTTGGCGCGGCTAATGGCCAGCTTCAGAGTTTTCCGCGCCCGTCGGTACTCCTCATGAAGCCGGTCCTCCTCACCGTCTCCACGGTGACGCCGCCGACTGCGCGTGTAGGACCTCCGGGCACGTGTACAGGCCGCACGGAGGTCCGCCAGCTCCTGGGACCACCAGTAGACTTCCTTCCTTGGAGGCCGACGACCTCGAATGCGGGGCATGGCCGCATCGCATACATGCGTAATCGCATCGCGAAAGCGACCAGCCCCCACGTCGACCTCCTCGGTCGGAGCCTGAGGAGACAGCCACGAGTGAATTATGGCTGCCTCCTCTAGTAGGTCCCGGTTCAGTCTGGCAACAGCCCACCGCGGAAAGCGGGATAAACGCCGCGCCACGTGACCCCTACTGGAGTCCTGGGTCCGGGAGAGCTCAAATCGGATATACAGGTGATCCGAGAGCGTCTCCACCTCTTCCAGGACACGCCAGTTCCTTACTCGTGCGGCGAGGGCAGGGGTAGCGAACGAGAGGTCCACTATCGACCCCCCCTGCTGTCGCACGCACGTGTTGGTGGAGCCTCTGTTGAGAAGACAGAGGCCCACCGAGGCCGCCCACTCCTCTACGGCCTCGCCCCTTGCGTCCATTGCGTGGGGGTCCTGGGGGAACCCCACGCAATGGACTTTGCGTTGAAGTCCCCCAGCACAAGGACGTGCCCAGACGCTAGTCGCCGTATCGAGGTCTCCAAGCTGGTTAGGAAAACCTCGAAGTCGTTCAAACTCCGGTTGGGGGAGAAATAAACACCATATATGGTGATCCCCCCCCACTCGACGGCAACATATCCAGTGCCCTTGTCTCTTAGCGACAAGGGCGGGGAATGAGCCGTCGTGGAACCGACGACTGCCACGGAGCCGTCCCAGTCACCCATCCAGTTTGGACGGGGAGGGACAGAATAGGGCTCCGCGACTACGGCAACACCTATCGACCGCTGTGCCATGGTTTGCAGGAAGAGATCCTGCGCCGCGGCACAGTGGTTCAGGTTCGTCTGGACCAGGAGGTTGGAGACTTGATCCATTACTGGATCGTCTCTACAACCTCCTCCATGGGCGACGACGTCGACGCAATATTGACGTCGGGGGTAGCCTGGGTCGACTGGCTAGCCCCTGACGTCTGCCGAGAACTGCGGGGAGGCTTGCAGCCTCTCTGCCCCATCTGGTGATTGGCGGGCTTATTGCCCGCCGCACACGCTGGGCAGTGAGGGGCGGCAGAGCATTCTGCCGCCTTATGCCCCGGTTGACCGCAGCGGAAACACAGTCCGCCGCAGTCAAAACAGCTGTCGCACTTGACGCGCGTGTGTCCCGATGCTAGGCATTTGTAGCACCTCAT
The DNA here is from genome assembly GCA_902825455.1 of Arctia plantaginis. Classification (NCBI taxonomy): domain Eukaryota; kingdom Metazoa; phylum Arthropoda; class Insecta; order Lepidoptera; family Erebidae; genus Arctia; species Arctia plantaginis. Next base: position 2,378,868 of record CADEBD010000289.1, on the reverse strand, counting down.
CGGTCTCGCCGCCAGGACTGTGATCCTGGCGCTCACGAAACCGATGAGCAGCCTGCCGGCGTCGGCCAATACTTTGGCCGACGCTACGGGACAGCTGACCCACACGGCGCCAAGCCCTCCTGGACCGGGGCGGATGGTGCCGACCCTGACGTTGTCCGCGCTGCACCCCGTCTTCTCCCGGATTACAGCGCGGACATCTTCGGCCGTCACTGAGTCGTCCAGGCCCGAGATGCGCAGTTCCGCGCACTTGGTAGGCCTGGCGACCCTGACACCATCTGTGGCCGCAAATATTCCCCGCAGCCTCTCAGCGAAGGAGTCCGCCGTCTTTGCGCCTTCAGCCCCAGGGAACTCGAGGACTCGAGCTCCCGTCTGGGCGAGGCGCATCCTGACCCCCACCGTCCCAAACTCGTTGGCGAGACTGTCCCGGGCCTTTTTGAAGACGGCCGCGTAGGACAGCCCGCCGTCAGCCGCCTCCGGGGACACGGTCACCACTACAGCCGCGGTTTTGGGCGGCTGCAGCTTCCGCGGCCTCTTTGCAGAGGCCGTTGCCACCGGTGGCGAAGGCAGGGCTTGGGCTGCTTTTTGGGCAGCCCTTCTGGCCCGCCTTCGGGACTTCTTGGAGCCCCTCGCCTCCTGCCAACCCTCGTTGGAGGGGGCAGGTGCGGAGGGGCCCGGCAGGGGTGTCGGAGTGGGGAGCGGAGGGAATGCCACTCCGCTCCTCGGCGCTGATTTAGGCCCCGTCTTGGCCGGCGCCTGGGGATGTGCCTTGGCCGGCGCCTTAGCCGGTGCCTTGGCCGGCGCCTGGGCCGGTGCCTTGGCCCCCCTCCTCGGCTTTTGGGGAGCCGATGGAGTAGGGGCAGACGCCGCCGCCGCGTAAGAAACGCGGCCTCCCACCACGGGGAGCGCGGTCGGAGCGGCGGCCTTAGGCCGCTGTGCCGACGCGAGCGGGGGACGCACAATCGGCGCAGGGGGCAGTCTCGCCTCCAGGCCAGCCAGGCGTCCGTCCAGCATATTCCCAACTGCGATGAGGATTTCACGCAGTTGGGAGTCAAATGCCCCTGAGTTGGTGGTAGGGGCAGGCTAGGACGCGGACGGGGCTTCCCGCTCGGGGAGGTTCGCCTGGAAGCGGGCGAACTGAGCGCTCAGCTCGTTCACCCGCTCCGTCAGCCTCTCGTTGGCCACCTGTAGGCGCGAGACGTCGCCTACTAGGCCCTCCACGACCTCCGACAAAGCGGAGGAGGAGTCCTTAAGGGCCCTCACAAACGAGCCCTTAAGGTTCACGGACTTGGTGGCCACCTTGTGAATGACGGCCACCGCCGCTTTCGCCCTCTCCTGCACGGACACGGGAGCCTGGGGGGCATTTCCCCCCACCGGCTCCCGAACCTTGAGCAGGAGATCCGCGATCTCCTCCTCCGCTACGGCCTCGCCGTCCACCCGTACGTTCCTGTACGACTCCGCGTTTGAGAACGCGGAGCCTGACGGGGTCGAGACCGAGGCCGAGGCCGGTTTACGTTGCCTCCCTCGGCGGCTGCTTGCCACCTTTGGTGGCATCATTTCTTGGGACGTATACGTTTCCTCGTCCCTGGAGCGTCCGCGTTTCCGGCTGTCGCTTCGCTCCGCCTCCATGGCCTCCGCCCCATCCGACGAAACGGCGGATCCGGAACGCAGCCGATCTGATGCTCTTCGGCTCCCAGAGACCAGCGTCAGACTGACTTCTGGGAGCCCCATCGAGATAGGCGTTCCCGACGCCACCTCACCCTCAGTGGACGACCCATCCACTCCACTGTTCCTCTTCTCCTTTGTACCCTTCGTTTCAGTGTCCGTATTGCTTGCCTTTTTCCGTTGTATATTTGTTTCCGATCGTTTCTTAATAGTTTTTGAAGATTGCATAATTGATCCCACGAGTGGGGGAGAACTAAAGGTCCACCCGGGCAGAGATCCCCATTTACCTGGGCAAGCGTAAGTTTTTAACCCAACCGAGGGGTCCGCAGGTACCTCGGCTTGGAGTGCGCTCGAGACTGAACTTCCCATCAGCCATGCATCCCCTGGTCACGCACTAGAACAAGGGATTCGGGGAATTTTTTAGAGAGGTTATCTTCCTCGCGGTCCGGGCGGTTAAGCCAAGACCCTCGCCCCCGATCAGAGCCGCGAGACTTAACCACAGCGCTCTTCTCGGGATTGCGATATGCCGACGGTTGACAGGGAGACTACGTCCCCTGCCTGCTAGGTGGTAGTGTGAGTACACGCCGAGCCCGTCCTCCTTTCTCCACCGCTGTCAGCGGAGAAACTGTGGCCCCTACAGGGCCCCGCCATCAGGTTTTTTACCGAGGTTTCATCCTCCATGCTCCGAAGAGCGAAGAGCCAGCAGGGCAACCGGCAGACACGCCCACCCTGCTGGACCAGGCCTTGCCCGAGAGCCGATGAACGGCCTCCTCTTCTACTAGAATATTGGCCGCTGGCGATAATCCTCTCCTCCAAGAGGACAAGGAGGAAACAGTACCATCGCCAGCGTTTCCAGGGTGCACCACGGGGAGGTTTTCTAGCCTAGCACCCCGTACAAAATGAACCTTTTTTTTTTTTTTTTTTTTTTTTTTACGTGTGGAAATCCCCTCGGACCGTCACCCCGCCGGGGCTCTCGTTCGGCGGGGCGGTGTGTCGGACTCGAACCGACTAAAACCACACGGTGTGCCCTCTTTGCGCTTTTAGTTTAGGAGGGGTCCAGGTAGCTATCTCCTTCTGGACCCCTCCCAGCGCCGGCCCGCTCCTGATGCGGGCTCCGTCTCAGTGGACCCTCTCTTTAGGCGACGTCCGGCACACGCGGACGCCGCCCCCTCGCGGCTGGCCAACTAATGCGGGTGGAGGGGAGAACCCATCCCGTCCACCCGCGGCCACACTCAGGGCGGCATGAGGCGCAGGTGAGCGCGCCTCCGCCGCCCGGTTCGCCGGCGGCGGATCAGGTCCGAGTGGAGGTCGTCCTCCCGGGCCTTCTCCGCCGCCTCCTTCTGCGAGATTACCTCCTCGCAGAAGGTTGCGACCGCGGTAAAACAACCGTCGCTACCGGCCATGGAGCGAATTACGGCCGGTAGCGAGAGATCTGCTCCGATGACTGCAGTGAGGGCCCGGCGCTGCGTCGCCCATGCGGGGCAAACCGCCAGCGTGTGCTGGGCCGAATCCTCACCGCAGTCGCAGTGGTGGCAGGCGGGACTCGATTCCCTCCTAGCGACCGAGTACAGGTACTTTCCGAAGCAACCGTGCCCGGAAAGCACCTGCGTCAGCCGGAAGGAAAGGGTCCCGTGCTGCCGCCCTGCCCACTCGGCGATGACCGGCTGGAGAGCCTCCACGGCGGCGAAGCCAGCGCGTGGAGTCTCCAGCCGGAACGACCATCTCACCATAGTGGCTCGGCGAGCGGCTTCGCGCCACTCGCGCACGTCTTCGGGCGGAGGGCGAAATCCGCTCTCCGCCCGGAAGTCAGCCACTCGCCGATAAACTTCGGCGAGCACTTCCGCCTCCAAATCCCACGGGGGTGTTCCGGCCAAGGCGCAAGCCGCCTCGGTGGACACCGTGCGGTATCCGCGTATGGCTCTGACCGCCAATATCCTCTGGGGGCGCCAGAGGCGCGCCCTATTCGGGGCGGTCAGAGCCGCCACCCACACCGGTGCACCATAAAGCGCCATGGACCGGACAACCCCCGCGTACAGCCGCCTCGTGGGAACACTGGCCCCGCCCAAATTGGGCAAAAGTCGCCCTAGGGCGGAGGCAGTGTCCACCAGCTTCGGACCAAGCTGTCGGAAGTGCTCGTCGAAGAGCCACCTACCGTCTAGGACCAGACCCAGGTACCTCATCTGGGCCCGGACCGGTACGAGGACCGAGCCGACCTCGATTGAGGCGCCGGCGGGCGGACCACGACGGGGCCCATGAAATAATAGGGCCTCCGTCTTATCCAGGGCCACCCGCAAACCCAACGCCTCAATGCGCCCGACCACCTGGGAAACTCCCGTGGCGGCCAGGCGCGCCGCCTCCTGGAAGTTAGCCCCCCGGGCCGTGACTAAAGTGTCATCCGCGTAGCAGATTACACCCAGCCCGGGGGGGAGACGCCCTCGTAGGGCCCAGTCGTACCCGATGTTCCACAGGAGAGGTCCTAGGACAGACCCCTGCGGAACACCGCACGACATGGCCCTGCGTCTCAAGACGCCATCTCGGTCCTCGTACATGACGGTTCGCTCCTCAAGATAGTCTGCCACCAACCGCCTCAGGTACTCCGGCACTCCGTGGTAGCGGAGCGCTTCCCTGATGCAGCTGAATGGCAGACTATTGAAGGCGTTGGCGATGTCCAAGGACACCGCCAACACCACTCCGCCGCAGCTCACGGCCTCCTCGGTCACGGCCCTAAGGCGCATCACGGCATCGATCGTCGAACGCCCCTCTCGGAAACCGAATTGGGCGTCCGACAGATCGGGGCCAACCTCGCAGAGGTGCCGGACGATGCGGGCAGAGAGCACCCTCTCAAAAAGTTTGCCCGCCTCGTCCAGCAACACGATAGGCCTATAGGCCGCGACCGATTCGGCAGGCCGTCCCGGCTTCTGCAGCAGGACCAGCTTCCCGCATTTCCAGCGCTCAGGGAAGCGTCCGGACGCCAGGCTAGCGTCCAACACCCCCCTGAGGTGGTCCGACATGTAGTCGAGGGCTCGGGCCATCACTCGGGCTGGAACCCCGTCCGGCCCGGGGGCGGTGTTCTTGGATCGAATCCGTAGAACAGCCGCCCCCAACTCCGATTCCGTGACGGGCGGAACATCACCCTCGCTGCCTCCGTCGTCTCCGGCTGATGCAGCCATCGACGGGGGCGTGTGCTCCGCCCGCTGCGGGAATAGGCCCTCGACCACTTCCTGCAGGAAGCTGGGCTGGAGAGTCTCCGTAAGGGGGGGGCCCGACGTGCGGAGCTTTTGACGCACCGCACGATAAGGGCGACCCCAGGGGTCACGCTCGAGACTCTCCAGCATCTCCTCTCTACACGCATCCTTGGCGCGGCAGATGGCCAGCCTCAGAGTTTTCCGAGCTTCTCGGTACTCCTCATGAAGCCGGTCCACCTCCTCACCGACCCCGCGGTGACGTCGCCGACTACGGGTGAGGGACCTCCGGGCACGTACACAGGCCGCACGGAGGTCCGCCAACTCCTGGGACCACCAGTAGACCTCCTTCCTTGGAGGCCGACAACCACGAACGTGGGGCATGGCCGCATCGCAAATCTGCGTAATCGCATTGCAGAAGCGACCAGCCCCCATGTCGACCTCCTCGGTCGGGGCCTGCGGAGACAGCCAAGAGTGAATAATGGCCGCCTCCTCTAGTAGGTCCCTGTCGAGCTTGGCGATAGCCCACCGCGGGAAGCGGGAAGGGCGCCGCGCCGCGTGACCCCTACTGGGGTCCTGGGACCGGGAGAGCTCGAATCGGATGTACAAATGATCCGAGAGCGTCTCGACCTCTTCCAGGACACACCAGTTCCTTACTCGTGCGGCGACTGCAGGGGTAGCGAACGAAAGGTCCACTATCGACCCCCCCTGCTGTCGCACGCACGTGTTGGTGGAGCCCCTGTTCAGCAAACAGAGGCCCACCGACGCCGCCCACTCCTCGACGGCTTCGCCCCTGGCGTCCGTCGCAGGGGAACCCCACGCAATGGACTTTGCGTTGAAGTCCCCCAGCACGAGGACGTGCCCAGACACTAGTCGCCGCATCGAGGCCTCCAAGTTGTTAAGGAAGACCTCGAAGTCGTTCAAACTCCGGTTGGGGGAGAAATATACACCATAAATGGTGATTCCCCCCCAATCGGCGGCAACATATCCAGTACCCTTGTCTCTTAGCGACAAGGGCGGGGAATGAGCCGCCGTGGAGCCGACGACTGCCACGGAGCCGTCCCGGTCACCCATCCAGTTTGGACGGGGAGGGACAAAATAGGGCTCCGCGACTACGGCAACACCTATCGACCACTGTGCCATGGTTTGCAGGAAGAGATCCTGCGCCGCAGCACAGTGGTTCAGATTCGTCTGGACCAGGAGGTTGGAGACTTGATCCATTACTGGATCGTCTCTACAACCTCCTCCATGGGCGTCGACGTCGACGCAATATTGACGTCGGGGGTAGCCTGGGTCGGCAGGCTAGCCCCCGGCGTTTGCCGAGAAGCGCGGGGAGGCTTGCAGCCCCCCTGCCCCATCATGTGATTGGCGGGCTTTTTGCCCGCCTCACACACCGGGCAGTGGGGGGCGGCAGAGCACTCTGCCGCCTTGTGCCCGGGTTGACCGCAGCGGAAGCATAATCCGCTGCAGTCAAAACAGCTCTCGCACTTGGTGCGAGTGTGTCCCGCGGCTAGGCACTTGAAGCACCTCATCGGCCTCGCGGCCAGAACCGTGATTCTGGCATTTACGAAGCCGACGAGAATGCTTCCGGCGTCGCCCAGTGCTTTGGCCGACGCCACGGGACAGCTCACCCACACCGCACCGAGGCCTCCCGGACCCGGACGGACGGTGCCGACTCTGATGGTGTCCGCGGTGCACCCAGTCTTCTCGATGACTGCATCGCGGACATCCTCCGACGTGATGGAGTCGTCCAGGCCCGAGATGCGCAGTTCTGCGCATTTGGTGGGCCTGGCGATCTTCACACCGTCCGTGCTGGCGAAAATCCCCCGCAGCTTCTCGGCGAATTTATCGGCCGTCGCCGCGCCTTCAGCCCCAGGGAACTCGAATACTCGAGCCCCCGTCTGTGCGCGGCGCAGCCTCATCCCCGCCGCCCCGAACTCAGTGGCGAGACCGGGCCTGGCCCCCTTGAAGAGGGCCGCATACGAGAGCCCGCCACTGGCCGCCTCCGGCGACAGCGTCACTACTACAGCCGCGGTTTTGGGCGGCTGCAGCTTCCGCGGCCTCTTAGTCGAGGCCGCTGTCACCGGTGGTGAAGGCTGGGCTTGGGCCGCTTTTTGGGCAGCCCTTCTAGCCCGCCTTCGGGACTTCTTTGAGCCCCTCGCCTCCTGCCAACCCTCGTTGGAGGGGGCAGGTGCGGAGGGGCCCGGCAGGGATGTCGGAGTGGGGAGCGGAGGGAAAGCCACTCCGCTCCTCTTCGCCGCTTTACTCTTGGCCGGCACCTGGGCCGGCGCCTTGACTGGCGCCTGGGCCGGTGCCTTGGCCGCTCTTCTCGGCCCCTGGGGAGCCGGTGGTGGAGTCGGGGCCGACGCCGACGCCGCCGCCGCGTATGACACGCGGCCTCCCATAACAGGGAGCGCAGTCGGAGCAGCAGCCTTAGGCCGCTGCGACGACGCGAGCGGGGGGCGCACGACCGGCGCAGGAGGCAATCTCGCCTCCAGACCGGCCAGACGGCCGTCCAGCATACGCCCAACCGCGTCAAGAATTGACCGCAGTTGGGCGTCAGGCACCCCTGAGGTCGCGGTAGGGACAGGCTGGGGCGTGGACGGGGCCCCCCGCTCGGGGAGGTTCGCCCGGAAGCGGGCGAACTGAGCGCTCAGTGCGTTCACCTGCTCCGTCAGCCTGTCATTGGCCATCTGTAGGCGAGATACGTCGCCTACTAGGCCCTCCACGACCTCCGACATAGCGGAGGAGGAGTCCTTAAGGGCCCTCACAAAAGAGCCCTTAAGGTTAATTGACTTGGTGGCTACCTTCTGGACGATAGCCACCGCCGCCCTCGCCCTCTCCTGCACAGACACGGGAGCCCGGGGGGCGTCTCCCTCCACCGGCTCCCGAATCTTGAGCAGGAGATCCGCGATCTCCTCCTCCGCTGCGGCCTCGCCGTCCGCTCGTACCCGTCTGTAGGAATCCGCCTTGGAGAAGGCGGAGCCTGACGGGACGGGGACAGGGGTACGCGACCTACCTATACGGCCGCCCTTAGGAGGCCCAGACTCCACGGATGGGTTGTCTTCCCCATCCCTCGAGAGTTCCCTCTTGCGGCTCTCGCTCGGTCCCGCTTCCACTTCCATGCGCTCCGAGCTGTCCGTCCTCTCGCTGGGGCCTTCACCGGCGCCAGTGGTGGCAGATTTGGAGCGCAAGCGCTCCGATCTTCGGCTCCCAGCAGGCAGTCTGCTACAGACTACTACCGGGAGCCCCACCGAGATAGGCGTTCCAGACACTACCTCAGTGGACGCCAGATCTATTCCACCACTCCTCCTCTGCGACTCCTCCTTCTTGTTTCCCATCGTTCCTTTTTCCATTGTGCTCGCCTTTTTTGTTGTTTGTATCGATCCTTTGTTATTAATTTTACTGTCATTTGCCATAATTAAACCCACGAGTGGGGGAGAACTAAAGGTCCACCCGGGCAGAGATCCCCCAATACCCGGGCAAGCGTAAATTTATGCCCAACCGAGGGGTCCGCAAGTGCCCCGGCTGGGAGTGCGCTTACGACTGAACTACCCATCAGCCATGCATCCCCTGGCCACGCACCAGAACACGGGATTCGGGGCATTTTTTAGAGAGGTTTACATCCTCGCGGTCCGGGCGGTTAAGCCAAGACCCTCGTCCCCGATCAGAGCCGCGAGACTTGACCACAGCGCTCTTCTCGGGATTACGATATGCCGACGGTGACAGGGAGACTACGTCCCCCTGCCTGCTCGGTGGTAGTGTCAGTACACGCCGAGCCCGTCCTCCTTTCTCCACCGCTGTCAGCGGAGAAACTGTGGCCCCTACAGGGCCCCGCCATCAGGTTTTTTACCGAGGTTTCCTCCTCCATGCTCCGAAGAGCGAAGAGCCAGCAGGGCAACCGGCAGACACGCCCACCCTGCTGGACCAGGCCTTGCCCGAGAGCCGATGAACGGCTGCCTCTTCTGCTAGAATATTGGCCGCTGGCGATAATCCTCTCCTCCAAGAGGACAAGGAGGAAACAGTACCATCGCCAGCGTTTCCAGGGTGCACCACGAGGAGGTTTTCTAGCCCAGCACCCCGTACAAAATGAACCTAAGACAACCTAAAACAACTTCCATTAGGAATTGAATATCTAATAAAGATAACAATATCCAAGGAGTGCGGTTGGACACCTTCGTCACCGACTCTAATGGAATTATGAAACTGTACAAAATAAACCTAAGACAACAACAAAATAAACCTAAAACGATTTCCATTAGGAATTGAATATCTAATAAAGATAACAATATCCAAGGAGTGCGGTTAGACACCTTCGTCACCGACTCTAATGGAGTTATAAAACTGTACAAAATAAACCTAAGACAACATCCATTAGGAATTGAATATCTAATAAAGATAACAACTTCCAAGGAGTGCGGTTGGACACCTTCGTCACCGACTCTAATGGAGTTATAAAAAAAATGCTTCACCCTAAAATTGGCAATACGACAAACACATTTCTAAAAATGCGAAAAAGGTTTATACTCGTATATTCGACACAACAAGGCGGTGCGAATGTAAAAAAACCCGGGGTATTGAGATCGGCTCAACATCACCGAACTACCGGGCACAATACAACAAATGTCAAACCAAAATATTCTATACAACAAGGCGGTGCGAATCAGTATTGGGCAAAATTTATTCGAATGACGAATAAATAAATTACTATTTCGTTATTCACGAATAATAAATAATTTCTTTATTCAAAGTAAAATTATTCGAATGACGAATAAATTATTTTATTCGTTAGTCGGTTAATGAATAAAAGTAAAACTAGGAAGAATGGAATTTAAATCAAATATTTATTTGCTTTCAATTATCATGTATTTACAGTTATGATTGATTCTTAATATTCGTTTTCATCACTACTCTTTCTTCAAACATGTTGTCAGACAATCTGCTTGACTTTGGCAGGTTTATCATAGTGGCGTAAGAAAAAACGCGTTCTACTGATGCAGATGAAGGCAATGGTGTATTGTATTTTTGAAATATAGTTTTTATTTCAGGATAGCGATCTAAAAAATTGAAAGTACGATCTTCTTCAGTAAAATATTGAGATACTATTACATCAGCCCTGGTTTTCAGTGATTGCTTTTGTATGTCAGCTTCGCTTCCCGAGTCTGATCCGAAATCAAAAAATGAGTTTTCTGGATCAGTAGCAACTCTATTTTCAGAATACGAAAGATTCTTGGACACTTTTTTTGCTATTTCATGTTTAAATAATGTTTTGATTCTTCTTTGTTCATGTGGTGTAATGCAACTAAACCATTTGTTCTTGAATCTCGGGTAGGACAACGCACTGTGGAATATTTCGGTGTGTTTCGGATTAAAAATCTGTAACTCCGTCAATTCGAAAGATAAAGCTATCAAATTTTGTTCTAATATAAAGTCATACATAAGAGTTCATATAAGTAATGTTTCATGAATTGGAATGATGCGTATATTTTTTTAAGTAATGAAGAAAGTGACTTTCATTAGAAATAATATTCATTTATTGAAATATATTTTTTTACAAACATATCGTATGTGTATTTTTTAATTCTAATAACTCAATTAAGATGATTAACATTAAAATGATTATATCAAATTAAAAATGTAAAAATAAACACTACGCCTAAATATAGAAACATATTGAATTAAAATTATCGCAATATATATATATTTCTTTATTGATCAGCAAGATTGACATCTTACACCCTGTGAGCTTCAGGATCTGAAATAAGTTCATTAACCTTGAGAAGGTGTAAAGTATCTTCATCGAGCTCCTTAAAATTTTTTGCATATGGTTTTCTTATGCTCGTTATATATGGATCTGAGGTGTAAAGTAGTGTATTCAACACATCTTCGTTTGTAGCTATTCGAGAGCATTTCCGAGCATGGTGTAAGCGAAATTTTTTATAGTCCTTATTGCGAGATTCTTGAGCATCTTCTGAAAGTGGTTTATGATACTTTCTCCGTGAATTAAAATTTTGTGGACAGATGATAGCATGTAATACCAACTATATTTACTCACTTATATTCTTGCTGTTTCCAGAGCATAATTACCAAATTTCTTTCTATCTACCACTATACCAGATGACAAAGCCTGTAAAATTATGTATGTTAAATTAAATCAATGTCAACTCCTGTGATATCAGCAGAACAGGCAGCATTGTAAAAAAATCTTCTAGCAGTATTGCTTTCATTACTATTTCCCGTCCCCTGTCGTGGTTTGTCAATATTTAGACCCAACTCTTCACGAAATCGCTTCTGTACTTCAGCCTTTTTTTCTTGTTTGAGTCTTTTTTTTTCTTCGCTTGTAGCAGACCACGTTTGGAAAGATAGATTATATGATATGTGTAATATCATTTCCATGCAACGAATCCAGGCATGTAATGTGGATAATCCGTATTGATAAGCATTTTCATTTTCAGGCCTGGCTGTTACTTTTGTTAAATCATTCATTTGTCTAGGAGTTGCTCCGCATATTGTACATGTGGAACTAGAAGGCGTATCTGTTAAAACTTGTGCCACTTTTCCGTCTATCATCGTCAAAAAAAGTTCATGCTTGACTTGAACTCCCACTCCTTCTTTATTAATTACTGATGGAAGCAAAGTTTGTATTTGATTTTTTATTTCATCTACAACAGATTTAGTTTTTTCTGGTGTTTCTTTGCAAAATTCTATAGATATAGGCCGACAAAAACGAACAGATGAAGGCACTGGATTTTGCCATATGATGGCGCCTGTTTCCTCGTCAATTAATCTGATAGGCACAAAAGAAGTAATAAATAAATTTGCATCGGAAATAAGTTCAGACTCCTCTGGTAGAGGTAGCTTGTACTGGCTTTGTCCAGATGACCCATCACAACCCCATTTGCTATGTAATATTAAATGTTTTTGTCCATTCTTGTAAACTGTATCCATACATAAAATTCGAGCTGCAGTGTGATCTAATAGATCTTGAACTCTCAATATTTTTGCATAAGTATTTGTGATTTCGATTGTCGATGATGGTGAATAGCATCTCTGTTTCATTTCTTGTATTTTGTAGTATGGTGGAAATAAAGAACAGTTTCTTTCATCTGTAACGTTCCTGAGATACAGATATTGTACCTTTGTTAGTTCCAAGTCGATGTAGACACTTAAGGCTTCTTCATCTGTAAGCCCTTTAATTATTTTTGCATCATCTAATTGATTTATAACGAAAACCTTTTTCTCTGCATCAGCCAACCTTAATTTTTCAACAGCTTTTGCTTCAGTTCCTTCTCCTATAGAACGCAATCCTTGAAGATATGCGCTTAGAATGTGCTCCAAACCATATTCATTTAGCAAAACTGTGTTTTTCCTTTTTTTGCTCGATTCTGAAGAGTCTCCATATGACACACACGGTCTTCCTCTTTTACCATAAGAAGTAGACGGTGTAGAGTCCGTTGACACGTTTTCTGATGTTGGTATGGTTATCGAATATTCTGAATCCAACCAATTGGTGTTCTTTCTTAAAAAGGTATTCTTATTGCGTCCTGCTTCACTCCAGCGTTTATTAAACGATGGGATGATATCCCTTTGAATATGACCAATAATAAAACATATATTGTCTTCTGAAACTTGTTTTCCCTCTAAATGTGTTGAAAGTGCCGCAGTCGTTTTTCCGCCTTCTATATAAGACACTATTAACTCACGTTTAGTAGAGTTAAAAGTCGACATATTGAATAATGAAACAGCCGTACTAGAGTAGGTAGAAACGGTAATGGAGAAATATTTTTTCACTGCCCTTTTTATATTGTTTCAGAATGTGGGAATATTTCAGATATCTATTTTCCCACTAAAAATGACATCGATGTGATAAAAACTTAACAATATCAAATAATTAATTCATAAAACGTATCACAAGTTATTGATAATAAAAGTAAACTACGGAACCGCATTTGATAGCGATTTCCGTTCCCTGACTAGTATTAGTTTTTTTCCCATATCTTCGTAAACCGCAAAAAACCGCAGCTGATTTTTTTATATGTTTTAGGTGAGTAACTAACCTATGAATTACCATTAAATTCAAAGCATCGGTAAACAACTCTAAATGGTAAAAGCTTCGACGAAGTTGAGGAAGGAATATTTTTTCCCCATTTTTTCTTTAAAACAGTTTAAAAAACTCGTCGAATCTTCTTTCAACGCTTTGCCTGTATGCTGCTGCTAAATCATGGCAGTACGTTAATGGAATGTTCTCTAATTTTTGCAGTTTCTTGCGTAAAGCCATTAAACATGGAATCAGAAGTCCATAATACATTATTGCTTCTCCTTGCAGTATATCTAAAGCCTCGGCAATAGGACATGAACATGTGATATATTCGTTTATATATTCATATTCACGGTCAATGATATAATTTCTGAGGCACAAAGCTCTATGCAGTTGAATGTTCTTGTCTTTGATGGAGTAAATTTGCTTCATAGCGTCATATAAGCTATTCCATCTTGTAACGCCAGGTTTGCTAAGTGTATGTCCTAAAACACCTTGAATGATTTCTGCTGTCTTGGGACGTCCGGCAGCATTCCACAATATGTTACATTTTTCAATAGCATTATGATGCATTTCAGTTAATGATGTATTATTATCTACTTTAAGTATTCGATTAGCATCTGTAGTAGCAGACAAATTCAGAGTATGAGTATCTGAAATGACACGCTAATTGAAAATCACGTGGATCAATAATTTCTCGTAAATCATCTTCTTCATCATCCAAATCATCTTCTTCTAAATCAAACGAATCTGAGTTTAAAATTGATACACCAAATTCTTTGAATGCTTTGATGAAGTTGGAACCATTATCAGTAACTGTTGCGACTATCTTCGTGAAATTCAGATTAAATTCAGTGTGAATTTCGTCAAGTATCATGGCAATTCGTTCATAATTATGAATTCCAAGAAACCTCCTGCAAGCTAGTGTTCTGTATTGTCGGCTGAGATCCGCATCTATCCAATGAGCAGTTCAACTCCAAGAAAACTTTGTTTACGAGTCGACCATATATCAACAACAGTGCATTTATATTGTGCAGCTTCTAACGTCGATTTGATCGCGGACATTTGCAGCGCATGTTCAGCATCAATTCTTCTGCTCAATGTTCTTCGGCTGATGACATGTATTCCGCGGTTTTGTTACCCCAGATTATTTAACATCGTAATAAAAGATGGATCTTCTACTGCATTCAGTGGAATCATTGAATAAATGAAGAATAGTACCAAATCATGTTCAAAGTTTGTTTGGGAAATTGTGTTGGACTTTGAAGTTAAAAAAATTCCGCTTCCGAAGTCGGCACTATGACTTCTCTTTTGTTTCATCTTCTTGGCATCCTCGTGATATTCAGGAATGGCTTCATCCCCATGTTTTCTTTTTAAATGGCTCAAAATGTTTGACGACGAGTTTGGACAACCTTTAATTTTTACAACTTTAGGTTCACACTTCACACAGGTCATCAGAATGCGTTTTCCACTCGAAGATGAAGAGTCATACTTAAAAAACTTGCCATCTAACAAAGTTAATGTCGTTTTTACATTGTTTTGATTTACCGAAACATTGGCAACATTTTCATTAGAACTTTCCACATTGATTGAACTAATTTGATTTGATTGAGAATTATCCTGACAGTCCAAACTCTCTAACTCCATAATTTCGATGAATAAATCACACACTTTCAAAGTCCAAGAATACCACAATATAATACTTGTGATTTGATTAGCCGCACCGCTCTGGTAAACAGATTCCGAATGACTGGGGAGAGTACCCAGAATATTAGCAATTTACCAAAACAAAATAATTATTTTGTGACCACAACTGATAAGAAAGTGCGCTCTCTCTCACACTTAAATACAAGTCCCGCTCTCTCGTATTGTAATGATCCCTTTCTTGTGTCGCTATTATTCGTTAAATTCCGGAAATCAGGCAGGCAGTTGACGATATACGATTGGCACCAATTCGTCTTATCGCTCTAATATTTAATATTTACAATAACGAATAAAATGGCGACACAAAAACAACAACAATATCGAAAATGTGCGGGTAGATGAAGAGCCTTCTACTTCACGGATTCGACGACGGAGGGCGTGCGCCGATGAGCCAGTCAGCCTGTGACCACGGCCGGTGCAACCTGGTCGAAACGTCAGGCAAACCAGAGGTATGTAATACCCTAAATAAGAGATCGCGTTAATTTCCGTTAAAATAATATTAATTATATACATATTAAAGGGTGTCTCAGAATGTTTTTCGTTTTTAGATATAAATAAAAAACAACAATATCAATTAAAACTCGTTTTATTTATTGTTAAATTGAAAAACAACCGTTTGCAAATGCGCACCGTTTACTTTCTCACACTCATTTAACCTGGAGCTAAAATTTTCAATCACTCGCTGGAGCATCGCTCTTGGAATAGAGTTGATTTCTTCAGTGATTCATTGCTTCAAAACATTCAGATTGGGCGGCAATGGATTGTAAACTTTACTTTTTAGGTAGCCCCATAGAAAAAAATCAGCAAGCGTTAAAATAGGGCTCCTCGGTGGCCAGTTGATGTCTCCTCGCCGACTTATCACTCTTCCAGGGAATAAATCGTGAAGAGCTGCTAATGAGTCATTTGTAACATGAGAAGTGGCTCCATCTTGCTGGAAAAAGGTGTTGCGGTTGTAGCCATACTGGTTTTGCATTTCTGTAGCCAAAAAAGTCCGGATCATATGGCAATATTGATCAGAATTAACGGTCTGAGTTCGACCTCGGTCATCCTCAAAAAAATAAGGACCGAAGATTCCTTGACTTGATATGGCAGCCCAAACAACAACTTTTGGCGAGTGCAAGGGCTTCTGGTGCAGTTCTAGCGGATTCTCGGAAGCCCAGTATCTGCAATTTTGTTTATTCACGTGACCTTTTATGTGAAAATTCGATTCGTCGGAGAACAAGATGTTATTGAAACTCCTAAAACGGTTTTTCATTGTCCTGCAGAATTCGACTCGTTTATCAGGATCATCAGGCTTCATTTCTTGAACAATAACAATTTTATAGGGGTGAAAATGTAAGTCTTTCGAAATAATGCGATGAACCGTAGATTTGTTCAAATTAAGAGAAGCTGCGCGCAATCTCAACGACTGTCGTGGGTCGTCCATAACAGACTGGCGAACGCGGTCGACGTTCATGCTCGTTCTTGAAGTACTTTTGCGCCCAGACGATTTGTTCGGCATTGTATTCCCAGTCTCTTGAAACTTGCACACCCAATGCTTAATTAAATTGGCACTTGGCACATGATTTAAGCTTGTTAAATTAAAATGTGTCCTGTAGAGACGACGAACAATAGTGTAGGAATCGTTGTTTTTATAAAACGCCCGCACGCAAAACGCGCGCTGCGGTCCCGTGAAACGATTCATGGCTACTAAACTTAACAAGCCGGCCAAGCGTTTGAGACCACTCCCCTCCCCCTGCTACCTGCGGTTGGCGCGTATTGGTCAATTCAAAAACGAAAAACATTCTGAGACACACTATTTACATTTTTAAACATACACTTTATAAAAAATTATAAAAAAATATAAAAAGTAGTACACCACCGACATCGGGTACAGGGACCAAGACACCGGTGGTTAGGACTCCAAAGATAGGAACCTCCTCACTATACGAGCCGTGTCAAGGAGGACTGCCTTCTGCATCAGACCCTTGATCCAGCCGTCCATCTTGAGCCTCTTAAGGTGTTGGTCGAGGCTCTTGGCTATCAATCCGTGAGCAGATACGACTATCGGAATGTAGTGTGCGGCTCGCCTTACCTTATATGTAACTGCACACATTTATTTAGAACATTATTAAACCGTATATTATTATATCTCATAAAAAAATCCTGACCGAGAATGCCTTCTGCGGTACAAGATAAGTTCTCAAAAATATAGAACTTTTGATTGAACTCTACGCCGTTAATAATAATATCTAAGTAAATATATCCCAGAGATTCTAAATATCCACTAATCCCTTTAATAGCTATCTTATCCTGCTGCATTAAACCTAACAAACTCTCGTGTCGCGACAACCATTCATACTTAAGCACACATAAACTCGCTCCGCTATCTATTAATAAATTGAAATTACTATTATTTCTAAGTTGACAATTAACTACACAAAAATTACTAAAACTAAAAATGGAATGAGTGCATTCCTTAGGGACGAAAAAATTCTAAGTTATTAGCAATGGTCGCATCATTTTGAACATTGGACTGTTGCACGCTATGCTGGACACATTGACTACGTGCCGTCCGCGCACCGCGATACTGCTGACGCTGCTGAATGTGTTTGCTATTACCTCGATGTATAAATAACGAGGGTCTTTGACCGCTACTCGTGCCATTGTACTGTGTGCGATTTACTTTATTGCTATTATAATCATTATAGAAGTGATTATTACCTCGGCCACGAAAACCTCGTTTATAAGTGAAATCACGCCTATTATTTTTTGTAGCCCTAAACTGCATGACCTGATCTTGATGTTGGGTACACATGGACTGTTCGTCTACCGCGGCTCTAATGGCCTCAGGCAATGACGTAAATTCCCTTGATGCAATGATGGTACCGAGACGATGATCGGCTAAACCATCACTAAACCTCTTGATTGCAGTCTTCTCATTAAGAGGACGCAATATTTCGTAGGCATCACGATTATCGTTCGCCTGAGCAATCGTGAGCTTCACGAACAACTCCTCGAGCTCTGTACCGAATTTCTCAATACTTCTACGCCCTTGAGAAGCCCTAAACAATTGTGTTTGCAAAGCGACCGTAGACTTTATAGGCAATAAATATTTTCAAATGTCCTGTACAAAAGTTTCAACATCCCTATATGTAGACCTAAGCCGAAGTTTGGCACTTGGTGACAACCGAGTTTTTAAAACAAATTCTATTAATTTGCTTCTACTTTCCTCACTTAAAACTGAATTATAAAATAAAATACCATCTACGAGCTGCTTAGTCACCTGCTCCTGGCCATTCATTACCGGCAATAAGGAAATTGCAGTTTTAATATCAAATGAGTCAGCCATTTTAAAAATACCTAATAAATCCCTAGAACTAGTTTGACTGCTATTGTCTATCATACAAAATAAACCCTTTATATATTTAAAAGTTAATTGAATTTCATTAATTAATGTTTGAAAGCACTCACAAGATTCTTTGCTTATCTTGCGATCAGTAACTTCTTGGTTCAACTGAGTCAAAATATAATCCATTCGAATTGGTTTTTGGTAAAAATTGTAATTTACCAACCAATTTAGCACAAAATATGTACGTAGATCCAGTATACAATCCTGATTCTTACCCATTAGAACTAAAATATAGACTTCAGAGAGCACAAACCGAAGCTAGGTTCAATTTATTAAAAAGTAAAGAATTAAGGAAAATAAACTACGATAAAAATATGAATAAATGTAACTATAAGTATGGAGATTTAGTTTTGGTTAAAAATCAAGTAGGAAATAAGTTGGATAAATTATATTTAGGCCCATATAAAGTACTAGAGGACATACCACCAAATGTTAAAATTTTAAAAGATGGAAAATATTATGTTATTCATAAAAATAATACTAAGTTATTTGTTACATAAAATTAGTAAAATTGTATTAAACATAATATGTTATGTAAAGCTTGTATTTTTTTTCTCATTGTTTGGTGTATAAAAATAATTTATAGGATAAATCATTTTTTTTATAAAAAGGGGAGGTGTAGTGTGCGGCTCGCCTTACCTTATATGTAACTGCACACATTTATTTAGAACATTATTAAACCGATTATGGAACCGAACAGTTGTCTATAATTTACCTACGTCACGAAACAATGATCACTGTATCAACATTCCACATATCGACAATCTCGTGAGATAAATTCAAATATTTGATTTGTTTTTCTTTTTCAACTTTCACGAGATTCTCGTCATGAGGAACGGCGATATCAACAATCATTGCGCAGTGCTCTAAACGATCTATCAGCACAATATCAGGCTTATTGGCAACAATAGTCCTGTCTGTGATAACAGATCGATCCCAATACAACGTGGCCCCACCATTCTCGAGAACTGGGTCGGGCACATACCTTTTTTTTTTTTTTTTTTTTTTTTTTTTTTTTTTTTTTTTTTCCGTGCGGAAATCCCCTCGGATACCACCTGTCGGTGGCATGTCGGACTCGAACCGACTAAAACCGCACGCCTTCGCCGGGTACTAATAGCCGGGGAACCAGGTATACCCTAGAAAGGAAGGCCCTGGTGCCCCGACATACCTCGGGTCATCTACAGACGAGTAGACGACCCCCGCCCCGTGTGGGAACCCCATGTTCCCTGTGCTCCCTGGAAGCGAGCGCGCTTCGCAACGCGCTCGCCGCCACCCCGGCCTGCTTCTGCTAGGGTGACAGATGGCCTCACCTGTCACCCCCAGGCCTGCGCTTATGGAGGACGGAGGTCGTTCTGCGACCTCCGGCGCCTGAGTCGCCTGCGCTGCCTGGCCCGTGCCCGGGCCTGGCGGGCCGGGAGAGTTCTAAACCTCTCCCGGTCCCGCTCCGCCGTCTCCTTCGCGAGCATAACTTGCTCGCAGAAGGAGACGGCAGAGTTCCACGCACTCTCGCTCCGCACGATAGCCGCAATCGGGCTATCGAGCGAGAGAAAGGGTCGGGCACATACCTGTAGTATGGCACCTCTAGATCCACAAGATGGTATTTAAGGGCAAGCTGTTGGTGTACGATCCTGGCTAGGTTGTGCCTGTGCAAATATTCGCCATTAGCAAGACGAGAACAACCAGAAATAATATGCCTGATTGATTCACCAGGACGGCGGCATGCCCGACAGATGTTACCATCTTTCAGGATATATTTCCGATAGTTATTCGTCATGATAACTTCGTCCATAATCGCACAAACAAAACCTTCAGTTTCTCCGAAGAGATCACCATACTGTAGCCAAGTTGGAGATGCTTTTAAATCTATATCGGACCCGTTTAGGGCCCGATAAAACCGACCATGGAGCTCTTTGCCCTTCCATACTTCCCTGCGATCATTAACACTAAGTACTACAGTTCTGCCAGAAGTTAGCATTGACGAAATCGAGATGGCTCTTGAACAGCTGAAAAATGGAAAAGCCCCTGGAGAGGATGGCGTTACAACAGAGCTGCTGAAGGCCGGGGGTAAACCCGTACTAAGGGAGCTCCAAAAGCTCTTCAACGCTGTCCTGTTTGAAGGGAGAACTCCAGAAGCGTGGAGTAGGAGTGTGGTCGTCTTGTTCTTCAAAAAGGGTGACAAGACCAGGTTGAAGAACTATCGACCCATATCCCTTCTAAGCCACGTCTACAGGCTGTTTTCGAGAGTCATCACGAACCGTCTTGCGCAAAGACTCGACGAATTCCAACCACCGGAGCAAGCTGGGTTTCGGAGCGGATATGGCACCATAGACCACATCCACACAGTGCGGCAGATTATACAGAAGACCGAAGAATATAATCAGCCCCTGTGTCTAGCATTCGTGGACTATGAGAAAGCCTTTGACTCGATCGAGATCTGGTCTGTTCTGGAGTCCCTGCAGCGTTGCCAAGTAGATTGGCGATACATCCAAGTGATGAGATGTCTCTACGAAGCCGCCACCATGTCCGTCCAAGTACAGAATCAGCAAACAAGGCCCGTACCATTGCATCGAGGAGTGAGACAAGGGGACGTTATTTCCCCGAAATTGTTCACAAATGCAATGGAGGACATGTTCAAGACGCTGCACTGGAAAGGGCGTGGCATCAATATCAATGGCGAATACATCTCTCACTTGCGATTTGCAGATGACATCGTCATCATGGCAGAGACGTTGCAGGACCTACAGCAAATGCTGAATGACTTAGCTGAAACTGCTGTACGCATCGGCCTACGGATGAACTTGGATAAAACCAAGGTCATGTTCAACGAACATGTACTACCGGAACCGATTGCGGTACACGGTGCCGTTCTCGAAGTTGTTCAAAATTATGTGTACCTCGGGCAGACATTGCAGTTAGGTAGAAACAACTTCGAGGACGAGGTGAACAGAAGAATTCTGTTGGGTTGGGCAGCGTTTGGGAAGCTACGTCGAGTCTTCTCATCGTCGATCCCACAGTGCCTTAAGACGAAAGTCTTTAATGAGTGCGTCCTACCCGTCATGACATACGGAGCTGAAACGTGGACACTTACGGTACGGCAGGTCCACAAGTTCAAAGTCGCTCAACGTGCTATGGAAAGGGCTATGCTCGGCGTTTCTCTAAGGGATCGCATCAGAAATGAGGTGATCCGGCAGAGAACTAAGGTCACCGACATAGCGTACCGGATCAGCAAGCTGAAGTGGCAGTGGGCTGGCCATATTAGCCGCAGAACCGATAACCGTTGGGGAAAACGAGTTCTTGAGTGGAGACCGCGTCTCGGCAAACGTAGTGTAGGACGCCCACAGGCCAGGTGGAGTGACGATTTGCGCAAGATGGCTGGCAGGAGCTGGATGCGAGAAGCCCAAAATCGATCTAAGTGGCGTGCAATGGGAGAGGCCTATGTCCAGCAGTGGACTGCGATAGGCTGATGATGACTACAGGTCTGCGCCAATTCTCTTTAGCCAGAGCGAGCGGGGTGAATCCGGTATCCACTGCAACTACATTGTGATGCACTCCCACATCAGTATGTAGAAAATATTCTCTGAGATTGCATATCTCGCGATTATGTAGGGTCTTGATATTTAAAAGTCCGCGACCCCTAAGCTTTCGCGGGATATACAATCTCATAACCGATGAACGTGGGTGGTGCATTCGGGATGCAGGCTGCAGTGTACGGACTTTCCTGTCAAGGGCATCTAATTCGGTCTGAGTCCATCTAAGTATACCACAGGAATACATCAGAACCGCCATGACCCAACCATTGCAGGCTCGCACCTTGTTGCCCCCTGATAAAAGACTTTTAAGTACTTTTTTCAAGCGGCCAAAAAAGCGTTCCTGCAATGTTTGTTTCATGTTAGATTCTGGTATTCCCAACGACTGTGATATACCCAGATACTTGTAGGTTTCAGTGGCAGACAGAGATCTGAGTTTTGTTGAATCTGAAAGCTCTATTCCTTCAGATTCAACTATCACACCCTTCTTTACATACATGACTGCACACTTGTCTACACCAAATTCCATTTTGATAGGATTACTAAAGTTTTCCGTCACCTTTAGTAACTTTGTCAATTGTAATTTGTTGGAGGCTAACAGTTTTAAATCATCCATATAAAGAAGGTGAGATATAACTTGATCATCTTTCTGCAACCTATAGCCTAACCCTGAACCAAGAATGCCTGTTTCACAAAGCACATCAATTCTATACTGCCAAGCTGGTACAGTAGATTTAGGTCGAGTAGTAGTGACATTGTCAGCTATTTTAACACCAGCTCCTCGACAAACTGCAATAGCCGCACAGTATAGAATAGAATGTGTATCAGTAAGATCTTCGCTATTATCTAAATATTCAGGCAATAACAAATCCAGGGCACCCACCAGCGCTAAATTTCGTTTATGAATGGGCAAACGGAATAACCGGGGCCCATTCATATTGCAATTGCAATTTAAATATCGGTATTCCAGAATCGCATCCTCCAAAGCGCTCCTTATCCTATCATTGTATTGGGTACTTACGGATATAACTTCACTCTCCACTAGTTCATCAATATCATCAGTATATGATGCCAACTGAGATGTGCTGTTGGTTACCGAATCCACAGTGTGTGACGAAGAAGGGATAATCAAGCTATTCCGTATGTCAGAGCGTATCCTCTCAAGTACTGCATCATCCAGCAGATGACAGTGCTGTATAGCTCGTACTTGATCCGACAATCGTTGTGCTGTTACGTTGACAGCTGGTTCAAGCTCCTGAAACAAAGAGACTAGTCGAACACGGTGCGCAGTAAGGTTCGTTCCCACCTCTGTAGCCCGATAATATGCCCGCATGACATTTTCATTAATAGACTTTGTCCACTTCATGCGGCGCACATCACCACCGGTAGCGGGGACCCTGTTCGAGGTCAGTAGTCCTCGGGATCCCAAGCTGGTCGGTGGCCGGCCTCTCCCCTACCGACGTACAGGTGTTGGCGACGTCGGCGGAGAGAAAAACTCGTCGCTTGAAGTCGAGCTCGACGCCTCAGCCACGGCCGGAACTTCTGTTGTAGCTTCCGGGGACGGCAAGACGGAGCGGAGCGACGAGTCCGGGGATGTTGTCAGTGCTCTGGATCTATCTCGGGTTAACATTTTTCAGTCGAATTTCGTTCATTACCAATATTTATTTGTATTTTGACATGACGTTAAACGTCATGTCTTTCTATCAACATATATCTATGTATATTATTTATTTTAAACGTTTTTGTATTGTATTTTTATAAAAAGTATCCATTTCATTCCAGTTTTATAGCTTTTAATTATTGTACGGGATTGTAAATGTACAGAAAACTTTTTTTTTTTTTTTTTTTCTTACCAAAAGGTGAGGATTTGATCACGAAGTGATCATGCCACCCCCATAGGAAACTACTAATACAATTCTACTACTACTAATACATAGGAAACTACTAATACAATAGGATACTACTAATCAACTACATCTATTCTTAAAACCTAAATTAACAATTTTCTACAACAGTTTCGCTTGGTCTGACACGGGCATAGACAAGATGGTGTTACAAACTCCAACAGAACGCAGAGATATGCCGTGTTTCATTTGAAACCGATCTCTTTCAGCTTTATTTCTTTGGCATTCTACCATTATGTGATAAACATCTTCCCTAACATTGCAAATAGTACAGTTAGGTGAAGAACTTTTTTTCATCATATATGTGAAGCTATTTAGAGGCATATGCCCAGAACGAAGTCTAAGGGCAGTGACAACTTCCTGTCCCGACAGATCGGAGTCCGCAAACCAAAGAACGTGCGAGGGGTATGGTTGTATTGTCTTATACCAAATACCAACAGTACGAGACCTTTCATCAAAGTACTCTTTCCACATGTTAATGCAGCGTTCTCTGATCAACGGCAACAAGTCAGTAAAATAAGGTTCACGAGGAACTGATATACCCATAAATGTTGACTGCTTTGCTAAGGAATCTACTATAGAATTACCTCCTAAACCAATGTGCGAGGGAACCCATTGAAGGACAATGTGTTTATCTTCATTTAGCATCTTTGTAATTAATTTTATTATGTCATAAGCTATTGGGACTCCTCGAAAGCCTGATACCGTACATCGCAACAAATGCTGTAGTGAGCTTCTCGAGTCTGTAAATATAACGTAATTTCCAGTTTTAAACGAATCAATATACGAAAGAGCCTCTACGATTGCTATCAATTCTAAATTCATTATGCATATATTTTGTGTTTTAATTTTTAACCTAACGAAACTGTTACTTTGCGGATCAAAAAAAGCTGCACCGAAACAATGGCACCAAATCGCTTGGAACCGTCCGTAAAAATATGGTAAAAATTTGCAAAGTTATTTTCTATAAAGTCACAACAAATGTTCTTAAGAACGTGAGGTCTATAGTGTACCTTTGCTTTATCGAGTACGTTAATGAAAGGCCTTACAACCTGAAATAAATTCACACTGCTTAGCCAAATTTCCAGCGAAAATGGTCCTAAAGACTTGCTAACGTAAAAAGGAATCGTCTTAAATTGTTCGTAGGGTAAAAGCAGAAGAGGTTTGGATCTGCGCTTCCATTGAGAATTTTGCACCTGTTGGTGAAGATCAGTAACCACATTAATTATTTCGCAATTATCTAGAGACTTTAACTTTAACCAGTACTTAGCTGCTAAATAGTACCTCCGCACATGCAACGGTTGAATGAGAAGTTCAATCTCCATTACATGCACGGGGGTACTTCTCACAAATCCACCCACCAAACGCAAGAATTGATTTTGTATTCTTTGTAATTTAATAAGATGAGTATTACTACTTGCAGCATAAATATGGCTGCCATAATCTAGCCTACTTCTAATTAGGCTTAAATATAACCGTCTTAAATGGATGGGATGAACACCCCATTGACCACCCGATAATACTTTAAATATATTTGAATATGCTGTAATTTTTTGCCTAATCTCATCAATGTGCTTCGACCACCTTAGCCCTCTATCCAACCATAAACCCAGATATTTAATATTATCCACAGTCTCAAGCGGAGTATCACCCACTGTCAACGTAACAGGTTCTCTTAAAGAACCTGATTTAAAAACACAAACTTTGCTTTTCACAGATGAAATGTTTAGACCAATGTCTTGAAACATCAAATTGACATAATTTAAAGCTACTTGTAAATTATTAGAAATGCCTGTAATTTTTTTACCTGAAGAAAATATAACATAATCATCAGCATATTGTGAAATAAATACATTAGGAAAGTTAATTGAGTGACAAACTTTCATAGTGATAATATTAAATAATAATGGGGATAAAGGGTCTCCTTGGGCTAAGCCGTAGCTTGTTGTTCGAGAAATTTTTAAATCCTCAACTTTGACTTTTAGATTTCTTTCCTTTAAGAAATTCCATAGATAGTTGCAAATTCTAGATCCAACCCCGATATCGTCCATAATTTTCACAAGGCAAGTAACATCTACATTATTATAGACGTTGTCAAGGTCTAAAAAGCAACTTATGGTGGTAAATCCTTTAGAAAAACCTATCTGAATTCTAGACGTCAGATTAGTGAGATTATCCAGAGTAGAGTGACATTTTCTAAATCCAGTCGTATTCTTAGACAGAAACTTATTGCTTTCAATGTACCATTCTAATCTATTGAGTAAAATGCCATGAAAGACTTTACACAAACACGAGATCATAGATATAGGTCGCAAGGAAGATACACTGTTAGGATCTCGACCAGGTTTTGGGATTGGTATTATAATTATGTTTCTCCATTGTTTAGGGACAAAACCATTGAGCAGAAAGTCATTATAAAGATTAACTAAAAACATTTTTTCCCTTATTTGGCAAGTGCTTTAACATAGAATAAGTAACGTTATCATCTCCCGGTGATGTATCTTTTGCTCGGATGCATTTTCTAATTCCTGTATCGTTATGGGTATTTCTAGCTTGGGATTATATGACTTAAATATCGGTTTATCAGGGATAACAGAATCAGGAGTTAGAGTATGTAGAAGATTCCTCGCACACTCTTTGTTTATATATGGTATGTTTGGTTTGTTACCTTTTAGCCATTTCATTTTCTCCCAAACCTGTTTAGCAGAACAAGATTGACTTATACTAACTTTTAAACTTTCGCGTTCCATGATAATTAATATTATTTAACGGGAATTAACGCGATCTCTTATTTAGGGTATTACATACCTCTGGTTTGCCTGACGTTTCGACCAGGTTGCACCGGCCGTGGTCACAGGCTGGTCAGCCTAGTTAGTATTAGTTGTTGTGTTATTCTAATTTTATCTTGCAAAAAATGAAAATTTTGTGGAATAGGATTATGCTACAGAAGACTTGTTTATTTCGAAAATGTAAAGAAATTCCGACTGATGTAGGTAAGTGTTGCTAGTCTATATCGTTAATAATTATCGTTAATATCGTTTCCCACTCCCTCTATAAATACCCAATCCATCAGATCAGTTGCCTTGGACATGCCTAATACATCCAGAACATAGCCGTAGGACATAAGTCCTGCACAGTCCCGGAATCTAGTACCGGTGGTACCAATACGGAGACTCGCGAAAGTGTGGAAAGGGAAACGAGTAAAAAACATGTCATAGGCTGCGACAAGCATATTGTAATTCCTATGGTTGACCCAACCCATATACTGGTCGACTACGTCTACAGACTCCGCAGCACCCTGGTCAATCGCCTTGAGCTGAGTCGTGATCCGTTCAACGATGGACGTTTTGTAATTCTGAATGGTCGTCCTGATTAATCTATAGATACCCAGCACCCATCCGGCCATCCAGGGATCGTCCCGCTCTGACACAGCCTCCACTGTTGGCAGGTTCCGTATCTTACTAATCTCCTCAACAGATAGTAAGGAAATGGCGGAAATTACATCACCTGCGTTCCCGATAGACAGGTTGTATGAAGACCAATCAGTCTGAAGGGTGTCTTGTACTTTCAAAGCAAAACTGGTACAGGAAGGTTATTGCTAAATCAATGGGGACGTTGTTGTCCTGAATGGCTTTACGTATCATCCTCCTGGATGTTGCAATATCAGCTGTGATCAGGGTAATTTTCAATATAGGCTTTTGGTTAGGGTGGTTATTGAACCATTCGCGAGGGTACTGTACCTCGATAACTCCCTTGGGAGCTCTCTTGAATTATTATTATTATTAAAGTTTAAATATTCAATCAGGGCGTCCGGGATAGTAATAGCTTGCGAGTCTTGTGACAAGTTAAATTCTTGTGTTTTTTGCATCTGGACTGGAACAATTGGGTTTATTAGCGGTCTTTTGGTTCCTGGAATGGACTGTTGGTATAGTTGTATTAAAAGTTAATATTTCAAACCGTCCCAAAAATATTACTTCATTGATGAGTTTTTCGGCTGTGCCTTGTTGGGTAGTAGTCATGTTACGGAGTTTAGCTGCAATAGCATCATATCGTCGTTGATATTGCAATACGTTTTATGTCACTTTTGCCATACTTTCCAGGAGAGGCAAATAACACGTTTTTGATAAAAATATTGGGTTGCGACAAAAGTTGTTTTCTATGATTGTTTATTAATTATATTTACCATGATTTGAGACTATTCAATAATAATATTATAATTTCCATCAAAAGAAAAGGTTACATTGAACCTATTGCATTCTGTTTCTGATTCATATTAGTATAATTAGGATGACATATAACATTTTGCTTTTTAAACTTTAGTAAAGGAGCAGTTTGTTGTATTACTAGTAAATCAAAATATTGCTATCAATAACAACAAAAAGCGAATATGTTTAGTAAACTAATGCTGTATCTATAAAATAAAATATAACTGTTTACAGAAAAAAATATGAGTTGCTTCTTTATTCAAGCTTACAGGTTATCACTACTATATTATCATTATAATAACTAATCAGTTTTTTTTTTGAATGTGTGGGCAGTCTGAAAAAGCAGGAGAGGAACAATTATTATGCTCCAGCAAATCGTAAAATGGATGATAATCGATAGAAATCAAGGGCTTCATCTCTTGTAAGTGAATAAATTTAGCTAATTCGATGGGCACGTGCGATGTGTATAGTGCAGGTATACTGATGCCGGTATTCGAAAGCAGCCTTGGCAAATACTCTTACGCGTGTTCGAAACTGAGTTTGTATTTGATTTTACCTTCCGGTAAATATTGTAAGGCACAAATGTCAGTCACAACAGGATCACCCTTTTTATTTCCTGCTCTTATGACTTGAATATTTACCGCCTTCATATTTGAAGAAATCATCGTAGTTTAAAAATATCACATGTTACGGATCTTTCCAGGCGCTTTTCATGATGTTAATATAATCGGCTGGAATATAAATTTCACGATGTGGAGGCAGTTTCCTTTCTATAGCACTGTGGATTGAGTCCACCTCTATTTGGGTATGGCCAACTTCCAGGTACTTCTGCTCTATCGATACGTTCTTTTCAATCGCTAGTTCCAGTAGCGCATTCGCCAATTTGACCGACCGGTTTTGGTAGCAACATCCATCACTCCATAAAATAATCCTGGAGGCATTTGACTTATCTAGCTCTGATCTTAAGTGCCTGATAAGAATGGAAGCAAACACATTGCTATCCAGACCACCATTACCCTCATGCCACAAATAGCAAAACACCTCCTTTGTTTTCAAATTATAATGCGTGTAATTATGGACTTTTAGCTTAGTTTTATAATAAGTGGCTGATGCTTGCATTCTTGGGCACAGCACAACTTGCACATCCATAGTATACACTATAGTGTCGGCTTCAGAGTGTTCCTTATCATTCGCTTTCTCTTGCCTCGATTTTTCTTTCTTTTGTAAATGGTTAGCATAATCATCTGCAGCTACGTTTCCATTTTTAAACGCAATACATTTATTGCATTGATCTTTTCTTGGTTTAAAAATGGATAAGTTTAACTCATGAAACTTTCTGGAAAAGGAAGCAGTGCAATATTTTTTTGTTATTGGTGGCACAAAACTGTTTGTATTCAGTATACAAATCTCCTGTTATGCTATTCCAAATAGGCTCCAAATATTTCTTCGTAGTAGAACCCCGGCAGTAAAGTGATTCTACTTTCGGCAATTTATCAAAGAACTCAGCAATACCTTCTTCTGATTTATCATGTCCAGGCTGTGGTGGGGCTGGAGCAGAAACAGGATCTTTTCCAACTGAAGGAGTTTTGATAAGCCAGTCTCGCAGCTGCCTTTGGCCAATGGCCAAAGTTGTCATAAACATGATCTTGCAAACTGAAGTCACAGATAGTCTCATCATCGCTAGAATCACCCTGCTCTCGAGAGCAAGTTAGAGTAGGTCGAAATCGAAACTCTCCAGTTAAGTAATTTTAAGTAATTTTGTCAAGTTCTACACATTGTTCAACGTTTGAACTCTGTTCAGTTACCAATTCTACCAATTTCCTTCCTCTTGTCAACCGATTCATAATAATACATGTAAAGAATACAAGCAAAGCATTTCACCCTTGCAAAAAGTACCTATCAGTATCGATGCAATATGAGTTATGTCATTTTTTTGTGTGTTAGATATGACATAAACCATCTTTCAAAAAATAATAACAGAAAATAAGAGCCGCTATTGTTAGTTAAGAACCAAAATAGCATAACCCATTGCTCATTTATGTTAATTTTACACTTTTCATATGAAATCGTATGTATTAAGTTTCAGGTTAGCAACATTTTTGTGAAGAACAAATTATTGTAGGTTAGATTTTAGGCAGCAGAAAAGATAGAAGTAAAAATGCTAGAAATATTACGAGTTTTTAGTTTAAACAGAGTTTGTCACCGGTTTACAAGTTATTATAATAAGAACTTACCAGTTGTTTGCCAAATAAACACAGCAGATACAAAAATTCACAATCAAGAAAAACCGTTGTCGCTCAATTCCCGACATAGGACAAATGCAATATCAATATTCTTTGACTTTTGACACCTACCGTATTGCATCAGTTTAAAATCAAGCGTCCTGATTGGTTGTTGACATAGAACGCTTTACAGATGCGTTCATAATTATGTTTTAAGGCCAAATCGTGAAAAACTAAAAATTTAAAAAGAATGACATAGAACGTATTGCAATATCAACGAACATCAACATCAGGGTTTTCTAATTTTTTACCTATCAATGATATAGTATTTGCAATTTCGACATTGGCCTGTCGTTTACGACGTGCAGATGAAGCTGTAGATGTTGCAGGTGAAGACACGTTGTAGTTGGTACTCTGTAAATAAAAATAATATCATTATACTGACTCGTAGTTTTTTTTATTGTTACAGTTCCCGAGTTCAGAACAAGAATGGATAGCAATTGCTAAAGAGTTTGAGCGCAGATGGCAATTTCCAAATTGCCTAGGAGCTGTTGATGGGAAGCATGTTGCTATAACCCCTCCTGCCGGAGCAGTATCACATTTTTACAATTATAAAGGGTATCATAGTATCGTTCTAATGGGAATTGCTAATACAAATTTTGAATTTATTTATGTGGATATTGGAACAAATGGACGTATTTCTGATGGTGGTGTATTACAAAAAATCTAATTTTTTTTCAAAGATTGAATTCGAAGAGTTTAAATCTTCCTAACCTGAGAAAACCAAGCGGACATTCAGAAGAGTTGCCTTATGTATTTATTGGCGATGAGGCTTTTGCTTTGAGGACAGATTTTATAAAACCATACCCATAAAGGCAATCACTGGCTAACTCAAGTAAGAGGATATATAATTATAGAGTGTGTGGAAGTCTAGAAGAATTATAGAAAATGTTTTTGCAATTTTGGCGGGAAGATTCCACATTTTTCGGTCGCCTACAAATACCAGTGTGCACAATATTAACAAAATGGTTTTGGCATGTTGTGTATTGCACAATTTTTTAAGGAAAAAAGCAAAACAAACTTACAGTCCACGTCAGCAATTTGATAGTGAAAATCATGAAAATGGAACTATTGATTTGGGACTGAGACCGCGAAATGGAGAATTACAGTCACTGCGAAAAACACATACATGATCGTAATCCCACTCAAAATGCAAAAATTACCCGAGAGAAGTATGAAACCTACTTTAATACAAGTGGTGCAGTACCATGGCAACACAGAATGTTATAATAAAGGTACGATTCCACCAAAATAGTGTGCAGCACATTTGTTCACAAACATTTTGTGCAAAACAAAACTCCAGCTTAGTACGTACTAAGCTGGTGTCGCGGTTAACCTGTCTCCACCGGCAAGGCTGTGTGTAACTTTTGTAAGCGCACAGTTACTCTTACGCTAAACTGTGCGCCGCACAGTTTAGCACACTTGTGCGTGAACATGTTCACTGAGCAGAAATTTCTGCCTTCAGTTGTTAATATGGACGGGCAGGAAAACGTAGTGCTTTGTGCTGCAGCCTGTGTTTTACTATGTAGTCTGCTTAAAAAGAAACGAAGAAAGAAACCTCGATGTTGGGTGAGGCCCTTCCCACAACGACGCGATGAAGAAACGAATGGATTTGTAGAAGAAATAAAAATAGATCCATTGAGTGTATTTAAAAATTTCACTCGAATATCGTGCGAAGAATTTGAGTTGCTGGTTAATGCAGTTAGTCCTCTTATTGCTAAGCAAGATACCAGCTACAGAAAATGTGTCCCTGTTTCAATAAGGCTTGCAATTACCTTAAGATTTCTTGCTACTGGTGATTCTTTTGCAAGTTTAATGTATTTATTTAAAGTTTCAAAAGAGCTTATTGCTCGGATTGTGCCTGAGGCCTGTAAGGCGTTGATAAGCGTGTTGAAAGAAAATATTAAGGTAAGTAAATAAAAAATAAAATCACATATAATTTATTTACTTTTATTGCATTAAATATCATGCCAAGTTGCTGTCAGGCTGTCATTCTGGCGTAAAAGATCTGAGTAATCATTATCGCGGACCTCAAAAGTTGAAGCTGGTCCTTGAGTCTGAGAATTCGACGAATCTGAATACGGTGAAGGCATTGGAGTCGTAGCATATTTCCCAATACCAATAATAGCGTCATACAATAAATTATCAATATCCCTTTGCACTAAAATCTTCGTACGTTCATCTTTAATTTTCCTTAATTTCGTTGCGACAGCTGCAGCAAAAATATCGTCATCATGTTTTTTGTCTTCCATCTGCTTCTTTACTTTATCCATAATGTTCAAAGCATGGGCAATTCTCGGGTCTTCATCAACAGCACGACGTTTCAGCGAGTTCTTTGGAGCGTTAATCTTTTCGACTGGCCTTTCATCAGGAGTTTCTTGATCTTCATTTATTGTGTGTTCCTGGATATCTTGTATTAGCTGAAATAATAATAGCATTTCCTTTTTCAGATGCCTAATACTTCAGAAGAATGGATGACGGTAGAGCGTCAATTTCACCATCTTTGGCATTTCCCTCATTGCATTGGGGCTATGGATGGCAAACATGTTGTTATTCAAGCTCCAAATAATACTGGAAGTGACTTTTTCAATTACAAAGGTGATTTCAGCATTGTACTTTTAGCACTGGTTGATGCAAATTATAAATTTACGTACGTAGATGTCGGTTGTAAAGGAAGAATATCGGATGGTGGTGTCTTCAAAAATACTGGTGTCTATGCTAATCTTCAGCAAGGAAAATTAAATTTGCCTCAACCTTATGCGCCATCCGGAAGGAACAAACCAATTCCACATGTGATTGTGGCAGAAGATGCTTTATGATTGCATTAGATATGAATTTAACCCAAATATGCCCAGAACTATTTTTTTCTTCGATTTCATTCATTTTTTGATATGTGGATACCTGAAGGGTTCCAATGAAGGCGGTAAGTGAAAATTTGAGGTGGCAGTGAGAGCATGGTGTTTTTTTTCATGGGTCAAAAACGACCCTCTGGTCAAATGTGTTACGTAAATTATGTGGTGAATAAAAATACCAAAAATACTTTTGCGTCTTTCAGTGGGCAGTTTTCAATACGGTTACTACGCACTGTACCCGTCAAAAACACATGCTTCTCTTTTAGATCACTGGCCAATGGCAGACCAGTAAAAAAATTGTCGCAATACACAGAGAAATCTGTATTAGGAAATTCCTCCTGTACTTTAGTTATCAGTTTATTGATAACATGACGTCCTAATCCTGTTTCTGTACGTTCGGACCGCCCTTGATAGGGATCGGCATACAGGCAGTAGCCCAATCTCGTGGCAGCAATCCACATTTTGAACCCAAACCTTATTGGCTTCCCTTTGATGTGCTGTTTGCAACCATGCCTGCCGTAATACGGAACCATGGATTCATCGATACTTATTTGCTTTTCGATAGGAGCATACTGTAGAAATTTAGCATTTAGCATATCAATCAGCGGGCGTACTTTTGCCATCTTATCATTTTCAGGCAGTGCAGTATTATCGGCCACATGAAAATAACGCGATATCTCTTCAAATCGATTGCGACGCATACTTTTTACGACAAGAATGTTGTGGGTATCTTCATTGCTCTCCCAGTACATGCGGCGTCGTGGCAAAGGAGCATAACCAGACAAAATAAGGATACCAATAAAGCAGTATACTTCTTGGTCTGACAAAGAGAAATTCATATTTCCCGACTGCATAGCATATGTAACTGTTTGTCTGACTATGTGAACAATTACTTCACGATTGAAAAAGAGTTCACAGAATACAACAGGGTCACTATGTGCAGACAATGTAGAAATAGACCTAGGAAAGGGTATGGTCCACTCACAATTGTTCCTGGAGAGATCTCTCTTCACCCAAGTGCGATCTCCGCCCGGTTGACGTTGAGTAACTGTTCCTCTCCCCCTTCCACGTGTTCAACCACGTGCTCTTCCACGTGCTCTGCCGCGAGTTATTTGTTCCAGTAGCAATGGAGGTGTATCATCAGGTTCATCATCCTCGCTGGACGCAGTTTCTTCTACAAATGGGCGCTTTAAAGTTAGCCTTGCAGGTGCGAGTAGCTGTCGACGGGATAAATGATGGAAAAATATATCTTCGTCATTCTAGAAATGTTCGCGTACAATTTGTTGTGGTTTGCTTGAGATAGTCGACCAGAGTGAACATTTGTGTCGTACACTGTGCATAACAGTGCCGCACAGTTCAGCACACTGGTGGAATCGCATCTTAATAATATTTAATTTACCTGAGTATCATTGTCAACGTCAAATATACTTTCATCATCATTAACTGTCTCCTGTTCACTGCTATCCAAATTGTCAGCCGATTGTTCACCTGTAAATAAAAGACTAATATTAAATTATGTACTTTTTGTTTTAATTTAAAACATCACAATTTCATTATGTATTGTAACAACACTACTACAAGCTGGACACCCCGCTGGCAATTGATTTATAAATAATTATAGAGTCTGGCTAATGAAAGTTGATACTGAAAAAGCGCGGCAAATTTAAAAAATATCAGCATGGCAGCCCTAAAGTAAAAAGGAAAGTCAGAACAACTCACTTTGATACTTTGACATTTATTTTTATTTTACTAGTGGATGCTTGCAATTTTGTCCGCGTTATGACGAGATTAAAAGTAGCTTTTATCACTTGTTAACTCTTTATTAACTCCATACCAAACATCACACGGATACGTCACTCCATTGTGGCATATTAAAGGAACAAACAGGCTATCAAACATTATCATGAGTATCAATATTATCATGAGTTTAAATATTTGTAGATCTATGTGAGTATGTATCAAAGAAAACAACACCATATATTTTTATACTGTTTTTTAATCACTATAATCAAAATTGAATGTAAAAATTCAACATGAAGTGAATCGTCAGAATCACTGGAGTCGCTGCTGTCTCTTAAATTGATGATGAAGCTTTATAAATTATTTTCAATTATATGGTCTCTTCTTTTGTACTTGTCTTCCACATGAATGACATGGTCTGTCATTTTTTTTCCAATCATCTGCTGTAATACACTCAAAAGATTGTTTTATGAGATCCTCGAACTCTTTTGGAGTACGGCTTACATTTTTGCTTCCCACATTTCTTTTTGCTAGACTCCATATGAGTTCTATAGCATTTAGGTCACAATGATAATGGAGGAAGTCTTAGCACTTCATCTCCGTTTAGGCTTAAAAGTTCATCAGCTTCATAAATAGGTTCTGGTGTGTTCTGTTTTACTAAGCAGAGCAACTCTGCTTTTGAATTGTATGTTTCAAATGAAATACCATTCAATGTAAGCCAATTCTGTATCTCTAACTTTCGATTTTGAGATGTGGGCGCTTTATTTATTATGACAGAATGGTATGATGCATTGTCCATTACAATTACATATGGTTCATTCAAATTGGGCATAAGCTTTTCTTGAAGCCATTTGTTGAAGTTTGTGGAATTCATGTCATGGTGGTAGTCGGCCATTTTCGATTTGGTGCTAAATACTCGTACTAACAATGAGTTTGGAACAGGGCTTTTCTCTGATCCTGCATGCACAATAATATATCGTTTTCCTGACGATATATTTTCAACTATTCCACTTGTTGATGGACCTTGCCAACATTTTTTAGGCTTATAGGTTTTGTGGACATAAGTTTCATCTAAGTAGATTATTGGCTTGCCTTCTGCACGCTTCGATGCAATGGTACGCAAAAAGCGATGTCTCCATGCAGCAGAAATGACATTTGGTGTGTGGAAAAGGAGATTTGCATGCCTTTCTCAAAAATTAAGATTAAAATTACGCAGAATCCATTCAACCACCTATTTTACCCATTATTACCTCTGAAGGAAACCGTTTTCGTCAGTTATTGTTGGAACAATATTTTAGGTTGGTAAACTTTTTCTTTCATAAATATCTCGAAGTACACAACGGGAACACAAAATAAAAAAGCGACAAACTTGAGTAGATAATATATTTTATTTATATTTCAAGTGAAAAATACACTGAATGTAGATGTGATGACAGATTCAACAAAAACAAGAACTAATAAAATTAGAAAAACAAAAATTTAACTGGATTTTTCTTTTCAAAAAATGCTTAAATAGAATCCTGGATTTAAAAAAGAAAAATTTAGTATATTATTATTATGTTACCCATCAATCCATCATAAACTAAAATTCTTCTTTTTATATTCCAGGTCCATTTTTGCATTTTCTAAAAGAGTTCTCTTTAACTCAATATCAATATATATAGTAAAATTTTAGTATTTCTAATTTCATAAGTTCTTGTTGCCGTTGAATTTCCAATATTTTCAACCTTTTGGTTGTTATGGCATCTTCATTAATTTGTTTTTGATTTTTTCTTTTAATTATTGAAGCACTGAGATTATTTATATTTCTTTTTTTGTTTCAGTTAAACATTTTTTTTTAAATTTTGGTGTGCTTTCAACGTCCTGAAAGACATTCCCAACTGGTAAAATTGGTCTTTTGCGACATTCAACTTCTTTAGATGTTGATTGGATGTTACACACCGAATCTTCTTTTGCATCCAATACTACAAATATATCTTGAGGAGTACCAACTTGTGCATCTTCACTTACTACTTGTGTTTCAATATCTGTAATAAATAAAATGTAAGAATCACTTACTACTGTGGTATTTTCCCTGCTGATTGTACTGACATGCTGGTATATAATAGCGCTAGAAGTTGAGTATGGGCACATAGTCCATATTAAATAAATAAAATAATCTACTTCACAATAAATTATTAACGAGGTCAATTCAATTTTAACTATTTATTGTCTACAATATTGCCTGCATACATTTAAGTGCTCAGATAAAGTATTTAACCTATGCCTAAAAAGAACATATAATAAGAATTTAACCCAAATATCAGTGAAAAAATGATCAATTTAGAAAAAAATTAGGACTTCCCTAAGTTGTAATAAGGTGCTGATGAGTCTAATTCATTTGGTAATGGTTTAAATTGAGGAGTTAATAAAGCCATAATTTTCTCATCAACTATGGTTGTCTTGGGGCAAAATGTTCCACCTCCTGTTTTGTACATCTCGGACTGAAATTAAAATTTGACATAAATATATTACATTCTTGTCTGGCACCATTGTGTAACATAAGAATCAATGAATATATTACTCCGAATATATTAGATTATAAATGTTACTCCGAGGCATAGTATTACATATATGAAGTATAATTATGTACATTATTGGTACCAAGTGGTTATTACACCTGTATACTAAAGGGTTCCTTCGTACTTTGTACTCTTAAAATATACATAAGGGAGCCTAATCAAATATAAATAACAAGGATACGACCTACCTTATCCTCGCTCAAATTTTTCTCGTTTTTTTCTTTACATTTACATTTTTTCGTTTCTGAGAGCATTATATTTATTCGTCAGCGCCATCCAAGCTAGTTTCTTTGCCTCCACAGAAGTTCCATCCGTCTTTTAATTGTCGATTATAGACACAAATTCTTTGGCTACTTCGATAAGAAGCATCTTCTCTCTCTCAGTAAATTTTTTACTGCGTTTTCCAGAGTCCATTATAGTTATTTTTTATAAGAAAAGATAAAGCACAAACGATAGCAAAGACCACGGCAAAAGCAAAGAAAAATAATACCACGATGAAACTAGACGAAACTTTTTTTTTTGACATTAATGAGTTTGACGTTTATTTAACAAAAAAAATTGACTACGATGTCGTTCATTCATCCGCTGATAAATAGCGAATATTAATAATTTATAACTAAAACAATGCTTATTTACTTATTTACCCTTGAATAAAATATTCTCGTAAATAAAGCTAGTAATAATCCTGAATTAAAATAATAAAACCAATTTTAAACTTGATCTCTTAAACAGACCCATCTAACGGCAGATTATGGAACTACTTATCTGTTTGATAGTTATTGAACGGTTCATTGCGTGTTCAGAAACGCAGTGACAGTTAACCGACGTTTATCCTATACATAACTTTATTCTATCAATAGCTAATGAGAGTATAACTGGGAACTTCAGAAACCGGGCATCAGAAATTCAAGCTATAAGCAAGTACCATAATTTTGGTACATATACCTGGTCAGCTCCTGAACCTGTTCTCATGCTATCTCGCACTTTTTTATGTTCTTTACGGTACCCAGCCCTTAATGAGTTAATTTTTTTCTCGACGTTATCTATGGTAGCATCTCTTTCCACCTTACGTATAATTTCTAATAAATTATTGTATGCTTGAAACTTCATATTTTTGTCTCTGTAATCATTGCTTCTAATTTTCCAAAGGCAAGGATTATTTCGAAAACATTCTAAAAATACTGTTTGCAGTTCATGCGAATAAGTTCGGAAATCACTCATTTTGAGAATTTTCTAAACTAAATGATTAGGCACTTGCGCAGTAAACCAATATTAACAAAAATTACACAAACGTCAAACACCACAAGCGTTGTGCATCCACGGACAGGCAAAACAACAGCACTGCACCGGCTGAACCCATCCACAATGAGCTGAAGCCTATCCCGGGCAGCAATGGCTTCAGTGCATTGTGTATGAATCTGGGCTAGTTCTAACTTAACCTGCTTATTTTTATCGATTAGGCCTAGTAATTCTTTCTCATTATCATCTCTTTCCGCAATCAGCTGGTCACACAACTGCTTAGACTCCTTTAGCTTGCTCAACGCCAATTGGAGTTTGGACTCCTCTTGGCGAGCAGCCAAAGCTCTGCGTGTCATCATAGTTGATTAAATCGAAATGAAATGTGATAAGCAAGGATTGAGAAAGTTATACGATAGGAATTAAAACGAAAAATTTAGTGAAGGTGGACAGAAAAAGATAAAATAATTATGCAAAGTAGTTGTGTTACCGAACTAGATTAAGGTTATGTTTACGTTCATATAGGCAATTTGCATGAACTTTTGACTGTAGCAAATATTTGAAACTACTTACGTTTGAGATGAACACGTAAACACTGTTATATATCTTAAAAATTATACCTCTGGAATGATGATAATTCAAAAATCACTTGTCGGTAACTGTCACAGTGTGTATTAAATATTAAGTCTTAACAAATTCGCATATTTTCACTATTATTTATGAGTAAACAATTTTTAACTCAATCTAATCAGTGACGGATTAGTTAATTATATTGTATTTTAAGCGAATAAAACAATTAAAATCACAAGAACAAAATTTGGATAAGCTGCTGGTCAGCTGGTCAGTTGAATCGTCTACTACGTACGTCTATTCTCTACTACTACGTCTATACTCTCGTCGACACTTTATGATGCAGAATTCTTAGCATTTCCTTGAAATAAATCATTGAGCATGGTAATTAGAGGACGCAACTTGTACAGTTTATCGTGGCCTGGTGGTAACACCAGGCCACGATAAACTGTACAAGTGCGTAAAAAAGTATTTTTTTAGGTTCTTGGGCATTGTCGTTAAGATGTAGCGCTTGCAGTATTTTTTTGAATCGTTTTATCGGCATGACACTGGCCACTTCATCGACATCGTTTTTTACGCATATTTTCATCATCTGCTAGTTTCATCTCAATAAATAATAATAAATAATTTGAATTTTCTGATCAATGAATGAGCAAGAAGCCGTTCTTGCTCTGCAAATGTACTAATCTCAGCCTCAGATTCATCTCTCTGTGAATTATGTAAAGTCTCTATAGACACATTCGAACTCGTATCAGGCATATTTTGATAGTCTTGGCTTTGGGAATCATCTTATAAAATATTTTGCAGTTTCAAAATTCAATTCTGGTTCTCCTTCTGATTCTAGTCTGCCGAGTTAATATCATCCGAAATATCAAAAATTTCCTCTAAATTATTCCTCAATTTCTTTATCCTTCAAAAATTTCTTTATCCTCGCCATTGTGACAACGTCCGTGTGGTGACGGATTAAAAATACAGATTGTCACCACCCCAGCGTTTTGGCCTACTATGCCAGCGTGGTATAGTAGGCCAAAACCTCCTTTCTAAGGAGAGGCTTATGTCCAGCAGTGGACTATTAAAGGTTGTTAATGATTGTGACAGAAGACCCTGAAAGAACGAAAAACATTTTATTTGTTTAATATCAAAACTCAGTAACGGTGCCGGGTACAGGGAATATCTTTCCCACCAAGAAAAATCGTTAGGAAGCAAAAAATATAAACTCAATTTCATAAATATTAGCAATACACAAAGAATAATATATTTCGAAATACAAGATTTTTACTTTCCCCTTCAAATAAACTTAAAAGTGCGATTTCTACAGATGGAATTTGCTTTAACCTAAAAAACAAATTTTCTAGACACTGTAGCAAGCCGCTGATGAATGACGCCATGACACTGTCTGTGAAATATATTTTTTATGCAAATATTGACAATATAGTTCAGTATTGCTAGACCAAAAAATAACTTTTCTTCTAATAACCTAATTTGGTAGAAATGATCGA
This sequence comes from Arctia plantaginis, assembly GCA_902825455.1. Taxonomy (NCBI): domain Eukaryota; kingdom Metazoa; phylum Arthropoda; class Insecta; order Lepidoptera; family Erebidae; genus Arctia; species Arctia plantaginis. The sequence goes on along the minus strand of CADEBD010000289.1, from coordinate 2,338,515 downwards.
AAAGATACTGATCTTTTCACTCGAGGTCTCTATCGGTGTCACCACTCTTTCATATTCCATTGGTAAAGCGGCTAACAAATAGCATATCTTATCTTTCTCTTCTAAAGTAGATCCCACACCAGCAAGCTCCGCAACGACATTAACAAAACACATAAAGAAATCTTTAAGTTTTTTGCCAGGTGCACATTTTAAAGTAATAAGTTTTCTTCTTAAATAGGTTTTGCTCATTACACTTTTCCTTTCAAACATACCATCCAGGGCTTATCATCTCCGAGGCCATTTTAGAACCTCTTATAATCTCTAAATATTTGTCGTTCAGACATTGTACTATGACACATTTTACTGTTGCATCTTTCTTACCAAACTCCTTATATCTTTTTTGAATCATATCCGCCCTCTAATACTTTTTCCATTTGTTTTTCTTGAAGTAATATCATAAGCCTAAACTTCCAATTGGCATAAAAGTCGCCTTCTTTTAAAATAGTTGCCTATTTTTTAAAAGAAATCAATTTTGCCATTTTTGTGAAGGAAAAAATTGACAATTGTTGCCACGGATTTTAATAAAATCTTCAAATTGTTTGCACCGTTCCTCTTTAATATTCTTCTACTACAATATTTTTCCATTATTTTGCGCTTGTTATTTGGCGCAGTGGAAGCGTGATATTGGGTTTTCCCATTAAAAAAGAATTAACACAGTATTTAAGTTCGCCATGTTTATTACCATAGAACAACAAGTTCAATGTGACCACAGATAATAATAATATCCAACATCAACAATCGGTACTGCTCCAGCACAATTTGGCAGCGTGACACAATACAAATACATCCATTCCGGCAAAAATCCTGATCCGAATCCGGACCGCGGTCCGCCATTTGGTGACTCTGGTATATCACATCATTCGCATCGTTGGTCAATTCTTTTTACATAAAATATTGTACATTACTGCTAAACGAGTCATATTATCCACTTCTAGTTTAAATAAAATAACATAAAACGTAAAACCATTCCTAAAATGTTACATTTTGGCTACTGCGAACATTCTAATCTCCACCAATCTCAATATTTGCGCAATATACAGCCGCCAAACAATTTAAAAATAGCATTTGCCTCGGCGATTGGGCAATTCCGATTTCAGTTAGTTCTCCAAATCGTCACGTAATTTAAAACCAAAGTGGCCTCGGTACGAAACGTCGCAATTCCAATGTTGATTGCCCCAGGTAAATTATCCTAGAATCGCTTATGAGCGATTCAAACCTTACCCAGTTACATTTTAATCCCCTCAAGTCAAGGGAGTGGATATCCCCACTCTGCACAAACATTTATGTATTGGATAATATTTAGGTTTTAAAACAAAATTAATTTGAATTTAGAATACAGAGCCATTACAAACTTTTTTTTATTTGAAATGACCAGTACTGAAGAAAGGCAATTTCATAGGTAAAGACCTAATATATTGTTTAATTAAAGCTCTCTTTTTTATAGAATCAACAATCATCATAAATATCACTCAAACAAATTATAATTTAAAATAACATGTAAACAATCAACAAAATAAAAAGAAAGAGACGAATTAAATAAAATGGATTAGACAAAGGTATCAAACGAGCTAGTCTTGCAGGAAGTAGTAGCAGTTTACGAAAAATACAACCATAACAATAACATAAACCAATAATAAACTTGATACTTTACTATTGGCTAATGTTTGGTGCATATTTGAAGCAATATCCAGAGTAAGATTTTCTGTCTAATTTGCAACCGGCCTAATCTGCATGGGCCATTCCATATGATGTTTTGTTGGACTTAGTGTAGCAGATACCAATGTCTATAGTGCCCTTCAGGTATCTCAATATCCGCTTTGCATATTTATAGTGCTCTTAACCATAAGCATTATTGAACTGTGACAGATAACTTACTGATCGGTTCTGGACTCTGAACTGGTCGGCTCGCTACTGGTAGATACATCAATGTTCCGATTAAACTTTGGGATGGTATATTTTTATTGCAATGCTCCGTTTTTTCAATTTTTCTAATGAACTTTCATTTGTATTTGCAAAAGCGAGATCATCGACATAAACGGCAACTATCATTTTATCTGTGCCTTGAGACCAAGTATAAATACATGGATCAGCTGTTGATGCTTTGAACTTCATTTTCATGGGCGCATGGTCCAATTTGTAAAACCATTGTCGACCAGCTTGTTTTAAACCATATAAAGCCTTTTTTAACCAACAAACTTTTTCTCCTTTTATTTTTCGTATATCTTGAAGCATATTTCTGGCTTTGTTGAATAAATCTAAATTTTCCTTTCCGCTTTCATCAATCGTAATCTTTGTGATGAGAAGAATATTCTTCTAAATATTCAGGCATTTTTATAGTATTTTATTATTTAGGTCTTTTTCTTTGGGTAAATTCAAATGTGCTAATTCTTTATGCCATTTCATTAAATTATTTTCGTGTGTAGTGTAGTGTATTATTGCGGTGTTTATTTCTTGTCCTCGCTTGACTCCTCAATAATCTTTACTTTTAATTCTTCAGGTGAAGGCAATTCGTCTTGCGTCTCAATAAATTCTCAAACGATGATGGCAGGCTGTAGAGGACTATGATGCTCAATAAGTCATCATTCATATTTACATCCATGTTTTGAAGCCTGTCGACACAATCAAAGATGGAGGACATGTGATCATGTACATCATCTGAATCCGACATTTTCTTTAGAATCAGTTGCTTTAGCAAAGTTGCCTTTCTGGCAGGGCCTTCACTCTGATAAATAGATTTTAATTTTGGCCATATTAGCAGATTTACAGCACTTAACTTGCCTGCGCTCCTGGCGAAATCATGAGGTCTTCCTCATGATTCGCGAGCTCTTACTCGGAGCGCGCCAGCATGTCCTTGCCGGCATCGGGCTTCGGGTCTTCGAGTATAGCCCAAAGGTCATTTTTGACCAGCACCGCCTGGGCTTGGTTTACACAAGTGTCGTACCGTTTGAATGAGTAAACTCTTCTATACACGGGTCTTCTATAAGATACTTATGTGGCGACTCCCACATACAAAGAAACAGAAACGTCATCAAAGTCCCTGTTGGAATCCGGCACAGGATCACGACCATCGACGAGCTGAACCCGCTGCTGGTGAAATATCCAAGGGCGCAAACGAGTTCCTCAAAATCCTCAAAGCCTGCAGGAGAAAGTAGGTCTGATAAATAAATTCAATTTAGCAGTGACATTTAGCATTCACTTAATAGTAATATTTACAATATAATTATACCACCTCATAATTATTCCTTGTATACAAGACCCTTAGCCCATTTCGTATACATATCTTTCAATTGTTTTTATTCGTGTAGTTTTCTAACCTTTATTTTTTTATTGTTTTATCCATTTTTTGTTCATTTTGACTTGACGTTTTAGGTGTATCACTAAAGAGTATAGAGTAGCATAGATTAAATATTTAATCATTCACTCATTTCGGTCACTGCTGTTCGGATACGCTGCGCGTAATATAATATCTGTAATTGAGGGTGAACCATAGTCTGTATTAACACCTATGTTTTCTTCACACTGTTATGAATTGCATTTTAAAGGACATGGCCAGTTTCTGCCTAGTTTTTTGGTAGCATGTACATTAATAACAGCCTTATGATAAGAAAATAAAAAAAAATATATAAATTATGGCATCCTTCATATTTCTGTCTAACTTCCGAGTGTTAACACAAGATTAAAGAGTTTTTTTTTGATTTCCTATACATTCAGGTTCTGCGCCATTTTGAGAAAACGTGTTTCCAGTAAAAGTAATGTTTACGTATAAAACCAGCGTAAATATGTAAAAATAATTACGTTGGTTCAAAATAGTACTAAAGATTAAAAATCAATATAGTAATGATATTTATGTACATATATAAAAATATTATAAATGATTGTTATTAATTCATAATAATTATACTTCTTTGTGATTTGCTAAACAAAACGTAATGCTATGTTATCATGACAGCGGATCTGTCACTATATTTTAGAATTTTGGCATTTTGCTCACGTTGTATTATTTATACAAAAGTACCTACCTACTTTGTGTATTATTTACGCTTGCGTTTTTGTGTGAATAGTGCGATTTTCAACGTTTACCCATAATTATAACGACCATTGATTTTCTTCACGGACTGATTAGATTGCCAAAACGTTATTTTGAGTGCTTGTTATTACCGACTTGATTTTATGTACGTTTCGAATATTGTTGAATAAATATTCAATTATGAGGTGTATTAACTGCGGGATAGCCACGGGACGGTTAAAACGACAAAAAAATCCTCGTTAAAAAATACTTTTTCAGGATAAACTTAAGCATGTTTTACCGACTGGAAACCGAACTAGGGCCACTTAATTCAAACGCACTTACTACCACGGTCGTCTTTAAAAATAATATCGTATTTATTTTTATTATGTATCCATTTAATACCTTTTCAGTGCTCCGAACGCCTGTAGTTTTTATGAAAGCAAAACAGTTTCTATGAACTCATTGCTTTTAAGTTTAAGAAGGATTAAAACATGACATCCTTTTATGTAAATATCTAAAAAATCTGAAGTACATGGAATATGTAACATATACATTATATTTTTTAGGACAAATTTAATTCCAAAAAGCAAAATTTCGTTAATGTACATGAACTTTTACAAGCTAGGCAGAGGGCCTTGTATAAATTGGCCATGTCCTTTTTGTTTTCTGTTCAAACCAGGCCCCTGAAACTTCCATATATTTTTCGTCACAAAAAAATTACAGAGAAAGTTCTGCCATCTCCATAAACATGAACTCAAACATAACTATTCATAGCTGCCGATAGGTGGAGCTTTTTGATTGGTTAAAATAAAATGAGAACTTTAAATTATTCAAGTGCTTTCTTTAATATGCTTATTTTATAATTGTTCTGAATTCTTAATTTATTTTTTTACCATGAAAAATATTTTTGTAAACATGCAAATAATTTCAATTTTTACCCATTTTTTTGAGTGAAAGGAAACGTAAATGACTAATGAATGACAGACAAATGTATGTTACTTTCAAAACTTTTCTGTTTCTAGTTTCGTGGTTTTTTGAATATCTTTTTTGTGCTGTTTTAAACTTTGACCCTGCTTCTCCCTTGGACCCTGTGATAAGATACGTAAACTATTGACCCTACGCTGTGAATATTGGATACTTGCTTGCTTTTGCGATTTGGATTCGACGAGATTTTGAAATGCCTAGAAAATCAGCTTTAAAGTGTTATTTTGGATGTTTGCCTTATAAAGGTAGGGTTTAGCCAGTTTTTATAAATCAAAGTCCGCTTTTTTATTCGTAACTATGCTTTAAGGAACTTTGTACAATTAATAAAGTAAAAAGAAAAATAAGTTGATCATATGAGAGTTTTTAAAGCGATTGACTGATTTTGAAAAAGCATTTTCTTTATGACTAGAATAATAGCTGGAACTTTAAATCTACTGTCTTTCAGGAAAACTCCATAACTTTCCACCTGAGGAATACCCATATTCGGAAAAATTTGATCAGTGGAAAATGGTTTTGAGTGAAATAGACAAAATAAAAGATAACAAATACATACGTAACAATATACGTATATGCGATAACCATTTTCAAGACTATTACAAAACCGTACGTGGTCGTCTCACTAAAAATGCTGTTCCAACATTGAATATTGGTAAGTAGCTAATAAATGAAATACATAATAACTATCAGTACCTGAGTTAAATTTTTAAAAGTGTAATAAAAATCTTAATTAACATTTCTCTATAATTTAATGTATAATACAGCATATCATTAAAATGAATGTTTTAGAAGATATTAGAGATTTTAAATGCTAAAGCCCAACAACCATCGAGCCGTACGTCTGTCCCAGGTGGCAGCGGTCGGCAGGTTCGGAGAGGGCCTGTAAATATTTCATTTAAAGATGTCCTGTAATATAGTCCTATCATAATAAAAGTATAATTAGTTATTACTCCACACTGGTACCACATTAATAGTATCTACATTTCACCCACGCGAAGCCGAGGCGGATTGCTAGTATTATTATAAAATGACTTACTTTGACTAACTGACACATTCATCAACACAGAGCCTAAACCGCTGGGGCTAAAATTCAAAACTTTTTCAGCTGATGCTTTTAATGTTGTAAGCATCCACTAAGAAAAGTTTTTGGCAATTTCACCCCTAAGAAGGTAAAATAAGGGATGTACTATTGTATGGAAATTTGCCACTTTCTAATTTCTAAGTTGCAGGCAGTAGATATTCATTGATGTATGTGTTGTATTTGATTTCAGCATCTACATCAACCAGTTCAACTGCTTTGCAATCAGAAATTCAGTTGACTTCATTTTCTGTAGAGGAAAATAATACTGTAGAGGGAAATAATGAAAATTTAGAAATCACTTATAGAGAAGGTAAATATTAAATTTTTGTTTCTTCATAAACCGTTAATATGTTACTAGCCTACATAAAAGTAATGTAGATCTTACCATTTTAATGTCATTGAATCATCAATTTTGGATACTAACTAATTATATATATATGATTTTAAGGCACTAAACCCATTAACGCTGCCAGGAATAAATTTGTGAAACTAAATGCACAATTAAAGGTCAAACTTTTAAAGTTGAGGGAAAAATGCAAGAATCTTAACCAAAAAGTTCGACAAGCTGCAAAAATATCTGAAAGTAAAGCCTTTTTAAAAGCTGTTGAAAAATTGCCCGAACCTGCTGCCATTTTTACCAATATGCAACTAAAAAAGGCATATATCACACCAAGAGGCCGAAGATTTACAAACCAAGAAAAAATTTTGTGCCTGACAATATATAAGCAAAGTCAAAAGGGCTATAAATTATTACAAAGATTGTTTGCATTGCCTTCAATACGGACAATCCAGAAAATCCTGAGCAAAGTAACCATTAAGCCTGGAATAAATGATGTTGTTATGGAACATCTGAAAAAAGCTGTAAAAAAATTACCTTTAGAAAAAAAATTATGCACACTCATATTTGATGAAGTGGCATTAAGGCCCGGGTTATACTACAACACAACTGATGATGAAATTATTGGTTTTGAGGATTTTGGCCCTCAGAAAACCGAAAAGATTGCTGACCATGCACTCGTGTTTATGATTAAGAGTCTGAAAGGCAAATACAAGCAGCCCATTGCTTTTACATTTTGCCAGAGTGCTACTAAAAGTACACAATTAAAGAAACTTATTCAAGATATACTAAAAGCTGTACAAAGCACCGGCTTAAAGGTCATTGCCACTGTGTGTGATCAATCTTCCACAAATATGAGTGTCATAAAAAGCCTAATAAATGACACGAAAAGGAAATATTTATTGGAAGGCAAGGAGTTCAAAAGTTTATCCTTTGAATATAATGGAAGTAAAATATTCCCAGTATTTGACCCACCACACCTCCTTAAAGGATTAAGAAATAATCTTCTCACAAAAAATTTGAGATTCATTCAGAATGGTGTCGTTAAATTTGCTAAATGGGAGCATTTGCAAATGCTGCTGGATGCTGATCCTGGAGAAGACGACATTAGACTAGTAAATAAATTGACCGAGAGTCATGTTGTTCCAGAAAAAATACCCAAAATGAAAGTAAAACATGCAGCCCAAGTGTTCAGTCAGAGGGTATCCGCTACAATGAGATATTTAGCAAGTAAGTATTTTAACTTTAACACTATTTTTGTATTTTTATATTTGTAAACTGCAAATAACCCGTTGACCTAGAATCGCGAAATTTGGTAAAAAGCAAGGTCTTACAGCACAAATAAAGGAAAAATGCCAAAAAATATAAAAATGATGAAAGTTAAAGGGTGTCCCCATACATATTTATGTACATAGTTGACGCCAATTAAGATAGTCCTGTGAGTTGAATGGGCGCTCATACAATTTAGAGGACTAGCTTAATTTGCACTATGCCAAATTTGTATGTTTTTTTTTGTATAATGGGTAGGTTCGGAACCCTCAGCGCACGAGTTCGACTCGCACTTGACCGATTTTTTTTTAAATAGCGACGAATCGGGGTTTAAGGTGGATTCACGATGGAATAAAACTTTAAACAATTTATATTTTTATAGATTTAAGTTTATATACATGAACTAGATGAAGAACTAAAAGATGTATCATTGTAATCATTATTTCCTAAATTTCAGATCATGACATCCTTCCTAAGGAATGCATTTGCACAGCAGATTTATTGTTATTGGTAGACAAGCTGTTCGACTCTTTCAATGGATTCAGTTATGAAAGTAGTCATAAAACATACAAGTGCGCACTAAGGAGAAACTCGGCCCATTTCAAGTTATGGGAAGAATTACTACCAATCATCAGGTCAATGCAATTTAGAATGGAAAAAAAATTAAGAGATGGCACAACTTCGATAAAATTTGAACAAGTGCCATCAATACAAAATTGGATTTCTAACATCAATGTTTTTAAAGAAATGTTTTCATATCTAAACAATATACACAATATAACTAGTCTGTTGACAAGAAACATAAACCAGGATCCATTAGAAAATTTCTTCTGCAATATACGAAGTAACGGGGTTCGTAACACTTCACCAACTTGCTCACAGTTTACTAGTGCTTTTAAAACATTGCTCATAAATAATTTAACCTCATCACACTCGATTGGGGCGAACTGCGAGCAAGATGATAATAAAGCATTAAAACCATTAAAAAGTTTACTGAATTATACTGAGAAGAAATCATTAGAACAACCTTCAGATAATGTTAACGTGGATTCCGTAATAACCCGCTTTATGCAAACCTCAGATATAGAATATAATAATGCGACAAGTAAAGAGGCTAAGAGATATGTTGCTGGCTATATTATAAAAAAAATATTCCAAAAAATAAGTAAAAAATGCCACACTTGTCGTATGCATTTAGTAAGCACAATGCCTCCGAGTAATAAAGATTATATATTAGAAAGAGATTATACCAGAAGATCACTTAATTATCCATCGGAGGCATTATGCGAGTTTCTAGATGAGGTTTGTATAGTAATTCAAACAAAGTTAAATGAGGAACCACACCAAAAACATCTGAAGAGTATAATTAAACAAATTGCAGGTATATTTTGTAATTTTTCGCAGTTCTCTTGTGTAAGCCATAAAGCAGAAGTAATAAATTTTCTAATGGAAAGTGTGACAAAAATTATTATAAACAGCTGGTGCACTAATGTCAACAGAATACTCACAGGCAAAACAAATATTTGTAATAATAATGCTACAAAAATACAAGCGTTAAATTATTATAAGTCACATAAACGAAGGAATTAAATAATATAGACAAAGTGCGAGTACACACTGCGTCCGATCCGTAACCCGTGAAAATACGGCCATATCAAGAGGTATTAAAGAGCATAACATCCAAATACTGACAGACAGCGACACAATGATATCTGGTATTGTCTTCGAATGCTTTCAAGCATTGGAGCAGCTTGCCACGACAAGTGAGGTATTCCACCAATGAATACACACGGGAACGACTCCGCAGATGACTTGACATGGAGAGGCCCGCCAACTCCGGCTACCGGCCTAACCATACCCCTGCCACTGTCTTTCAGCCAACTTCGATCCTGGGCTAGTCAATAATCTTCTCCGGAATAGGGATTTACGGATAACGGAAAGAAATCGGATGTCGGAACTCGGATCTAGTGCGTAAACCACCACAGAAATAGTTCTGCAACTACTTCGGACGTATTTTCACGAGTTCGAATCGAATTCTGATGTGTGCGTTGCCTTTTTTGGATTTTATCTACATAACATGGTAGAGAAAGGGCATCTTCCCTGTAATGACGGGTGCGTTACTCCAGCAAAATGTTGTTTGCTTTAAGGGGTTGAATGATAGTCATAATTAGTCCCACATGTTGTATAAATGTGCCCAATTTCTTAAATGTGTGTCCCCAACTGCTTGATAGTTATTCACGAACATAAGATTCTGCTGGAGTAACGTAACCGCAGCAAAAAAAATGCAGTAACTTAAGTTTCTGGATTTAAAGTAACCAGACTTATAGCTCCTTTCTAAAGAGAGGCCTATGTCCAGCAGCGGACTATTATAGGCTGTTGATGATGATGAAGACTTATACCTTAAAATGTGTGCCCCTATGATTTCCATATTAATTCAATTTTTGCTGGGCTAACGTTTTAATGTTGGTCAAATCTGGAAAACTACTAAGTGCACTAATATGATTTTTTTGTAGGCACAATTTGTACCTCTTTGTGAGCCTCGTTGTTTTTTTCAATAACTTTTTCATAAACGAAATTAGCTTAAGATTTCCAAAGTAGGCAATCTAGAATCCTCATATTATTGAACTACATCTTGTATTTATTCCTAAAGCCCTACAAAATGTTAATAGATATCATACTTTATATTTAGTTACTTTATAATTAGTTGTAACGAATATTCTATTTCCAACAACTCGCTTGCTTATTTTGAACTCCAAATATTTTTAACAATGAGTTAGCGATTCCGTGAATAGTACTTACTAATAAGTAGAGCACTATATCAAATATGTATGGATTAATTTATTTTTATATAGAGTAAAATACCTTATTGCGATTAAAAAATTAGTATATCTAAAAATCATTGTATATATGCGAAGTTTATAAGGGTAATTTCTTTGACTGAAAATGATAATTGAGTCATCTGTGTTCTTATTTTAAGCGTGTTAAAGAATGATTTTTCTATAAATGAAAAGTATTTAGTTAATTCTTTCTTCTAACTAAAGAAAAGTTAGTTCTTTTTTATTGAATTAAATACCAGCTTACACAACAATTAGTATGATTTAATAGTTATATTAATTGTGTTTGCTTACACAATAATTAAAGCTTATTGTAAAAATGTTGTGGAAGCTGTTAATTAGCTAGTAAGCTGGTTTGTAACAATTTTAATATTTTTGTTATAAAAGCAGTGTTAAGTTAATATATGTTATATGTAGGTAGATAATTAACACTATATTTTATACGAGATTATTACTGTGTGAATTGTGATCAGAAAATGATTGCAAATTACGAGTAAATAAATATTTATTTATTGTTTTTAATGTTTTATTTGACTACACATCTTTCCCCACCCGTCAATCTTCAAATAGAAAATACATTAGCTCCATCTAGCGGGCAAGGTATGAGAAACACAGCGCCATCTCTGCGTTAGAGTACACTCGTTTTAATAAATTTGAAACCTCAGTGGCGCATCTATCTTAGATTTATAGTGTTTTGTCTATGGTTCAAACTTTTTCTAGTGATGTAAGCCGGCGGGTGGTGCAGAGATACAAGCGCTGTACCAGAACATCGGCACGCACATAGTTAATCGATATATATATATATATATATATTTTATTTTTATTAGCATTACTTATAAATATTTATAGTTCTTTCGTACTTATGTCTTCAGATAGTGAATATTATGTTTCTGCCAATGAATCTGAAACCTCTTTTAGTGATGATAGCTTCTCTTCCGTAACAGAAACTCTCGGTGGTGTTTTACGCAACAAATTTAGTAGTAACACAAACAGCCAACTATTTAATGTGTGCCATCTAAATGCCCAAAGTGTTCCTAGCCACTACACTGATTTGTATGACGCATTTTGTGATGCTACAATTCATGCCGTTCTGATCTCCGAGACTTGGCTCAAACCGCATCTTCTCTCTACCTCTTACTCCCTGCCCGGCTTTATTCTTATCCGGAACGATCGGATCGGAAATGGGGGAGGCGTCGTGGCTATTTACCTACGGAGTGACTTTTCCTATAGAATTATATCAGCTTCCTCTTCTCATTATAATGCTTCTGCTGAATTCCTATTCTTAGAGGTTTGTGTCAAAGGCGCTAAGGTTGTACTCGGTGTTGTCTATTGTCCCCCTTCAATTGACTATTTCACTGATTTCGAAACAGTTCTTGAATCTCTGGGTGCAGAGTACGCTCATCATGTCATCATGGGTGATTTTAATACCAATCTCCTAGCCCGAAACACCACTCGTTCCTGTAAACTCCAACTCCTTCTTGAGTCGGTCAGCTTTCTTGTTCTGCCATTACAGGCCACTCACCACAATAATGTCAGCGAGGACACTTGGCTCGTCTTAATTATTACCTCTAATCCTTCCCTTGTTTCCTCTCATGGTCAGCTTGACGCTTCCGGATTTTCACATCATGACTTGATTTTCCTCTCCTACGTTCTCAAACCTCCTAAACCCAAACCTAGGATTCTTTACAGGCGTTGCTTTGGACGAATGGATATTGACAAATTGAATGACGATGCGTCACATATTGACTGGACATCCCTGATCGATTCTACTTCTATCGATGACAAGGTGCACGTATTTAACGAAATAGTGACTAAACTGTACGAAATTCATGCACCGGTTAAAAAGGTTAGGCTTATACGATTGCCAGCACCTTGGATGACCAGGGGTATACAGATGGCCATGAGACATCGAGATCGGGCATTTAGGACTTATAAGAGGGACCGTATCGAAGTCAACTGGCAATTGTACAAGTCTGCAAGGAATCGGTGTACCCAAGTGATACGGAACGCTAAACGCCGCCACATTCTAGATAATATTTCCTCTTCATCTCCTGCCGACATCTGGAAGTTCCTTGGGACTCTTGGTATCGGTAGATCGCGACATGTGGACTTTCTACAATCCATAAATCTCGATTCCCTAAACCAACACTTTACCACCTCTCTCACGTTGGACATTGTATCTGAACATAACACCCGTACTTACATAAATAGTCTACCGCGCCCTAACTTAAACCCTTTTCACTTCAGTCCGGTTGTAGAAGGAGAGATTATGCAGATTATTCAATCTATCAGATCCCAAGCAGTTGGTTGTGATGGCATTAGTCGGAAAATGATCACCACATTGCTGGTCCACCTCCTTCCCGCTATCTCCCATATTGTTAACTTTTCTCTCATGTCTGGCACATTTCCTTCTCTGTGGCGGAGAGCGTATGTGCGCCCGTTACCTAAAACTCCCAATCCGTCTCTTCCTACACACTTTCGTCCAATTTCTATCCTTCCCTTCCTCTCCAAGGTGCTAGAGGCCTCCGTCCACAAACAGTTCTCCCACTTCATTTACAGTAACAACTTACTCAGTCCCTTTCAGTCAGGGTTTCGACCAGGCCATAGCACGGCATCTGCTCTTCTTAAAGTGACTGGCGATATTAAGGTGGGGATGGAGAATACTAAGATGGAGAATACTACCTTAGTACTGGTTGATTTTTCGAATGCCTTCAATACCGTCAGTCATGAACTTCTCCTTGCTGTCCTATCCCATTTCTCGGTCTCTCAAGATGCACTGGGCTGGTTTTCCTCTTACCTTCGGGACCGTCAGCAGTCAGTCAGTGTCGAAGATTCTTCCTCTAGCTGGTGTGATCTTACTGCTGGCGTCCCTCAAGGCGGTATTCTTTCACCTCTTCTGTTTTCTATCTTCATTAATCTTATCATCCCAAGACTTCAGTGTTCCTTTCATCTCTACGCTGATGACTTGCAGCTATACTACCAGACAGAGTTGTGCAATGTATCGTCCGCGATTTCGGCTACAAATAGTGACCTGACAGCCATTAAACACTGGTCTGATATGTTTGGCGTATCGGTCAATCCAAATAAATGTCAGGCTATTGTCATCGGGAGTAACCGAGCTATGAGCCAGCTCGACCTTGCCTCACTTCCACCACTTACCTACGATGGCATGGTTATTCCATACTGTGAGAGTGTGAAAGACCTCGGAGTGTATATTGACATAACTCTGAGCTGGCGACAACAAGTTGCATCTGTGTGCCAGAAAGTGACAGGTTCGCTGCGGGCCCTCTGCGGAAGAAAGTTTCTAAGTCTATCTTAGAAACTTTCTTCCATCGAAAACTAAGGTAATGCTTGTTCAGTCTCTTATATTCCCTATAATCGACTATGGTGATATGTGCTACTTTTGACCTGAATGCAGATCTGCTCAATAAGCTTGACCGTCTTCTCAACAATTGCATTCGATTCGTTTTCAATTTACGCAAATACGATCACGTGTCTCAGCATCGCTCTCATTTGAAATGGCTTCCAATTCGCCAACGCAGACAGACACGAGCATTAACTACCCTATATTCTTTACTCTTTTCCCCAAATTCTCCTTCCTACCTCACTTCTCAAATTCAATATCTAGGTGCAAACCACGCTAAAAATCTTAGATCTTCAGACAACCTACTTCTTCACTGTCCGACTCACCGGTCTGACTTCGTACATTCCACTTTTTTGGTACAATCTGTCCTGTTATGGAACGCGCTCCCTCTCGAGATCAGGATGGCAAAAACTCGGCAAATATTTAAATACCTGTTGCGGCAACATTTTTTAAACACACTGTCAAATCCATCTTAATTTTATACCCTCTCCATTTAGAATTTATATTATGTGTATTTAAGTATATAAATGCATATGTATATTTATGTATTATGTGTGATATGTGTATTATGTGTATATGTGTATTATATGTGTATTACTTATTGTATTTATCTTTAAAATTATTCCAATGTTATTTTTATAAGTACTCTGGTTATATGATATTATATATATGCTATAGTTTTAATAAATCACATTTTTAATTTCTGTGCATCTACCACGTTAGGCTCTGCATCGCCCTAAGGTCGACTGGTAGAAAATGCCTACGGCATTAAGTCCGCCTTTGCCACATTTGTGCATAAAGTTTATATAAATAAATAAATAAACACACTACAGCGCCATCTAATGAAGACACACCGAACTACGGAGTAACTACTAAAATAAGAATTGCTAATCCTGTATCGCGATATAAAGAATTCCCTATTAGCATATATACAACTTCCCAACATCAACCGTTGGGCCGCGGCCCGCCAGGCATGATCACCTCGCCTGGTCCGAGGATCCTCCCTTTGTGTTGAAGGGACATGACACCCGTTCCTCCACAGTGGTGAGATGTCCCGATTAGGGCGGCGAGCTCTTTGAAAGTGTGAGACACGAACTGCCTGCCCCGGTCAGTGGTGATGTGCTCGGGACAGCCGAAACGTGCGATCCACCCGGTGGCTAGGGCAGCCGCACAGGTCTCCGCCGTGATGTCCTGTAGTGGGTATGCCTCAGGCCAACGCGTGACACGATCGACGACTGTGAGGCAGTACCTGTAGCTAGAAGATAAGGGTAAAGGACCAACCAAATCTAGGTGTATGTGGCGAAAACGAGCTGATGGCGTTTGGAACTCTGTTAAAGGCGCTGTTGTGTGCCTTGTCACCTTGCTTCTTTGGCACGATTGACACTCTTTGGCCCACTGTCGACAGTCTCTCCTTACTCCAGGCCAGACAAACCTTTCTGTTACTAACCGGACTGTTCCCTTAACACCTGGATGACTCAAACCGTGAAGCGAGTTGAAGAACTGCTTTCTAAATGTCTTGGTTACGAATGGACGTGGAGTTGCGGTGACGTCACAGTATACCTCCAGTCCTGATTCTGCTAGTCTTATCTTTCCCAGTTTAAGACTAGAGCCATTCCGGAGCAGTTCCTGCAACTCCGCGTCGTCTTCTTGTTCGCAGGCCAAGGACTGGTAATCTAGGGGCAAACTAACTTCATTAGTACGTGACAGAGTATCCGCTACCAAATTGTCCTTGCCAGCCACAAATCGAATATCTGTAGTGAACTGACTGATATAGTCCAGGTATCGGAACTGGCGGGGGGAACAGTTTTCTCTGGGTGAAGTGAAGGCAAAAGTCAGCGGTTTATGGTCGGTTATTACCGAGAAGTTGATTGCTTCAACCATGTAGCGAAAGTACCGAATCGCTTCATAGATAGCCAGTAGTTCGCGATCATATGGGCTATACATTTCCTGCGACGGGCTCAGATTCCTGGAGAAGAAACCCAGTGGAAGCCACTCCTGGTCCTTTCGTTGCTGAAGGACTGATCCGATTGCGATATCTGACGCGTCTGTCTGAATCGATAGCTCTGCATGTGGATCTGGATGTACAAAGAGCGTTGCCTGGGAAAGACTCTGTTTGCAGTTCTCGAATGTCTCTAGCAGCTCTGGCGTCATGATGATTGGCTGTGAACCTTTGACTTTTGGACCTGATATAAGTGGAATAAAGCGGCGATAAAAATTAATCATCCCGAGGAATCTTCTCAGGTCTTTTATTGTTTTGGGTGCTGGGAAGTCCTTTATGGCTTGCACTTTGGAGTCAAGAGTCTGTAACCCGGCTGCGGACACTCTATAACCGAGGAAATTCACTTCTGGTTGGCCAAACGTGCACTTGCTAGTGTTGATAAGAACTCCATACTCTCTCAACCTGCTGAAGAGTAGTTTCAGATGTTCCAGGTGTTAATTACTGCTGTGACTGAATACTAAAATGTCGTCCAAGAATCCGTAGCAAAAATCTAATCCTCGCAAAACCTCGTCCATGAAGCGCTGAAAGGTCTGAGCGGCATTGCGAAGCCCGAACGTCATGAACGGGAATTCGTACAATCCGAAGGGTGTAGTGATTGCTGTTTTGGGTATATCTTCTTCAAAGACTGGTATCTGATTATAGGCCTTCACTAAATCTACGGTCGAGAAGATGGTGCTACCCACCAGCTGGTTGGCAAAGTCCTGCACGTGACGAACAGGGTATCGGTCCGGTATAGTTCGTGCGTTTAATGACCTATAATCCCCGCAGGGGCGCCAGCCATCGTTTTTTTTTCCGTGCCAGGTGCAGTGGTGAGGACCAAGCGCTCTCTGATCTGCGCGCTGTGCCATTCTTTTATTCTATTGTTGTGCGGACTGATGAAATTGCTTCTGCAGTAGTTTGAGTCTGTGCGGCCACTGTAATAGTAGTCACACCATCCACCAGACAATGGTTGCGGCAGTCGACAAGCAGGTTATAATATCCAAGAAAGTCGACACCGATAATTGGCTTAGATACGTCTGCAACTATAAATCGCCAAGTGAATGCTCGACGCAGGCCTAGGTCCAATGTAAGCGGCAAGTAACCGTAAGTCGCGATTACAGTCCCGTTAGCGGCGAACAGCTCGTATTTGGTCCTTATACGTGGCTCCCGAATAGCGGATCGTGGGTACACGCACAGATCTGAACCCGTATCAATTAGATTGTACTTTACTTTTGCGATCCGTGATGAACAGGCGGCTTGATACTCTTAGGCAGTCGTTTACCGCCACTAGTGGCTGCCTTGCTTGTTTTCCGACTTTTTGTATTGACACGGATGCGTGCACTTCAGGGCTCGATTACCGAATCGGTAGTGGTACCAGCAATAAGGGTGTTCTTGGGACCGGGAGCGTGGTCTGGAGCGTGATCGGGAACGATAGAGTGATCCTTGTGGACCTCTGGATCGGGGACGGCGGTGGTCGCGTAACTCCATGCTCATCGTCTCCATCCTTCTACTTAATTCCGCTACTTGCTTAGATAGTAATTCCATAGCGGTAGCCGGTGGTTCAGTCGCTACTTGCAGGGGAGTACTTGCGCTAGCTACTTATCCGGTTACTGTCACTATGTCATTGATTCGATCTGCCAGTTCAGCCACGTCTTCGAGGCTCATGTTGACTTGCGACGCGGCTATGGTTTGCAGGTTGGTCGGCAGTCGGTTACTGTCACTATGTCATTGATTCGATCTGCCAGTTCAGCCACGTCTTCGAGGCTCATGTTGACTTGCCACGCGACTATGGTTTGCAGGTTGGTCGGCAGTCTGCTCGACCAGATAGTCCTGATGAAATCCGCAGGGACCGTTGGGTCAGCCAAATGCTGTAGGTGGCGGAGGAACTGTGAAGGTTTTCTGTCACCCAGCTCCTCGTGCATTATAAGCTGCTTGATTTTTCGCTCTTGGGATGCTGACAGACGCTTTATTAGCTCAACCTTTAACTTCTCGTACCTGCCTGTAGCTGGTGGAGAAACTACTAGGTCTCGCACTTCCGCTATATACTGAGGATCGAGCTGTGACAGTACGAAGTAAAACTTGGTGGAGTCCGTAGTCATATTAGATAATGCGAACTGACCTTCCAACTGCGCAAACCACAGTACTGGATCATCCGGGTTGAACACCTGTGTCCTCACTCCAACTCGACATGCTTCTTGGAACTCTTCCTTGGTACCTATTGTCTTTTCGTATGGCATGTTCTTCCGGGGTCACCACACTTACATGCTGACACTGCTGTATAGTTCTATTACAGCCCAAACTGTTAAGCTCGTTTGATAAATTGGTCTAAAACTCCATAGTACTTGGATCTGCCTGATGGCTTAAGAAAACAAAATTAATGTGATGATAATTCTCACCTCTCGCCATTTCAAGGTTGTTGTGGAGGCGCTCAACCAGTAGCTCCTGCTGCCTCTTGTTGGCTCTCTTTTTTCTTTCGTCCATTACAATTTAATATATATATTTATTAAAACAAAACTATTTACATATTATTATACTGTCATGTCAAATTGACTTTCACAGATTCAGAAATCATTAGTTTCATACATACACTACAGTTCAAAAGTTTGGAAACACTTTTTTTTTACGTGTGGAAACCCCCTCTGGCCGTCGTCCCACCGGGGTTTGCGGCGGGGTGGTGCGTCGGATCGGACCGACTAAAACCACACGGTGTGCCACTCTGCGCCTGTAACAGGAGGGATCCGGGAACTGCTGTTATTAAGACATCTGGAATCAGACTCAATCCTAATCAAACGTTAGATTACCATTTAGAAAAAAATATTCAGTGCAAATAGATGCAAAATTTATAATATCAAATATTTTTTTTTCATCATAATGGCCACCTTTATTCTTAATTACTTCTTCACAAATTTTACTCATTCTTTTGATTAATTTATTGAAGTATTCGGGGTCCAGTGACTTCCATTCACTTTGTAAATATTGCCACAACTGTCCTGAGCTCGATGGACACCGATTCTTAACTTTTCTATCAAGTTCATCCCATACTAATTCTATAGGAGAGAGAGCTGGGAATTGTGATGGATGGATGATCATAAGTTGCAATTTTTTTTCCTTTCCTTTATGCTCTAGGAACTTTTGACATAATTTCGATGAATGTTTGGGGTCATTGTCTAGCTGGAAAACAAAATTTCACCCAATTAGATTCATCCAGAAGGAATCGCATTTTCCTGGAGTATTTTCAGATAGCCTTCTTTATTTAGTTTTCCATAAATATTAATCAAATGGCCAGGTTCATTGTTACCGAAGCATCCCTAAACCATTACACTTCCACCACCATGCTTAACTGTCTGCACAGTACACGCTTCAGAAGCCCGTTCATCTTTTGATCGGCGCACAAAAACACGTCTGTTAGATCTAAAAATCTGAAATATAGATTCGTCCGTCCAAAGGACTTTTTTCCAGTCTTCTTCCATCCAGTTTATATGTTATCCAGGTCATAATTTTTTTGGCTGCAACGCATCCTTTTAGGCCAGCAGACAATAAACCTCTCTTTATAGTTGTGACTGAAACTGGCTTTTCTCGTGTTTCATTTAAAGTAGCAGCAATTTGTGGCGCAGTTAAACGTCGATTTCGTTTCGATAACACTAATGAACTGATCATCCTGCTTTGTTGTAGATTTGAGACGTCCAGATCTCTTCCTGTCTTGATTTTCTTCAGTAGTTAGCCTTCGCTTAAGAGTATAATGTGCACCTTTACATGAAACGCCAACGTTTTTTGCGATTTGGCGTATAGAATACCCTTCTTCGCTCCAAATACAAATAGCACTTTGCTGTTCAACCGAAATCTGTTTCTTTTTTGCCATTTTATGCTCTTACTAAGTGTTGTTACTATCACATGACCGTCACAAAATACACTGAACTCTAAACTAAATACTTTATGAAATTTAATACCTATTAGAGAATTGAACTTTATTTAAAACATACACAAAGTGTGTATGTTTCAAATAGAGTTCAATGTGTGGCGGTCTATTTTCAAGATAACAGGTAAGTAGTAAGAATCAAATAATTTTGTTCATTATTGTTATAAGCCATAATAATAAATGAACTTCAACTTAAAAATTCAATTTAAAAACGTGTTTATTTAAAGACTTATTTACGGTATTTCTTTTAATCTAATAAAAATCAAGTGTTTCCAAACTTTTGAACGGTAGTATAGGTAACAATAAAGGTTGCCAGTTATGTGAACTAAGTAAAACTGTATTTACTTTATAACTGTGAAATCCAACATTTTGTTTACTATTTGATCTATAATAGGCATCAATAGGCAATCATTTTAGAATACCTGTAAATACAGGTATTCTAAAACCCAAAATGAACACCAAATTTAGGTTGACCTAACAACAGAATAGCATTTTGGAAATCGTTTTACTATAATAAGAGAATTTTAGAGTATATTTAGTTAAGTGATGTCTACAACAGAATTAGCACCATTGTCTAGTTTAGCCTGGACATTTTTTTTTGTATTGTTGCAGAATAAAACTTAAACCAACGCGACTGCGTCTAAACACTTTTTTCATTTTAAGTTATTGACTTGAATTCACTCTGAGTGCTCCTTCGTACATAATATGGAGAGTGCTCCGAGGCATTGTTCGAAGTAATACCGGCCGCAACTTTTCGCCATCTTTATACACAGAAAAATTTTCATCTCCATCACTTAATAATAATTGGCACTCCATAACTATGCGCTTTTCAAGACACTGCCTTTCACAACGAACCTGTGGAATAAGTTAACGTATGCGGTATTTCCGGACCGATACGACCTTCAATCCTTCAAGAAAAGAGTGTACTTCCTCAAAGGCCGTTGAATTGCAGGCGTTCATGGGCGGCGATAGTCGCTTTCCATCAGATGAACCGTCTGCTCGTTTGCATCTTTTTCCATAAACAAATAAGAACAGGATACATTCCGAATATGGGCGTTGTCTTTTACAAAATAGAAAATGAAATTACATCGGTAATTCTTTAGAAGCGACCACTTGACAATATTCTTGTTTAAAATCTACCTTAATGGACTGCTTATTTATATATTTTAAACCATAGTTCAAAATAATTTATTCCTTTCAGTTTTCTTCATGCCCGCCCTTCACGGAAATAAGAGGAATATTTTTGTTCGGTTGTCTTTTATTGTTCCCATTGCTCTAAATCTGTAATGAGGTATGTCTTTTACTTCTTTATCTTAACTTATATAGACTTATTTCCTTTTGAGTACCTGCTTGCCCCAACACATATAGGAGAAGTTCTTCTAATCTTGCCTCAGGATTAGCTCTCACTGCTGCAGCTACTCCTGCCTCTGTAATCCCAAGATCGCCGTACTTTAATATCTTCTTTGGTAGCCCTGTATACTTAGGAGTTAATTCTACACCGTTCACTAGAGCCTGTAGAACAACTGGTGGTGGGGAATGTTTCTTTATTTCTGATGTAGTTGCAGGATGCAGAGCCTTGGGTTTCTCAGGTTCAGAAGAATCAGAATCTGGAGACAAGTATTGATTTGTCACGTTTAATGTAAAGATTCCCTTCCCAGACACTTGTATTGGTTCTACCCTCCCTGGGATTGGCGTGAAGGTTTTAATCAGGGCCCCCATTGCCACTTTCGTTCGGTTCATGGCTACCGGGTCTGAAAGGTAAGAAAGATCGACTTGGACTTTCCGATCTCCAAGGACCCTCCCAGGTTGAGCCCCCTTGAGAAGTCGTTTAACAGTTCTCATCAGTTGTCCACTCTGTCTCTTCTCTTCTGCAGCTACTGCCTTCAGGTACTCATCCTCCATGTCAAGGTCATCATCGGGGTCGTCAGACTCCATACTTGAGAGGGACGGATTCATTTCCGATTCAGCAATGTTACAATTTACAGAATGATCTCCTAATAATGCCCATGGGTCCTCAGGATGAGGTTTAGTTTTAATGCAAGTTCACAAGGCTCTTGTAGTTCTTCTTTAGATCCCTCATAGACTTCTTCTGCATATGTTGGTAACCTTTCTGTCCAATTCTCATGAATTGCAACCTCTTTAGCTTTAGAGAAGTCGTGAAATTCCATAGTTTTTTTCATATGGCTGTTGCTAAAACCCGTCTCTTTTAGTTTAATAATAGCATAACTGATAACCAACCAAATAATGATCATCACATGTGAACAGCACCTCATTGTTCTGAAACCTACAATACAGTTACAGCAATAACAGCATAAATTATAATAACACGCAATAAATGATAAATTATATTTATTTCTGTAAGTAAATCTTTTCAGATATTTTTACAAGTCGGACTTTACGGCTAGAAGGAGCCGGCATTTCCTAAGACTCACTAACCTAACCGATATTGGTCAAGATCAACGACCCGAAGCGTGACACTACCGCCAGCACTACATGTGGGTAGGCCGTGGAAACCCTTAAAACCACCAGAAAGTTACTAAAATATGAATTAACATTACAAGCCTACACTATATTCATATTTACATACTTACACAAAAAAAAACTATACTATTCAAATTCAACGAAAAATAAACAAATTAAAATAAATAAAGTACGAAAAACACCAAATCAATTA
Source organism: Arctia plantaginis (assembly GCA_902825455.1). Lineage (NCBI taxonomy): Eukaryota > Metazoa > Arthropoda > Insecta > Lepidoptera > Erebidae > Arctia > Arctia plantaginis. The sequence goes on along the minus strand of CADEBD010000289.1, from coordinate 2,316,033 downwards.
AAATTAAATGTCCATCACTTTCAAACTTAACAACAAAGATGGGAACGTAAATGTGGGAGTGAGCAGCATAAATTCCAAGCAAAATTTTCGTCTAAATAATCTGTAATAGTATAGTAAGCCTTTTCACACAGTTTTAGCTTCACTAAAGACTTAAATTTGTTAATACTTCATTCATGGAATTTGCTTGGCACTTTATTGTAAAATCGCACACCCTGACAACGAAAAGACTTGCTTACTTTTTGTCGTCTAGTGGTTGCTAATACGAGTTTATCTTTATTTCTAGTGTTTATTTTATGCATGTCGCTAAACTTTGTGAATAAATGATTATTTTTCTTTACATACACAAAATTTTCATATATGTATTGAGATGCGACTGTCATGACCCCATTTTCAATTGTTTTTTTCCATATACACCTGAAGATGCTAAAGCTGTTGTTTTATAATTATTTCTGGTAGAATCTGATTTAATTAAGTGGAATTTCCTCTGTGTGCCGAACTGGGTTTTCTCTTCATAATCACAAGCTTTAATTTTTATATTAAGATGTTCTCTCTGATTGGTGAATAATAATAATGTAATTTATTTTCTCACTACACAATTTACAACAAGCAGTTACTTAGTAAGTATGATGGAATGATAAATTGAAATCTTCATTGAAAATTTTACTGAGCGTGAAACGAGACACCGGTGTAGCAGTTGTTTCACAGTGTAAAGGCTCTTCTCGTGTTCTTCATGAGCATTCAACAGAGCCTCCTTTTCACTTGGATCGGAAATAAGAATTTGACATAATACAGTCCAGCCTAATGATCAGAAAAGAGGAATTTCCTTTCATGACTAAATTATGAACCTACCCTATGAACAGTCTCTTGTTGAGAATAAATAAAACTTGATAAAGAAAACAATCTTTCTACAGCTCCCATTGAGGTTTGAACTTGAAAAAACACTTAAGTTAATTTTTTGAATGTTGTGTGGAATAAGTAAAACCTGCTAAAGAAAACAATCTTTCTACAGTTCCTGTTGAGCACAAATTTGTGTAAAATACAGGTTCTTACATTTAAATTAGCGTTGAGGAATTTATCCTATACCTCTTTGTTTTTATCCTTTACGAAGGTAACTCCATTTTTAAAGTGTATGGTTAATCTTTCTGTGTTGACCTCGGTCTCTCCTTTTTTTTCTGTGCGAAAATCCTGCACCAGTAGTTATGTCGGATTCGAACTGACCAAAAACCGCACGCCGCCTCGGGTACCAATTGCCGGGGAACCAGGTGTACCCTAGGAAGGAAATCCCTCCGCAGCGCGTCTCGCCACCACCCCGGCCTGCTTCTGCTAGGGTGACAGATGGCCTCACCTACCATCTGGGGATGGTAGGTGAGGCCTGTGCTTATAGAAGACGGAGGTCATTCGGCGCCCTCGGGCCCCCTAAAGCCTTATATCCACTTGAGCATGCTCAGAGGAACAAAATGAATGTTTTGGTCGAACGAGCCTCAACAATGAAAAAGCTGTGCTCAGGCTGCTCAGTATATGCTCGGCTCCGTCATGTCTTCACGTGTCCGTGTAGCTGCTGCTGCCTTTATAATCATTCACTGTGCCATAAAGAAGAAGAGAAAACCACCAAGGTGGTGGATGAGAGAAATGTATCGCCATCGAAGAAACAACTCGGCTAATATAATTCGTGAATTGACTTTCGAAGGAGATAACGAACCATTTAACAACTTTACAAGAATGTCAAGGATTGATTTTGAATATTTACTGTCATTGATCGGACCGCAAATTAAAAAAAAAGATACACATATGCGTGAGGCCATATCACCGGAGGATAAGTTACTGATAACTTTAAGATTTTTAGCTACAGGAGATTCCTATACTAGCTTGCAATACATGTTCAAAGTATCTAAACAAAGTATAAGCCGTTTTGTTCCGGTAGTGTGTGAAGCTATTATACAGGCAATCAAAGATTACATTAAGGTAAGCGATTTATCAAATAAATGCAAAATGCGGTTGAAATATTTTTTATTAAATTTAAAAATTATGATTTAATAGTTATTAAATAATGTAGTTTTTAAGTGTTAAGAAAATTCTGAGAGGTTAACAGCGATTCCGATTCAGTGAATTGGTTATCAGCATTTGCTGTTTCTGCTGGTGATGGTCGATTAGTCGATTCCAAAGTTGGTGACGGTGAACAGTTGATGTACTTGTAGTATACCCATATTGTTGTGGCTCATTGTAATATTCACGTGGACAATAGACATTTGGTGAATAATTTCCCATATCTGCATGGAATATTATATTATTAATGGCATGTTTGGCACAGGCCAAGGTACCTTTATCGTATTTTTTTAGTTCATTGGCAATATGCAATCCATAACTTGTGTACGGGTCATCATTGTCCGCTGTTTTCTTTTTCTTAGCACTTTTTTGATTTGGAGGGCGCATTTCACTGCTTGCTTCATTGTCATTAATGCCTTGATTATCAGCATTTTCAACATCCAAAACGTCTTTGGTTCGGTTGTCCTGTAAAAATTTTTTAATAAGGAATTGATGCATTGTAATTTGTTAATGGTTTGTTATTCTGCTTCAGGTTCCTCGAACAGAAAGTGAATGGCTAGATATATCACGAAACTTTGAAAAAAAGTGGAACTACCCTCATTGTGTTGGGGCAATGGATGGCAAGCATATTCAAATCATAGCACCGCCTCATAGTGTATTATTTGCGGTAGTAGATGCTGACTATAAGTTTATATATGTTGATGTTGGATGTAAGGGTAGAATTTCTGATGGAGGTGTATTTAAACATACCAATTTATATAGAGAACTTGAAAATAAAACTTTGAATATTCCGCCACCAAAGATATTTCAAATTCCTTATAATGTAAAAGTACCTTATTGTATTGTAGGAGACAACGCTTTTGCTCTTAATGAATATACAATGAAACCATTTGCTGGTAAGAATTATATACGAGGTTCTCTCGAACGAATTTACAACTATCGACATTCAAGAGCTAGACGAGTCGTCGATAATGTATTTGGTATTATCGCATCCGTTTTCAGAGTATTACGTAAACCGATTGCAATGGACACTAATAATGCGGTTTCAGTTGTAATGGCTATTACGCATTTGCATAACTTCATGCGTCAAAGAAACTATACCAGAGAATACTACTGTCCCATTGGGATTTTTGATAGGGAAGAAAATGGCGAGATAATTCCAGGTACATTTAGGACCGATGAGCCATTACAATCCTTCTTTTCTTTGCCACACGTGCCCAGGAGATCTACCAACCAAATCAAAGAAATTCGTTTGCATATCGCACGGCATTTTATAACAAATGCAGAATTACCTTGGCAATACAATATTAATTAAATTAGTTTACTTAGAAGAATTTTATGAAAATTAGCTGAGCTCAAAAGTGCCATAATATTTTTGAGTTGGTTGACGCAGTTCATTACAGTTCGGCTAATTTTCACAAAATATATAACCACCAGGAATAGTGTATCTTTATATTAGTGAAAGAATTATCCATATTGGACCAGAAGTACCAGAGTAATCTCCGGTAATGTTTGCGAGTTTGTTGTGTTTGTGAGTTCCAAACTCGCAAACATTACCTCTCTATAATATCAGTATAGATTATGAAAATAAATAAACTTACATTGGAACTATCTCGAGTTTCATTTGGTTCACTTTTATCCATTAAAAATTTTATCCCATCAAATGCAAACCATTTTGACACATACGCTTGATCTTGACCTGAAACAAAAATATTGAATTATGTAATTCATATATATGTATATGGTATGTAAATAAATATAACATGTTGACGGATCAAATAAACACTAATAACACTTACCACTTCCCGTTTTAGAACTTCGTTTTTGCTTTGATCGTTCCCGTCTAAATGAATCTGTCAGGCTTACAATTTTTTTTTTACATCGTCTACACTAATGTTTAATGTATCACTGATATCACGCCAAGCATCTTCTTTTTTTATGCGATTATAGTATTCTTCGTATGTACTATCCCATAACACCCTCTTTGATTCATATGCATCAATTAATGTTAAACAAGTCTCGTTATCCCACAAGCCATTCATTTTTCAAATAACAGAAAAAGTAAACGTAATTAAACTATATTAAACTCGGGGAATTCGACGAGCTCGCCTCAAACACAAAAACAACCGTCCACACTGAGCGCCGAGCGAATACTGAGCGCCTTTAGCCGCCTTTGAGCACGGACATAAACCGACAGAGCTCGCCCTGAGCGCGCTCGGATTTGCTCGGGCCGAGCGTGCTCAGGCGTCTCCACTTGAGCGGCTCGGCCAAATGAGCCGCTCATTCGCCAGAGCATGCTCAAGTGGATACAAGGCTTAAGTCTCGACCTCTGGCTCAACGGGAGAGTTTTAAACCTCTCCCGGGCCCGCTCCGCCGTCTCCTTTGCAAGCATACGAGGGGAGGTCTAAAAGTTCGTGAAATGAAAGGGTTTTAAATAATGGGAACAATAAATCTATTTTTCCTTTGGAATATAATCACCCTTAAGCTGAATACATTTATTAGATTTATGAGTTAATTTTTCTAAACCATTGTAAAAATATTTTTTATCTTTTGCCTCAAAATGAGCTAAAGTTGCCTCCTTTACATCTGTTTCTTTTTTTTTAATTGGGGAACAAATTAAAATCACTTGGGGCCAGATCTGGACTGTTAGGTGGGTGGACCAGTGTTTCGAAGCCGTGCTTGTGCAGAGCAGCCATTGCAACTCTGATCTTGTGAACCGGCGCGTTGTCTTGCAAGAGCAACACACCCTTGGTCAATTTTCCTCGACGATTTTCTTTGATGGCCTCCTTATATTTCTCTAGTATCGTTGCGTAGTATTCGCCGGTTATGGCCCTTTCCTTTTCTTTGTAATGAATGAGTGTTATCCCCTTGCCATTGTTTCTCAAGCGGCGTACATAGGGGTATTTGACCCAAAAAGCTGGCCAAAAATATTTTTGGTCTCAAACGAGGCCTATGGGTGTCAATAACAAAAATTTAATTATCTATCATTGATTCCATGTAACATACTCGTGCAACAGATAATTATACATCGTCGTCACTACTTGTATTATTATCAGTTTCTGAATATGTACAACTAGTGGACGGTTCGGCAGGTAGTCATAAATTTAGTGTTTCTTTTTGGAAGGGTATCGATATCTTCTTTGACACCTTCTATAAGCCCGTATTGACAAGATCTGACGTCAATAAGAGTCTGTTTATGACGTCAAGATTACATGATATTCGGGAAAATTGTATCGAATAATTTAGCCTGTAATCTCTAAAATGTTTATTACGGGCTTCTGCAGCCTCTTTTGAGAGCTGACCGATTGGGAGTAGAGCTGATTATTTCTGCTCCTACTATAAGATAATTTTGAACCTTTACATTAGGTTCGGGTCTATGCCAGTTATTGAGGCAGATAATTGATGGTCCGATAAAAAACGTCTGCTAGTATTGCCATCATTGGAATTACCAAAATTGGCTTTAGGAACATCTACAAATGGTGCTAATTCTGTTGTTGACATCACTAAACTAAAAATTCTCTAAAATTCTCTTATTTTAGTCAAGCGATTTTCAAAATGCAATTCTGTTGTTAAGTCGAACTAAATTTGGTGTTCATTTTGACAGCATTAAATTTGAATCTGACATCACTAAAAGTTAAAATGGAATTGTTGCCTTTGTTTAAAAATTAAGAATGAATGATATAGAGAAAGATTAAGAGTGAATTCATAAATCTTTTGAAACGATATTTTTAGGATTTTATAATGCCTGTAAATGATTATTAATGCATATTATAGATCAAATAGTAAAGAAAATGTTGAATTTCACAGTTATAACGAAGTAAATACAGTTTTTCTTAGTTCACATAACTGGCAACCCACGGTAAACCTTTTTGTTACCTATGTCTGTGCAGACACCTTCCATATAATAAAACTTCTTGATTGAAATTTTGTGAATTTATTTTAGGGTAGGTTCAGATGACAAGCGCTCAGCGCGCGTTGAATTTTTGTATAGTGTTCACATGGTGCGCGCTTGTCAGGCGTTAAACGCGCGTTGTCGCGGCCAGTTTGAGTTCTACATTTGTCGAAGATGGACGTAGAAACAGTTTTATCGGTGATTTTATACAGACGGCAGAAACGACACAACAGAAGACGGAGATATTGGGTTCACCCAATTTTGTCAACCAGGCTGACTGAAAGTCAGTACATTATTTTATATCCTAAGTTAAGGCAATTTGAGCCCAAATTCTTTAACTACTTAAGAATGTCCATAAAGTCATTTGATGACTTACTGACTCTCATAAACGATGAACTCGTAGCAGATAAAAACGCTGTGCGATATAGCATTTCACCGGAAGAAAAACTCATAATTACATTGAGGTAAGTTTTTTAATAATCAACATAATCTATAAATCAAATAAATCAAATCAACTTGTTTAGGAACAATTTTTTTAAAGAAAAAATAACATTTTGTTACTCGCAGAATAACTCTAACTCTGATTCATTGCTGACATTAGTTGGTGCTGGCGATGGAGTAGGTGTTACTGGCGATGGAGACCCCATTGCTGTAGTATAACCATAATGTGCAAAATTATTTGACACACTAGACTGCTGTGATCTATAATCATGATAACGAAAGCCTTCAACAGAAGCTGATGACTGATGACGCTGCTCTTGTGATAAATAATTTCTTCGTTGTGGTACCGGGTAATTTTGATTTTCATATGTCTGTTGTTGTGGTCCTTGAAATTCATTTTGGTTTTGCAAAATTAAATTATAAATGGCAATTTTAGTTTGAAGTCGCCTATATTCCGGAATTTTTTTAATCTCTTTAACGAGTGACAAACAAAACAGCTTGTCTTCATCGTCATCTTCTTTTGGATGCGACACATTTTTCTGTGCTAAACTCTGCTCTAATATGTTTGCAAATCTTTCATCAGCAGGATTTAATTTTTGTTTTTTTCTTGAAGTAGTTTTAGGACTCTTAAAGCCAGAACTTATTTCTACTTCAGCAACCTCTGACGAAGTTGATGCATTATCTGCATCGAAACTACTTTCTGTATCTTTGTTGGCAATTGATGCCTGTAGAAATCGTAGTCTATTATAATGAATATATGTCGAAGTTTTGGAAGCTCCTGATCCAGATTTGACAGTCTTCATTTTCTTCACCTCTCTCATATAATTATCCCGTAAACTCTTCCACTTTTTTTGCAGGGATGACGCTGAAAAAAAAAAACAGTATTTAGCAATAGTTTATGTTTTTTTCCAGATATTTGGCCATTGGATGTTCATTTGGGACATTAAGCTACGACTATAGAATTGGCAAATCTACTGTGGCTACTATAATACCACATGTATGTGAAACTATTTGGAAAAAATTAAGGCCCGTTGTTATGAGTGAACCAACGAAAGAAAAGTGGTGTGAAATATCCACGATATTTGAAAAGAACTCAAAGTTTCCCAATTGTTATGTTATGTAACCGTTTATGTTTCCCGTCCAAGGCCACCTTGGACGGGAAACATATACGGTTAATCCAGCCTGAACACACGGGTTCTATGTATTATAACTATAAAAATTATTTTTCGCTAGTTTTATTGGCGCTAGCGGATGCAAACTATTGTTTTGTGTGGGTTGACATAGGTGCCTACGGTAAGAACAGGGACTCAGGTATATTCAAGAAGTCTTCATTGTACAAAAAGCTGACAGAAAGGTCATTAGATCTACCTGAGCCAAAGGCATTATTAATACAAAATAGACCGACAACGTTGCCATATGTGATAGTGGCTGATGAAGCTTTTGGCATGATGGAGAATTTAATGCGTCCATATGGGGGAAGGTCACTAACTTATGCTAAAAAAATATTTAATTACCGTTTGACATTAGCATGCCGGTATGTTGAATGTACTTTTGGCATAATGTGCAATAAATGGCGCATTTTACACAGGCCGTTAGATGTTAACATCGGTTTTGCAGAAAAGATCATAAAAGCGATATGTACACTAAATAATTATGTCAGAATCAGGGATGGCTACAATTTTGAAGACACACTTTCTACGCCACCCCTGGAAAATCTAGCCTCACATTATACCGGACGTGCTGTGCGACAGGCGGATAATGTTCGAGTACATTTAACAAACTATTTCATCAATGAAGGAAAAGTAGATTGGCAGGATCGTTATATTTAACTTGTCACACAAACCGATTGTAAATGTAAATAAATATATATACTCACATAATATTTTCTTCTTTTCTTCATTGTCATGTCCTTCACAAAATATAAGGACGAGTTCTTCCCAAGCCCGTCTTCTCAAATTCTTATCTGAATAATCGCTACTTGTCATGTCCCATATCGCAGGACGTTTCTCTATTTCATCAATTAATAATTCCGTATTAAAAAACTTCGGTTTCCATTTCGGACGATTTCCGGACGAACTTGACGAACCCTAAAATACGTCTATCCACGTCGAAAGCGCGCGCTCAACTGAACGGAAACATAGAAAACCAATGATCTCAAAGCGCGCGTTAACGCGCGTTGACGCGCGCTGACAACAGTCGAGCGCTGGCGCAGCGTTGAACGCGCGCGTTACCAAAACGTGCGTTAGCATGTGTACGGCCTGAATAAAATGTATGTAGTTGTAAACGCGCGTTAACAAAACGCTCGTTGAGCGCTTGTCATCTGAACCTAGCCTTAGTATAAGACCAGCGACAGCTTTCGAGTACAAGAAGAAAGTGGGTGGTCGAGACCCTTGTCGGTACTATTTATATACATTTTTTTGGTACATAAACTAATTATAAACACCGTCACGATGATGCGCCTGATGTATTTGTTGCTCATTAAGTGCGCAATGTGATTGACAGCTGTAGTAAGTTAGGCGTGGCCTGAACAACCTATGTACGAAACTAATGATTTCTGAATCTGTGCAAGTCAATTTGACATGACAGTATATTTTTATTGTAATTAGAATATATTTTTATATTATATATTTTTATTTAACAGTAATGGACGATAGGAAAAAGACGGCCAACAAAAGGCAGCATGCGCTGCTGGTTAGCGCCTCCATAACAACCTAGAAGTGGCGAGAGGTGAGAATTATTCAGTGTTTCATTAACTAAGGAATATCATTTTTATTATGTTAATTTTAACTGTATTTTCACCACATTAATTTTGTTGTTTTAGGCAATCAGGCAGATCGAAGTAATATGGAGTTTTAGACCAATTTATCAAACGAGCTTAACAGTTTGGGCTGTAATAGAACTGTACAGCAGTGGCAGCATGTAAGTATCTTATAGAAGACCCGTGTTTTTACTCATTCAAACGGTATCTTTTGTTTTGTACTTTCTTGTAATACTAAAGTCGTGAAGATCGTCTGACGTATAATTAACTTACGAAGCCAGTGATACCTAATGTAAAATCCTTCAATTTCAGTAACATTCAATAGAATTATTACTGTAGTAGTTAAAACGGTCACCTCGGCACTTCATACAGCGCTGAGCGTTGTGGATTCGATCCTAATATGGAACAACACTTGGTGCGATCCACATTTATCGTCTTTACTTATGCCTGTTTAATTATTTTTGTTTAGGTTTGGAGTGTATGGGTGGTCAAAGTTAAGACTAAGGTGCGCAAAATCAATGACTCCATAAGGGCAACAGGAGGAGGACCAGCTATATCTGAGCTCACAGATATTGAGCAAAAAATTATAGATGTATGAGAGACAGCAGTGCTTCTACATTGCGTGCTTCTGAGATCTTAGCATCAGCAATTACTTCAACACATAATTCAAGTCATAGCAACAACATTAACCAATGGTAAAGTATCAACTTTGTTATTGGTTTATGTTATTGTTATGGTTGTATTTTTCGTAAACTGCTACTACTTTCTGCAAGACTAGCTCGTTTGATAACTTTGTCTAATCCATTTTATTTTATTTGTCCCTTTGTTTTTATTTTGTTGATTTTTTTACATGTTATTTTAAATTATTATTTGTTTAAGTGATTTTTATGATGATTGTTAATTATATAAATAATAAAAAACAGAGCTTTTACCTTTCCGCTGAACTGACCAAAACCATAATCACGTAATCACTTATCATTTTAAAAAATAATTCGCTAAAATTTTAAATTTTATACTTAAAAACTAATTATTAGGTTAGTCGGGATGTATTTAGCTAGCGTCTAATTTTAGTGTGACGTTTTTAATTTTTGTCAATTTTTGACGTTTAGAAAGTACAACAGAAAAACAAATGAGCAAAAAAGGACTAAGTTGAGTAACTTAACTAATTTTGGTTGTGTCAAACTAAATATAGTTAAGTTCTACGTTGTCAGAATACGAAACATTGTTTGACAGGACTAAACTAATTTTTAGTGATTTTTAGTTTCGTTTAGAGAGTTTACGAACAACAGAATTAGCACCAATAAGTCCCATCTCCTTTCTAAATTTGTCCTGTATTTCTTTTTTTCTTTGTTATATTTTTATCAGCCTGTGTCCTTTGAGAGGTACTTTGCATGACAAATGCAATATGTTTTCAAAAAACCTTATTCGGGCATGTAGAATCGAAAGGCCAAACTGTAAAGATTCCACATTTCCTTCTCTTCTTTTCGATAAATCGTTAAATTCTTTAGATGTATCTGGTCGATATGGTCGGTCGAGATGATCTGGTCTACAGTATCAACCACACCCTTCGTTGAATTGTAGAATTCAATAATTTCGTCCGTTTTTGTATCGATATTGATAGCAGGTTGATCATGTATGGTAGAAAGAAGGTAAACAACCTTATTTGACTTCGGTTTATAAGACACCAAAGTCATTTCTTTACCGAAACCGAAAATCGAAGTACCTACTCGTCTATTTCTAGAATACGTCATTTCTTTGGGGCTATCTCGCTTATTACTTCGTAGAGTATCTGCCATATGGTGGTTTCAACAGTTCAGCGGCCAGAGAAACCGATGTAAACCATTTTTCCATGGTTATATTCCGGTTCGTCCCATGGTACGGTTTAGATAGCTCCTTCACAAAGTAATTTGCTAATGGCTCGTTACCTGTGTTCGTGTTTTTTCCCATATAAGGCATAGCATTGCACATGTACTTTGTACGAGAATCAGCCATAATCACAAGCTTCAAGCCATATTTGTTCGGCTTATTAGGGATGCGAAAGGGACAGCGTCCTCATCCGACCAGTTGTTCGTCCACGGTTATGTAACAACCTCGCTTATACCATTTCCTACAGTTTTCTATGTACTGTTCCCAGAAATTTCTACTTGGCGCCAGTCTATCAGATTCCTTTCTCTCTTGTTTAGTATTTTTTGTCATGAAATCTCATACATCTCAGTTAGAAGTCGAATCTTTCAGCACTTACACAGGCTTTGTAAGTTTTTGCACTTCTCAAGGTATCAAACAAAGTCCGTGTTGGCAAAAGGTTACTTTTGAGACCAGCAGATTGAATAATCAGACCCAGCAATGCCTTGATTTCATAGGCCGCCGTTTGTGTAGTAGTTTGTGTACTTATTGTTTTTTATGTCAATCTCGACGTTCGTATATTGTACAATAACGTCGATCATTTTCTTCTCTACAAAAAGATAAAATAGATCTTTTGGCTATAAGAGTTCTTTAGCCATACCTGCGGGAGGTACAATATGCAGCACATTACGAGCAGCCGTGCGAGTACGTGGATCTCGAGGTTTTGTAGACCATTTATGTTGATTTTTACCATACAGAATATTCTCTCTTGGTTGGTTCGAACATGAAGAACCTGGTGGTTCTTCATGTTCGAAATCCATCTGACCCATGCATGATGTCAGTGAAGTATCATCATCGGAATCTATGACTAACCTTCGACTATGACTGCGACGTGGAACGAAGAACTCTTCATCCGACAAATCTGCAGCATCCTAGTCGCTTCCATCAGTTTCGGTATGAATTTCCGTCTCTAAATAATCATCATCCTCGGATGTCGAAGACTGTGCTTGATTATCAGGGATTGACTCCGATTCCTAATCAACTAACCATTGTTGAATTTTTTCTTCTCAAATTTATTTGAAAGTATGAAAAACAAAAACTAAATACATTTCAAATCTAAAAAATCACCAAAATATCAAGAAGTTGCAAAAACATTGAAATCTATTAGTTATTTATAAAATATAGTAATTATTAGTCTTTTTATAACATAAAAATAATATGCTCTAATAGTAATTATTGAAAAGAATTGTCAAAAAATAAATGCACAATTTTACGACGAGCACGCGATATATTTTGCGATATATTACGCGATATATATTGTCCGTGAAGTCAGCGGCTTGCACAGGATTATGACACTAGGTATGCGGCGGTGTGGATGTGGCCTTTAAAACGGCCGATTTTCATGTGATTCGCAAAATATATAAATAAACTTAATAATAAAACTACGGGTTAGTAAAAAAAACAAACTACTCATTCATTTATAGATTAAATCTATGCGCCTATTATCCTTTTTTAAATATGATTTTATAATATCGTCATAGAAAGTTGGATTGCGTTTTAATTTTATCATTAATGCCTTTTCTATAGAAATCATGGAAAGATCTGTGAGTCGTTGTTGATTTGTGTGTTTCTCAAATATGTGTGGATACGTTTTAAATACGAAAATGAACGCTCTGCGATGCGCTGCTTGCTGGGATAGGCACAATGAATTTCGCTATAGGCCGACCGTTTATCTGAGTCCTCGCCTGCGCGGTAACAGGGGCGCGGGGGTATGACGACAAAGGGGACTGAGACAGGTGCGGGCGGCGGGGGCGCTTAGTGAGATACACGCGAGATGAAATGCGCCAAGATAGTTCCTAATATATGTGACGTCATAGTAAAGAAATAGTGATTTATTAAATGAAAAATTTGTAATGAAAATACAAAATTTTAATTAACGAACTAAAAGCTATGAAGGTACGTAAATAAAATATTTGGTAATAAACTATTGTACTATTTATTATATAGAATAATCATCAAAATTATATTTCAATCAGTTATGTCCATATCAATGTCGGTGGAACTTGATTCTTCACTTTCGAAGGAGTCATCATCGGATTCATCAGAGTCGTCAAGAGTGTTAATAATAAAATCAACAGATGCTGTTGATTTTATTATTAACACTCTTGACGACTCTGATGAATCTCTCCCGAATTCCATCATGTTTGCAGTACTCGTCCTCGATATTAATTACATGGTTAACACAATGCTCCCACTTCTGTGCAGAATATTCAGCAAATAATCCCTCTAACATAGTTTTTTTTTTGGTCTAGATTAGAGTCCACACTTTTTTGTGCTAATTGCCCCTTAATGTCACCCCAAACGAACTCAATAGGGTTAAGGTCTTAGTGATAAGGAGGCAAACGCAACACTTCATGCCCGTTTCTTTTCAATAACTCGTCAATTTTATAAATATCTTCAGTTTCTGTCTTTTTAATCAATTTTGATAAGTCGTCCTTTTTCAGCTTATAATCGAAAACCACGTCGTGTCGTCGTAACCATGTTTGCATAACTGCCTTGGTAGAAGCCATAGGGCGTTTGTCCACCGCCGCCGTCCCCGGGCCGTCGCCGAGATCGAGATTATTTCGGGCCTTGTTTAATATGACGTGATGGCGATCGTTTGTCCACCGCGACCGATTTCGCTGGTTTAGTTTGTTCCAACTGTCATGCGTGGTAGTCGCGTTTTCGAAGAAATAAAGTGATGGCTAGGTTAAACCGACGACAACTTCTTCTGCTTTAGTACCTTCGAAGGCGCAGGCGATGCAAAGAATTTTGGGTTCATCCGCTAATATGTGAACGATACATCACAGGGGCGTTTTATGTACACCACGCCAAGTTGCGGCAGCATGACGATAAGTTTTTTAACTACTATAGGATGTCCACGACTACGTTCGATTATATCCTATATCATATTAAGGATTACATCACACTCTAAAACACGAACTACAGGACATGCATACCACCAACTGAAATGTTAGCTGTAACGTTGAGGTACGTAGTAAAATACTACTCCATCACCGCAACTAGAAGACGCATGTTAGTGTAGGGAAGGTCTCTACAGTTGGTAATGTCAGTCTGCGTCACTAACTCAACATGCGTCTTCTACTTGCGGCGATGTGTAGTAAGTAATACTTTTTGTATTTTAATATATTTATTTGAATAATAGTATGAAATGAGGTGATCCGGCAGAGAACTAAGGTCACCGACATAGCGTACCGGATCAGCAAGTTGAAGTGGCAGTGGGCTGGCCATATTAGCCGCAGAACCGATAACCGTTGGGGAAAACGAGTTCTTGAGTGGAGACCGCGTCTCGGCAAACGTAGTGTAGGACGCCCACAGGCCAGGTGGAGTGACGATTTGCGCAAGATGGCTGGCAGGAGCTGGATGCGAGAAGCCCAAAATCGATCTAAGTGGCGTGCAATGGGAGAGGCCTATGTCCAGCAGTGGACTGCGATAGGCTGATGATGATGATGATGATGAATGACAGGTAGTCACCTTATATGATAGTATGAATAACAGGGTCCAATTTTATAAAGCTACAAGTTACAATTCTACAGGTAAATTGACATTAATGACGCAGTTTCGACCAATCACGAATGCGGATTCCGTCAATGTTGCCAGTAATTTACCTGTAGAATGTAACTTGTAGTTTTATAAAATAGGGCCCAGGTAGTTAGATTAAACTTACACACTTACACACCTACATTTCAGAAAAATCTTGGGAAAATAATTCTCCAATAGATTGTATTTGTTGCTGAGGTGTGAACTGCTGGGGTGAAATCAGTTGGTTTCCTTGTTGAGGTGTGAACTGCTGGGTTTCATGCTGGGGTGAAATCAGTTGGTTTCCTTGCTGAGGTGTGAACTGCTGGGTTTCATGCTGGGGTGAAATCAGTTGGTGGAAGTTACCATGATCGCTAGGTGTAGCGGTGCTCGACCACGACAAACGCCTGCGGTTTTTAAATCTGCGAAGTAATTGCATAACTTCGATTCTAAAGTCAAACCTATCACCGTCGTTCAATTCTTTGACGGATGGCAGGAGAGATATCATAAATGCACGGTCATCGTCAATTAATTCAGATTCCGATTCCGCGGGATTTGCCTGTACAGCTTTTAATATGTCTGCATCGACCGCATTTAGCCTTTTCGTTCCCCTTCGAATCGTGGTAGACGTGGATGTGGATGGGGAAGGTATTGATTGGTCGAGGTGACTATGTGATGTTTTTTGTCTTTCGGGACGACTTTCAGAATCATTTTGAGTTGGTATGCTTGAATCAGTTTCGTCGAGTGTTACAGTCTTGAGTAGAAATTGTAGGTTATCACTGTAAATGTACTTTTTTTTTTGCGGCTTGTCCTGACTTAGTCTTAAGGGACTTTATAAATGTGTCTCGAATGTTATGAGCATTTTTGGAACCGAGTTTATTTTGTACTTCCGATTCTACTAAATTTTGGATATGTTTGTGGTAATCAGTCTCTATTGACGTTATAACTAGTTTCATGAAGGTCGGAATTGGTTATGTACCTTTTTTTTAATTGTTCGAGAACGAAATATCGGGCACTTCCCGTACATTTACTATGAGTAAAGTAACATCAAGTGTTAGCTCGTAAGTGGCATGTATATCAGTTTACACTAATGTCACAATATTAATTAACAATATTATTAATTGTTACTTTATATTAATTTCACCATTAATGTTACATATATGTATGTGCTGTGAGTTAACCGAATAAATAAATAAACATCAACATGTTATGTATTTATTTATTTTTAAATGATATGTTCATAAATCTAAACATGCAAACAAACCAATTTAAACCAAATATAGGTACACATTTGAGCAACACATTTTGGAATGAAATGCTATAAAACATTTAGCATGTAAGTTAACCTGATACTTTTGAGATGAAGTAACCGTCAAGTTTTTGCAATAAGCACAACGCAATCGGCTCGGTGCTCTACCGACCATGTGCTCAGCATTACACTCGCACTGAGGGAGGTACAGTCGTAGAAATCTTTTTAGAAGGACCCGGCCGCCGCTTATCAATGCCGTACTTTTGGAGCAGTTTCGAGCAATACTACGCCGAAATTCCAGTGTATCTACATCATTGAGTATTTGTCTTGTGACAAGTGTTGAATTGTTTACAGCCACATCAATAAACCAGAAAATTATGGGCATGTACCTTTTTCTGCCTCTAATTGCAATCCTGTAAGTGCCTACATTACCATCTAAACGATTCACGCCACCCATGAAGCAATTGTATTGATATACAATGTCAGATCGTGGCACATCCACTCTTGCCTTTTGCGCGGCTGAATACCTTCTTGCTGTTCTCAGAGGTTTTTAATTTTTATTTTTATAACTTCTCCGTTTCTTTCTTGCATTACTTGACATCCTTCAAAGGACACTTCTCTATTCTGTTATTTCTTACAGTACAGTATTTTGTTCCTTCATTTCTGTAATTAGGGGTAACCCTGTAAAAAAATTATAGATATAAACAGAGAAGTTTGTATCTTCGTTGACAGCTTTGTTCTCCGTAATAACTTTACATCCGATATGTTGCCCTTAACCGGTCCTGACTCTTTTAGATTTACCCTGGTAAAGATCAGCATATAAGCAATATCCTAGTCGAAAAGTTGCTACCCAAGTTTTAAAACCGAACCTGATAGGTTTTCCTCTAATGTGCTGTTTACCCCCATGCCTACCGTAATAAAAGATCATAGATTCGTCAATGCTAATATCTTTTTCAATCACAGCATATTGTAAAAAAAAATATTGATCATCTCAAACAAGGGGCACTTTGGCCATTTTGTCACCGGAGCTAAATTTGAGTTATCAGCTACATGGAAGTATCGCAAAATTTCTTCAAACTGGTTCCAATATTTACCTTGTCTGATGATGAAATCATCATCAGACAAGGTAAACGCCGTATTTCCTTTTTCTACAGCATAAATAACTGTATGACGAACAATATGAATTATTATTTCTAACTAAAAAATAATTCAAATAAATCGACTGGATCCGACGTATCTGATACGGTCACCACTGATCTTGGAGGCTGTGCAATCCACTCGTTATCTATTTTGGATAAGTCTCGTTTTACCCACTTACGGGTTTGTGGCTGTCCTGGTCGACGCGAAAAGCGGAAGATCATCTTTTGACTTGCTGTCATCATTGTCTTTATTCCCATGAAGCACCAGCTCAGCTGGAGCCAGAAGTTGTCTACTTGATAAATATTCAAAACTTAAATTTGTCTCGTCGCCCGAATCGGAGTCCGAAACTTATCCATCTTCGGGGGGATCAATATAAATGTCTATACCTGTCGCTTTATCGTCCGAATCCAAATTATGGACAATATCAACTATTTCATTGGTCGATAACGGCTTGCTACATTTAAAATAAAAAAATCTCATTTAATATATCGTCGGCTAAATAATCTAACTTGTTGTTGCTAACTTGTCAGAAATAAGAAATAATGAATTTAAAATTTTAATTATTAAACCACTGCTATATCTAAATTCCAGTTAGTAGATATTTTACCATTGCCTATTATAACTAAGGGAATTGAATATTTTACCTACTAAAAGTTGTCTAAATTTTGGAAAAAGTAATAGTGGGTAGGTGCAAGGTCTGGTGAGTATGGCAACAAAGCCTCCCGTCCAGCTGATTTTTATAAGAAGGGCATCAATAAACTGCCAATGCGTTGGCAAAGATGCGTCGATTGCATGGGTGATTACTTCGAATAACAGAAATAAAATAAGTACTTTTAAAAAAATAAGTACTTTCACTTTCACGTGACCTAATATTTATGGAATTCTATTAAAAAAACGAACTTACTTAATAATTTTAGTTTAATAGTAAAAGAAATAATTAAACATAAATAAAAAGTTTACAAAAAATTGGAACAGCTAGTCATGCGGTAAATTATCATAAAATTCTCGAAAATCTGCTGGCAGGACTTCTTTAATTTGCTGTAGGTCGTTGTATTTTTTAGCTTTAATTTTGAGTCTACCTTGGTGTAAATTTTGCATTTCGTCAAAGCCTATTGCTGAAAGAATTCACTTTCTCTGGGGTAGCAGTTTCCATGGGTCACTGAACCGTAGTTTGTACGAGATATTCCCCGATGGAGAATACATCGGAGCACGTATATCGGTGACCTTAGGGTCTCCCGCCGTACGGCCTGGGCGAATACTTTTTATAACTTATCATATTATTAAAAGCTTTAAAAAAAACATGTTCCAAATATTTAACATAGAATGGACTGTTGCGGGCGGTCTTAATAATTTCAACGTAGTCTGCGGATACGTTAACAATCCTATTACGTATCCTTCGTTCTATTAAGGAATGCATAGCATCCACCTCAATCTGCGTATGTCTGACTTCTAAATATTTTTGTTCAATGGTTATTTAGTTTTTAACTGCGAAATTTAGAAGAGCGTTTGATAAAGTTACATTGCGATTTTGGTAACCACAGCCATCAAAATAAATAATAACACGTAAATCCGTTTTGTTTTCAACTTTTGAGAGAATCTTTTTTTTAATAAAATACGTTCAAATAGTGGCAAACTCATCTGCACTTAGCCCCCCTTCCGATTCGTTCCACACAAAACAATAGCCGTCTTTAGTGATGTTGTCGTAAAAGCACATATTATGTACTTGTAGCTTGGTTTTGTAGTACAATGTGCTGACATTAGACTGAGGTGCCATCAAAACTGCTTGGAGATCTACTGTAAATACAAACTGATTTTGTTCTTCATCAGCCTGCTTTTCTTTTCTAGCTCCTTTTTTTTAATACATGTAACTGGTAATCATTTTCTTCAGTTGTGCCGGACTTATATCTTGTGCATGTTTCACATTCATCCTTTTTTGGACGAAACAGTGAAATATTTCTACACACCATAACCTCAAAGAAAGAAGTACTTGAGAGCGGTTCATGTGATTTACACCAGTCAGACACGTAAAACTTTTACAAACCCATTTTAGTTTTCCAATCAGGTTGTAGATACTGTCTTGACGATGAGTCGAAGAATTCGTTTATTGACTTTTCATCGCATCGGAAATAGCTTCTTGTCTATTAAAGTATGTCAATAATGTCGTTCCTAAAGACTTCAACCACTTGGTTGCATATAGTGACAGTTGCGGTGGTCAAAATCGTAATCAAATAATTTGCAGACTTTGGATGTATATCGTAGCCTATTGGCACATCGCTACGGTAGATCATAAATTTATGGTATCTGGGCACAGTTAGTTACTTAAAAAATGACGCCGTTTTTTCTCATATAGAAAAACAGAAAAAGAAAACCCAGCATATCTATGTTCCTGAAGACTGGATGAATTTAGTTGAATAAACGCGCAAGAAATTTAAAGTTCATAGAATGCAACAAGACGATTTCATTTCTACAGATCCTATTTCAAAAGTAATTATTAATAGAAAAGTAGACACTGCTAAAAATAAAATAAATTGGCTAAAATTAAGATGGATGAGGTTTCTAAAAGATAAACCAAAGAATATGTACTTTAAAGAGTCACTGGATGACTCGCCATTTCGTTGCGTTCAAATGGATGCCAAAAAAGGAATAATTCCGAAAATCCTTCCCAAACTTCGGGACAACGAAATAAAAATAAAATCTGATAAATACAAAGATTTAATGAAACTCCTTAAATTCTATCCATCAGTACATCATACATTTTATAATGCATTAAAAAGCGAGGAGAATTTTAACACGCAATCCAGCTCTACAAGTCGCGCAAGAGGTCGACCTCGACAAAATAGCTTGAACGAAACTGATGAAGAAAGTGTTTTAGATTATACCTTAGACGAATAAATATATTACAAGAAACAAAATTTAAAAAAGATCCCTCTTTGCATTGTTTGTTATCATTTCCTTATATTTCGACTGATTTATTTATTTATTTTATTTTATTTTTACACTTCCTGCATTACAGTTTGCACGAGGCGGACTTAATGCCACATGGCATTATCTACCAGTCAACCTTAAGATGGTTCAGTAAGGGACATGGCAGGTGCACATATATTATGTAATAAGAAGAGAAGCTATGAAAATATAACATTAATTTGATAATACTATTTAAAATAGATAGATGAATACATAGATAACTATTAATATATTATACATACGGAATATAATAAATACAATAAAGTTTGGGTGACGATATCATGAGGATATTTGTGCTAGCTGTTTCCTGTAGAATTCTCGGACTTTAGCTTTGAACGTGTCACGACTTCCTGACATCCTGATCTCAAGCGGGAGCGCATTCCATAGTAGGATAGACTGGACCGCAAATGAAGAATGAACAAGAGAAGAAGTGTGGATTGGATTCAAGAGTAAATGATTATTAGTGGACCGAAGATCTCTGACATGGTTGGAGCATAGCGGTTTAAGCTGTGAAGTGAGATAAGTGGGAGCTGTAGGATTATTAAGAAGAGAATAAAGGGTAGTCAAGGCGCGCAAGCTACGGCGCTGGCGTATAGGTAACCATGACAACTGGTATCGATAGGCAGACACATGGTCATACTTGCGGGGTTGAAGATGAATCGAATGCAATTATTGAGAAGTCGATCAAGTTTGTTGACTAGATCTGCATTCAGGTCGAGATAGCATACATCACCATAATCGATGATTGGAAAGATCAAAGCCTGTACAAGCATTAACTTAGTAGTATGTGGAAGAAAGTTCTTTAGCCGATACAGTGATCGCAAGGTTCCAGTGACTTTTTGACTTACGTTTGCAACCTGCTGTTGCCAAGTGAGGCTGGAGTCAATCCATAAGCCAAGATCTTTGACAAATGGACTGATCGGTATGTCGGATCCGTTGTAAACGATCGCCGGCAGTTTTGATGTGTTTAATCTGCTCATCATTCTGGGGCTACCTATAAATATGGACTGACACTTGGAGGGATTCACACTTACGCCGAAACGCTCAGACCAGTTTTTGATTGCTACTAAATCACTGTTAATGTTTTGAATTGCTGCCACTATATTATCGAGGCTGGTCTGTGCGTAGATTTGAAGGTCATCCGCATTCAAATGATACGCACACCGAAGATCGAGAGTAATAAGATTGATAAACATCGAGAATAGGAGAGCATATAAAATACCACCTTGCGGAACGCCAGCAGCAAGATCACACCAACTTGATGATGCTTCATCAATGCGGACCGACTGCCGACGTCCACGAAGATAAGATGAAAACCATTCCATTGCTTCGGTGGAGACCATGTAATGGGTGAGGATAGATATGAGGATATCGGGGTTGACTGTGTTAAAGGCGTTGGAGAAGTCAATCAGGATTAGAATAGTAACTTTTGCGTCTTCCACACTATTCCTAATATAGCTGGTCATTTTAAGCATAGCTGTAACTGTGCTATGTCCAGGTCTGAATCCTGATTGAAGTGGGCTGAGGATATTGTTTTGGTGAATAAACTTGGAGAGTTGTTTATGAACACAGAAGAAAGGGAGAATTGAAATGGGTCGGAAATGGCTCGGTAGGGAAGGATTTGGAATCTTTGGAAGAGGGCGAACGTATACGCTGCGCCATGCGGCTGGAAAGTGTCTGGAGTAAAGGGAGAAGTTGATTATAAAGGGTGTCCCAAGAAGAACGCAATTTTTAAATCTGGCAACATTCGAAGTGTCATTGTTTGACATTTGAACAATTGTTATTGTTTGCTAGTAGAAGGTACGAGGTTAGTAAAAATGGAGCGCTACACGAATGAACAACGCATTCTCATTGTGAAATTGTTTTACCAAAATAGTGAAAGTTTTGCGGCTACAGTTCGCAAATTGCGATCAATTTGGGGTCGCAATAATGCTCCAAAAGAGTCAACTGTAAAGAGATTAATGGATAAATTTGCCGAAACTGGGTCTGTTAGTGATGTAAAGACAACAACGCGCCATCGACCAGGTCGTTCGACCGAAAATGTCGCAGCTGTACGTGATGATGTCGCTCAAACTCCATCCACCTCAATTCGACACCGAGCTCAGCAAATTGGTGTCTCCAAATCCACTTTGCAGCGAATTTTGACGAAAGATTTGCATCTTCATGCATATAAAGTTCAATTGACTCAGGAACTGAAGCCAGCTGACCATGGACAGCGAAGGGAGTTCGTTAATTGGGTATTGGAGAGACAACATGAAAATGCTGATTTTGCCGATAAAATCATCTTCAGTGACGAGGCCCATTTTCATCTTGATGGCTTCGTCAATAAGCAGAATTGTCGCATTTGGGGTGAGGAAAATCCTCGAGTGATTCACGAGAAGCAAATGCATCCTCAACGTGTCACTGTGTGGTGTGGTTTTTGGGCTGGAGGAATCATTGGACCTTTTTTTTATGAAAATGAGGCAGGTCAAGCGCAAACAGTCAATGGTGTTCGGTATCGTGAAATGATAACCAGTTTTTTCTTGCCTAGAATTGAAGAAATGAATGTGGAGGGCATGTGGTTCCAACAAGACGGCGCCACATGTCATACAGCCAGAGAAACAATTCAATTGCTGCATCAGTCATTTCCCGGTCGTGTTATTTCGCGTTTTGGAGATCAGAATTGGCCGCCTAGATCGTGCGATTTAACACCATTAGATTTTTTTCTTTGGGGTTTTTTGAAGTCCATGGTTTACGCGAATAAGCCGACGACGACTCAAGCCTTAAAAGAGGAAATTGGACGCTGCATTAATGAAATACCGCATCATTCATGCAAAACGGTCATTGAAAATTTCATTAAAAGATCGCGTGCATGCCAGCAAAGCCGCGGCGGCCATCTGCACGATATATTGTTCCATACATAACCTCATTCTGTCTACTTTACGATATAATAAAGTTTCACGATTTTTTTTTACATATCTGTGTTTTATTTAAAATTTAAAAATTGCGTTCTTCTTGGGACACCCGTTATAGGAGATTGCAGGAAGAAGTTGGTCCAATACGGTGACTATCATAAAGCGGCTTAAATCGTCACAGCCCACAGCTTTAGATGTTATTTTTAGGATTGTTTTTTTGATCTCGTCCGAGGCAACTGGAGAAAACGAGAAGGCTTCGATATCCCGCCGCGCAAGCCTGGTAACATAACCGAGAGTTTGACCTTTGGTTTGGGACGGCATTATGGCAGATGTGGTGAAATGAAGATTCATGTCGTCCAAGCCAACAGTCACAGATGAAATTGGATGCTGAACCTTACCTACACCGAAAGTCCTAAGGAACTTCCAGATACCGGCCGGCGATGAGGAAGAAATGTTAAGGAGTTTGGCGTTGCGTATCATTTGATTGCATCTGTTTCTTGAGGTTTTATAGATGGTCCAATTGGTCTCACAACGATCTTTCCTAAATTTACGAAAGGTCTGGTCTCTACGGCGCATCGCCATACGTATACCCTCGGTTAACCAAGGTGCTGGCTCGTTTAAGTGTAAGCAAAGAAGTAAGTAATTGTTATGTGCCATACTGATATAAGTAAATAGTTTATATTGGTCTATATGCCATAACGGTATGAGTGATTTTGTATTTTAATTTTCATATGGAAATATTTGTAATTTCCATTACATTTTATATGTAAAACATTAAATTCGATTAAAGATACATGATGTATTTTATTATAATCCCTGTGTAAAATGATGTCAAAAATATATACAAAAAACGTTTTTTCTCAAATTATCTTTATTGATACTTGTACCACTATGGTTCTCAGCCCGTCATATACAGGCTGTGGCGTAAATAGTGGTCCACCATTAAGGATTCGATAAACCAGATAATTTACTATAACATATTACAATTTTATCCATTTTTACCCAAAGGTTCCGGAAATATATATTTTTTTAATTTTTTTACGATATGTGTATCTCTTGTTACACATTTGGTTGTAGTTTTAACAAATACCATTATTTTTTCATTTTGATTACTGGTAATTACTGCTGAATACAAGAGCTATCGTTAAATAACATGTTTTTAATGTAAATTTAAAGCTTTTGAAGAAAAAAATTGGTTTCACTCTACTTTTAACCCAAATTTTTAACATATCATGCTAATTCAAGACCGATTTTTGTAAAAAAATCGTACTATGCTGTCAGTGCCCATTCATTTAAAAATATGCCTACTAAATATCAATTTCAAAATGGTATCACAATAGCAGATCCTTTTGTTTAAAAAAAAAGATATCCAATTTTAATTGAAGAAAAGAAGATTTTTATTAAAATACATTTCAAAATTTAATTGGGTGAATATTATTATTACAAAACGTATTAAATTCTATAAAACGGATAAAATGTATCTTTTTACTTTTGAAATATGATTTTAGTCTGACAAAACTGGTTTTAAGAGCACAAACATGTCTCAGGTAAAAAAAGCCCGACCCTTTCTTTACCTGAGACATGTTTGTAAACAAAAGATCTGTTGAAGCTCTCGCCAATTGAGTAACGCACGATACGAGTGATAAAGAAAAGACACGTCTCGGTACACACCGCGCGAATATGCTGACATGCATTTTATTTACGGTGAATGCAGAGGTGTCGGTAGAGAAGCAGCTCGACTTTATCGGGAGAGATATCCCGATCGAAGACATCCAGATCATCGAGTTTTTGGAAGAGTGCATAACGCATACAGCGAGGGGAGGATACCTGGCACAGGAGTAGGCGGTGCAAGTGAAGGACGACCGCAAGTACACACTGGTGAAGAGGTAATGAATTTAGTTACTGAAGATCCTTCAGCATCGGTCCGTGTCTTAAGTCGCAGAACTGGCATATCCAGTAGATCTGTACATCGTATACTCAAAAGACATTAACTGTACCCATACCACTATCAAAGGGTACAGTCATTACTACCAAGAGATTATCCCTTAAGAGTAAGATTTTGTAGAGAAATGCTACGCAGAATAAGAGAAGACCCGCAATTTTTTAACAAAATATTGTGGAGCGACGAATCGTCCTGCAAAAAGGATGGATATTTAAATCTACACAATCTGCATAGATGGCAGCTAGAAAACCCGCATCTCATAAGACAAGACAGATCACAGTATCAATTTAAAATAAACCTTAGGACTGAAATCATTAATGGACAGATAATCGGTCCACACGAGCTGCCAGAAACTTTAACCGCAGATAGATATTTAAGTTTTTTGCGAATTGACTTGCCTTTGCTTCTGCAAAATGTCGCTCCTGAAGTCCAAGAAGACATGTGGCTACAGGGTATTTCTATGATTTAGTGCAATTCTGACAGATATGTGAGAAAATTTTCGATTCCTTGTTTTCAACTTTCACGAGAATTGGTATCAAGAACATACACTATTTATGTGATTTATACAAAATTATACGCATTACATAAGTAGATATTGACCGATGAAATTCTGTACTGCTGATGGTAATGAAAACAGTGGAGTTGGTAATGAAATTGGGGACTAAGGTAATGAAAAAAAATTGCTGGTAATGAAATAAGTCTAAGATAAATGAATAAAAAATGCTGGATGAAGATGAAGTAAATAAAATCTCGTAAGTTTTACACAGTCAGAGTTAATTATTTAAAACATAACAGAAAAATATTCAGTCTCCCATTGCAAATTAAATAAGTTATCTAATCGGTCATGTCTTACTTAAGAAGCTACGAGTTGAATTAAATATAAAATTATAAGTACTTAACATACTGATTCAAAATCACTAGAGTTATAGTAAGCTCTGGTTTCATGTTGAAACATATTAAAAAACAGTTATATAATTTTTAAATTGCAGTTATGTCATGCCGCCAAAAACATTACTGCGTTTTAAACTGAACAGGGCAGATAATCTCTCTTACGAATACAAAAAAAAATATTAAAAAAAAACAGTCTCAAGCATGCTAAAAAAAAAAACAACTTCTTAGTTCTACATTCCTAACAATGTCAATTCTTTGGATTTGGTAAATTAAAAAATATTTTCATCATAAGAATCATCAAAAAATTAGGTAATACGTGTTTTTTTCTTTAAAATTCTGACTTCTTCACTTATTTTTCCTCCACTGCTACTATCATCTGAATGGTAAAAAAACTTTTTCTTCGCTTTTCTATCCTTTTTGAGTACTTTTCTTGCACTGTCACTTTCTGTAATATCATCGGGATTATTTTGTTCTTTTTCTTGATCTTTTCGGGATTATTTTGTTCTTTTTCTTGATCTTTTACCGCGACTTTTCCAGAAACAAACTTTTGAAAATCAAGTTGAAAATTGGTATTATCTGTTTTCTTCATTTCATTGCCAATAAAGGAAGTGTGATAGTATGGTGATTTTGTTATTATTTTGGGCTCTATTTAATGAATTTTTCATATTTTGTGATGCTTCAGCTGCTGATCTATTCAGGAATTGATTAGTAGGGGAAGGTGTTCGAGGATTTGTCACTTCTCGAAGGACTTCGTTCGTCGTGTTTTCATTTAAGAAATCTTGTAGATGTTCAGGATCGACATTTTCATAAAGACAAGATAAGTTCATAAAGCCAAGATGGTAGTTTTGTGAACATATATCACCGTTTTCACACAAGAAGCAACTTAGTTTTCGGAAGGTTATTCGAAGCCTATCAAATGACCAAAGCACTTGATGCATAGACATAGTTCCACGAAATCCTTGAACTGACGAGGGAAATTTTCTGTCTTCAATATCTTGCTCTGAGACAGACAGAAGTTTGACATTCTTTACCTTGACTTGAATGAGCTCCCAAAAGTCTTTCATTGTGCCAATGTCATTACCGAACCGTACAATTTGATCTGCGGTTCTCTTCAGGACAGCACCAACTCCATCTGGCGCTCCTTTGCCGTGTCCGGCCTCTAAATAGTTCCAGGTTGTAAAGTTTAACTCTGGAAAATCCTGTTGCAGTTGACTAATAACGAAGAAAATGTAGCGATTCCTATATTGACTTGAAGGGCTGTCAGATACGAAATGTACTGTATCTATCAGAGGTGATATTTCCCTTACATAACCTAGTAGTGGTATGAGATGTGCCCATATAGCACTTGCGTCATGTCTATTACATTCGCTGATACTGCAAACGCTGTATGACTTCATGATTCCAGTTTCTGGATCAATTAAATACGCAACCGCAGTATGCAATGTTATTTGCAATCGACTACCGCCGAAATGATAGCTTTGTATCTCCTCATTAAATTTGACAGAGTAATTTTCGGAAAAATCTATGTGTAACATAACCTCCTTGGTAGTCATTGTCGCTTTCAGAGATTTAATGCTCTTGTACTGAACAATGATGTTAGTACAATGTTTAAAGTATGATTTCAGAGAATCTTCCAATTTTTTGATAACGTTTCGAGGGTAATCTTGTAATCGAGTTTTTACGGTAACAATTTTTGTTTTATCTTGTCCTTTCACATTTTAGGTTCCTTTTGTGCGCACCACTGATAATAGTTTATTTGCTCTTCATTGTTAAATTCTTCATAGTTAACTACTCTGTTTCGACATACCTCACATGTTCGATTTAAGCATTCTTCATTGTGTATATCACAGCACAAGCTTTCCAATATAGCAGTTCCATTTGCCTCTTTAGTGATTCTTTTCTTGTTAAGACTTTTGACTAATAAATTAAAATTTACGTGTATTTTACAAGCACATGTATTACGATCAGATTCTTTTGGATAGAGAACCCGAAATGGTCGATATTTACAGAACGTAGAATATCCAATATTACTGTTTTGAACGTGCATAAACTTTTTATGGAGGTTGATTAATGTGTCCAATAAATAGCGTTTTTGCTTTCTTTGTCCATTACGTGTGATAAATTCTTTTTTATCAGGGGAAATTTTAGTATTGCAGTCGTCTTCGAAAAATTCTTCTACGTCTTGTCTGATTTTACTCTCTGTATCCATGTTTGATTCATTGCTGTGACATATTTTATTTTTATCTCGCACTGTAAATTTTGACGTTTTACCTAAAACCTTGTGCTTCTTGAAACGGTCTTTGTCCCTCATGACTATATCGCTAAACTCTCGTTTTTCTTTCTTTCTTAAAACTTTAAATCCATCTCTTAAATTGTTCGATATAATTTCTCCAAATAATATTTTTTTCTTTACTTCTTCTCGTTTGTCTTCGTCTATTGATTTTATCAAATTATCCACTTTCTCACCTGTCGATGGTTTTGCTTGTATTTTTCGTTGTTTATTTATTTGCCTCATCAACATTTCTCTCATTGCATCCTTTTCTTTAATAACTTTTCCTGTTTCAGTTTACCAATCTCTTTCTTGTAACTATAACGAAGTCTTCTTATTAACTTATCCTTTTTCTGACACCGTTTGCAGTTTATGTTAGACACCTCAACTCATTGGTGTGATGGCCCTTCTAATGGGTCTTGGTCAGCATCTACATTTTCTTCTCTATCACTTGTTGGAGGTGAATTATCAATCAGCATCTGTTGTATTACCCTTTCCTTTTTCCTTTTCGCTAAATAACGCCTACTATTTTCGTTTCATTTTTTTCTTTGTAGTCTTTTTTCCCTTGGTGTCATTTTAGCAACAGATTTTATTTTATTTTGTTCTTTTCGCTTCAAGTATCTCTGTCTCTCTTTTTCCTTCTGAATTGCATATTTCTCGGGATCGTTTTTAATTACCTCGTAATTTTTCCTTTTATGTAGTCTTGCTTGAGCAAGCTTTTCTTCAGTTTTTTTAGTTTTCGTTTTAGCCATACTCGTTTCCTGAAAAGGATAATATTTGTTAGAAACCCTTTTATGAAATCTTACAATAAGGTGATAATAGGGGCCATTTTTTAAAAAATGAACAGGAAATATCTTATAAATGACCTCTTCTTAATATTGAATGCCTGTCCACTACTTTTAATTTTGTCTTTTAGTTTTAGATACCATTTTTAACAAAAGTGGCCACTATTAGCAAAAACGCTACTAAAACTAAAATGAAGCGTTGTGGAGAGACATTCATTTCATAGATAGCGTTTATTTGATACCCATGTAGCTATGGTAAGAAAAAAACAATTCCTCCCCCTCCCCCTGCACTTTTTACATTTGTGAGCACCATTTTCAAGATTTATATAGCCTATGTCACTACCACAATTTTGAAAAATTCAACGATACCTCATTTGTCAAAAACCGTCCAGCCATTTAGGTTGTAGAGCGTGCCAAAGAAATGGACATTTACATACATACAAACATACGCTCGAAAAACATAACCCTTCTTCTTACGCAGTCGGGTAAAAAACATATTAATAGGGTTGAATATAATATCTCATAGAATAACATGAAAAATTCATTACCGTCATTTCAGTCTCATTACCCTCACCTTCAAAGCTGATGGTAATCGATCGATGGTAATGAAAGTGAGGGTAATGAATTTTTCAAACTATTTGTCAAATTACTCTGCAATTAATCGATAACGGTACATGATGATAATTATAAACATGAACACACATACAACAAATGCCTTAAAACGAAAAGTATAAAAAAACCACAACTACTTACGTCAAAAATCCGCTGAATGTAATGAAACTAAAATTGGTTGAAGCGCCTAGTTGTCAAACTTTTTTAACTGTCGCGAAAAAAAAGGCGCTCGTCCTGCCCCTTTTGTTGTTGCTGGCCGACTGACCGGCAAATGCGGAGGCGGGAGGGGGTGCTCGATCCAGGTACGATGCATTTAAAGCACGATGTTTGATATTTCAAGATAGGCTGAAGGTAATGTAATATTTTTTACGACAAATTGTTTTTATCACAATGTATGAAAAATTATAACAAAATTATAACTTGCAAAATCATAATTAATTTCCTTATTATGTTCTTGAGGTTTCTCAAGT
Organism: Arctia plantaginis; assembly: GCA_902825455.1. Taxonomy (NCBI): domain Eukaryota; kingdom Metazoa; phylum Arthropoda; class Insecta; order Lepidoptera; family Erebidae; genus Arctia; species Arctia plantaginis. Next base: position 2,286,262 of record CADEBD010000289.1, on the reverse strand, counting down.
AACAATACGCAGCATAAACCTCTACGTATATTTAAATAAAAATGTTTTTCTTACTCGTCGCAAAAAAGACGCTGAGGGTAATGAAATTTAACCAACTAAAATATTATTTTGAGTCAGTATCTCGTCATGATTAATGTTAATTCTTATTGGCATTAAAAGTAAGGCTCCCCAATTATAGATAAAACATATTTGTGGGCTTTTAGGATGTTTAGATTCGCCAAAAAATTCACGGATATGTGATTTGCACGAAATCAGAGAAGTACCCTACAGAACGATGGCTGTCCCGCTCACTATGCTGTTAGAGTACGAGAGCACCTTAACACAGCGTATCCAAATCGGTGGATAGGGCGCTTAGGTCCAATATTGTGGCCACCGCGCTCGCCGGACCTAAATCCCCTGGACTTTTTTATTGGGGTTACCTGAAAGAAAATGTCTACAAGGAACAAATCACCTCTATTGACCACTTGAGGACTAGAATCCAGACAGCGGCTAGGAAAATCAGCGAGAGCGAGTTTGCTCGACGACTTAAACGGTCGTTTATTCGACGTTGCAGAGCATGTATAGCTGCGAATTGGGGCCATTTCGAGCATTTGGTCTAATTTTTACAGTGTTTGTAATCATGTCAAAGAATAATAATAAACGATGACGAGTATGACTTGCTTTTTTTTAATGCCTTGTTCTAGATTCAATTAGATCAAGATCACTCTGTAACAGTGGTAAAAAATTGTTATTTTAAGTCTTTTTTTATTAATGGGATGGCAAATCGTTTTAAAATCTGTGTTTAGTAGAAATATTTTAAAATGGATTGGGACTGACAGTGTAGCTACTTTTTTTACAAAAATCATAAGTATTAACGCAACTAAATTTTAAAATGTATTTTAATGAAAATCTTCTTTTCTTTAATTAAAATTGGATATCTTTTTGTTAAACAAAAGGATCTGCTATTGTGATACCATTTTGAAATTGGTATTTAGTAGGCATATTTTTAAATGAATGGGCACTGACAGCTTAGTACGATTTTTTTACAAAAATCGGTCTTGAATTAGCATGATATGTTAAAAATTTGGGTTAAAAGTAGAGTGAAACCAATTTTTTTCTTCAAAAGCTTTAAATTTACATTAAAAACATGTTATTTAACGATAGTATTCAGCAGTAATTACCAGTAATCAAAATGAAAAAATAATGGTATTTGTTAAAACTGCAACCAAATTTTTAACAAGAGGTACACATATCGTAAAAAAACGTTACGTTTAAGACGTCGGGGTCACCACTTTAACTACCTAACTGAAGCGTTGTTTAGAGATGGAATGAATACTCGGTTTAGGCAGTTAACTAAAGTTTATTGTATCACACGACACATACATGAATTACACAAAAGGGTTAACCAGGCGGGCGGAGTCGGGTGCGCGTATAAATGCGTGATCGCTATCGTGGCTAGTAACCGACTGCCTGTCGCGTCTCTGCGTCCGCCTGGCTTCGTACGTAAAATGCTAACATAACATAATAGCTTAGGGCTGTCGACACAATAGCATAGGGCTGTCGCCACATATGTTATAGTAAATTATCTGGTTTATCGAATCCTTAATGGTGGACCACTATTTACGCCACACCCTGTATATCAATAACAAATTAAATGTTTTTTTTTTATTAGGGTCATGTGGGGGATATCAATACTATCAATACTATAATCAATATCAATACTAGGATATAATCATATTTCAAAATTTGTAATCAAAATATATTATGCCGCGCTTGGTTATTTCAGGATTAGGTAATATTTTGACGATACAATCAGCAGTAACCTCATCAGTATCTTCTATTAAAGGCCATGCAAAGGTTGCGTCCTTACGTCGTACTAATTTTACCTCCTAACGACTGCCTACTTTTTTTTGCACAACACCCACGTAATACTTAAGTCCCTTTTTTAAGGCATATTTTACAATTACCCATTTTTTTATATCAATACTTTGCGATTTTGCTTCTTCCACCTCATTTTCTTTATCTTCTTCCCCAGTTGGGCTATCAATTTCAGAGATACTTTTTTCGTTATTACTTTCCTGATTAGACTCGTTTTCTTCTTCCATCCACATACTTTCATCTGAATTTGCATATGTTACTTCGTCTTCCAAACCTGCATCAGTACTACTACTATCACTATCTAAACACTGGATCTTTTTCTTGCGCTTTTCGTTCGTTTTTATTTTTTTTACTATCTTCGATCGTTATTTCATTTTCCGAACCTGCATCAGTTATACTACTTCGTCAAAATTTCGAGTCACTTTCTTCCCCTTTCCTTTCTTGCTTGGTTTTCTATTCAATCCTGTTTGTTTTTTGTTTGTTTTAATAGTTTCTTTGTTTCTTAACTCGGTAAGCATTTCAGCAGACGTAATTACTTCTGCACCTGAGGCAACTTTTCGTTTTTTTTGTTTATTTGACGGATGTTTTTGCTGAATGGTTGCAAGAATCATCTGTTCTAATGATGTTACTGTTTGATTTTGGACTTCTGAAGTTATTTTCTCTTTAGGATCTAATGGTGGTGATGTAAAATCTGGTTGGTTTTCCAAGTTGGTAGTTGCAGGAGTGACCTCTTCAAAAGCTGATGAACTTGAAATTGATGGGGACGGGGCATTGACATTATGTTCTGCATATTCAACATCTTCTACAAATGCTATATTATCCTGAGCAGTATCTTGAGTTTCTTTTTGGCGTTTTTCCCAGCGCTCTAGACTCTTTTGAAAAATTACCCTTAGGGATAACGTCAGAATTAAATGGGTATATCTCTGATTTACTAAAACCACTCATGATGACATCTTAACTAACTATGAGCCAAGTTTCTCCTAAAAATTGTGAGAACAGCGATTTAGGAAGCCTTTGTCCAATGTTCTGTCGCTGAAAAGAGGCTACAGTTTTGTCCCATTTCTGTTTAAAGCTTTTGAAAACAGATACGTCTAATGGCTGCAACAAGTCACTTGTGTGTGCAGGCAATTTGATAATGGTTATCTCCTTGGCCAATGCAAGTTCAACTAGTTTGAGAGAAACATGCGTGGAGTGACCATCATATATGACCAAAACGGGTCATTCAGGACCCAAAGCAGGTATAAGGACTTTCTGAAAATAGTTTGTGAATGTTTCTGTTTCGATCCAACCATTTGGAGAGGCCGCATATGCAGTACCGGGATATTCTTTCTCGGGTGGTGCCCTCCATTGATCCTATATGTTTTTGGCTTTAAATATGATTAGAGGCGGCGCTCGTTTACCAGCAGCATTAGCAGCCAATACAAATGTTGTATTTTCTCGTCCAGAGGTACTTATAACTCTGGACGAGCTTTCGCCTTTTCTCCGACAACTCTGGAATTTGTTGGATCTAGACTTAAACTGCTTTGGTCTTAATTCCAGATCTGTTGAGGTTTGCTTTCTATGTTTAGCTCAACCAAAGTTTTTTTCAAAAGACTGAAATACCCATAAATGATGAATGGGTCTGTGGCGGCCTTTTTTCTAGCATATTCCAACTGTTCTGGCTTTCGAATTGATAAATTATGTCGTCTTTTTAAACCGAGGAACCTTAATCTTCCCCTGGTATGTCATCTTTAAACGGTGTTTTAATTTTATTGACTCTAACGAATTGACCAACTAAGTCTAAAATTTCTTTGAGACTAAGACCAAAGCCCCATTTAGCAAGCGTTTTTATAGAAGTGGCCAAAATATTTTCAACATGTTCTCGAAGTGCCGTTCTGCGGCCTTTAGTTTTTTTAATTGCACCTCGTGTTCCTTTCACTCGGGAATATAATGTCGCAAATGGAATACCGTAAATAACAGAAGCTTTGTGAGTAGTGAGTACACCAGACATTATATCATTAAGAGCAATGTTTAGTTTTTCGTCGGTATATTTGGGTCCTGTATCCTTATTTTTAACATAATTTCTCACCATCTGGAACAAAAGATTACATTTACCCCGAGGTATGTTTATATATTTGCCCCAAGATCTTAATTCTACGGGGCAAATGTATTAGCGGCAATATCAGCATAAATTGCATCAAATATGCTCAAATACTTATTCGAATAATAAATTTACACTAAATATTCTCATTTAAATACAAAAAAAATAATGAACTTACATTTTGTCAGAAGATGACTCTGGATTAAAATTTAGGATAGCAATTTGTATAACACGCAGCACGCACGTCACTTGAAAAATGAAATGTCATTCTTACATCTGTGAATCCAACAGATTAAAAAAGTTGTTAGAGTGTAGTGCAAGAAGTACTTTACGCGTATAAGAGATGGCAGCACTAGTTTCTTTTGTGTGTAAACAGTTTAAGTTATGGTATCACATTTGACCCGTTCATGCATTTACCCCACCTGACCCTACGGTAGTTTGATGTATTGGTATTTACAATATTTGTAGAATTTATAAATGTGCATACAGTCATGCATAACCAAACCAAGTGTAAGGTTTTAACTACCCATCTGAGGTGTTGAGTGGGGATGTAATAAATACTCAATTTAGGTAGTTAACCAAAGTTTATTGTATCACACGACACATACATGAAATACACACAGAAAGGTTTAACCAGGCGGGCGGAGTCGGGTGCGCGAATAGCCGCGTGATTGGTATCGAGGCTTGTAACCGACTAACTGTCGAGTCCTTGCGTCTCCGCCTGGCTTAGTAGAAAATGCTGACATTAAATAATAGCGTAGGGCTGTCGCCACAGTACTCCCCCCCTTTTTGGAAAATGTGGAACACATTTGTTAAACAAGAGAAAAATGAAGGAAAGAATGAATTACTATTTCACAATCAAAAGTTACTAGCGGAACCCCAATGAATACAATGTAATCAGAACGCTGATGCGTCATTCTGTGTGCGACGCCCTTGTTTATATTAAGTAAGTACCTAAGTAATACAATACGTCTTAATGTTACAATGTAAAATTGTGGTGCATGTTCTATTTATGGAATGACAAATTAAATGATCCGTCTACAACTTCAACCCGAGCAGCGGTATATTCATTGCCGTTAAAGTGATATATGGGCAACAATCTTATAGAAAAATTGCACTTTAATACACAGGAGCTTGTGCTCTAGGCGCCGCTGTATTTGGAGCGGGTGGTAACTTATTAACTGCATTCTGCAACCACTTGTTAGCACGGTTTTTACACTTCACCATGATGAAATAACACAATATCAATACTAATATGCCTCCGCATATCGTTAGCCCGACTCCAACATAGTTGAGTTTGCTCTCAACTTGATTCGATATAGTTTTAACTGTTGCTATTGCTATAGCGTCGTGGGAGTCCTTGTTCTCTTCCTTGCTTTGGCCCCAGCCCATTTTATCTGTTAAAATGTAGTGAAATTGTTAACTGCTTCGGACTGTTGTTGATTGTTGTACAGGCCTCCTCTCACCACGAGAGGGTTTGCTAGAACTAAATACTTAACTAGAGTTGCGGGACCCGTGTTTCAGGGCCCGACTTTACGTTCTTAACCTAAAGGGGAATATATATTTGGGGAATGCATAGAATAACTACAGCGATGGTAGCCGCCGTGCAGGACCTACTCTGCAATATTTAATTAGACTCCTGACAGTATCCCTGCACGGGGCGCCGACATTGAAATGAAATACAAAGCGTGCCTATGGATTAACATTACTGTAAGGGACTTAATTATCGATTAAATATCTAACTGGTCTATTTATGACTCGACCTCTACGTGTAGTACGTATCACTGGAGGTGCCGGGCAAAGTACGTTTTGAGGTGACGGGGGCCTGATTGGAATGGGATGTGGTGTAGTTTGTCGCTCCTCGTCCTGGGTGCTGGAATTAATTAAGAAAGCTGGTTTTAATCTATCTATTGAGACCTCCACTTGCCTGTTTGGAAGCTGCAATTTGAAAAATTTCTTATTTCTAGGGATGATTCTAAATGGGCCATCATAGTTTGGAGTTAGCGGTCGCTTTACTGCGTCGTTACGGATGAAAACATGTGAGCAAGTGTCGAGGTCTTTATGGACGAAGATTTTCCTGTACTCTCTGTTCCTAGCTGGAATTGGTTTAATGTTTTTAATTGTTTTCCTTAAGTTTTCTACAAGAGAGTACTGATCGAGATTAGTGATTGGCGTGCTCGAGTAGAAATCTCCTGGAAGCCTGATCACTTGCCCATATGTCATTTCTGCTGCACTTACCTCTAATTAGATAATGCTGAATTGGTGGTTATGGCAATCGTTCTTCTACATAATTATTTGAAACGTCATTCTAGAAACGTGTTCATAACTCAAGGATTAGTTGATCAGCAGGAAGAAGGAATTTTAAATGAAGGTTCATGGAGGCGAAATAATGACGACATGACATCATTACTGCCCATAAGAAATATTCCCAGACGATCACCTGCACCTCTAAATGCTATCAGAGATGAATTGGCTGCTTATTTTACGAAAGAAGGAAAGGTTTCTTGGCAAGACAGATGTTCATAGAATAATCCATACCGTATTTTTTCTCTTTCTCGGTGTGTTCCTGTCGTCTAAGAACTTCAAAGCATCATAGGCAAACCATCGACTTATGTATGTTTCCGAGGCACCTGCAACCGAGTAATACAAAGTTAATTGTTTAGGATAAATAAATAATGTAGCTGAAACATGAGGTTTGAATTCCTTTTTCTCGTTTTTGCATCGAAATTGGTCCATCCGTTTAAGCGCTACGATGCTACAGACAGACAGACCCACAGTTTTAGGGGTCAGACTTATAACACCCCTCGTTTTACGTCAGAAGTAAAAAATTACACATTCTCGTGGTCTTTTTTATACACTTACATTACAATACAGGCTGTCCCGTAAATAGTACGACATACTGCCAGAGGTTAAAGTACTCATCAATACGAACAACTTTTACTATGGGACCAACTTCGAAATCGCGAAAAAAAATCAGCTGTGGCAGTATGTCGTAGTATTTACGGGACAACCTGTATGTCTTTATCTACCATTATACTTTAAGTAGATACTATGTGGTTAATGTTGCTGGTTTCACAATGTTATAGATTTGATTACCAAAATTTTACACTAATTAATGTGATTACCTACTGTTTGTTAATCTTTATAAATGAAGAAAAAATAAACAATAATAATACAAACATTAATCATTATTCTTACCTTTTCCTGTCCCCTTTGATTTTTTTCTTTCAGCTTTTCGCGGCGGAATGAAGAGAGAAGACTAACAATTTTGCTGTTGCATTTTTCTACAGTCATTGACATCAACTTTGCGATTTCCGACCACGCATCTTGCTTAAGATTTTTCTTAAAATAGTTTTCATTTTGCGGGTTCCACAAAATTTCACGAACTCGGTACGCATCTATCAAGCAAAATCCCTTTTCCTCACTCCACGCAGTGTCGTCCTCCATGTTCGTTGCGTGCACGTGTTGATTTCAAAACGACCGTCCACGTTGGCTGCTTCGCGCACACCCCTTTGTGCTCGTTCGAAAAACCGACAAATCACGGATCGCTCTGCGCGCGGCTTGTAATGCTCGTAGCGTGTGCGTGAAATGCACATTGTAGCAATGTGTACGGTGAATTCTTTCATTGCATGACACATTGCATGTTACGTTTCACCAGTCTGTACTAAGGTGGGTCTAAGACTTGCGATCGAACGTGCTGTACTTTTTTTGCGCCTCCGTGAATGCTCTTGAAAAATAACCCAAAGGTTTCAACACGTTGTTTAACTTTTGTTGTAGCACTCCGCCTGCCGCGTTGTTTGACGCGTCGGTCATGAGCGCTAGCGGTACGCCTGGTACTGGGTATGTTAGGGTAGCGGCGCGTTTTAGGCTCTGTTTGCTTTGTATGAAAGCCGCGTTTGCTTCATCGTCCCAGTGAATTTTGGTCTGGTCGTGTTTCTTAGAGTTATGCAGAAATTTATTTAAATGCTTCTGAGTGCTTGCCGCTTGCTCGATGTGAGCACGGTAAAAATTTATCATGCCTAGGAAACGTCGAAGCTGTTCGACGTTTTCTGGCTTTGGGAAATCAATTATGGCTTGCACTCTGTCTCGCAATGGTTTGAGACCTGAATTTGATACTTCAAATCCTAAAAATTTGACTGTTTTATGACCGAAACTGCATTTACTTAAATTAATTGTGATGTCAAATTTTTGGAAAATGTCTAAAATTTTGTGTAAATGCTCCCTGTGTGCTTTTTCTGTCTCGGAGGCAATAATTATGTCGTATTATGTAGCAGAACAGGGAGGATTTGGAGCCAAATTTGTCTGTGATTGATTCTATATTTTGCAAAATGGAATTCATAAACCTTTGGAACGTTTGGGCCGCGTTCTGCAGACCAAAAATCATCCGTTGAAACTCGAATAACCCGAATGGCGTTATAATTGCCGTTTTTTTCCACATCCTCGGGAGCCATTTCGATTGCGTGGTACGCCCTATTTATATCTAGCGTGGTGTAAATTTTCTTACCTGCCTTGCCGTAAGTGAAATCCTGCAGTCTGGGAATAGGGTAGCGATCAGGCTTGGTGATCGCGTTGAGTCGCCTGTAGTCGCCACACGTCCTGATTTGCCCGTCCTTCTTGGGGACGACGTGTAGCGGGCTGGCCCAAGGGCTGTTGCTCGGCCTGCAGATTCCTAGTTCCTGCATTACCTTAAACTCCGGTTTGACCTTCTCGTATCGGTGCGGCGCACACAGGCGAAAAATCAATAAAAGTCGGACAAAACCTGAACATTATAGATTATTATAGGAAACGGGTATATAAGGGTGGGAAACTAGTAAAAATAACATATAAATAATTTTTTGACATTTTTATTACACATCAAGAGTAATATTTGGTTCATCTAATAGATTTAAAACCTCTTGGCACATAGGAACAGATTTTTTGCCACTGATTTCCTCAGTCCCGTTATAAAAGGATCAGAAGAAACCATAAGTCTCTTGAAAGTGTCTTCAATGGCTAACTTTCTCGAAAATTTTCTTGAAAACTGCTCTCTGTACTTACGTACATCTTTGTTTCTACTTTCTTGAGCATCTTCGCTCATTAATGCTATGGCTACTTCAGAATTTTCTGCTACATCTGATCCATGAATAAGTATTTTGTGAAGTGTTGTTGACATATTATACCATGGGTAATTCATCACAAAAAAAGAAGCTGTTTTAATGCAATACGCAATAATTTATTTGCATTTATTGTAACCACTTGAGATTACTCTTAAAATGACGTGCAGGCGATTAATGAGCCGATAATTTACTCTTGTTATTTCAGCAACTTCTTCTGCATGCTGAAAGATAACTCGTGAAGTATTCCCATCAGTAGATGTACCTCCGCCCTGTCTTGGTTTATCAACATGCAACCCAAGTTTTTGCCAAAATTCTGTTTGTATGCGGCGCTTTTCATTTGCTATTAAAAATTGACTAAGAGCATCTCTTGCTTGCCATTTAGCAACTTTTCATTTATATCCTAGGTGCAATATGAACTCCGCAAACCTTATCCAAGCATGTAGTGATGAAATACCATACAATACCAAATTAAGGGTTAAGGTTTTCTGCCAGGATCGTTTCGATCGTTTTGATATGCAAAATTTTAATCTATTGAAGTCTTTCGATGTGAGTTTACAAATATAACAACGCATGGCAGATTTCGTGTCTGTCAAAGCATTAACCATCTTAAAAAAAAAAAAAATGAAAAAAAAAAAAAAAAAAAAAAAAAAAAAAAATTAAAAAATTGAGTTCACATTAAAAAAAATATATGCTTTAAATTTATTCTTAGGATATAAATGCATAAAAATGTAGACTGGCGAGTGTGATAGTAAAAAAATTATAAAACTACAGAGTTGTCTAAGTTACACGTAAGTTTAATCAAAATATATATCATATATTAATAAATATATATAATATATTAAATAAAGTTATATTTAAGCATGTGTGTAATACGATACATTAAAATGTGATCATAAATGTGATCACAATAAGCCAAAAATTAATGTTACTAAGTCGCGTTTATATAAATATCCTAATATATATAAATTTGATGTTCAATACATGTACTCTATCGAATAAAATATGCTTTCAAATTAATTTTTGTTTAATACAGGAATACCCAGTAAAATTAATATCGCGATTATATTTATATTTAACTATATATAGTTATATATAACTATATATAATTCATATACAATTATATAAGGCCATTTTCCATATATAATTATATATGATATTATATATAAAAAAAAATCCCCGGGCACTTCGATCGCCTCTTCGCCTGCACAGTTTAAAAATAACACAATCTGCCGTTCATCCGAAGCCTCTATTAGGTCTACAGCTTGAAGGTATGATAAAAATTTGCTGAACAAACCGCGCAAAGTTGGTGCATGACACCTGAAACTCGGAGTCCTGATTTAGGTTTTATTCCTTCCATTTTCTTTTTTCTTTCAGGTTCTTATTTACACCTGACAAGATGTTCTATCTCACTATGAGATATTTGCATGAGATGTTATTGATATTTTAGGATTATCAAAATAACTTGCACACGGCTTCCCATCAACATTACTTTATTCTTGTTGCTCTTTATACATTATAGACAGACGACCATAGATCATACAACCACTTCTTACTAAATTAACAATACACGACTAATATAGAACATCTAGTATCTTTCATATTCAATTTCTTCGAATTCATACTATTTAATATTCTTATCTTTCTGTCTTATCTCTTTATATTCATGACTTCTTTCATTCTCTCATACCCTTTTCATTTTTCCACGCTTTGAAGGAACCCTTTAATGACATCTTTTCTTTTAGAACTTTCTGTACCCGATCACTCCACCACCATGTATATTTTTCAATAATGCCTTTTCCTTTCGTTTCCCCAAATACTTTTCTGGCTGTCTTTCGTATATAATTTGCCATTTTACTCCACTATCCATCCACCATAAAATTGTTAAATTTTACTTAAAAACAACGGCCGCAGAGCGAGCGGCACGGAGCCTCTTCGACGCCCCAGTCGCTTTGGCGGCGGCCTTTTTGCCGCTTTTCTGGCGGCCTTCAGCTTCCTCTTTTCGTCGCCCGGCTACCTGCTGCTGGCTGAACCCCCTTCAAAAAGATACTGTCTAGGATCAACCGGGACTAGCGTTGGGGACGAGTTACCTTCTTCTTATTTTGGGTTGCCTTTCGAGGCACTGTGGATGCTGACCGGCCACCCTAGCTGCCAGTTGGGCTTTTAGGCCCGCTTTAGCAGCGGCCGCGTATGTCGCCCGTGGCGGAGCCAGGGGTGGACGACGATGAGCGCTTTCTATTGCAGAGATGCGCCTCATCAGTCGCTCCACCATCTCCGCCATTAGTCGGACAATGTCTGGCTCCATCCAACACGGGTGACACCAACTGTGTCAAAGAAGAGTGTCCACCAGCGTGCGTGCAAGTGGAGTCTCACGCCACCTTTGTTGCTTTGGCAAGATCTGCTACGAGGCGGGCTATCTCCTTTTCGTGAGCCTCATTCTCCGCTACGAGGAGTCTCCCGCCTCAGCCATCAGCACCTGCTGTTCGGAGCATGGGGATCCCTGAGCGAAGGAATCAACTACGCCAATTGCCTCAGTTGCTCTTTTGGGTTACCGACTTTGCGGCGTAGCTCCTCCAAGCTACTGGTTGTCAGAGGTGGTCGGCTTGTCGGACTCGACCCTCTCGAAAAGAGCCTTGAGCCCAGGGTGAGACCCTCTCACCCTGGGCTCTCTTCGCTGCAGCAGATCCGCCAGCCTGCCTCTCCTTATGGGCTGGCCGACCAGTTTGTTTGGTGTGTCAAATATGTATAAACTGCATTATTAAGCCTGCATTGAATCATCATCAGCCTATCGCAGTCCACTGCTGGACATAGGCTTCTCCCATTGCACGCCACTTAGATCGAGTTTGGACTTCTCGCATCCAGCTCCTGCCAGCCAACTTGCGCAAATCGTCACTCCACCTGGCCTGTGGGCGTCCTACACTACGTTTGCCGAGACGCGGTCTCCACTCAAGAACTCATTTTCCCCAACGGTTTTCAGTTCTGCGGCTAATATGGCCAGCCCACTGCCACTTCAGCTTGCTGATCCGGAAGTATACCACATGCTGGGTTTTCATATAGATCGGTTGCAATTAGAAGACAACTATTTGCATCCACCACGTTGCAATTAGAAGACAACTATTTGCATATATCAATAATCTAGAAAAGGAAGTACAATTAAATATGTTTTTTTGTTTTTTACAAGGAATGACAGGACTTCGAAACGTATAAAAACAAAACAGCCAGCCAGCTACTTTGGATAGTATAGTTGTGCTAAGGTTCTATATTCACAACACTCCTTCTCACAAGGACGCTATCTTATTCCAAAGTATCTCCTTAATTCCAGGTGGCGAGGACCAGCCATGCCCTTTATTAGGAGATCTGCCAGCATCTTTAATGTCTCCTTATAGTTGACTATAATTATCCAGTCGATACATGCTCTTTCAAGAAATGGATGCGAATATCTTAATGTTTTGTCTTACTACTTATTATAGCATTTTTGCACAGTTTTAGGGCAGCTTGGTTGTCGTTTAAAATCATTATCTTGCTAATTATTATCCTGCTTTAGTGCAGTCATAATCTCTCAAAAGAATTCTCAAGTGAAGCGCTTCTTTTACTGCATCTGAAATAGCCATATGTTCTGCTTCTGCAGTAAACATCGCTGTTGCCCTTTGTTTTCTGGACTCCCAGCTAATGACGCTATTTGCCATCATAAAACAGTATCCTGTATATATAAGCGTCTATCGATGTTGCATGCTGCCCAATCGGCGTCTGCATAATCAATCATTTCCTTTTTTTCGGTTTTTTCAAAACTAACACCCATTGTTTTTTTTTCCTTTTAAATATCTTATAGTCCAAGAGCCCGTGACTGCCAGACCTTCCTTTTATAATATAAGCTGAAAGTTTTTCTATGTATACCTTTAGTAAAGGTAAGAACGATCCCCACCCATTATACCTGGGTAGTGGTGGCTTTGGCAGGTAACAGGTAATAAAGGTGTATAAAATTCCATCTTAAATTTATTAATTTATAAAACTTATTTTTTATATATATCTGTTTGTAACAATATCACAACTTACGTCATTCATTACCAGACGCTTAATACGGTTCCAACCCTTCGCCAGACACCCCTAAACTATAATATTTTGTAATTTTACTTACGTTATTTTTTAAAAGCTGAATTTTATATATGTTTTTTGGGGAACTATAAAAAGATGTTTCTTTAGTAGCCAGACACATTCGAGGGTTCTATCATCCTGCCAGACGCATTGGAGTGCATAGAAAATGTGAGAGCGCGGTGCTTATGTACTAACTGGTGCGAGTGAGACAGGCTGTTCGGTTTATTGCGATCTTGTACTGAAAATTAGCTATCCTTTATCAAGAAATTCAATTTAATAAATTTATTATAAATTTCTAAAACAATTTGCATTAAAGTATAATTTTATAAGAAAATATAATCCGAAAAAATCACTAAATTTAGATTTTCATACGTCTTATGAAGTTTATTATATTTATTCATAATTCTTTTGAAAAGCAAACATTAAAAAAAAAAAATTTTATTTCAAACAAATATTCAATGATTTTTAAATCAATTATCAAATTCTTTACAATCAAATGCATTATTTAATAATTTTCATCGTTGTCGTCGATATTTCCATTTTCGTCTTCGCTACTCCAGTCCTCGCATTGATCGTTGTCAATATCACCTTCGTTCGTTTCTGTAATAATAAAATGATCCTAGTTAATTATAAGCTGTCATAAATTCGTGTTATATATTCTCATCCAATTATTACATACCTGACATTTGTTGTAAAGATTCACTAACATAATTCGGTAACTGATCCCCCTCAAACCATTTAAAATAGTATTGATTTTTTTCCAGAATCCAACCATAATTTACTGGTTCGTATGCTGTTGGAATTTTCAAGTGAGCATTGTTCCATATAGAACATATATAATTCGCGCGCAGAAATTGCTGAAATAGCTCACTTTTGCAAGGTGGTAAGCAACTGGCATCAAAATTCCGTAGTTTTTTGTTATTAAAAGCTTCGTTTACATCAGAGACTGTGTAAGAATCGATAAAAATTTGCAGCCTAGCAGCATCAACGTCGTTTAAATTACCAACATTGTATAGGTAGCATAAAAGACTTTGAATAACATTAAAGATCTCGTGTTGTTTATTGTTATCTTCCATGATTTCGCTGTGTCCAAAATACATTAAGGCTTCCTGGAATTCCACATAGTTTTTCAATATTTTAAACGGTTTTGATTTTGCTCGTCTAAAAAATGCAGGGTTGTAATCACATCCTGTGATTGCATGTAATCCAGGCAAGCTTTTACAAATAGATTCTCCCAGTTGTTCGTGTATTTTAGTTAGGTCCACATATCTTAGATTATTTCCAGTGCCTATAAGCATCCAAACATGCAATCCATCATTTAAATGATGCATATGACCTAGCATTATAGCAGCAATGTCAGTATCAACAGTTCGTATTACAATATTTGCTGCATCGTTTATTTTACATGCATGGTACACAATTTTGGTATCTGCTTCTTCATGCTCCGGGCAAGACAATTCCTCAATAATACTTGACATGACTTTGTTGGTATTATTAACAGTAAATGAATGGCAATTTTTGAAATTAATATGTATTGTTTTGTTACCAATAAATGGCGCAACTTCATCAGTAGCCCAATGTAAAATGAAAAAGTTGACCAGAGCTTCTTTAAAATTTGAATTTTTTAATTCTTTCGCGAAGTCACTAGGACGAACTTGTTCAGGCCCAGCTATGGTATACTCTAACTGTGCACATTCAAATCGTTGGGAATGTTCATAGTCTTTTATCGATGGTGTAAAATACCTGTCAAATACCACATCAATTCTTGACGCTTTTAATTGAGTTGCCATTTGCAACATTCTTTTAGAAATGTTGCCGAACGTTTTAGGTACATTTCTCATAGTGTGTAATAAAAAAAACCCGTCGATTATGAATACATCAATTCGAGGTGGCTCGTCATGCTCAACTTCTTTCTCTAAACATTTCATTAAAGCAGATTTGTCGGTCTTGCAAATGGTTCCATCCAAATGGCACATTGATAATGGTACTGAAGTAATGGGGTACGATAAAATTTTCGAAATGTCAATCTTGAAATCCATTGAAATTCCTAGCATACGTCCAAATAAATCTCTTTGAATTTTAACTTCTTGAATTTTCCCACCAACATTAATTTTTTTCTTTTTTTCGCAATCTTTGGAGAAATTATTAATAGATGTCTTTTTAATAGCTTTTTCAAATCGTTGTATATTAGATTGACATTCAGAAACAAATGCATTTCGAAGGATTTCTCCATTACCTTGTACATTTAACAAAAATTCTTCTACTGGCGGTGATGCGGACTTCCCTGATGAAATATTTACTAATTGGTCTTTAGGCACATCTACACTGAAAGGATTAATGAATTGATCAAAAGTAGCAACAAATTTTTTCAGCTGATTGTTGTTTTTCCGTATATTATGAAGAGCCAAATCTGCTGAAACATCTTGATGACTTTGTAGTCCTAATTCCAAATAAACTTGACTGATTATCGTAGATCTCACGTCATGGCTTCGGGCCCACCGTTGTCTTGCCGAAATCGAATTTGTGAAATGTATTATACCTGTAAGCTTTCTCGCAGCGTCTGCATTTATCGTTTGCTCTAACACAAGGTCAATAGGTTGTCTTGAAAATGGCTTAGTAGTTCTTTTAATTCCAAAGTAACCTTTTTGAAACTCTTCATATAAATTGGGATGAGTTTCGCCAACTCTCAGTAGATTATCATAGTATTTAACGGCCCACCTAGAGTAGTTCTGTTGATTACATATAAAAAAAATATTTGTAATTTTAGGTAACACGGTTTTAAAAGTTCAAAATCTCCAGTACGAACACTTCGAGATAAATCCAAATAGTGATGGATGAGGTTGGTATAAATTAAATAAAATTGTGATGTTTTACCATGCTCTCCACGAAGGGTTTGTTGCTTGTAAATCCCGTAATTATTAATCAGATCTTGCAAATTTTCATTTTCAATTTCAAATAAAGACATTTTACAATTTTGAAGCCTTTTAATTTCATCTATTATATCATCAGTTAAAGTGATATTATTATTTTGTAAAAATGATTGGAAATGTAATATCTCAAGCCCTAATGTCATTAAAGGATGCAATCTTTTGCAGCGATTAAAGTGTTTACCATCTAAAAATCCATTAACTGAACCATTTGCGAGCATACTACTCTCAACCATCACATTTGTTAATCCATAATCACTAATTATTTTACCAACAGCTTTGAAGTAAGCCATCATTATGTGAAACGGTCCCAAATGAATAAATAAATTATCAAATTTTGGCTTCTCCGTTGCTTGAATTTGTAACGCAACTTTTGCTATAGCAAGATCATAAGTCACTTGTATGTTACTTTGGTTTACCTCTGCAGCAATTTGTTGACTTTGTTTCATAGTTTCCAATACAACCGATATACTGGTTGGCGATGCATTGATTGGAGTCAAATATGATATAAGTTGTTGTGGACTGTCATGATCATCAATCCGACTATTAAAACCAACCCACATGGGTACATCTGTTAACTCCAGCGCGTGGCTAACCATCCATATTTTGTCAATGTCAGTGTATTTTCGGGTATCTACATAGTTAACGTCATTGACCGCTTGTTGCAATTCACTCGTCATTTTAGGCTTCTTAGTGTATGGAACTTCATCAAACCCTACGGTATCTACTGTTCTTCTTCGTCTTTTTTCTTCTTTCTTCTGCAGCAAAACATTTTCAGTACTTTCACTCAGAACTTCGGGCATCTCACATTCTTCAAATGTTTTTGTGCTTATATTCGATGTAATATTCTCGGTGTTTTCAGTCAGTACCTCGGACATCACAGGTTCTTCATTTGTATCTAGATCAATATTCTGATATACAATTCCAACTGTGTCGTGTAAAGTATCTTTACCACTAGTTGTTTCGACAAATCGATCAAAATTATCATATGCCACACCCGTACAAAGATTTGGCTTTTTTATTATTTTTTCGGGACATACGCTGGATTTTTCTATCGTTGTATATGTGCTTTCAGTTTCTAACTCTTCTACGCCTTGATAACTAATGCAGTGTCCATATCTATTTATAATATCAATTATTTTTCTACTGCTTGTTAAACTCTTGAGGGTGATACCTAACATGATATGTTTCGACGTCTTAACTTGACCATTATGAACACCGTAAATAAGATCTTGAGAATAAGAACGAACAAGACGTGCACATTTTGGGCTATTTTTTCGATTTCGGTTACATCCACTAAGAAGGGTAAAATAAAAGTCTGATAATTCTTGAGGTATCGAAACTTCTCCTGATATTAAATGCTCTGATGTTATTTTTTTTGTTGGTATTTTATTTTTTTCAATTTGGAGTATTAATTTTCTTAAAATCAATGCAGACTTTCGTAAAATGTTCTCTGTTTGTAAATTATCTAGAATAGAATCATCTATAGCTTGTAGATATTTTGGAGCTATTATTTTCTTATTGCGAATGTTAAAAAATTTTATGTCCTTAGAAAATATCTTCAGAATTTTCTCTTCAAGATGGTGTGCTGTAAAAATACCAGTCATATCCATAGAATTTTCTTTAAGACGATTTTGTAATAAATCAATATACAGGTCATGTAAATACACCAATAAAAAGCAGCGTCCTTTTTTAATCACGTCTTCGTTAATAATTGTTCTTATTTCCTCAAAAACTATTTGGTGATACTTTCGTTGGTAATGCCACTCCGTTTTGTCAGGTTGTGCTGTTAAAGAAGATAACTTATTATTGAAACCAACTCGGCATTCTGTATGAGAAAAAAATTTTAGGCCAGAAAAATTATTCAATTTATTTAAAAAATCGTTATACTCTTCATGACCTTCAATCTTGGAAATGATGCTAGTTTTAAATTTATCAACATCAGCTGCATGAAGCGGAAGCATTCTAGATCGAATTTTTTTTTTTTTCTATCACAAAAAATACAAACGATCTCGTTGTCATTATTACCAACAATATTATCCGACGAAATAATCATGTCCTGAATTGAAATATTATTATCACTAACATCCGGTTCAGAAGAATTAGAATGATCCTGAAGAGTTGAAGATTGTGGACTTTTTGGTGGAGAAATTTTAATTACCTGTGATGTCGTGGGAGATTCTGTAGGTACAGGCTGTAAATAAGATTCATCTTGTGATGTAGAAGGTTGTGCTCCGATTGATTGGGAACGTAAAATTTCTTGCGATTTTATTTGAGATTCCAAATCAAGTGGTACTGAACTCGACTGGAGTGTTGATGATGAAGTTGGAGATGAGTTGCCGGTTAGCACACTGCTTATTTGTTTTTTTCTTTTTATTTTTTCAGTACTTACAGGTTCATTACTGAAGTATTTTTTCATGAGACCTGTAAATGCTTTATAACATGACCGGTGATAACGATTATCTATATATTCACCAGGTAAAATAATGTTTTTATACTTGAGGTTATGTATTTTTCTTAATTTTAAAATAGTTTGACATTTTTTAAAAGTCTCTTCCGAAAATATTACTAGATCTTCACCACTTTTTTTACAGACAAAACAAACTTCTTCTACGTTTTCGTCACTCATGATAAAAAAATTATTTATTTATTAAAACTGGATCACATTTATCAACCAAATAACACAGTTTAATATTACAATGTTTACTATTACTACGACTATATAACTGTTCACTGAATAATACAGAGTAAACGACAGCTGATGCGCAGTAAAAGATCGCAATAAACCGAACGGCCTGTCTCACTCGCACCAGTTAGTACATAAGCACCGCGCTCTCACATTTTCTATGCACTCCAATGCGTCTGGCAGGATGATAGAACCCTGGAATGTGTCTGGCTACTAAAGAAACATCTTTTTATAGTTCCCCAAAAAACATATATAAAATTCAGCTTTTAAAAAATAACGTAAGTAAAATTACAAAATATTATAGTTTAGGGGTGTCTGGCGAAGGGTTGGAACCGTATTAAGCGTCTGGTAATGAATGACGTAAGTTGTGATATTGTTACAAACAGATATATATAAAAAATAAGTTTTATAAATTAATAAATTTAAGATGGAATTTTATACACCTTTATTACCTGTTACCTGCCAAAGCCACCACTACCCAGGTATAATGGGTGGGGATCGTTCTTACCTTTACTAAAGGTATACATAGAAAAACTTTCAGCTTATATTATAAAAGGAAGGTCTGGCAGTCACGGGCTCTTGCTCTATTAGGATTCTTTTTGCTGCTTTAAAGTGCTCGGTCCCGAAACAGTTAATAAATTCTGACAGACAGCTGACCGCAAACAATAGACCGCAGGACGCGTTGCAACTCTTAAAAACATTAAAGAACCGATTAGATTTTGGTAGGGTAAGTTTTCATCACCTTTACCTTTTTCTAATTTGAAATGGGGCTCTATTGGCGTAACGCTTGGTTCACAGTCCTCCATTCCAAATTTGATAAGCAGCTTTTCTATATACTTTTCCTGTTTAAGTTCTACTTTGGCTTCTTCTAGTTTAATTTTTACAGGTCCGATATCTTTCATTTCAAAAGTTCTTTTTGTACCATTGTCGGCCGGATTGCTTGAGTCCGTATAAAGCTTTCTTGAGTAGACATACTTTCTCTCCCTTTATCTTTATAATATCTTCCAACATCTTCTTTGCTTTATTAAAGACGGTTAAATCTTCTTTTTCACTTTCATCTATAAATATTTATGTAACATACTCTTCCAAGAACTCTGGCTTTTTCATTATTATTTTCTCAATTTTTCTCATCAATTGTGAAGTTTCAAGTTTTCTTGTACAACCATCGCGATTACGCGATTATCGCCAATGTGTTGACGAAAAAACAGACATCTTTACAAATAATTTAATGTACTTGTACGACAAGCATGCGCCGATGCGACAAATAAAGGTAAAACATCTCCCTGCACCTTGGCTTACTGGCGAAATAAAGGAGATACAGAGAAAGAAAGTAAGAGCTCAATCGAAGTATAAAAGTCACCCTACAGCATCAAACTGGGCAAAATTTGTGCTTATTAGAAATCACTGCAATAAGATGTGTAGGGACGCTCAGCGCCGACATATCCACAAATCGGTTGAAAACGGTGACCCAGTTAAGGTCTGGAAGTTTCTTAAGTCCTTGGGAATCGGCAAGTCACGTCCAAATTGTGCTTCAAAAGATATTGATATTGATTCCCTGAATTCATATTTTTCTGCTGCCTCCATTTACAGAGCGGCTACCAAGACTACGACGATGAATTATCTTTCTTCTCTGCCGATTCCTGACTGTTCCCCATTCTTTTTTAGTCAATTTGCTGCATGTGATGTAAGGAAGAGCATTATGTCAATAACTTCTACTGCAGTAGGAAGCGACAGTATCAGCCGTAAAATAGTTCTTCCTATCCCATATCTATCCTTCCTTTTCTTTCCAAAGTCCTCGAGCGTCTCATTCACACACAGTTAACTTCATTTCTTTCAAGAAATTGTCTCCTCAATCCTTTCCAGTCAGGTTTCCGTCCAGGTCATAGCACTACAACAGCTCTAGTCCATATTACGGACGATGTTAGGTCAGGCATGGACGAAGGAAAGCTAACGGTCTTTGCTTTACTTGACTTCAGCAACGCCTTCAACACTGTGGATTTTGATGTCTTGCTGGGTACATTGTGCTCTCTTAACATATCTCCATCGGCTATTGACTGGTTTCGTAGTTACCTGTACGGTCGCCAGCAGCGTGTTTGTACTGAAAACGTTTATTCTTCTTGGCTCACAACATCTGCGGGCGTACCTCAGGGCGGCGTGTTATCACCTTTACTTTTCGCAGTTTTTATTAACTCAATCACAAATCAATTACTGTCTTCCTACCATCTTTACGCAGATGATCTCCAAATCTACTCACAAGCTACTCCAGATAATTTAACAAAAGCAGTGGATGTCATAAATAGAGACTTAATGCAAATATGTAACTGGAGTAGGGAGTATGGCCTAAGCGTAAACCCCACAAAAACACAGGTGATTATTGTAGGTAGTCCCAGGCTACAAGGTAAAATAAACTTTCAGCAAATACCATTTGTTTGTTGCAATGGCTCGGTTGTACCTTACAGTGAAAAGGTAAAAAACTTGGGGATCCACATGGATAGGTACCTATCCTGGGGCCCCCAGGTTGGAGAAGTTAGTCGAAAACTATTTGCAGTGGCAGGATCTCTGCGAAGGCTACGGAACTTCCTTCCCACCTATACTAAAATTGCGCTCGCACAATCTCTTCTTCTTCCTATCCTTGACTATGGCGATGTCAGCTATCTGGATCTCACCGAAGACCAACTGAATAAACTTGAGCGACTCCAAAACCTATGTATTAGATTCATATTTGGATTACGCAAATATGATCACATCTCAGAGTATCGTTTTAAACTCAAGTGGCTACCAATACGCTTTCGCCGGAATCTTCATATTCTTTCTCTTTTATACAGTGTTCTGTTTCATCCTCGCACACCCTCTTATCTCAAAGAACGTTTTCAGTTCTTACACAACACACATTTCAGGGACCTAAGGTCATCGGAGAATTTAAAACTAAAAATGCCGCAACATTCCACCCAGTTTGCTGACAAATCTTTTACTGTGCAAGCAGTAAGACTTTGGAACAACTTGCCTTTGACAATCCGGCAAGCTAAAACCTTGCCCGCTTTCAAAAAGCTAGTGAAGGATTTTTATCTGACATTATAAATACTGTTGGTTTCTTTATATATGGTATATATTTCGGACAGTATATATATATGTTGTGTGTATGTCTATTGAATATGTATATATATGTATATATAAATATGTATATGTATATTTATAAATTTTGTTTATGTATGTGTGTATGTATGTATGTATGTGTATTTATCTATGTGTAGTGTGAACAGGTGTTTATTGTGTATGGATGCTTTTGTTTATATTTTAAATATTCACGTGATATGCGTTATGTGTATGTAAACTACTCAACTTTTAAATAACAAATATCCGTATCAAGGTTGTCTGGAAGAGATCGCCGTGAGCGATAAGACCGCCGATTGTTAAGTCTATATATTTGTAATGTCTTATGTGCTAATTTGTAAACAATAAAGATATAAATAAATAAATAAAATAAATAATTTGAAATTACGATGTTTTTTATCATTTTCATATTTTTTCTTTACTTGCCATGTACCATTTTTGAAAGGAAGAAAGAAACAATTATTTGCACAGAATACAGGTGGTACCAGATTTTACAAAGGTGTATAATGTTCAAGCTATATTCTGCCTGTACTAGGCATGCAAATATTTATATAGAGACTCAAACATTAACTATTAATAACTATTAACTAATTAAAATTAACAAAATGTCAAAAAATGTTATTACATATTAGTATTTAAATTATTAAATTTATTGAATTATTAAATTTAATTTATCTAATTTATTAAATCTACAAATGATCATATACATCAGTTTTATATTGCATGAACTCTTTCATTGCATAAAAGCACTTATCAACTAGCCATTTTCTTAACTTAATTTTAAAATATTTAAATGGGAGTTCCCTAAGGCTCTTAGGAAGTTTATAGAAAACTGAAATGCACATGTGATACACATTCTTTTTCACCAAAGATGTTCTACAAAATGGAATCATTATTTTCGTAGGATATCTTGGTCTGTATTTAGTAACATGATCCCCCTTGAATTTAAATAAATTATTATATTTCCTAACAAAGATTGATACTTCAAGAACATACATGCAGGTCAATGTCAGCAAATTATGTTTTTTATACAACGGTTTACAAGAGTCAAGTGGACTCACTCCACAAACAGCTCTTAAACAATTCTTTTGGGCAATAAAGGCTTGATCAACATCAGTCGAATTCCCCCATATTATTAACCCATATCTAAGGATTGAATCTACGTAACCTTTATAAGCTACAAGTGCAGTCTTTTCATCAGACACGGTACGAAGCTTTCTAAGGGCGTAGACAAATCTACTTAGTTTGAGGCAAACATCATTTATGTGTTGTCTCCAGTTACAAAATCTATCCAAAGTTATACCTACAAATTTTATACTGTCAGCTTCTTCTATAGTATTATTTTCTATCTTTATGTTCACCAGTATGTTATTTTTTGAGTGTTTACTTCTATTCGTACCAAATTTTGTTAGTTTTGTTTTTGATAGATTTACATTTAATTTGTTTGCTTTTAACCATTCTAATACCAATTGTACTTCTTTACTTATTTTAGTTTCATGAGATGTATCTTTATTCTTATATGGCACTATTATAGATATATCGTCTGCGAAAAGAACACTTTGACAATTAATTGAATCTTGTAGGTCGTTGATGTATAATAAGAACAGTAACGGTCCCAAAACGCTACCTTGTGGAACGCCATATCTATTGACCTTGTATGGGGATCTGTGTACACTGCATTCGTTACTATCATTTAAACTGGTAATTTCAACAAATTGCTCACGATTGGTTAGAAAACTTTTAATCCAGTCTAAAGCTACACCTCTTATACCAAAATTTTCGCATTTGTTGAGCAAGATCTCATTATCTACAAAGTCAAAAGCCTTACTCATATCAAAGACCATATTCTTTGATATGAGTAAGGCTTTTGACTTTGTAGACCACTGGAATTTTCTCATCAACGTATTCAGTTATATTTTTAATAAGAGAGAATGCTGCTAAAGAGGTTGATTTATTGTGTTGAAAACCATTCTGTTCATTTTTAATAATATTATGTTTATTAAAGAATTCAATTAATCTGCTGTAAAAAATTCTTTCAAAATTTTTTGAAATTATAGGTACAAGAGTAATAGGACGATAATTATTAGGTTCCTTTCTATCACCTTTCTTATGCAATGGCTAAACAATAGAATACTTTAGTTTATCTGGAAATATTCCCTGAACCAAGGAATTTGTGATTAGATGGTCAATAATTGGGGCAATGACACTAGCACTTTCTTTAATTATTTCTGTAGAAATCGAGTCATATCCTACAGCTTTGGTGTTATTTAATGATTTAATAATATTTATAATTTCAAGCTCTGAAGTGGGTTTCAGGAATATTGATTTAGCATTAGCATCTATTTGTATTTTTTTATGTTGTTTGACAGGTGACAGTATAATATTTCCATTACTAACATTAGTAAAGAAGTCATTAAATAATGTTGCTATTTGAGTTGGATTATGAATAATTTTTCTGTCATTTTTTTTTGTTTTCTTCACTGAAATCCCGTTTTTTAACGTACCAATGACTTGAGACTTTCTCACACTTTCCTGGAAATTCTAAAACTTGCGCTGTGTCGTGGTCAGATAGATAGAGCCGATGTACTGTTCCATATGCTTCTTCGTGATTACTTGCTATGAGATCTATACAACTATTTTTTCGTGTTGGCTCGTTAATATGTAAAGTTAAATTAAAATTTGAGAGAATTTTTTTTAAAATTGTTGTATATTTATTTTTTAGCAGTATATTAATGTTTAAATCACCTGTTATTATGATTTTTTTATTTATTATTTTGTACCTTAGTTTATGCAAAAGTATTTCTAATTTATCAAAAAATGAATTAATGTTAGATGTAGGTGTCCTGTATAAACATATTACTATTGTATTTATACTGGGGATTTCTATACCGCAGCATTCAAAAATATTATCACAAGAACATTCTTTACATACTTCTATTGGTTTGCAGTCAATTCCGCAATATGTTAGAATGCACGTACCACCACGCTTTTGTTTTTTTCTAGAATAGTAACTGCCAACTGTATAGTCCCTTAATATTAATATTTAAGTCATCCCCTCTTTTTATAAAAGTCTCACTAAAACATAAAATCTGTATTGGATAGGAATTTTTGGAAAATTCAATTAGAGACAATTCTATATTGTCAACTTTATTTAGAATACCTGCAATGTTTTGATGGAGTAGTCTTATTTTATCCCCCCTTAATCCCCTTGGCTTGAGCATAAAAAACTCTCATCGTTAAATACCTTAGAAGTTCTAGTTGAATTACGTTGAATAATAGGAAAATAATATGGGATAGTCCCTTTCACATTTCTTGTACCCAAAGGGGCACCGTTAAGTAACTTAAGGTTAATATTAGAAAGATAATTGAGTTTTACTTTATTTGTGCTAGAAAGAATATATTTAGTTTTATAGTCTGTTGTATCTATGGTTAGATTAATTAACCTGCATATATGACCCTGTAAGTAGTGATAGTTATAGTAATGTTCATTTAAATTAGCTTCTATTCGTACCAAATTTTATAAGTTTTGTTTTTGATAGATTTACATTTAATATGGGCTATTATTTCGGCTTTTATAGCTTCACGCAATTCTTTACTTTTTCCATTCTTGTTTTTCATCTGCTAATTTCGTCTGCTAATTCCTGGTACTCATCAGAAGACGAAGATTCTTCTAGCATATAGTCTTTCTGCCAGGCAGGAGCTCTTCTTTGTAATTTACTTTGACTGGTAGAAATTCCAGAATTAACAGGAATATTGTTTTCAGGAACTGGCTCTGCAGGCGTCTGAACGATTTCGATATCAAGGCTAGTTTTGTGCTCTTTTTTATTTATTTTCTTCTGTCTTTCAGGTTGCAACTGTTCATGTTCGCCGAAACGGTTATTGTAATTTCTATCATTTTCACCGTTGCCATAATATAATCTGTCGATGACCTACACGTCTCTGCTTATTATCACAACGTCTTTTTCTGGTAAAGAGATTTCATATCCTTTATTGAGCATAGCATACAAAAATACCTTCAGTTGCTTTTAGTGTAAATTTTCCTCTTCTGTGTTTGTTCCAAACAAACGCTTTACATCCAAAAACTCGAAGATAGTATCCTGATCACATGCCATTTTTCATAAGGTGTACATCCTTTCAGGGCTTTTGCCGGGCTTCGATTTATCAGGTAATTAGCAGTATATACTGTTTCGGCAAACAATTTTTGAGGTAAGTTTCCTTCAATCATTAGGCACCGAGCCTTATCCAATAGGGATCTATTCTTACGTTCACTCTGCCCATTTTGTTGTGGGGTATACGGTGGAGTTAATCGTCGTTTAATCCCGTTTTCTTTTAGGTAAGAATCGAATAGATACTGTGAGTAAAATCATGGATATGCTTAATCGGATACCTATCAGTCACGGTACGGGCACTTAACGTAGTCGCCGCAGGGACGCCATCCACTGACCTTTTTCCGGGCTAAATGAAGCAGGGATGACCAAGGACTGTTCGAAGGTCTGGCCGTGCCATTAGCCAAAATAGCTTGGAACTCCCTTCGAGCAATCTGTAACTTGTCGGGTGCTAAACGACGAGGAGGAGAAGCAACTGGTGGGCCTGGTGTCGTGTGAATGTGGTGAAGTGTCTTATGAGGTGTTGTGCGATATGTACCGGTTGGTCGAGTAATCTCAGGAAACTCGTCCAGTATTTTATGATACCGGGTCTCGCCTGTTACCACTTTAACAGACTTAGCAATCATTACATAACATCATTACACTTAGTAAAAGCAATGGCTGTAACAGAAGTAACATTATCTACTAAACGCTTGTTACGGCAATCTACAACAAGGTTATAATAATTTAAAAAATCTACACCTATAATGGGTTTTGTGACGTCTGCAACAATAAAACGCCACACAGAACTCATACTTAGCCTAAAATCTAAATGTAGATAACCATAAGTAGCAATATTAGAGCCGTTAGCGGCACACAAAGTTTGTCCCAGCACGGCGATCACGAAGCGCCAACCTAGGGAAGACATAGAGGTTGCTACCGGTGTCGACCAGTAATTCAGAGGGCTTTCGATCTCCAAGCTCCTCATGCATCAAAAATTGCTTTATTTTTTTTTCTTTTGACGCACCTCTTGATGAACTCAGTCTTGAGCTTCTCGTATTTCTCAGCCGCTGGCGGATTGATAATGACCTTGACTTCACGAGAATACTGGTTGTCTAGGTGGACAATGACGTGATTAACTTATGTGACGATACTGGTAATGCCGGAAATAGCAAATTGGCCTTCTACTTGGGCGAACCAAATGTCAGGCTCCTCTGCCCAGAACGGCGGCACTCTTACGCCCACACGAAAAACATCGACATGCTCCATCGGCATTGTTCCCTCACTAACGTGACTGGCTCATTGCACCTTTGAAATCCTTATCCACTACTGACATGTAGAGGTGTAACAGTAACGAAAAAAAAACGTACCCGTATGTATTCGTTACTATACATTCAGTACTCGTTACTATCGTATCGTTACTCGTTACTCCTAATACCTCATAACATGCTGTTATGCTAGAGAAACAAATCGTTAATCGAGTCGTATTGCGTACGCGTACAAGCGTGCGATTTAATTAATTGTTTGAAAATTAAGTTACAGTGAAATAATTTTAGAATTTCATGACAGACTAAAACTTTCACTCTCGTTTATTACTTACTTACTTTACTTACTTACTATTACATAAAATTTATGAAATTTTAGTGGCAAAATTTTATGAAAACACTTTTTCACAAGTATGTACTTTTTTTTTTACTGCATACTCTGTTAAAGAAAACTTTGTTTTGAATATTTGAAATTTTGGCACCATAATGCGCGCACATCGGTTCAAATATTTTTGAAGTATATCTGCACAAATTACATATATTTTCATTTTTTTAACCAATCACGTTACGAATAGTTTGCGAACATATTTTTCATGTTCTTTCTATAATTTTATTATAAGATATGACAGTATGTACTAGGTGCGGCATCGCAGCATTCATAATTTCAATTTGTAGAAATAATACATATTCATTACATGCCAAACTGCATTTTTCACTTTGCCGTAGTTTAAACCAGACTTATGTTTATGTGATAATGAAAAAGCTACAAATAGGCGTCCAAAATTATTTATTGTCAATAAAATTTAAACAGCATTTCAACCATAAATCAACATAAAAATAGTTTTGCTTAGATTGAAATTAAACATATAATTAAATAAAAAAGTTTGTATCAATTAAAATGACAACAAATCTCTTTTGTTGTTGAAGTGAAATTAAACATAATAATAAAATCATATTTTAAACAAAACTAAAATAACAAAAAATAATTCTTTCTTAGAATGAATTTAAACCTAGAGCACCGAAATTGCTTGGGCAAGCGTTAACATTTAAGATCTGAGACTTGCTCGTTGGGCCATTTTATGACAGGAATCTTTGGTTGATATTTAAAAATAAAATCTTTTCCATTCGCTTTGGTTGAATTGAGCTGCGCCTCTCACTTATTACTTGACTCGATTTGGAAAAAGTCCTCTCAGATGGTACCGAGGTAGCCATCACTGATAAATATTTCTCAGCCAAGTTTGAGAGTTCGGGGTATAGAAGTGCCCTCATCTGCCACCATTTCAAAGGACACTCATTTCGAGGTATAAAACGTTCTTCTAGATATTGCCTCAAGGTAACTTTAGAGTTCGAGCAGACGCTGACGTTACCGAAGTGTCAAAATCTATCCAGATAGAGTCGTTATTAGCGTCGGTGTCACCAGTAGATGTAGCTAATATCAATTCGTTCTCGTTAGCTTCTATTGGCTGATTATTAAAGTTAAATTCGTTTTGCAGCTCAGTTTTCAATGCATCTTTGGCAGACTCATAACTTGACGCATCAAACCTAAATGCCAGCTTCTTAAAACGCGGGTCTAACAATGCTGCTTTAGATAACACTGGGTGCCTGTAACAATTCTTAAACCTAATTTTAAATTCTGTTGAAATTTTATTTGCCAGTTTTTTCCCGGTATCTGTAATAATATTTGTTTCTAAATTGTACAAAATACTAAGCATACTTTCTGTCGAAGCTATGATCATTGAAACAGTAACTTTTTTTCCTGAAGACATTTCTTCAGTGAGTTGCTTGAATGGCTTAAGAATTTTTATTATTTCTGGCAGTGTCTGCCATTCAGCTTCCAAAAGATTTTCTACTGGATTATGTAGGATTCCAAGAGACGCTTCTAAAGGTTCTTGAAGTAAGCAAATCCTTTCAATCATGTCCAGGGTACTGTTCCATCTGGTCACTACGTCCATTTGTAGCTTCAATGTGTTTTTGATTAGGCCTCAGCTGCTCCTGCATTGCAATTAGTTTTTTCGTAGCTAATGGACTCTTGTGAAAATGTTCCACAATGTTTATTTTTTTTATTAGATCACAGTCCTGTGCCTCGAGCACGAAAAATGTTCGAATGCGTATCGTAAACGTATCGAGTCCTCGATACGTTTACGGAGTTTTACGATAGGCGGTAGCACGAAACACTAACGTTAAGGTATCGAGAGCTCGATACGATTACGTTAGTGACGTCATCCTAACGTAAATAAGGATGAGCACTTAAGAACGAATTCAACATCTTATTGAATGAACTATACGTTCGAAAGCATATTGAAATAGTGAACTTTTTATTACTTTCGGTTAAACTACGTATTTATTGACAATTAAAACAAAATATACTTATATAAACACATAGTAAATCTTAAATGAGGTATGGGACATTTTAAAATAGTATAGTAGTATATTTGGTGAATTAAAATAATTATTTTGTCATTTTTTTCGGTTTCTGAAAAACACGTCTCCACTTGACAATTTATTGACATGGCTACGACGCTATGTCAATAAATTGTTTATTATTTTTATTGTAAATTCATCACCAAGTTTAAGATTATTTGTAAACCTTTGAAACTTTGAGAAGCATTTTATAGAAAATATTATGTATTATTACGTCGTGTTGGCTGTCGATTGTGACAAAAATCCAAGCTTCCAATAATAGCTAAGCCGCATACCACTAGATCGTTGTGTTATGTGAAAAGAAATTGATAAAAATTTCTTTAAAATAAACCACAGTAAGTGCCACAATAAATCGAACTGTTAAACAGCACAGACGAAAACGTGTTTCATCATCTTCTGCGCCAAAAATTGCAACATCATAAAAGTCATAGGGAGAACAACCCATTTACAATACGTAGCTATGGTGGAATTCTGGAAAGGTGAGTGTATATTAAATGTACTATTTGCAATATTGAATGTACTGTAATGTAAAATAACGATGTGATGTTTGAGAATATGATAAATTTCTGACGTTATTACTTATAATTCAATTTCTCGTTGTTATGAGACTTACACTGCTACTTGACATTAAAATAAAGTTTCAATTGTAAATATAGATAACATCTGTCACTTTATAAATGTTACTTGAACACCACCACAGCAATCCTACAGATAAACATACCAGTAAACATACCAGGGACTACTAATGTCTCATATCAGTCAATCTTGGTTTCATAGTACAAGTTCTGCTTAGTTTGAAACTAGGTGGTGTTGTGTGTCAGATGTCTGAAAATATTATATTCGTTATTATATAAGTAATAAATGTTGCAATATTTTGTTGTAGATTGGAATACTGCGGGCTCAAGCAGCCAACCGACTGTGGCTCCTCCTTTACCAGCATCTGAGGTTCATTCTCAGTCTTCTCCAGTAACCGCAGTGGCGAGGAGTGGAAGTCTCCTGAAGAAAAATAAGCTCAAAACAAGCAATGATATTTTAACCGTTAATAGAATCGTAATTGTGTGAAATAAAATTAAAATTATTAACTAGACATATAACTTTTTCAAAGTAAATTATGTTCTCTGTAAATAACATGTACATGTGTATGTAATGTATAAAAACCAACTCTACTACTCTGTATAATTCATTTTAAAATTATGGTAAATAAAAAATATTCATACTAGCTCATTTTTTACTATATGCCTTTCATTCCTGTCTGCTGGGTAACCCCCTCTATCTAACCAAATTTGGTAGGAGCCTAGCAATGCCGCTTTGGATATTTGTTCAAGGAAAAAGCTTACTGAGCAATCCAAGGTCATTAAACAGGTTATAGAGGGCTTCAGCTCTTATACCCCTCGCACCCACTTCCACGGCATACAACGCAACGAAATAACCATTTTTAGTTATTTCGTTGGTTAAGTCAAACTACTTCTTAGCTTAATATAGCGATATATTTTGAAATTCGTTGTCATTTATATTTAAAGGACTAGCTGGTGCCCGAAACATCGTTTGCGTAGAATTTGAAAAGCACCCTTATTGGGTTCGATTCCCGGACCGGGCAATTTTTTTACCTGGTAGTAAAATATTATCAAAATCGGTCCAGCCGTTTTGAAGATTACCCGAACCAAAAAATATTTTCGGTCACACCAGTCACACGGTTTTTGAAAAAACCTATTATTTTATATTACAAACAGACAGATTTTTCTTCACTTTTATCTTTCTTTGTTTTTCTCTTCGCCTTATTTCACTAAAAAATAATTAATTAGATTAATATATATGTATGTATATAGGTACATACTAAGTATACTACATTTTATTAATATAGTAGAAGTTTCTTCAAATGTTGCTGACAAATATTTAGTTTACAATAAATTGCATAAAATAATCTATCAAATAAATCAATCGGATGCATTTTTCATAAAAAATAGTGTGTTTTATTCAATTTTTCAATCAGGACGTTCTTATTGGTAGACCCCATAGATAAAACAAGATTTGCTCACCTCGAATCTAGTTGTTGAATACCTTTGCGACAAGAACATACATAGGACTAAAGCGGCGTATTGAATAATGATAAAGTGGCAACATTTATATTTGTAATTTGGTTTTTGGTAGCAGACCTTTTGTTTTATGTAAGGCAACACTCTCTCGCTAAGCCGGTCAAGGCGACAACGTCCATCTTTGTACTGTGTAAAATATTAAAATAAAATACGCAATATTCCGTCAACCAAACCGTTTTATTTCGCTCCATCCACTGCAAACAATAACATCAACAACAGGTTATGGGCCCAGAGGCCCGGAGCGAAATAAAGGAATTATTGTGTAGCAGCTGTGGTAAAACGGCGGTGTGGTTCTGCGGTCAAGCAGTAGCGTCGGTGTAACAAAATGGACGGCGAGGGCGATATTTTTGGGGCGTCTAACAATCGCCTGTTTTTGGAAAATGCCGGTAACTGGCATACATGGAAATTTCAAGTTAAAGTCATACTGAAGGCGGTGAATGTCTACGAATTGGTAGATGGCTCATTCAAATGTCCAGAAAAAGACGACAAAGAGTTAGCCACGTGGAAAAGGCTAGATGCGAAGGCCCAAGGAGTTATCGTGGGCAGGCTGGGTAACACAGCTATGCTGCATGTGCAAAACTGTGAAACTGCTAAAGAAATATGAGACAAATTAAATGTAATTTATGAGCAAAAATCTGATGTGTCACTGCACATACTGCAGCAGCGTTTTTTCGAAGAAAAATATAACAGTTCGGAGGATGTATCAACATTCATTGCAAAGGTCGAGGCAATTGCAACACAAATTAAACAAGCAAAAGGAGAAATTGCAGAAAACATGATTGTCACAAAAATAATAAGTTCTTTAGGTGATAAATTCAGACACTTTGTATCTGCATGGGACTCTGTCCCATCTGAAAAACAAAATCTGTCGGAGTTGACAGCAAGGCTCATCATAGAACAACAACGGAATAAATTATACCAAGAAGGTGAAAATAGTAGTTCCACAGCGTTTAAAACGGATTCTAAAATTAGAAAATGCTTTAAATGTGGTAAAGTGGGCCACTACAAAAAAGACTGTAAAGCCAGAAACAACAAGAGTGATAAAATTGAAAATATACCATATTGTAAACATTGTAAAAAACGGGGACATACAAAAGAAAAGTGTTGGTTTAATACGGACAATAAACAAAAAAAAAACAGATGAAAAACAAAACGCATTTGTCACGTCAGTGTATAGACTTACACCAAAATGTGTAAACAATGAATGGTTCTTAGATAGTGGTGCTTCAGAGCATATGTGCTTTACAGTGGACAGATTCATAAATTATAAAAAGTTGTTAGTGCCAAAAGACGTTGTTATTGGGGATGGGACAATAATACAAGCTTTAGGTTATGGTGACATTGACCTTGAGGCATATGATGGTGAAAAATGGATTAAAACATTGATAAGCAGTGTGTTGTATGTGCCGAGCCTCAAGACAAACTTATTTTCTATGAGTGCTGCACTGGATAAAGGTTACAAGCTGGAGGCAACTGCCACTGAGTGTAAGTTTATCAAAAACAACAGTGTGCATGCTGTAGCCAAGAGACATGAAAAAATGTACACAATGTTATTCAGACAGCAAAACACAAATGCCATGGTTGGAAAAGTAATGTCAGATCTGAGGGAATGGCATGCAAAATTAGGTCACCAAGAGATAAATCAAGTGAAAAGCATCTTGATAAAGCAGAATATAAAGTTTGGAAATAGTGAAGAAGAAACCTGTTTACCATGTTTGAAAGGAAAACAACATAAGTTCCCCTTCCGGTCGAGTGCAAATAGGGCAACGAAACCAGGAGAGGTAATACATATTGACATTGGAGGTCCAATAGAAGAAACTTCACTAGGAGGGGCTAAGTTCTTTCTACTCATCAAAGACGATTACTCTAAATATAGAAAGGTGTACTTTCTGAAGAATAAATGACAGTCAATAGAATTTTTAAAACAGTATTTGAAAGAAGTGCAAGTTAACCCCGGTCACGTAGTGAAATACATAAGAAGTGATAATGCGAAAGATTTTATTAATAAAGAAATGGAAAACTTGCTGAAGTCATATGGGATACAACACCAAAGAAGTGTGGCATATACTCCACAACAGAATGGTTGTGCAGAGCGTGAGATGAGGACAGTGGTTGAGTCAGCACGAACAATGCTACTAGAGAGTGGTTTAAATAAGAACTTGTGGGCAGAAGCGATAAATACAGCTGTCTACGTCATCAACAGAACTGGTCCGAGTCGAATCAAGGACAAGACACCATATGAACTTTGGTGGAACAAAGATTTTGATGTCAACAACCTTCAAGTCTTCGGTAGTCAAGTATCCGTACATATTCCTGATCAAAAACGATTTAAGTTTGATAGCAAAGCTGAATTTGGCTATTTCATGGGATACGGAGAAAATACAAAAGGATACAGAATATATTTTCCAGAACCAGAACCAGAACATAGTAGACACCAAGAGAGATGTTGTATTTATAAAACAGTCTATAGAAAACAAAGAAAGAAACAGAAGACAAGAAAAGGAATATCACATAGGTTCTGAAAGACAAGAAGAGAAAGAACAGGTATCAGAAGAAGAAGAAAAAAAGTATGAAGACACAGAGAACCTTGAAACTATAGAAAGTGAAAATGAACAGGAGTCCATCCATTCATTTCATCATCATCATCATCATCAACAGCCTTTAATAGTCCACTGCTGGACATAAGCCTCTCCTTAGAAAGGAGGTTAAAACTTATAAACTATTTCCAAACTTTATATTCTGCTTTATCAAGATGCTTTTCACTTGATTTATCTCTTGGTGACCTAATTTTGCATGCCATTCCCTCAGATCTGACATTACTTTTCCAACCATGGCATTTGTGTTTTGCTGTCTGAATAACATTGTGTACATTTTTTCATTCATTTCATGAGCAGTCAATATTAGAAGAAGATATAGAGGAAGAGGTAACAAAAAGACCTACAAGGATGAGAAAACAGCCAAGCTGGTTTAAGGACTATATACAAGGAGAAGAAAACACGTTCCTGACTTACTGCTGTGATGAACCTATTTCCTACGAAGAAGCTATGAAAAGACCAGATAAAAGTAAGTGGGAAGAAGCCATAAACAAGGAGTTGAAGACACTGGAGGAGAATAATACATGGGAGGAGGTGACAGAAGTTCCTGATGGAGAAAACATAGTAAGTAGCAAGTGGGTATTCAAAGTCAAGGGGGCAGAAGGAAAAGCTATGTAGCCGTTGTAGAGCTGTATGTAGAGATTTTGGATATGAGAATGTAGATCTTGAAATATTTGAAGACAATCAAAGTGTGATTAATATAGCACAGAATAATGACAGTAACAAAAGATTGAAGCACATAGACATCAAGTATTAGTACATTGTAGAAAATCTATCAAAAGGTTTAGTTAAAATTACATATGTATGTAGTAATAACAATGTAGCTGATTTGTTTACCAAACCCTTAGGAAAAATACTTTTTGTTAAACTTAGGGATATGATATTGTCATAAGTTTGTTAAAGTGTGTATATGCATAGGATAGTGCTGAGTTAGTATTTAAGGTATCTTGTGTATGTAAAGGATGTTTAGTGTGCCTAAGTTGAGTTGGTACATAAAAGTATAATTTAGGGCTCTGCATATTTGTTTAGAGGTTATGTTTATGTTATTAAGGGGATGCATCTCAGAATTTATCTTAAGGGGGTGTAGTACAAAATAAGTAAAGGTTTTAAATATGTTTAATGGTAAAATTAAAATGGTTGTTTAGAAATTAAAATATAATGTTGAGGGG
This sequence comes from Arctia plantaginis, assembly GCA_902825455.1. Lineage (NCBI taxonomy): Eukaryota > Metazoa > Arthropoda > Insecta > Lepidoptera > Erebidae > Arctia > Arctia plantaginis. The sequence goes on along the minus strand of CADEBD010000289.1, from coordinate 2,250,789 downwards.
GTGTATTGAATAATGATAAAGTGGCAACATTTATATTTGTAATTTGGTTTTTGGTAGCAGACCTTTTGTTTTATGTAAGGCAACACTCTCTCGCTAAGCCGGTCAAGGCGACAACGTTCATCTTTGTACTGTGAGAAATATTAAAATAAAATACGCAATATTCCGTCAATAAAAAAACGTTTTATTTCGCTCCATCCACTGCAAATAATAACAACAACGGAACAAATGTTCAATGATCTTAAATAACACCATATACTCTCTTTCACAACTACTAGGCGGAATGTATACTACACACAACAAAAATAAAAGTCTATTGTGCAGGTGCACCGTAGCACTAACTAACTCGAAGACATGGTCGTCGATATTGACGTCACTCGCGCCGGACACTCGCCGCAGATCGAAGCGCGGTGTGGCCACGAGACATACGCCTCCCTGCTTTCGGCCATCAGCGCGGTCACAGCGTATTAGCGTATATCCGGGTGGAATGATTTCTGCGTCTTGAATTGACTCGTTGCAGCCTGTTTCAGTGATGGCTAGTAAATCAGCACTCACAGACGCCACTCCTGCACAAAATTCCTCTAATTTTGTCCTTAGTCCGCGTTTTGATAATAAACCTCTATAGATTTCTTAGGTTTTGATGGGTTTATTGAGCGTTCCACGAAACCACACCCATTCACAAAATTCAATGTTCACTGGCCAGTTTTCCTGTTGACATAAAATGTTATACTTGCTTTCCGGTATTCCGATAATAAAGGAAGCGTAGTCCCTTTCTGTTTTATGCCTTATTTTTTCTACCGTGATGGGGACATCCATTTCAAATATACTTTTAACATGCTGTTCTAAATTTTCTACCATAGTATCTTTTTAAATATAAGACAGTATTAATCTGGGATTCGATCGTTTCATTTACGTAGTCTAAACACCTAACCGTACATTTACAATCATTGTTTAATTTTGATGAAATTGATTATAAGTCTTGTAGGTCACTAAGAAACATGATTGATGTAACAAATAAAAATGTAAGAGCAGTTGCACCTCTCGGGCAGGCCGCTGAACACTGGGACACATTAATCATCTACATGATGTCGAAAAAGCTAGATGTTGTGACCAACCGAGAGTGGGAGGAATAAAAAACAATTTACATACATTTCCTAATTTACATAATTTCATAAAAACATATTAAACAGAGCTGACTTATTAAAGACTACTTATGAAATCATCATCCTACCACCAATAAACAAATAAATGAGCATAACAAACCCAAAAATATTCTTGCATACTAAAAGTCCAAACCAGTCAACTCTTCTGAGAAATATACATGTCCTATGTGTTCACAAAATCATTATTTATTTAACTGACAACATTTTAGAAACCTAGATACAGATTCACGTAATCAGAAAGTAACGTATGCATAAACTGCCTTCGTCCTGGTCATACAGACAAGCGGTGATAGTTATCGCACTGCAAATACTGCAAAGTAAGACATAATACCCTCTTACATAGGGATACATTAACTCAGACAGAAGACAACGTTGCGCTGTCAACTAAAACTGTACTATCTTCTCAACAAGCTAATGGGGTTACTATACTACTACTACTATTATCCACAGCCTTGGTGAAAGTAGCAGACGTCTATGGCGAGCTTCATACAGCCAGGCTCTTGCTAGATAACGGCAGTACCACCAGTTTCATCACCCAAAGCCTCTGCAAGAAACTTGGCTTGGTAACACGAAGCACTAGCTCCACTGTCACAGGTATCACTTATACTTGTCAAGTTTATCATACCTCCGAAAGTTGTAGTCTTACTGTACAGTCTTGTTATGGCACTTATCAGGTGGACGTAAACTGTCTTGTTTTACCAAAGATCACACAATGGCTGCCTGGTATTTATATGGACAAGAAACAAATGACTATCCCACCATGTCTTCAGCTGGCTGATCCTACATTCAACGTGCCGTCAGCCATAGATATTCTTGTAGGAGCTGACGTATTTTGAGACGTCTTAGGTTCCAACACTATAAGTTTGGTTAAATATCAACCTAAATTACAATCCTCGAAATTAGGATGGCTTATATCAGGCTGTGTATATCAGTCTCGTCCTCAACAACCTCCTCTGTATCACTTCCTTTCACAGGAGGAGTCCAACCAGTTGTCCCGCTTCTGGGAGCTTGATTCAATATCAGGCAACGACGGTTTATCTTTAGAAGAAAAAGATTGTGAAAAACTTTTTGATGAAACTACATATCGTAATGATTGCGGCCAATTCGTTATTATTGAAGGACTCGCCTGAGTGTTTAGGTGACTGATTGATAGCCAAGTGTAGGTTTCTTTCCCTTAAACGTAAATTTGAGCGTGACTCCATTTTCAAAGAGAGATACTTAAAATTTATGCATGAAAACTTAAATCTTAATCACATGACAGAAAATTTTAAATCTAACAATAGTTATTTTAAGCCACATCATGGCATAGTGCGCGAGTCTAGCTCGACCACGAAAGTTCGCGTAGTATACGATGCCTCTGCTATCACCACCGCAGGTAAGCCCTTCAATGACATTCAGATGATAGGGCCAACGGTGCAGGTGGATCTTATGTCATTTTTTTAAGGTTCAGGCACATAGATAGGAATTCTTAGCCATGGTCCATTATGTGTGAATTTTCCCTTTATGTCCCCATATTGAAAACTTACCATTTGGTTTCCTGACAAAACATGAGTGTCACATCCTGCTGCATTTCCAATTACTGTGTGTCTACAGTCAGAAGGCATAGTACATGTAGTAAGTCCATCTCTTCTACATTCTAGTGTGGAGCCCCTTTCAAAAAGAGCCTTTAGCCGAACATACTCCAATGAATTCCTGCTTCCAATAAGATCTAAAAGGTCAACAACTCTTTTTCTCATTATGGTGGTGTTGTAACATATGTCCCTCAGGTCTTGAATACTTATGTTTGAGAGCTTTGCCTCTACATATAGGCATCTTATAAAATTTTCTAGAAGAGGTTCCCAAGAAGTATTTTCTCTCATATCCTCTACAGATATAGTACTTAGGACAAAGTTATAGTGTAACATGGCATGTTTTATTGGTACAAGATTGTTGCTTGAGTTTGGTAATATGGGCAGGTAGATTTCCTTAGTGTCCATTGCATTTAACAGAACTCTAACCTGTCTCACAAGACTCATTTTCTCTTCTATTCCTACACCAAACATCTCTTTCAATCCTACTATATCTTGTGTCCCAATCCGTGAGTCAGGAAGGGTTATCTCAGGGAACAATATTTCTTTTAGAGCCGGTGTTGTAAGATGTGGTGGTATATCAATAATAGGATTCTTTGTCCTAACTATTTGTCTCTGTTTGATAGGAGGTCCCCATTTTATTGATTTTCTGCTCCATTGTACTAAGTAGTATGTTTTGACGTCTTCTACCTGTTTTTTGAGGAGTAGTTCTATCACTTTTATTGCATTATTTCTTGGTACTGGACTATGACTTATCCACCAATCGATTGAGTTTAGTTTAGCTAAGATTTTTCTTTTCCTATGGCTGTCCTTCCTCATACAAGGAATCGTCTACAGTCTACCCCCAGGGGGGGGTCGTCTACTTGTAGAGGTATGTCGTGGCACCAGGGACTTTAGTATTAGTCGGTTCGAGTCCGACATGCCACCGATAGGTGGTATCCGAGCGGATTTCCGCACGGAACAAAAAAAAAAATATTTTATTGCTATCTATATTTATTGCTTTCTTTTCATCCACTACTATAGGGTACTTTTGTCTAAAAAGCACATTGCTCTTGATAGAGGGTTAGGATCTTTTGTGCATTTTGAGGATCTCTCTATAAGCTTTTACATTTTCCTTTTGTGTATCATCTCTGATCCAGTGCCGGATTAAGCCAGCGCGGGGCCTGTAGCAAATTCTGTCAAGAGGCCCTTCGTTTGCTATAGTTTCTCAAGTTAAAGGGTATTAAATAAAACAAAACTATTACAAATAAACTTTTCTGCATTTAATATGGGCAAATTTAGAGATAACACTTTCACTATCGACTTCTTTAAGCAAATTATACTCTATATTCATCAAAGTAAGGTGATTAAGACGTTCTTGGCCCATCGTGTTTCTTAACTCGTTTTTAATACGTTTTAACGTTGAAAAAGAACGTTCGCCACTGCAGTTAGTGATCATGAGAGACAAGTAAATGCGCAAGGCAATTTCTACGTTTGGGAAACACGATTCTAAGGAATTATTTAATAAAAGTTTATAAAATTGCAGTTCCAGAGACTCTTGTTTCTTGCTATCAATAACAGTAGCCACATCTGTTTTCAGCAGTTCAGCGAACTGCACTAATTCGTCGCCTAGGCTACTTTCCAAATCATCTTCGTAAGCACTGACCATACGTGAGGCGTTTTCCAAAATCTCTTCTGTTGTAAGGGATTTTAGCTGTCGAAATATTCCAAAAACACCAGTAATTTCATGATATGCTTCCATACGTTTAGTTAAAGCAGACAGTACGTTATCAATAATGACAATAAACACCTGAATTTCAAAACGTTGTCCAGGTGTTTGATTTTCAACAAAGTTGTCGAGTGTAGTAGAGCCGGTGAAATGGTCGTACTTTGTATTCCGCTTGCTTCGTCTTGAAGTCTGTTGCTGATACTCTTCACAGTCGGTCAGATCTTTGGCTTTTGCCTCAACATCTGAAAATGTAGATCGCATTGCTTGTACGTAGGCATATACTGTTTCATAAAGGGCGTATCCTGTGTTAAGGTCTTGATCAGACGACTGCAGCGAAGCACTAGTCGCTTGCAAGCGTTCTAGGATTCGGTTCCACATAATTGTCATTATTCCCGTTTCTAACTTATTCATCGTTGAAACTAGTCCGTAAGCTTTATTACGGCACTCTGCTTTTTGATCTACATTATTGAAAATGTCTTCCAAAACTTGCTTAATAGTGATAAAACCACATAAAAGCGCCTTCGTAGCATCAGCTCTGGCTGACCACCTAGTGTCCGATAACCTTTTCAAAATCGGAATTTTTGAAGTAGAATCTTTCAAAGCGTTCGTGAGACGACTCCATCGGTAGGTAGAAGCAGAAAAAAACGTGTAGAGGTTTTCAACGAAATCGAAGAAAAGTAATGCTTCTGTACAGCAGTCTGCAGCGCACTTAGCAACCAAATTTAAGGAATGTGCAAGACAGGGAATATATTCTGCGTATTTATTTATTTCCTTAATTCGTGCTTGTAAGCCGCAGTATTTCCCACTCATGTTGCTGGCATTATCGTAGCTTTGCCCACGACAATCTTTGATATCAATGTCACTCTCACTTAAGAAATCTAATAAACTTTGAGCGAGTTGTTCAGCAGTATGACCTTCCATGTCTAAGAACTTAACGAATCTTTCCACTGGTCCAGATGGTAGAACATAGCGCACTATCAGAGTCAGTTGGTCTACATGCGATATATCTGGAGTAGAATCCAATGAAACTGAGTAGTATTTGCATCTCTTAATTTCGCAAATTATTTGATCCAGTATGCTTGATGCAATTAGATGAATAAATTCCTCACAAGTTGTTTTTGATAAATATGACGTATGTCTTTGATTCGTCGTTTGATTTTTCATATTTTACTTGTAAATTTTATGGGATCTGATAATATAGAATCGTAAAAACTGTATGTTGCCAAATGTCTACATTATGCGTTTGTTGCATATTATGTGTATGCGTATTATTTGCTTTTGTTTGGGCTTTTAGCTTATTTTAGTTTGCTTTTTAGGATGGCTAAGCGGTTAGAAGAACGAGATATTGAGAATATTTTATCAGCTCTCGAAAATGGGAGTGTATAGGCGACGAAAATGAACTAGATTACTACCCTAATGTACAAGATCTGATACAGGACTTAGAAGATGCAGAGGAATTAGATCAAAACGATGCAGATCCTGATTTAGCAATTGAAGAAGACCATCCATCTGATGAGTTTGTAGTTCCAGGACCATCATCTAGTCGGGCACTATCAGGTACCACTGGTAGAGCGGCCTGGACTAAAAAAAATTTAGGGAGCTTGTATGAAAAAAAAAACGCAGTTTGGAATTTAGCGAAGACCGCATACGTTTTATAGGCAATACAGGCCTTTCCCCAGAATTAGCCAAACTTGAGAACCCATTTTAATTTTTTTTCACAATTTCTAAATGAAGAAATATTAGTAAAAATTGTGGATGAGACTAATTTGTATATCACGCAAAAAGGCATCTCCAACTGCCCTCCTGTAACTGCCACGGAAATTCGTCAGTTTCTAGGGATTATCATATTTATGTCAGTATTTCACTACCCAAATGTAAGATCCTTTTGGGGTAAATATGGCTTCAAAAATATAATGGAAACGATGACGGTAAATAGATTTGAAAAATTGAGATCTGTCATTCACTTCAATGATAACACTTTGCACAAGACCGTTGATCATCCAAACCACGACCGTCTGCACAAAATAAGACCTATAGAAGAACATTTGAATAAATTATTTCTGATTATGGCGGCATTTGAGCAGAGGCTGTCCTTAGATGAACAAATGTGCTCTACAAAGATAGCACATTTTATGAAACAGTATCTCCCCAACAAGCCACATAAATGGGGTTTCATGCTGTATGTTTTATGTTCATTGTCTGGATATGCTCATAGTTTTGAAATTTATTCAGGAAAACAGGACATTCAGAACTTACCTGATGAACCTGATCTTGGTATAGTTGGTAATACAGTCATCAGATTGTGCCGTTCAGTTCCACGAAGAATGAATCATATTATTTATTTTGATAACTTTTATACATCCATCCCTTTGTTACATTACCTACTATGTCAAGACTATGTCAAGGCATTTATACATTGGGCACAATTCAAAGAAACCGCCTCGGAAAAAACTGTAAGTTACCTACCGGTAACTTACAGTTTTTTCCGAGGCGGTTTCAGCGGTTTTCGGCGGTAAAAGAGTTAATGAAGGACTCTGTGGCCAAGAGGATCGTATGAGGAACTAGTAGCAGACTATGAAGGTGAGGATATTTCGGTAACTTGCTGGAAGGACAATAAGCCTTTTACTTTGGCGTCTACTTATGTTGATTCTGAACCAGCTGAAACCGTCAGCAGATTCGATAAGAAGCTGAAGGAAAAAGTCTCCATTGCCTGCCCAAAAATAGTCAAAGATTATAATGCTCACATGGGCGGAGTTGATTTGATGGACAGTTATTTGGGTTTAAAATCAGGTATAAAATCAGAATTAAAAGTCGGAAGTGGTACATCCGATTATTTTATCACATGGTCGACATGGCAGTAATAAATTCATGGGTACTTTATAAAAAAAAACACCCAAACATGACACTAAGTGATTTTAGATCGGATCTTGCGGAGACCTTATGCAATTATAAAAAATATACTGAACCCAAAAGAGGAAGGCCTTCAAGCAGTAATATAGATAGGGAGATAGAACCAAAGAGACACCGGGGCCCAGCGAAGCCTGTTCCTCCAAAAGACGTGCGGACTGATGGAATAGGCCACGATGAAAAAAGATGTGCTTCTAAAAACAGATTCAAACTTCCCGGTTGTTTTTCGCGGACTGAATGTACTAAATGTAGGGTTGCATTGTGTCATACTAAAGATCGAAATCGTTTTGCTGCATTTCACTCGAAATAGTCTGTATATTGTTTATATAATTGAATAAATAAATATATGACCCCCAATAAATAAGTAAGCATAACTTTAGTACGTAACGCATAATGTTGCCAAATGTCAACATACATTATATATATATATATATATATATATATATATATATATATATATATATATATATATATATATTTAAATACATATTTTTAATACCAGATTTTTTTAATATATTTTTTCGTGCCAAAATACCTACCAGGTAACATTTTTCCAGCCCGAAATAAAAATCTATGCATTTAAGGGTTAATAAATAGAATTGGTAACTGTGGCATAAGGGGACCTTTGCTGACCTAGTGTCAAAACTATCTAAAAAACCGCAGTTTTGCCGTAAAAATCGGAAACATGCTTAGTAATACAATTTTAGCTACGGAAGGCACAGCCCAGGGCTCAGTTCTAGGACCATTACACTTTGTGTCTTATGTTAACGATATGCAAACTCTATTAAAAACGGTTCATGCTATCAGTTTGCTGACGACACTTGTATGGTGGTAGCTGACAAAGACCCACTAAAGGCACTTGGGCTATTATTTTATTTTGGTTCCAATAACAGGTCTCTCTCAAACAAAAATGATTATTATTAAAGCAAACAACGATTTCTAAAATAAAAACACTCTTAGTACGTTAGCGATAATATACCCGTCTAAGAGAATTACGATAAATGAACAGAATAAGTTATAATTTTTCTTAAATCACGGTAACTCAGTTGTATTTCTGAGAAACGCAGGTGTATTCCCTACAAAATTGCGCTGTCCCTATAAGCAACTCACTTCAAATACACTAAAATTAAATTTAAATATTTAAATAGCTATTAAATTTGAATATCTATAGTAATAAGCAGTTGTTTGAACTTTACTACAACACTGATAACTATCATTTCCCTTTGGAATTTTCTAATTTACGAAACATTCCTTGTCTTGTCCCTGTGGCTAAGTGAAAAATCACGAACACTGTGTTATCATACGAAAATAAGTCTGAAACTCAGCTTTTTGTATATCTCAACCTCAAAATTCGTTTGTTTCGTTAACAATTGCTAGCGGGATGCGGGGGGAGTGCGTAGCCTTCGAATTGGTCGAGCCAGTCGCGCGAGAGTCGGCAGGAGAAGTGCGTGTGTTTATTGTGAAACCGCTGAGTTACGGGTGATAAACGGTGAGTTTTTTAGATATTTGATAATTTTATTAAATTCATCTGTATGAGAATGTGTACATTTTTGAATGGCTTTAAAAAATATTTTTAATTTATTACTATATGGCTGAAACGTTAGAATATGTATAATTTTTACAACTGTGTTACCAACACACTGCGTTACTACGAGAAGTAACGCAGGTGTGGCTATATTAACGCAGTGGTTAAACCTTAAGGTTTTTACTTATTATTTAATAATTTTATATTTAAAAACTATTTAATTTTAGATTGATTCGTTACAGTATACTATTCCCAACATAATGGATTCAACACCGGCTAAAAAACAACGACGTTATAGGAAAAAATTAAAACAGGACCCGGTCAAAAATGCTGAAGCTAAACAAAAACATCTTGCAAGATATCACGCTAATAAAAAACTTGTAAAAGACATGACAGAGAGAGAACCTGATCAATAAAGCATAAATGGAAGTATGCAAACAAGAAACATAAAGAGCGCCAAAAAATTGCACAGGTCATTTTGAATAATACAGCTTCGACGCCACGATCAGGAACTCCCCTTTCTCCACGCACTAGAGCAAGACGACAAGTCAGAAGAGACAGATCGATATTATATAGGCAAAATATAAAATAGAAGGAAGAAAATGATAAGCTAAAAAAGAAAGATAATAAGTACAAACAAAGATGCCAAAGACAAAAGAACAAAGCAAAAAAGTCGGAGAGCAGAGACGGAGACAAAAAGTACGCCACTTTATCTAATGCCATCAGAGACCATTACTCCAGAATAAATACTGTAAGAGATCAATTTACAATACGTCGCATTTTTGAAGGGAGTATCATAACAAAATTAAAAATGAAAGGCGATATGTTGCAGGAATGTCTCGGTGTTAGCAAGCTAAAAAAAAGACCCAGTTCTAAGTACATTAAAAGCTAATCATCCACACATAAAAACAATCCATGTCTTCTCCGACGGTCCTGCGACACAATATAGGCAGAAGATAAACTTTCATTTCATCTGCTCAAGAACATTCAAAGAGTATAACTTTGATAGCATTACCTGGAACTTTTTCGAAGCAGATCACGGGAAGGGTGCGGCTGATGGTGTTGGTGGCTATCTTAAACGAACAGCTGACCAAAAAGTTGCTTTTGGCTTAGACATTCTTTAAAGGACTCCAGCAAATTCAGCTACATTTCATAACTAATACCGATATTGAAAAGGTAGAGAAGACTGTTCCCAAGGACATTATCCCTCTCCGGGGTACAATGCAGGTACATCAAGTTTTCACAGAGAGGAATGCAGGAGAAATGCAGAAAATTGCACTACCGCGATCTTAGTTGCTTTTGTGAAAGGGGTTTTTGCGGCTGCTTATCACCTAAAACCTATCAGCCAATTCCTGTCTTTAAAGAAGTATTAACTGATGTAACTAATCTTGTGACCAATCCCAGTCAAAGTTTCCACTGACAAGAACAAAACATACTTTTATCTAGGTGTCGCCCAAAGTGATGTTGACGACGAAGGAGAGATCAAGATTATGTTTTTAAAATCAGTTAACGATTCGGGGAAAAGGTTCAAACTAGTAGAAAAAGATGTTTCATACGAACCATATGAAAATATTTCAGAAATAGTACCCAATCCTAAAAAAATTAGGAAAGGTAGACGTGTATATTACGAATTTGATGTGCCGTTAAATATATTTGAGGAATGAGACTGTAAAGACAAAGGTTTTATGTTTATAAATTGTTAATTTGAGAAGTTTCATTTTTTTTTTGTTTAAAGAAAAGTTTTGTTTATTTTGAAATGCTTTATTTTTGTTTGTATTAAGTTTCTATTAGTTTAAGGTGAAGAAAACACGTGGGACGTGAAAAGTTTAGCACTATGTTACGTATCAAACATCTGCGTTGCTTTTTTGTCCCTCTTTTTCTGGAAACGTTTGAAGGTATAAAACTAAAACTACTTTTTCAGATATCCTAATTTTAAGAGTTTATTGTTTATTTGAAACATTTGAATTGTCTCTTAAAATAGTGAGTTCAAATTGCTATTATTTTTGAATATTTTTTAAAATTACAATTGCTTAAATCAAAATTAGGTAACAAAGTGGTAAACTTAACCATATAAAGAGATATCTGACTGAGATAATTTGTGATTTAATAAATAAAATTATCGTTATCCTAGCTTCAGTTCATATGTGATAGGTTTCCAAATTGAGGTAAATGTTTCTACAATAAAACTTGATTTTTCATGAAAGTAACACAGTTGTTGTTTTTCTGTTCCCCTCCTAGTATAATAATAAAACAAATGAAGAAATAGTAAATAAACATCGCTGCAAATTGCTGTAATATATACTTAAAACAATAATTATGTTATATCAGTATAAAAAAGTAACAAAAAATAACATACTTCAAATTACATTTTGTTGTCATATTTATTCATTCTGGGCCCCAAAATAAAATAATAGCCCACTTGCGAAGCTGCAATCGGATTTTAATACCTTATTAAGATGGTGCCACGATGCTGGACTAGTAATAAATTCGGACAAAACTAAGTTGTTAGTTATTAAATCAGTATCAACGGCATACCGTCACTTCTGCGCTGATTGCTCACACTTATAGCTGCTGCATAAATTTAGTAAAGATGTGTGTAACTGCCCAGCCATAGAAATAATGAAATCACATACCTACCTTGGTCTAGTAATAGACAGTAAATTGAACTGGGGAGGTCATATTGAATTAGTTTGCAACAAACTACGGCAGTTTCTGGCCAAAATTATTATTCTTAAAAACAAAATTCCATTTAAAGTGAAAATAATTAGCAGAATCTTATATCCAGTATGGGCTTAGTAGTTATGGTCGAACCTATAACAGTTATATCAACCTGTCTGTGTATCACTGTTGTCTATATTACTCGTAAACGCTTCTGGGGACTGGGACCCGCATGCTATGTTCCAGTTGCAGTAATTATAGGTAGGCATGGGGAGGAAGCAATCGCCACTCAACTGGGGCAAGATTACTTGTGTTTACAGACATCGAGAAAGGACAACTTTGAAATTATACACATTAAAGAAGATATATACAACATTATTGGTCAAAAGAATGACATTGAGGTGCTTCTAGTATCAAGAACGAGCTCACCGATTGAGTATACCATGACTGAGCTTGATAGTGACGATGAAGGGTTTGATGACGGTCTTGTACAGCTCACAAAAGATAATCCTCGCCTTATGAAGCTATTAGTAGAAGATAAGTATTTTAATGAAAAGGTGCGGCAATTAGGCCCACTGTTACTAGAAACTTTAATTGAAGGAATCGAAGCAAAGACTACTGAAGAAGTATTAATAATAAAACGAGTGATCGATTGTCTGTATGACAAAAATACTACACCTAGCTTAAACAAGGAATTAAACTTGTAAATAGGATGTTTAGCATTGAAGTTAATAATGAATTCAAAGAAATGGTATCAGACTTCAACGGGTCGAGTGAAAGCATTATATTTGACGATACTAACGTCATAAAGGTTGAAAATGTAGTATTGCTAGATGACAGCTTTGAGGACACAGGTGATTATCGGGCAACTCTTGTAGCAAAGCTAATGAGGGACCCAAATAAGAGCGTTTTTGTAGACAGGGATAAGGTAGTTATTCAATACAGTGACAATTTAGCACCTGTCCGAAAGTTTTGCCAATACGCATTTGATAGAGGCTACAAGATCATGCAACTGCATTTGATAGCAGATGACATATTCGTACAGAATATATGTGAATTGTTCCTATACAATTACTGGTCAACACCACACTCAATGTTGATAATAGTGACTACATCAGGCAAAATAGGTAGAGTGTTACACCAGTTTATAACTGACAAAAATAGGTAGGTATAGAAGGTGGTCTGATTTAAAAGTCCAGTACCCCAGTAGGATAAAGAGAACTGAGCAGTACACACCACATTCTTGGTCTAGCATTGGACAACAAAGCGTCAAGGTGTGGAAGAAAGTGCACTCATCTACTTGGAACCGTGAGCCTAATCCTAGGATACAAAAAAGCGTGCAAGTGCCTTGGCAAACTTTTGACACATATGATGATAGGATTTATATACTCCTGTTTCTGTTGGTAGTGCTTTCGGTACTGAAGGCAGCTTAATTAGTAATTACCATGTTACAAAAGGCAATCCTGTAGTTTGGACAGCTGGTGAACAATCTATGTGTTGGGGTGAAGCAACACTAATAGACAAAGAAAGGACATAATATGTTACAACTGTGCTGACATCAAATTGGCAGATGTAACAGTATGAGAAGTTTGTGTGGCCCTCAACCCCTTGATAAATTGGGGACAATATTTTGTTTGCATAGCGAAGTCGGACAAAACAGGATTAAGAAGTTTCAGAGCAGTTGACCTAACAGAAACTGGATTTGAATATTCACACTTTAAAGGAATGTCAGGAGCTTCAGGCTCACCCATAGTTAACTCTAAGAATAACGTAGTCGGCATATATGGGAGCGGACGATGGTGCATAGACGAAGTACCGAGCGTTGGCGGGGGGTTACTAAAATTAGCCGGCTTAACTCAAATAGCAGGGGTTCCCGTTAGAGAAACAGATATGCATGAACACTTTAAGAGGTGCGCAGCTGAAGCTTTTGTAGGCAAATTGCCAAAAGAGAATTGCTATTATTTATTAGAAGAACCGACGGGATCAGGAAAAACTACACTGTTTACATACGAATTGGCTAAATTAATAATGGGCAATAAGTCGATATTGCGATTACAGCCTAATGTTGCAGCAGTTAAGAATTCTTAGGAGAGAATTAGAAACATGATTGAAACAAATAACATTAAAAATCTTCTAATTCAATATGAGGTGGGAATGGCGCATGACGGGTACTCTGATAGTTGGCCACCATCAAGCTCATGTAACCGAAAACTTACTATACGAACATATGGAAAACACTTATGGCTGCATTCAACAACATCTGACTTTGAATTCGTCATACTTGATGAGGTACACTGTATTGGTGATGAAAATGTGGCTATAGTCGATGCTTATTGCACTAGACATGTGAAACCAAATAAATTGATAAAGATGACAGCCACTCCTGTTAATAAGAAAGGTGCACACATCCTTGGAGGAGACGATGCCATATCTGCTCTGAGATACCCAGTTGCCCAAGAGGATGTCCTTAGGAAAATAAGATAAAAAACTGTAAAGATTGAGGATACAGAGAACTACTATATTAGCGGTAAAGATCTAGGCTGTATAAAGGACACGTATGCAATACCCAAAAAGTATATGCACGATGGAGTTGTAGTGTTCATGTGCGCTTCAGTACGTGACACAATGAGAGGAGTACAGTGGGTAGTACAGTACAGTACAGTAGGACTAAGTATAGCTATACACAGAGAAACTGTAAAGGATTTAAATACAATACCTACTAATTGTTGGATATTTGCAACTGATGCAATTGGTCAAAGCATAACGATAAACAATTTGGCAACTATGGTAGATTTTTTGAAAAAGTTTAAACCAAGCGTATCACTCATAACAAACAGTGATAGAATAGATTATAAATGTTCATTAAATCTGAGGAATGTCTCAAAAAGCGTACATATACTCCTATATACTCCTGATGTTCATTAAATCTGAGGAATGTCTCAAAAAGCGTACATATACTCCTATATACTCCTGGTCTGGGTAGAACCAGACCAGGAGTATACTTGAGACCCGAGGATGTAATGTATGTGAACGATAGCGATAGCGATTTTGAACCAAATATACAAACTGCAACTAAAAATTTTTAAGAATATTGTATCACAAAAAAATAAATTATTATTTTGTAATAACAAGATTGGCCTCTTTAAAGATAGCAAAGTCATACCTGTTCATACTAAATTTAACTTTAATATTTTAAAAGAAAACTTTTTGAATAGCAACTTAAAAAAAGTCAAAGAGCATCCTGTGTATTCTAGAGCGGCAGCGCAAAACCGGTTATGCACACTGCGCGCAAACAACACGTACGGCGAAAGAACTACTGCCTACATGATTCCTCGACTCTTAAACAAGCTACCCTCGGATTTATTTAATAAAATTACAGAGGGTAACATTAAATTAAAACTTAAAGAATTTTCCACAAACAATTGTCAATCACTTTAAGATAAGGTAAAATACTCACATTTAAGAGATGCATTTATCTAGTTCTTATAGTGATGTAATACGCTAATAGATGGCCTAGCGAGATGTAAGTCTGCTCGTACTAATGTAAAAATAATTGTAATTATGCGATACTGACTGTCAGTGTAACTCTCCACAAACCTTTGTGGTTTATCGTGTTATGTTTTAATACTTCCTGTGTTTTTGGTTTTATATGATGAATAAATAAAATAAAAAAAAACTGGCTTACGTAAATGTCATGATACTGGAGTTACAGTCGTAAGCATGACATTTGATGGATGCCCTGCGAATTTATCGGCTGCAGAAATTGTAGGGTGTAAACTGACTAACCCAAATAGTTTTGTGACCCATTTTCCACACCCGTCCACTCAGGATAAAGTGTGCATATTTCTTGATCCATGTCACGTTATCAAATTAATAAGGAACTCTTTCGAAAATAAGAGATGGTTATTCGACCAAGATAAAGTGAAAATAAAAGAAGAGAAATAAGAGAAAAATAAAGTGGAAGTTATTGATAAACCTTAATAAACTTAGGTTTGCCAACAAACTTATACCACGACATGTCAACTTCCGTAACCAAATTATGAAAGTCCGCCTGGCCAGTAAAAGTGTAGCCAAGGCATTGCAGCTATGTGATGAGAATTTAAAGTATTCGCAATTTGCAGATTCTTCGGCAACAATACTATTTTTGAAAGCGTTCAATGATTTTTTTGACACAATGCATTCAAGAAAGTGTTACTTTTATGGGTTTCACCAACCAATCGATGCCATAAATAACTCTTAAGTATTAAGTTTTCTAACCAAAATAAAAAAGTACATATTAAATTTGGAATTTAACATAAAATGTAGAAGAATTATAAAAAGAAAAAATTTAGACCCACGTATTACACTGTCTATTTCGAAAAAGAAAATTGTTGACTCAGCTAATAAAACAGGATTTATAGGAGCATTAATTTGCATATAGAATCTCTAAAAACGCTGTATCAACATGTTGTTGAGGAAAAGAAATACATGACATATATTTCGACATACCGCCTTAGCCAAAATCATATTAAACTTTTCTTTGGGGTCATAAGAAAGCATGGCGGGTACAACAATAACCCCAATGTATTACAATTTCGAGCTGCTTTCAAAAAAACACAACCATTTAGAACTTCGTTCATCATTCACGGGTAATTGTATTCCATTAGATAATATAAACATTCTATGCAATTCTTCAACAGATGTTATTAATAGTACTACACCCTTAAACAGACACGATGATGAAGAATACGATATATTGACAGCCACAAGTTGTTTAGATTTTATTATAGAAGCTGAGCACAACAGTAATATTTTTTCCGATACTCTCAGCTCCCAACAAATTCCCATTGATAGTCGGGTATACATTCAGTTAAAAAAGTATCGGGAATGGATGATTTGATTATGGTTCCAAATACAAAATTTTCTTTTTTTTGTAGTTGTTAAATTGGCACTACTGTTTTCAATCTATCAAACTAAATTCAATTCCGGAAACAGCGTTTAAAAAATTGGAGTATTCGTTGGCGTAAGTGTATCGTTTCTGAAGGAGCATAAGGTGATAAAGGGTTCAGTTAGATAGTCATATAAGATCTATGGTAAATAAGGCTTTAAGAATGTTGGGTTTTACATTAATGATTACTAAGGATTTCAAGCGTTCATCCACAGTGTTAGTCCTGTATAAGACTATTATTAGACCGATACTCGAGTACGGATCGGTAGTGTGGAATCTACAATATAAAACATACATAGATCAATTAGAAATAATCCAAAATAAAATAAATAAACATATTCCATGGAGGGTTAAATGTGAAAACTACGATAAAATACCTGATTTGCCAGCACTTGAGACGCGACGAAACGAACGTGACCTGATATTCTTGTTGAAAAGGAAAAACAAGAGGTGAGCAGAGACATTTATTTATTTATTTTATTTTAATTCTTTTTGCACAAACAAAGTACAATGGCGGACTTAATGCCAAAGGCATTTTCTCCCAGTCTACCTTTGGGTGGTGGGGAAATGTCTGAGTAGGCGCATGAGATTAAAATTAGGTTACATACATACTGAGATACACATACATATATATGTATACTTGCTGAGTAATACATACAAGGCTAACATAATAACATATAAGACTTTAGGGATGTGATGAGTCTGCTGAAGTGTCGAGAATTCGAGCTCGGACTTTCGTCTTAAATGAGAGGCGACTGGGTGCTATCCTGATTCCCAAAGGCAGAGCGTTCCAGAGGAGGACAGATTGGACATTTACCATTGCAAGAAATATACGTGGAATGGTGTAAAATCTGATCAGAAGAAAGAGAGCAATTGGAGAACTAGAGGAAAAACGGCTCAAAAATGTCTACATAAGGAGTAAGGAGTTTTATCTCGAGGCTGCAAAACAGATACTAGACCGTCAAGCATTAAAATGTCTGAAGATGCTAGATCCCAAAGCAATTCTAGATCCTGTTATATAAAAACCCTTCAATTGCAGATTTACATTATTTCTTCTCAAAGATTTGTCCAAATAATATAACTGAACTGGATAGAGAATGGCGCATAACAAGAAATGTCAATTTATCTTTTGACCAAAATAAACTTCACAGGTACTATAAACAATCTCAGACACTGTACTAACACCTAAACGAAAGCTATAAGCCAAAGATCGAAATGCCAACCCAGTAGAGAGATATCTGAAACATATTTAAAAAAACACAATTATAATGTTATACTTAAATATATTTGTACTAATTACTTAATATATTAAAATTAAATTGGGCATCAACACTAAACAATATTTCTTTTTTTCAGAAAAGGCTTTAAGGAAAAAATGGAAGAACATTCGGGACCAATTTATGAAAGAATTTAAAAAAAATCCGGTTCCTCGTTCTGGCGATGCTGGAACTGATCAAAACACTTCAATGTGGCCATATTTTCAAATTATGTTGTTCATAAAAGACGACATTACCCCAGAATTAAATGAAGGCAATTTAGATGAAACTACTGATGGAAACTATATGAATAATAATAATGATAATGAGCGGTCCCCAACTCCCCAGTCAATAGCTGGTTCATCTGCAAGTACACAATATACGAGCACCAAACGTAAATGTGCACAAGATTTAAGACAGGAATTTATGGAATTGGAGAAGAAAAAGTTGGACTTATTACAAATTAAACTGTCGCAAAGCAGCGAAAAACAAGAACACGATTGCGAAGATCTGTTATTCTTTAAAAATTTGTTGCCGTACATGAAAGAATTATCTCCTATGCAAAAATTACGGACTAGAAACAAAATTACACAAGTTATTATGTATGAATTGAATAGTGTTACGAATCAGGCTTACCATGGTTACAATGCTTACGACTATAACACATCAAATTAGGGAAATTAAACTTTGAAATAATATTTTTATAGAAATTATCCCACAATTTTAGTGGTTCTGAAGGCGCACAAAACAATAGTATGACTACAAACAACTCTCTAAGATCTGTGATCAGCACTTTCAAGCAAACCACTTTCACGGCAAGCGGCTTGATAGGTATCTTTGACAATTCCATTTACAGTTTTTTTACTCGGTGAAGATATAGCTTTATAATGGTAAAAGATTTATTAAAATCGGTTGAGTAGTTTTTGAGTTAAATCGTAACAAACAAACCTGTCATTCCTCTTTATAATATTATTAGTTCAGATTATATTAAGGTGAGGATTACTATAGGTATCTCTTACTATTGGGGTGCTACGCTAGAAAACCTCCCCGTGGTGCATGCACCCTGGAAACGCTGGCGATGGCACTGTTTTCTCCTTGCTTACTTGGAGGAGAGGATTATCGCCAGCGGCTAATATTCTAGCAGAAGAGGAAGCCGTTTATCGGCTCTCGGGCAAGGCCTGGTCCAGCAGGGTGGGCGTGTCTGCCGGTTGCCCTGCTGGCTCTTCGCTCTTCGGAGCATGGAGGAGGAAACCTCGGTAAAAAACCGGATGGCGGGGCCCTGTAGGGGCCACAGTTTCTCCGCTGACAGCGGTGGAGAAAGGAGGACGGGCTCGGCGTGTACTGACACTACCACCGAGCAGGCAGGCAGGCACCGTCGGCATATCGTAATCCCGAGAAGAGCGCTGTGGTCAAGTCTCGCGGCTCTGATCGGGGGCGAGGGTCTTGGCTTAACCGCCCGGACCGCGAGGCAGACAACCTCTCTAAAAAATTCCCCGAATCCCGTGTTCCGGTGCGTGGCCAGGGGATGCATGGCTGATGGGAAGTTCAGTCTCGAGCGCACTCCAAGCCGAGGTACCTGCGGACCCCTTGGGTTAAAATCTTACGCTTGCCCGGGTAATGGGGGATCTCTGCCCGGGTGGACCTTTAGTTCTCCCCCACTCGTGGGATTTAATATGGACAATGATAATCAAAACATAAAGAAACGATCGGAAAATAAACAACAACAAAAAAAGGCAAGTCAAACGGACAAGGAAACGAAGGGAAGGAAGGAGAAGAGGAACAGTGGAGTGGATGGGTCGTCCACTGACGGTGAGGTGGTGTCGGGAACGCCTATCTCGGTGGGGCTCCCAGAAGTCAGTCTGACTCCTGGGAGCCGAAGAGCATCGGATCGTCTGCGTTCCAGATCCGCCGTTTCGTCGGATGGCGCGGAGGCCATGGAAACGGAGCGATGCGACAGCCGGAAACGCGGACGCTCCAGGGACGGGGAGACCGACACGACCCAAGAGATGATGCCACCAAAAGTGGCAAGCAACCGTCGAGGGAGGCCACGAAAACCGGCCTCGGTCTCGACCCCGTCAGGCTCCGCCTTCTCAAACGCGGGGTCGTACAAAAGTGTACCGAGTGCACGGCGAGGCCGTAGCGGAGGAGGAGATCGCGGATCTCCTGCTCAAGGTTCGGGAGCCGGTGGGGGGAAATGCCCCCCAGGCTCCCGTGTCCGTGCAGGAGAGGGCGAAAGCGGCGGTGGCTATCATCCACAAGGTGGCCACCAAGTCCGTAAACCTTAAGGGCTCTTTTGTGAGGGCCCTCAAGGACTCCTCCTCCGCTTTGTCGGAGGTCGTGGAGGGCCTAGTGGGCGATGTCTCTCGCCTACAGTTGGCCAACGAGAGGCTGACGGAGCGGGTGAACGAGCTGAGCGCTCAGTTCGCCCGCTTCCAGGCGAACCTCCCCGAGCGGGAAGCCCCGTCCGCGTCCCAGCCTACCCCTACCACCAACTCAGGGGTATTTGACGCCCAACTGCGTGAAATTCTCATCGCAGTTGGGCGCCTGGCTGGCCTGGAGGCGAGACTGCCCCCTGCGCCGGTTGTGCGCCCACCGCTCGCGTCGGCACAGCGGCCTAAGGCCGCCGCTCCGACCGCGCTCCCCGTGGTGGGAGGCCGCTAGGAGGGAACTGAGTCCCGCCTGCCACCACTGCGACTGCAGTGAGGACTCGGCCCAGCACACGCTGGCGGTCTGCCCCGCATGGGCGACGCAGCGCCGGGCCCTCACTGCAGTCATCGGAGTGGATCTCTCTCTACCGGCCGTAGTACGCTCCATGGCCGGTAGCGACAGTTGTTTTACCGCGGTCGCAACCTTCTGCGAGGAAGTAATCTCGCAGAAGGAGGCGGTGGAGAAGGCTCGGGAGGACGACCTCCACTCAGACCCGATCCGCCGCCGGCGAACCGGGCGGGGGAGGCGCGCTCACCTGCGCCTCATGCCGCCCTGAGTGTGGCCGCGGTGGGTTTCCCTCCATCCGCATTAGTTTGACCAGCCGCGAGGGGGGCGGCATCCGCGTGTGCCGGACGTCGCCTAAATAGAGAGTATACCGAAGGTGGTGCCCGCGCCGTTGCGGGCAGGCGCTAGGAGGGGTCCGGATGTCTTAATAACAGCTGTTCCCGGATCCCTCCTATTACAGGCGCAAAGTGGCACACCGTGTGGTTTTAGTCGGTCCGAGTCCGACACACCACCCCGCCGCAAACCCCGGTGGGGTGACGGTCCGAGGGGATTTCCACACGTAAAAAAAAATGTATCTCTTACTATTAAATATACAATAACACCTTGTACTTGTAAACATCATGGTGCAATAAATATTATGAATTTGAATTTCTCGGAAGCCAGAATCCCCACGTACCTGTTGACGGGTTGGAAAATCCCTTCGGATCCTGGCTCCTGAGTCCCCGAGGTGCCGGACTCCTCGGGGACTCAGGAGCCAGGAGTATGTGGTGATTCCACTAAAAACCACCCCGACGGCCGGCCTAAGGTGTCCTACTCTGTGTCCTCTTCAATCAAGTAACATATGACTTGGCTATAGCCAAAGTCGCTCTACAAATACAAGCAACGGAAAAACCTGCATATGATAATTTATTTATACATTTAGGACTGTTTCACATCATGATGGCTTATTTCAAAGCAGTTTGTAAGGTGATCAGTGACTGTGGACTAACAAATATAATGGTGGAAAGTGGCTTATTGGCGAATGGTTCAGTGAATGGATTTCAATCGCTGCAAAAGACTGCACCCTTTGGTGGCATTAGGATTAAAAATATTACATTTTAAATCTTTTCTGGAAATGAGTAACACGTCCGTAACAGATGATATGATTGAAGAACTTCACAGACTACAAAACTGTAAAATATCATCATTCAACATAGAACATGAAGAGCTGAAAGAATTGATCAATAATTACTGTATTTATAAACAACAAAGTCTCAATGGCGAGTATGGAAAGACTCAACAATTTTATGTAATTTATATTAATCTCATCAATCATTACCTACAACTATCACGAAGCATACGTGTTGGAGACTTCGAACTTTTCAAGTCAGTTTTACCTAAAATAACAAATTTATTTTTATCTGTAATCAACAGAATTATGCTCGATGGACCGTGAAATATGATGATAACTTGATAAAAGTAGCAGATACCCATCCTGATTTATTTGAAGGATTTCAAAAGGGTTACTTCGGCATTAAAAGGACAACCAAGCCATTTTCAAGGCAACCCATTGATCTGGTTTTAGAGCAGACTATCAATGCAGATGCTGCAAGAAGACTTACAGGTGTTATACACTTTACTAATTCAATTTCAGCCCGTCAACGGTGGGCTCGAAACCATGATGTAAAATCTACAGTAATTAGTTCCGTTTACCAAGAATTGGGACTACAAACTCACCAAGATGTTTCTTCGGATTTGTATAAGCATAATATTCAGAAAAATATTAAACATCTAAAGAAAGAAATTTCTTGAAACATTTGAACAGTTTCTTAATCCCTTCAGCTCGGAAGTACCAAAAGATCATTTAATAAACATTTCATAAACATTTCTGGTAAAGCTGCATCGGAACCTGTAGAGTCATTTCTTCTTAATATTGAAAAAAATGGTGATTGTCTTCGGAATACGTTTGTTTCTGAATGTCATACGGACATTAGTCGATTTGAAAAATCTATTAAAAGAACAGCTCTTAATAACTTTTCAAGAGATATGGAAAAAAGAAGAAAATTAAAATAGGTGGTGCAATTGAAGAGGTAAAAATTCAACGAGATTTGTTTGGCCGTATGCTGGGGATCTCGATGGATTACAATGTGGATATCTCAAAAATTTTGTCATACCCAATCACCGATGTGCCTCTATCTATGTGTCATTTAAATGGTACTATTTGTAAGACGGATAAATCTGCGGTAATGAAGTGTTTGGAGAAGGAGGTCCAGCATCAGCCACCACCTACTGTAGATGTCGTAATAATTGATGGGTTTTTTTTATTACACACCATGAGAAATGTTCCAAACAAGTTTGGAGGCATTTCTAAGAAAATGTTGCAAATGGTCACCAAGTTCGAAGCGCTAAGAATTGACGTTAGTTTTGATTAATACCTGACTCCATCTATCAAAGATTACGAACATTGAGCTACACCACAACTGGACCTGATCAAACACGTCCGAGTGATTTTGCTAAAGAATTGAAAAATTCAAATTTTAAACAAGCTCTGGTGGATTTTTTGATTTTGCATTGGGCCAGTGATGAAATAATACCTTTTATTGGAAATTAAACTATTCACATAAATTCTAAACAGTGCCATTATTTTGTTGTTAATGCTTCTAACAAGGGTTGTAGAAGAGTTATCATGTCCAAAACATGAAGAGGCTGATACCAAAATAGTCTATCATGCGTGCAGCATTCCAAATCAAGTAAATATTGTGATCAGAAGTGTCGACACTGACATTGCAGCTATCATGCTTGGTCATATGACCATCTACAAAATGATTCACTTATTTGGATGTTGATAGGCACTGGGAATAACTTGAGATCCGTAAAGCTCACAGATATTTACGTAAAGTTAGGAAAATCTTTTTGCAAGAGCTTACCAGGATTCCATGCGATCACAGGTTGTGATTATAATCCTGCATTTTTCCGAAAAGGAAAGTTGAGGCCTTTTAAAATATTAAAAAAAAATGAAAGAGTATCAAAAAGCTTGCATTAAATTTGGTAAATACGAATTATTCGAAAATAATAATGAACAACAAAGCTCTTTTGATATTATTCAACGGTTTATATGTGAGGTATACAATGTCGGTTCGATAACTGATGTTGATGCAGCACGGCTTCAACTATTCATTAATACATATCAGGTCTCAGATATTAATGAAGCGTTTAGCCGTAAAAAACTACGAAATTTTGATGCTAGCGATCTGCCACCGTGTAAATCCGAGCTGCTACAACAATTTTTGCGAGCCAACTATGTGTCTAGCATTTGGAATAATGCAAATCAGCAAATTCCAACAATTTATCAACCCGAGAATAATGGTTAGGTTCTCGGACATAATCAGTACCATTTTAAATGGTTCGAAGGTGATCAGTTGCCAAATTTCGTCAGGGAATCACTGAAAACTGTCTCAGGTATAAATACTACTTCAAACTATTATACATTTTTTTTTTTTTTAATATTTTCAATCCCATTAACTTTTTCATATTTTTACAGAAACTGACGAAGAAGAAGACGACGATATCGAATGGAGTAACAGTGACGAAGAAAATGATACTTTATAATAACTTGTAATGTCATTAATCTATTTTTAATTAAATTTTTGAGTGTTATTTAATTTGGTTTTTTATTTTTATAACCTGTCATTGACAGAATAAATTTAAATTTTTAACAATTTAAGATAGTTGTAGCATCGAATGTCTTTCCTTAAGATGTTTTTAAAATTTACACAGATTATTAGTTATAAAAAATCGATGCCAAAAAGTTTATTTGCATGTCTTCTTAAGATTTACATGCTTGTCTGGCAAGGGGTTGGAACTATCAAAAATGTTTGGCTAATGAGGAAACATCATCTAATTATTACCTAAGTATTATATATAAAAATCAGCTTTTATACTATAACATAAGTAGAATTATAATTTTATGAACATTAAGGGTGTCTGCCAAGGGGTTGCCATGTTAAGTGTTTGGCATGCAATAACGTGATTTTTAATAATATTCTGAAGATAATACCAAAAAATCACACTTTATTATTTGATGAATTTAGATCGGTATTTTACACACCTTTAGAACCGTTTACCTGCCGAAGCCACGGTACCGAACTTCATAATGGTCCATCGTTCTTACCTGTGATGGGAGCATGCGCTGACAAACTTTCAGCTTTTATAAAATAACGAAGGTCTGGGGTTCACGGGCTCTTAGACTATCTGGCACAAAACACGTTTTATTGCGAATTTAAATTTGTTAATACTTAACTCTTGAATATTATTTGGGATTTTATTATAAAATCGGATACATTGACCTCGAAAAGACTTGTTTATCTTTTGGAGCCTAGAGGCGGGTACTACAAGTTTATTTTTATTTCTGGTATTTATGGCATGTACATCACTTTTTTTCAAAAAGCTATCTTTGTTTTTATGAACATATGTATATTACATTTTCATAAATATATTGACTTGTCACTGTCATTATATTTATATCTTTAAATTTCTGCCTCAATGAACGATTGTCTAAATTATAAAGTGCTCGAATCGCTCTTTTGCAGCAAAAAAATAGTTTGAATGTCGGCAGCATTCCCTCACAGCAGAATACCGTAAGACATTATGCTATGAAAATAACTGAAGTAAACAAGTCGTGCTGTATCAACATCAGTCAACTCTCGAATTTTCCTTACTGCGTATGCTGCTGAGCTGAGTCTACTCGACAATTCATCAATATGTGGGCCCCACTGTAGCTTAGAATCTAGTGTTATACCTAAAAATGTCGTAGTGTCCACAAGGTCCGACATCCTTAATTATCACAGTAGTTTTCACTGGCTTTTCACTGGGTTTTTGTTGACGTCAAACCAATGAACCACTTTCGAAATGGCGCTGTTTACGAATGTAAAATCAGGAAGTGTCCGTTTTAGTCTAAATAATAGTGATGTATCATGTGCAAACAACACAATAAGGTAAGTCGTTATTATATACTAAAAACAAAAAAGGGCCGAGAATAGAACCCTGTGGAACGCTCATTTCTACCACAGAGCCTGGAGACTGCTCACCATTAATATCAACTTTTTGAATCCTATTACATAGATATGAGGCAAGAAGTTCCAGGGCTTTATTTTTGATACCATAGTGCTGTAATTTCCTGATCACCGTTTCATGAACAACACAATCAAAAGCCTTAGATAAATCGCAAAAGATACCTAGAGAATCGTGGGCATCCTCCCAGGCATCAGATATATGTTTTACTAGCTCAACACTGGCATCAGTTGTGGAGCGACCCCTTGTAAAGCCAAATTGTCTATTGTGTAATAAATTATTATTATTAAAAAAACTTTGCAATTGATCATACATTTTTTTTTTAAATTTTGCTAAATACTGGTTGTACTGAGATAGGTATAAAGTTACTAATCAATTGTCATTTAAATTTAATCCAAGTTAACCCAAGTAACTTTATACCCATCTCAGTACAACCAGTATTTAGCAAAATTTTTGGAAAATTTTTTTTAGATTAATTGCAAAGGTCAGATCAGTACTACCAGATTTTAATAAGGGAATAATTTTACTAGACCTCATAAGATCAGGAAATACACCACTATCAACACATTGAATAAATGTAAATGACAATTGATTAGCCACAAGAGATATAATTGTCTTAGTAATTAAAACAGAATTTCCCCATAGGTCGGTTGTTTTTTTAACATTAATAGTGTTAAAGGCTTTAATAATTTTAAAGGGGGACACATATTGGAACTTAAATTCACTATCAATGCTACTAACAATCTCTTTTAAAATTGATTCTGCAAGGCATGATGAGGAGTTCAAATATTTAGTAGTTGATACAGGAATGTTAGTAATAATAATAATAATATAATGTTTATATTTAAATTAAATTCATTATCGCGGTATTGATTTTTGCCAGTTTCACTATTAATAATTTTCCAAGTGGTTTTAATCTTATCATTGCTACTTTTAATCTTTGTACTTATAAAATGAGACTTAGCCAGTTTACAAAGTTTCCTAAACAGCATCGAATATTCTTTAACATAATTATGAAACTGGTCACTTTTAGTATAGTTCGTATAATCTTTTCCTACTTTTGAGTAAGCCATTGATATGTTCTTTAATATTGTAGTAAATTGTTTTGTTCTATCATCAATAGTTTCCGCAGCGCATGCGATGAAAGACATTTTATGACATTAATTTTACACCTTGGGTCACATTATTCAAGTTTTAGTAGGGATCCCTAATTATTTTTGTAAATAAATATAGCCAATGTCACTCGGTGAAGATGTAGCTTTCTAACGGTGAGCGAATTTTTGAAATCGGTCGAGTAGTTCTTGAATTAAATGGTAACAAACAAACAAATCTTTCCTCTTTATAATATTGGTTTAGATATTAAATAGTGAATCAAAACAGTATTTATAATAATAGATAAAAATCCTTTAATATTTAAAAAAAAACAGGCAAAGTTTTAGCTTTTCGGATTGTGTCAGGCAAGTTTGTTCCAGAGTCTTACTGCTTGCACAGTGAAAGATTTGTCTGCAAACTGAGTGGAATGTTTTGGCATTTATATCTATTTCAATGTATTTGCAACTAAATAAATGGAAACCTCAGAAACTACGTCTAAAATATGAAACTATAGATTACAATAAAGTTTTCTGTACTGTTGAGTCACATGGGTTAGAAGATGTTTCGGGCAATCATGAAGATTTAGGTCAAACAGTACATAAAAGAAAATGAACTATTTAATAAAGGAATGGGTTAGTAACGAGATTATTGCTGGAATCAGCTTAAGAAACCACATATGTATGGTCGCAACTAAAGAAGTATCAAGGAAATGAGGATGTAGAAAGTGAGTTTAACACGTTCACTGCGGCTTGAGGTTGATTCAGCCTCATGGTAGACTTTACGCTGGTGCGGCACGTAAAACTGTGTTTTCTCTCTAGTGCGGCGGCTGTTTACACTCAACCGTATAAGGTATGACAAAGACAAATATAGCTTTCTTTATGTCTGCGAAGCATTGACTCAATATTGTAAAAAAATATTTGAGGTCGAAATACGCCTCAAACGCACTGATCACAAAATTATTGAATAAGGTGCGGGTTGAGGCCGATTTCGACCTCCAGCGGCGGAGCGCGCGGGCGGCGTGAGAGCAGGTAAGTCGACTTTAGTGACGCTACCATAGTCGATACTGGAGCACGTGTCTTTGCGCAATCGTGTTAATTGTTTGTTTTTTATTTTTGTTAAATTCTTTTGTTTAATGTTTTTTTGTGTGTGTTCAGTTATATATTTATAGAGTGAGAGCCCGTGACACCCATACCTTAGTTATATTATAAAAGCTGAAAATTCTTCTATATATTTATTTATTTACACTTTCTGCAAAACATAATGCACAAGGCGGACTTAATGCCTAGAGGCATTTTCTGCCAGTGAGTATATATATGTCCCCTATACCGGTATAAGCAAACCCAGAATATACAAACTGGGTCGCGGTGGCTTTGGCAGGTAACAAGTAGTAAAGGTGAGTAAAATTGTGTTTCAAATTTGTATTTTATTATTGTGTGTTTCATATTTGTGTGAAATTATCGATAGATATTTTTTACAACTTTCTTAAATCACAACTTGATTCCATAAAATTCACTTGAAAATATTCAAATTTTAGTTGAATACAAAATTTAATGTTATTTTGCAAAAGTTAATAGCGCAATGAATCGCATTATTATATTGTTGATATGATTTTTTTTTAAACATTATTACTTATTAATTTTCTTTTTTAATCCGTTATAAATCTACATAATTAATTTTCTTGATAAATTAGAGTATAGCTCGCGCTATTTCACTCGCACCAACGTATAGAGTAAGATCCCAGGGCCGCCAGACATTACTTATTTTTGAAGTAACGAATTTTACAGTATAGATACTCCTATATGTGTATAAGAGTATGTGCATACTCGCTAGCTTGGCTAGGCGGCCCGTTCACAGGTAGCAGGCAGAGAAGTTAAACAAAAACAGCTTACTTTTCTTAAATTTGAAGTACTGATTTTTATATATGTTACACAGAATATTATTAAAAATACATGTTTCATGTTGACAGACTGTTTCTGTGAGCGGAAACTCCTCCCAGACGCTTTAAATATCATAAAAAAATAACTGAACTTTTCTTATTTTTGAAGTCTTCAACTTTATATATGATGCTTAGGGGACTATATTAATACCTTTTGTGGACAGTCAGACCAATCCAATGGGCCAAATATTCTCCCAGTCACATTAAAATTTTTCTTAAACCTCTACAAACAATTACTTTTTTGCCTAAATGTACATGTAATACTATGACGAAAGTAGATATAAAAGTAATTAGACTGTAAGACCAATAGACGAGGCGGTTTCTAATATGATTGTAAGTTAAAATATATGAAAACTAAGTTTTATACTATCACAAATTTGAAACACAATTTTACTCACCTTTACTACCTGTTACCTGCCAAAGCCACCGCGACCCAGGTTGTATATTCTGGGTTTGCATAAGCAGGGTTTGCATGTCCCCTATACAGGTATAAACCTGTATAGGGGACATAAATAGAAGAATTTTCAGCATTTGTAATATA
Organism: Arctia plantaginis; assembly: GCA_902825455.1. NCBI lineage: Eukaryota > Metazoa > Arthropoda > Insecta > Lepidoptera > Erebidae > Arctia > Arctia plantaginis. The sequence goes on along the minus strand of CADEBD010000289.1, from coordinate 2,221,750 downwards.
ACAAAATTAAGAGCCCGTTCTGAATCCATTAGACAAATATGGAGAATAAAAGTTATAAAAAGTGCAGTAAAAAGTTAAAATACCCTTTGAGTAACTCAAAATCAGAAATTGAGAGTGGGGTGAAAATTCTCAGTAATGTAAAACTATGTCCACCGATTGCTCTGCCTGTTTTGGAAAATGAAGCCAAAGATGATTCTAATGATTCTGATTATGAAATTTTTCCTAATCCAAAAAGAAAACGAATACAAAGAGAACCCAGTGCCGGATTAGCCACGTAGCAAGAGTAGCAAATGCTACGGGCCCCGCGACTCGGGGGGCCCCGCGGTCTAATACCTGTCTGACCGTAAAAAAATATCAATTTATAATACACGTACCGTAAAAAAAATACACGTACCTACCACGAGAAACGTTGGTATCAAAATCTACAACAATAATTTAAAATTTTACCACGTTTCTACAATTGAGCGCTGGCTACACCAAAAGTTGTGTTGTACTGCTTGCACTGCGCTACACGCAAGTTGGTAGCACGGCAAAACTAACAGGGGAATCCCCTGATATTGTCATCGAACGAGCTAGTCGTAACAACCCGATCAAATAAAATAGGATTCTATCGACTATCAAACAATAAGAAAATGCTGTACATTTATGTTTGGCACAACATAAAAAAACTTTTAAAAGGACTTTAGATGTGAGCCATTCTTGAGAAAAGTTGTTTTGACATTGCTTCGAGTACTGTTTTTAGTTTTCTAACCTGACTTTGCGCTGTAAGCAAAAGCAACTCATACGATTATCTATTTTAAAACACAGTAGAAGAGTTTTTGTTTTTGTACGTAGTAAATGAAGTAAAGCATAAACGAAAATAATTTCACTTAAGGTAAGATATTTTACTAGTTATGTTTTGCATATTCACTTCAAATTATTTTTAGTAACTCTTAACATTTGCGGAGTCAAACTTTATAAACGCATATAAATAAAAACAAATACCTCAATCTCATTAATTTTCGTTCATTTAAGTTGTATAAAGAAAGTTACATTTCATGTCCTTTAAAAAAAATTATTATTCTATGCAACATTTTTGATTATTTTAATGTCGTATTAAATTTGATTCCTTTTATAAAACTTTTGTAAGTTATTTAATACATATAAATAGCATTTGTCAAGTTATTTTTTTTTATTTATAACGTTGGATAAATAAATGTACAGTCGAGCCTTTCACATAGACTCCATTTGCTTCACATAAAACGAATGGCATGGTTGGTAGTGAGCCTGCCTGCGGCGTCTGAGGCCCCGGTCCGAATATCGGCGAGATAAACAATTAATTAAAAAAATATTTGTCTAACCATAGGTAACATGAGCAGCAGATCTAGAGATACCGGTCGACACTATGCTTCTGGAAGTGCTAAGCGTAAAGCAAAAGACGAAAAGGAAAAAAAGAACGAAGCTGTTTTATCAAAAACACGTAAGCTGTTCGACTTTTTTAATGTTCAGAGTGATGTTGCTGAATCTACTGAAAATAAAGCAAAACATACAGAAGTTGCATCTCATTGTACATATAATAGTGGTACTACTACTGTTTCTAATGAAACTACATTTTCTACAAGTGATGCTGTAGCTGAAGAGACAGCAATTCCTTCTAATTTAGTTATATCATGCTCTAGCCAAAGAGAAGTTAAAAGCACAGCCAGTACTCTTGATCCAGAGCCGTCATGTTCAAGCCAAAAAGCAGTCGATGGTATATTATTGCATGATTTCACTACAGTTTCAAGTCTAAAACAAAACGAAAGTAAAATATACTCCAACGATATTGGTGAATGGCCGAGCAACTTCGATAGAGATTATTGGATTGCAAAAGGAAGCAGCGAACTGCAACATATGGATAGCGATTTTTTGTCTTCAAAGAAAATTTACGAAAAAGAAAATAAGCCACGATTCTGCCAAAAGTCCTTTTTCCGCTATAAACATAAACTAACGAATAAAACTCATGTCAGAGACTGGTTGTGTTATTCGGAAACCAAAGGACGACTTTTCTGTTTTGTTTGCAAAGTTACGAATTCAGATACTTCGTCACCACGGTTTACGAAAGATGGATTAGATGACTGGAAGAATGCGCACAATTTGTTGACAAGACATGAAGAAAGCACTCCACATAGACAAGCCATAATTTCGCTGGTAAATCTCAAAAACAAGAATACGCGTGTTGATTCTCAACTTGTGAGCCAAATTGAGACTGAGCAAAATTATTGGAGGCTACTCTTAAAACGAATCATTGCAGTAATAAAGTTTTTAGCAGAACGAGGTCTTGCGTTTCGGGGTAGTGACGAAATTGTTGGTTCCCCCCACAATGGCAATTATTTAGGCTTATTAGAATTAATAGCCCAATTTGACGCTTTTATGGCTCAACATATTCAAAGTTATGCTAATAAAGGAAAAGGACATACGTCATATTTATCAAAAACAACTTGTGAGGAATTTATTCATCTAATTGCATCAAGCATACTGGATCAAATAATTTGCGAAATTAAGAGATGCAAATACTACTCAGTTTCATTGGATTCTACTCCAGATATATCGCATGTAGACCAACTGACTCTGATAGTGCGCTATGTTCTACCATCTGGACCAGTGGAAAGATTCGTTAAGTTCTTAGACATGGAAGGTCATACTGCTGAACAACTCGCTCAAAGTTTATTAGATTTCTTAAGTGAGAGTGACATTGATATCAAAGATTGTCGTGGGCAAAGCTACAATAATGCCAGCAACATGAGTGGGAAATACTGCGGCTTACAAGCACGAATTAAGGAAATAAATAAATACGCAGAATATATTCCCTGTCTTGCACATTCCTTAAATTTGGTTGCTAAGTGCGCTGCAGACTGCTGTACAGAAGCATTACTTTTCTTCGATTTCGTTGAAAACCTCTACACGTTTTTTTCTGCTTCTACCTACCGATGGAGTCGTCTCACGAACGCTTTGAAAGATTCTACTTCAAAAATTCCGATTTTGAAAAGGTTATCGGACACTAGGTGGTCAGCCAGAGCTGATGCTACGAAGGCGCTTTTATGTGGTTTTATCACTATTAAGCAAGTTTTGGAAGACATTTTCAATAATGTAGATCAAAAAGCAGAGTGCCGTAATAAAGCTTACGGACTAGTTTCAACGATGAATAAGTTAGAAACGGGAATAATGACAATTATGTGGAACCGAATCCTAGAACGCTTGCAAGCGACTAGTGCTTCGCTGCAGTCGTCTGATCAAGACCTTAACACAGGATACGCCCTTTATGAAACAGTATATGCCTACGTACAAGCAATGCGATCTACATTTTCAGATGTTGAGGCAAAAGCCAAAGATCTGACCGACTGTGAAGAGTATCAGCAACAGACTTCAAGACGAAGCAAGCGGAATACAAAGTACGACCATTTCACCGGCTCTACTACACTCGACAACTTTGTTGAAAATCAAACACCTGGACAACGTTTTGAAATTCAGGTGTTTATTGTCATTATTGATAACGTACTGTCTGCTTTAACTAAACGTATGGAAGCATATCATGAAATTACTGGTGTTTTTGGAATATTTCGACAGCTAAAATCCCTTACAACAGAAGAGATTTTGGAAAACGCCTCACGTATGGTCAGTGCTTACGAAGATGATTTGGAAAGTAGCCTAGGCGACGAATTAGTGCAGTTCGCTGAACTGCTGAAAACAGATGTGGCTACTGTTATTGATAGCAAGAAACAAGAGTCTCTGGAACTGCAATTTTATAAACTTTTATTAAATAATTCCTTAGAATCGTGTTTCCCAAACGTAGAAATTGCCTTGCGCATTTACTTGTCTCTCATGATCACTAACTGCAGTGGCGAACGTTCTTTTTCAACGTTAAAACGTATTAAAAACGAGTTAAGAAACACGATGGGCCAAGAACGTCTTAATCACCTTACTTTGATGAATATAGAGTATAATTTGCTTAAAGAAGTCGATAGTGAAAGTGTTATCTCTAAATTTGCCCATATTAAATGCAGAAAAGTTTATTTGTAATAGTTTTGTTTTATTTAATACCCTTTAACTTGAGAAACTATAGCAAACGAAGGGCCTCTTGACAGAATTTGCTACAGGCCCCGCGCTGGCTTAATCCGGCACTGAGAGAACCTCGGATATACGTGAGTTCAATTACTAACAAAAAATTTGCTTTATTAGAGAACGCTCATGCCATCAATATTTTATCTCCGTCTCACTCATTACACAAAAAGGATAATAATATAGAAGAACGTGTACAATATAGTGCACACAACGACTTTGTACCTCTCAAAGACCTAAGTGTTACAGTGCCGTCTCCAGCTATACTGTTAACTCCATCTCAAAAACGTAATATTAACGTTTCTTCTCAAATATCTACCCCAGATTCAATAAGTCGTTTTTGCACATCAAACAGCAGATGTCCATCTTTAGACAACATTTCTTTAATGCCTTTAGATGAAACTGAAATTGTGAACACAAATAATTTACAATGCACGAATTTAATAGAAACAAAAGATGTTGAAAGAACTTATACATTTGAGGAAGAAAACGAAGACACTGATATAATTGCTATCCAGAAAAATATCTCACAGAAAAGAACCAATAATGATGTAACTTTAAACACTAACAATAATAACATGATTACGATAGAAAATGGAATAAAAAATACTACCACAGAAGAAATGTTAGCTTTGCCGTTGAATAATAAGACACCAGAAAAACGTTTTGACCTACAATTAATGATAGAAGAAAGAGGTTATATATCTGAATCTGTAAGTGAAGTTTCATTTAGTACTACTGACGAAGAAAATTTATCATTTGAAAAAAGCTCTTTATCATCGTCAGAAGATAGTGACGAATTGGAAGATGATGATGAATCGAGGATCGAAAGTGATTGGTTGCATTCACAAGAACAAGGCTTTGAAGAAGAACCATGGGTGAATATTACTGACGAAATACCAGATTTTGCAGAAAATACACTTGACTGTAAAATACTTTTACCTACAGACAATAAAACACCTATTGAAATATATGATTTATTTGCAACCGAAGAAATAACTAATAAAATGGTGAAAGAAACGAATGATTATGCATAGAAGTACTCGGTTGATAACGCTCATACAATTAAACAATAATCTCGTGTTAAAGCTTGGAAACCGACCAATTTCGAAGAAATGCGTCAATTTTTTGGAGTAATTTAAATAATGGGCTTAAACAAAGTCCCTCATTTAAATGACTATTGGTCGCGGAAGTCTATTTATAGAAATGATTACATCTGTTCATTGTTTTCAAGAGACCGATTTTTGTTGATTCTTAAATTTTGGCATTTCAGTGAATTATCAGTAAAAGAAACCGATCATAAACTACATAAATTTCGTGAAATATATGAATCGTTAAATAGCCGTTTTCAATGTACCCTTGAACCAGGCAAATTAGTCGTTATAAATGAGACAATGATTCCTTGGCGAGGTCGCCTTACATTTCGGCAGTACATTAAAAATAAATCCCACAAATACGGCGTGAAAATATATAAGCTATGTACTCCCGAGGGTTATACGTACAGAATGGTTGTATATACAGGTAAAGAGGCTAACAAACGGGAGCAAGATCATGGCCTCAAAACAGTTATGAAATTAGTGGCTGGGCTGGAAGACGCAGGCCGAACAGTCGTTGCAGACAATTTCTACTCATCAATCAAACTTGCAGAACTGCTTTTAACACGTAAAACATTCTATTGTGGTACGTTAAGGTCTAATAGGAAAGGCGTGCCCAAAAAAATTGTATGTACTAAAGTGAGAAAAGGTCAAGTATATGGCAAGATGTCAGAAAGCGGAGTACGTATTATAAAATGGTGTGATAAGCGAGAGGTGCTAATAATGCTTACTACTTGCAAAGATCACAAAGCTGAACTAGTAAATACAGGAAAGCAGTCAAGATTAACCAATGAACCAATAAGAAAGCCTAAATGTGTATAAATGTACAACGAAAACAAAAAGGGCATTGATTACAGTGATCAGATGGCATCATATTACTCTGTCCTGAAGAGAGGTCTGAAGTGGTATAGGAAGGTTGTAATGGAGTTTTTGTTCGGTACTTCAGTTGTAAATGCTTGGCTCATTTATAATATGTCAAACCCTAAGAAAATGACCAAAAAAGATTTCACAGAATGCTTAATTGAGTCACTTACTGGTAAAAGTATTTCTGGCAATGGTACGTTACACAAATTTATATATGTATTTTAATTTACCTTACAGTAAATCAAGTTTTGTCGCCATATTTTTGTTATTTCAGCAATCGGAAGGTCGTGGGTTCGAGTCCCACTGCGACACAATCGCGCGTTTAAATTTTTCTAGATTTTTCTATGTAAGTTGTAACGCAACCAAAATCTGGGTACGAATAAGATAAGTCGTCCTTAGATTGTTCAACTACTACCCATTACATATATTTTTATTAGGATATGAAATTGTAATGGTTTCAGGTTTGATTCATATCGGGAGACATGTAATTGATTTATTTTCAATTTTATGTTAAAACATTTTACTGGAGGAATCAAAGAGGTAGATAAATAGATTAAAACTGTTATTTATCAATTGGCTGCTCTACTTACCACGCTATCATTTTATTTATAAGCACATGCACTAATCCTATTTTTCGCATATTGCAAACCATAGCTATAAGCTTTTGTTTTTTTTTCCGTTTCATTTAGAGCTTTCTACGTAAAATAATTTACATACCATGCAATGCACAAATTTTCTGCACTCAACTGCAACTGCTGCTTATGAATTATGCCCGTTCTAAAACTACCTATGCTATATATTTTCTCTATTTTTGGAATCTAATTCATGATCTTTTTTAAAGCACTTTTTTTCAAAAATATTGCATGCGCAGTTTTTGATGTTTTGATCACTATTGGCTGTATTCGTTTTATTGTTGTGGGGGCGTTTATTTACTAGGTCAATGACTTGTTTTTATTTTAAAAGCTTAAAGCACGATTTTGGGCCTCTTAAAATTACTTTTGCACGTCCACGAGCGGTTACATTTAAGTACTTAGAATGAGAAATGTTTTCAATTTACAGGTAATAATGAACCAAACCATTCAGTCTCAGCACATCCTTGCAAAGGGTCAAATAAGGAAACGTTGCGTCATTTGCTATGCAAAATTACGACTTACATTAGGTGCCATGCAGGCTGCAAAGAAAGTAAAAAAAATTATGACTAATTGTTCACAATGTAAGAAAGCTATGTGCTTGCATTGTTTTAACGAACAGCATGCAAAGTAATATAGAATAAATTAGATGAACGAATAGTTTGTATTTTATTTAACAACACCCCATACTTTTATGCACAATACTATAACAATATAAAAAAGTAATAGAAATATAACATAGACATGGACATTCATCGATATAAATTCATTCCCATCACTAATGCCGCCCCGATTTAGTGCGATGTGTGGTCTAAAACGACCTCAAATATATTTTAGGTGTTTTCTCTAAAACTAAAAATCAGAACCCGGGGTGAAGCTAGGTGTACATAAAACAATACCATGCAAGTAATTTTAGCATAAAATTAAACATCGAATCACGCTCCTGATCAAGTTACAACACATTTACCAAATGATTGAAACATGAGGCAGAAAAAGTAGTCAACAAGTAGACATAACATTAAATTATAACTTTACTGTGAAAAGTGTTCCGTGTTTAAAAATAAATATGCTTCCAATATCATATTTACGGTGGCAATTTTTAGAAGCTTCTTATAACGAAGACCTAAGAGAAGAGGCTACAAAACGCTCGTGCTTTATTGCGAAGTTTTAATGTTTTAACAATGATATCCGATGACGAGTTCGTCAAAACGTTTAGAATGAGTAAAAGCCTTGTGAAGCAACTTGCAGAGGATGTCAGCAGAATTATTCCACTTGAGCAGAGAAAGGATGGAATTTCTGTAATAATGAAGGTAAGGTTAATAAAATGAAAACAAATGGTATTGTTGTAAATAAAATGTATGCTGCAGTTACTTTCACCTTATAGTTTCCTGATACCTATTTTGTATTTCAGATTCTGATAGCACTGTCATTCTATGCTACAGGGTCATATCAAAGTTTGGTAGGCCAAAGTGTATTTCACAATGTATCACAAGCCACCGTGTCAAGGGCTGTGAGACAAGTGACCAAAGCTTTGAATGATCCTACCATTTACAAGATTCCCATTGGAACAGCAAGACAGGAATGACATAAAAACCAGGTAAGTTCATACCTTTTATTAATGTATTTATCATTGAAGGATTATCAATGACCTCTATAAAACATGAGAAAGTGAAGGCTTTCCCCTTATCAATATCATAAATATAAATGTTAAGTTGGTTTGTGTATGCTTCAAAAACTCAAAAAGTTCTGCACTGATACAGCTCATATTTTGACACGATATACAACCATCTTCAAAGATTTTGGTCATCTTTTTTTGCAACGGCAATGTATCACAGCGAAGCATGACAGAGAACAGCTAGTATTTTATAAAACTTATGCATGGTGGAGTCTGTGTAATGGTGTACACTACACAGACTCCATAAGTTATGGACCTACACGTAAAGTCGGTATTAAATTGTAGGTAATTAACAGCATTATTTGCTTTTTAGATTCTATCATAAATTTAAAATCCCCGAGGTTCTTGGATGCATTGATGGCACACATGTGGCTATTTTTAAACCTCACGTACATGAAGAACGATATTTTAACCGAAAAGGGTACCATTCATTAAATTTTATGATTGTAAGTATTTATTTGCACCAGTTTATTTATCATTCAGTCATTTTTCAGTTTGCTTAATGCTATCAATAATTTACAGGTATGTGACGATCTTCAAATCATGTGTGTCGATGCCAGTATCCCTGGTGCAGCCCATGACTCCAGTGTGTGGCAGAGTAATCCACTCAGCCAACACTTAATTAGTTTAGCTGGTCCCGGTGGAGATGGTTCATTTTTATTAAGTGAGTATGTAGGCCAAAACCTCCTCTCTCAGGAGAGGCCTATGTCAAGCAGTGGACTATTAAAGGCTGTTGATGATGATGATGATGAAATCTTGGAGTAAAATGTACAATGTCTAGAAACCATTTGTATATTTCAGTTTTTTATCAGTAACAATTGACTGATAAAAATTGGTTGCCTGTAAAGTCGGTATACGGGCGAAAGTTTTACATGACAACGACTTTGAGTGGTAAAATAGAAGCGCAAGACATGAACCGGTGTGTATGCCTATCTCTCTCACTCTCTCTCTCTCGCTCTGTCTCTCTCGCTCTTAGGCGGGCTAACTGTGCTCGAGTGGAAGGGACGCGTGCCTTTCACTTTTTATGTCTGTCTCTCTCGCTCTTAGGCGGGCTAACCATGCCCGAGTGGAAGGGACGCGTGCCTCTCACTCGCTCTCATTGTGAGCGCATAACGTGAGCGGAGCGTAACGCAGTTTCTTGAAGTGTCACCCGGCAAACCAATTTATAAGACGTTGTCACGTCAAAAAACTTTACATAACAGCAAGTTTAAAAAAACAGCTGCTATTAGTTATTATTAAAATAAGGAATTTAATACAAAATGTTAAAATTACTTTGATTTAGGCGACAGTGGATACCCCTTGCGCAAATGGATGATAACACCAATTTTAAACACCACTGAGGGAACTCCACAGCAGTATTATTATAATTTGCATGTAACTGCGCGCAATACTGTTGAGCGTTTTATTCGGGTGTTGAAAGCACGGTTCAGGTAAGGATGGAATTAACCCTACCAAATGAGTTACATGTTTGTCATGGCACAGGCCAATGATATGAGGCCAATTAATATCTTATAGGCCGGGCCATGCAGCAGGCACTTGTGAATAAATTGTGGGCAGAAAGAAAATTTCATTAAAATTAAAAACATTTACTACTGCCATAAGTGTTTTTGTTACCTACTTTTAATTTAATCAGAGTCAGATTCTGAAGGGATAATAATCCTGGCCCTTTTTCTCAGGGCAAATATATGTTTACGTTGAATGATTCTGTCCATATGAAAATGTATTGTGAACATTTAATGTTAAATAAAATTAAAATTACCACTTAGGGGTTGAGACCCCTCCAAACTACGACGTCTACGACGTCGCCGATGTGTAGAGCATCTGTATGGACGAGGAGTAGGCTCCTGCTAATGAGTTCCACATGACTTGCTTGCAGGGGCGTGCGCTCCTTGTAGGCAGAAATGCAGTGCTTTACTTGCTATTCACAGACATTTTAATAAAACGTTGGTACGTTTTAGATGACTTTAATTAATAGTAAATAAATGAAAAAACAAAATATAATAACTTAAAAACGCGTACTATTTACAAATAGCATAGCACCACACAAACATTGTTTGCCAGGTGTTTACCGAAAAGCAAGCGCAAAGCAACTCATGCCGTCGCCTCGCGCAGGACATGTTCGCATGTGTGTAGTAATTTTGGTGTCCGTGCACAGTTCGCATACGCACACACCCATTTATTTTATATGCCCGACTACAGCCGCAGGATAACTGCAGTTGGCCTTCGGCTCCCGCGCTAATCGTTGTCGTCAGTATTCGGGTATAATCGGCAGTGTTCGTTGCCTATAAATCCACCCAATTACAATAGTCAGAAATATAATGAATCATGTATGCGGATTATGAATTTGGAATATGGTAAGGTTTTATTTGTTTAATTAGCAGATATGTTTCTTGTTCGCGGGGGCCATATTGATTTTTTCATGTGATAAGCATTGTTTACTATTTTCTTTCCGCCAGTATAATTATAGTTTTATTTGAAAGTGTGTACATTTAACAGTTTATCACTGAGTTCCGTTGATTTTTTTAAAAAGTTATTTGATTGTGAGGTATGTGTGGAAAATTAGTGTATAATTTAAATTAAAAATAACAAGTTCTCACAATTGTCATTCAGTGAAAAGATTAAAATTGTGTCTAAAGGTCTGTAACTATCACTCACTTGGATAAGATATTTGAGGTGGCTGAAATCTTGCGTTTATTTGCATTGGGATATAGTAATCTCAAGTAACCTTAACCTTGAATATGTGAATATCAGAAAATTGAAGATGACCAGGTGAGTAGTTTTAATATTTTAGCTTATTATTTTACTTATTAGAATTTCCTCCGCCGCGATCTATCGCAGTTTTGTCAGTGTTCCCGTTGAAGATGTACATGAATAGTAGTACATCTAAGACTTGTTCTGTTGGCATGGTTTCCGACTTAGAGATACATCGCGTGGCTGTGGCTAAGCTAAAAATCTATAAAAGAAAAAGTTTTTGGGACCGACTACTCTGCCGCATACCTAGTGTCATAATCCTGTGCACGCCGCTAGTTTTGGAAAGTATGCTACTTTTGGAAGTACCACCAGGGTTTCAAAATAGAGCAACCCTATCAGATACTTTTGAAACTGGGACAGTTTGTGGAACAATTTGCTATTCTGTTTGTTCTATTAAATTCCTTATTTTGTGTATTATGGCTATTAAGTATAATATTTGTCTCTTGTATTTGAATATTATAAAATCTGTATAGTATTAAACCATGATTTTAATAATAATGTATCATATAACTTCGTTCTAACATTTCTTTGTACAAAAATATAATATTAGTTTTATTTATCAATAACATCATTCCGTCAATGTCAATGTTAGATATTGTAATTATTTTTTTCGTGTGGCAAAAACACTCGCAAGCAGCCAACGATAATTAAATTTTTTACGGTGTTTTATTACATGGGCTGAAAAGTCCCGGGCCTAACACATAAACCTTTTTTTCAGTTAATACTAATCTTCAAAAGACAGCTGTTAGAATTTCATGATATTCTATTCATTAGTTTGTGAGTTATTGTGCAAAGAGTGACGCTACTTTTGTTATTTTCAAAACAATTGATCAAAAACAATTTCGTGTTTTAATTTTACACTGCTTCTTGATGGGAAAAAAATACCGTTCAAGCGAAGCAATGGCTTGAAAAGTGTTATGGGGACTACGCTCCATTAGAAACAACAATAAAACGTTGGTTTGCTGAATTCAAACTTGGTCGTAGAGACACCGATGATGCAGAACGCAGTGGACGTCCAAATGAGGCGGTAACACCAGAAAACATAAAAAAAATCGTTTTGAATGATCGAAAAGTGAAGTTGCGTGAGTTAGCTGACATCGTATAGATATCAAAAGAACGTGTTGGATTTATATTGCATGAGCATTTGACTATGAGAAAGCTTTGTTCAAAGTGGGTGCCGCGTTTACTCACTGTTGACCAAAAACGAGAACGTGTTCATGATTCTGAGCAGTGTTTGGCCATGTTTAAACGTAACAAACCGGAATATTTCGAATTTTTCGTCGATATGTGACAATGGATGAAACATGGATCCATCACTTCACTCCGGAATCAAAACGATCGTCATCTGAGTGGACAGCAACTGGTGAACCTCGTCCGAATCGGCCGAAAGCATACCAATTGGCTGGAAAGGTTATGGCCTCGGTATTTTGGGATGTGCGTGGTGTAATATTCATCGACTATCTTGAGAAAGGAAATACCATTATCAGTGAATATTATATAGCGTTATTAGAGCGTTTGAAGGCCGAAATTGCAATGAAACGACCGCATATGGCAAAGAAAAAAATTTTGTTTCATCAAGACAACGCACCGTGTCACAAGTCAATCAAAACAATGGCAAAACTACATGAATTGAGCTTCGAATTGCTCCCACATCCACCGTATTCGCCAGATTTGGCTCCCAGCGACTATTGGCTGTTCGCAGACCTGAAAATAATGCTCGCCGGTAAGAAATTTCGCACGAATGAAGAGGTTATCGCTGAAACTGAGGCTTATTTTGAGGCAAAAGATAAATCGTTCTACAAAAGTGGTATTGAAATGTTAGAGCGGCGCTGGAATGATGGAGATTACGTTGATGATTAAAGCTAATTTTGAACCGAATTTGGAATAATTAAATTGTGTTGCAACAATTGTTCACGGGATATATGTTGAAGTCCCAGATTTCTAGGCACAAAATCCTGTACCAATATTTCCCTAGCCTTATCCATCAGTCTTTCTAATGTTCGTCTTGGAACCATTAATAATTGGGATAACCGGTCATCTGAGTCACCAGTTCTCATCTTCATTAAAAGAGCACCTAAACCCAAGATGCCTCTCTTTGTTTCAATAAGACGCGGTATTTCATACAATAAAAGTTCAAATTGCTGTTTATTCATTCCCAGCCAATAATGAAACATATGTTCATCGATTCTTTCAACACTTTCTATACTGGAGAAATCCAGAAATGTATTGAAAGCATTTATAAAAGAAAATGCATGTTCTATTTGTTCAGCCGTAAATATTCTTAAACTATTTTCGGAATTGAACAACATATCCCAATCATTACTAAATGTATGTTCTAGACAAATACGAGCATTTACGGGCAAGTAATATTTCTGTTGGCTTAGAGTTGTTGCTCTTAGTGGGTCAGAAACCTATGCAAATCTCTGTTTTGGCAATTATAAAAAACACAATGTGATGCAGTATTAGGCGCTCGTCTATACTGCAATAAAGTAATCATCCCAGGTACTTCGACAGCTTGCTGGTCTTGGGGTTGAGGCTCTGGCTCTGGTTCTGGCTCTAGCTCCAGTTCTGTCTCCAGCTCCGGTTCTGGCTCCGGCTCTGGCTCTGCCTGCAGCTGAATATTTTGCTGCATATTACGAGTTGCAACTCTCTTGAGTCTCAGCCAACAGGGATGACAAACATGGTCCAATGAAGTTGCCTGAAACAACCAACAAGCAAATAAAAACATTGTTACAAAACAATATTAGATTGCAGTGATGAATTCACTATAACATTGATAACAATACAAACAAAAGTACATAATAAAAAATCATAATTACCTGCCGTGGGGCAATTCTATTTTCAAGTTCAATATATATTGCTTGTTGCAACTGTGATGGATTCTCTCTCACAATAAGGTCACATTTACGGTTCCGCAGAGAACTTCCACAAACTAAGCAAGCATGCATGTGGCCACGGGAAGATGATTCACCAGGTTCATTAGCTAATCCGGAGTTGACATGCTGTATTGCCGATTCTTTACAGACATCACATATATAATGTTCTTCAGTGATCTAAAATAAGAATTAAAAGTTGTATTACGATAATTGTGTGTAATGGTCATGTTATTGCACAAAAATAAGTAGGTATGTAAATACTTACTACTATTGAAGGATTCCACTCGCAGATCTTAGAAATTACTCTCGTATCAAGCTCAAAGACGAGATGCCGGCGAAGTTTTTCAATGCGTATGTTACAATTAACACATAGCAATCGCAGGGCTGGTTGTAGCGTCTGCATGATGTCTCTCACAATTATCCAAGAAGCAAAATCGGTGTCCAAAAATCGAAAGCACAGAGTAATCGTCAGAAGTGTAGATATCAGTCCGTTAAACAATGCCAAGGTCAAAACAACAGAAGGAAATCCCAAATAGTACAGCGCGTATCACAATAAATTCACAACAGCAACAAGTGAAGCGAATAAGATGCGTATGATTGCCAGGTGTCAACCAATGGCGCGGCGATGACCACAGATAAAGTAACTTGTCGATGAAAAATGACGTTCCGTTGTAAGTAATAGAAACAAAACGCTTTCACTTAATTATCTCTTATGACAAGGATCCAATGCTTAATAAATCAGCTTATTAGTTGATATGATGCTTAAATACTAATTTAATTGAATAACAGTTAACAACTATTCAGAAAAACTTGAATATTTATAGTCTTTGAATAACAAATCATTTCATACGCGAAATGAATCGTTTATAGGTGCGTTCTGAAACTAATATACGAAAATAATTTCGAAATAATTACAAAAAACTAAAACAAGGATAACTTTTTATTGCGAGAACTTAAAAATATATTTCTTGTGTTTTTTATGACCTTAAAAAATAAGGATATTTTTCATATATATGGCATATAGGGACGCTATCGTGTCGTCGCCAGGTACGTTTTGACCAACCTTCTTTTAAAAGCTTATATAATGTTTAAATAAAAACGTATTATATTTTAAAAATCAATCATATTAAAGAAAAAAAAAACAGGTCTAAAAGGGTTAATCAAAACAGGTCTGAAAGGGTTAATCCTTCAGTAGAACCACGAGAAATACTCCTACTACTCGTAGTAGAACAAAGGAGTTGCACCACGAGAAAACACCCAGAACATTGATTCCGAAATATGTACTGCTATCGTGTAGCACATTCATTCTATTCCCAAGGTTGAATCACATTACTTGCGAGCTTCTACAACGAAAGAATACATACAAGAAATTAGTTTAGTATTCAAGATTTATGCAACTATTTTAAGGAAGAACAAGAAAAAATATTATCAAGCAGATACACATATGTATGTAATATATTAGGTCCTTACATATGAAATTTGCGATTTGTCGTACTGACCACTTTGATCTGAAATATCTCCTCTTTGGTAAGGAATTCCAAATTCAAATTTATAAATTCATTTAACCTTTACATTTGAGTTTTGAAAACAGTAATTCATTTGTTTTTTTCCTCATTTTTTTTTTTTGCCGTCGCTTATTACTTTACAATGGAAAACATGAAATATCGGTATATTTACGAGTACGAGTTCTACCGTGGCACCAGTGCTGCAGAAACAGCTCGAAGGATTAATGATGTGTACAGCGCTGGTGTCGCAAAAGAAAGCACGGTACGTTTTTGGTTTCAACGTTTTCGTTCTGGAAATTTCGACCTTAAGAACCAACCCCATGGACAGCCGGAGACCAAAGTGGAAAATGAAGAATTAAAGGCTATTGTGCAATAGGATCCATCACAAAGCACTTCAGAGATAGCTGCAGGCTTCGGGGTAAGTGATAAAACTGTATTAATCAACTTGAAGCAAATTGGGAATGTAAAAAATCTTGAACGATGGGTACCTCATGAATTGAGTCAATCGAACTTGCAAACACGCGTCGACTGCTGTGTTACTTTGCTCAACCGACACAATAATGAAGGGATTTTAAATCGAATCATTACTTGTGATGAAAAGTAGATACTGTACAGAGATGTGTCGTATTTATTAGAACAGATCCGACGATTAGGTATTATACGAGATTAGGCTGCACCTGATCCCATTTTGTCAATGTGTATAATCCACCTGTTCCACCTGATGTTCGTATTCTTAAAGCATAAAATAGAATGTTCAGCATACGCTCCTACCTGTTCCTGCTATCTCACTCACTTACACGTTGCAACGTATCTCACCATCCCGCTACACATCTAGAGCCGTAGAAAGCGAGACAGCGCTATACAATGGATACCTTATTGATTCTTCTTTCTTGCTCACACGCAGCAAGTGTCATTTGTTTATCAGATTTGCGTCAGAGAGCATGGGCACACAACAGAAACCAGAAAGAAGACCAAATTCGTACAACAGTTGCATTCAGGGATTTAACTTTACACTCGTAAATACATCTCGAGACTTCAGCCTAATTATGATTAAATTATTCTAGTTTTATTTAATACTAGTTAGACATACTGTAAGTGCCGGTATTTCACGTAATAAGTTTCTTGTTAATTTAGAAGAACTGATCTTCTGTTTGCATATGTTTTGTGGCTTTTATTTTAGGTAAAAGTTGAAAGTTTACGCAGATTTTGAATAGTGTTTGACTGTTTGAGTACCGTGACCTCAGTTCAGTCTCGCGCGAATTTGTATTTTTTTGAAATCTATACCTAATTTTATTGTGTTGTGTTGTGTTTTCTTAGTACTAATAAATCAGTAAAAATGGCCCAAAGGGAAGTAGTATCGCTTGGGATCATTTCATTGACAAAGGCCAATGGATAATAATAATAATAATAATAATAATAAAGCCTTGTTTATTCCTTAATAAAACTTACATAATTTGGTATTACAATTCGAGAAATTAAAATAAAAACATTTAAGATAAAAATAAATAAGAATTTAAAAATATCAATAATAAAATAGCCAACTCGAATTAAAATTAATAAAATACAAATAAAACATTTCATGAACAAAACTACAAATATTATTACATGCAAATCAAAATATTTTTTTTTTTTTTTTTTTTTTTTTTTTTTTAAGGACCTCTCTACAGAGTAAAGGCCTCCTCCAATTTTCTCCACTTATCTCTATCTATTGCTACTTACATCCAGTTATTGTCCCACTGTTTTTTTAAGTATTTCGTCGAACCACCTCTCCGTTGGTCTACCTCTTTTTCTCTTTCCTGTTGGCCCTTTTCAAGTTATCAGTTATCTTTTTTTTGTCCATCTATCATTTTTCATACGTGCAACATGGCCGGCCCATTTCCATTTCAGTTTTTTTTTTTTTTTTTTTTTTTTTTTTCAGTGCTTTTGTTTCTCCGAAGTAGCAGAATATATGGTTATCATCTTCTTCTATATTGTATCCCGTCCGTCTGACCTCCGCCAGATCAATTATATCATAATTAATCTTAGATATTGCTTGTTTAAGTTCTAGTAGTCTTTCGTGTGATAGTAGAGATCGAACATTTTATGTACAAATGTATAGTGGGTGGAGTGGAGGGTTGTAGTCTGTGACCCCCGCGGTGACCGGCCGTGCTGGGGGACGTTGAGAGGTCGCTGCTAAAAGTCATTTATTGGCAGAGGAGGAGCTGTCTGATTTCTGACGTAAAGGAGAACTAGGCATTGTGCTCACATCTTTGTTTTTAATTAGATATTGGTCCATTCTATTTTTCTTGATGGGGTTCTTTGCTGTAAATAGTTTTCCACTCTTGACATCGACTGTTACTGGTGACAGTGGTAAAACTCTCTTACGTCGGTCTTGATCATTTTGGTATTGTATTTTTTCGTTTTCTGGTTCTATTACTAATTTGTTGTGTTTAATGTATGCATTTTTCCCCTGGTCTTTTTCTCCTTTTAGCTCGGCACTCAATTTCTTTCTCTCTTCAAGGATTTCAGGCGGGTAATCTTGTTTTATGTAGTAAGAGGTGGTTAAGTTTAGCATTTTTTTGTTTCTCAATATTTCAATTTTTTTGCCCATAGTAGTTAGGGTGACAATTATTGGCCTAGTTTTTTCGGACTTTTTTCCCATTCTTGTAACATATTCAATATCTCCTTTTTGGCAATCTACCTCCATGTTGGACTGAATAATATTTAGGATTTTATTTTGCAAGCTGAAGTAGCTGTTCTCGGTCTCTTCTACTCCGAAAAATATCAAATTCTTTCTCCTCATAAAACTTTCAAATCTTTGGATTTTTTTCCCCTGTTCTTCAGTAATTTTTTCCAATTGTTGTTGTCTAGATTCAAGTATAACAAATTTTTCATCAATGTTTTTATTTATATTATTTGGGATACTTTCCTTCATTTCTTTTAGTTCATTTGCTTGTTCATCTAGTTTTGTTTGCAGTGACTTCAACATTTCTGTGATTTGCTCCATTTTAGAGTAATTTATGTTTAGCGCCCTCTAGCGGTTACGACGTGTACTACTTCGACTTCGACTTATCGACAGCAGCTGTCGATCACTTCTTTTTTCTGAGTACTTTTGTTAATCCACAAGAGATGTCGCTATTGGTTGGTTACAAGTTGGTTCCAATGCGTTGGCGATGAATAGATTTTTAGGTTAGGTTTTAATTGAAATTACTTATCTTCTGGCTGTTAACTCTGAAGTCAACACATTTTCATTCTGCACACTAGCCTTGCTGTGATAATTACACGTAATTTCACTGTTTTGCGCGTTTTGAGGCACAATTTGCTGGTAATGTTTTGTTGTCCAATTCGCTGTTTACAGCACTTTAACGTAAGACTTTTATTGTATCTATCATTTGTAACACTTTTATTGTTTAAATTTACTATTTGGAATAGATTTAACACTTATTAGCGATGATCTTATATTATTAATAACACAAATAACACAGAGACGATGTTGACACTAGCGTAGCAGCGCCCTCTCTCAATTTCATTGACAAAGGCCAATGGATAGCAGAGTGTAAAATACTGGGTCTACCAATAGGGATGACCTGGTTTTGACAGCTCATAGCGGCCATGTTTGATGATGGATCTTTGACGTCTCTTGACATTTGTGTTCAGTAAGGTGTGCCATTTTATCATGTCACGTTTCACTTTAAACCAACGCTTGGAAATTGTCCAAAATTATTACGCAAATTCGCGTTCTCCTACCGCTACAGCAAGAGCGCTTCGCGCAAAAAACGGTCGTCATAGTGCTCCTTCTGTGAGCGCTATAAATGGCATAATAACAAAATTTAAAAGTGAATTCACTCTCCACGATACTGCTGTGCCTGTGAGACAAAGAAGTGTCCGTAGTGAAGAGAATATCGCAGCCGTTCAGGCCAGTGTTGATGCGAATTCAAATCGATCAGTTCAACGCCGTTCACAAGAGTTGGGGCTCTCTCCAATGACCACCTGGCGTATTTTGCGGTTGGATTTGGGCCTACGCCCATACAAAATTGTTTTGGCACAAAATTGAAGCCATCCGACCATTGTATCCGTCGTGAATTTGCCGATTATGCACTGGAAATGATTTAAGCCGATGACGATTTTCATCGTAAAATCATCTTCTCAGATGAGGCCCATTTCTGGCTGAATGGATTTGTTAATAAACAAAATTGTCGCTATTGGAGTAAGTCAAATCCACGTGTGGTTCATGAATCACCGTTGCATCCTTAAAAGTAACAGTTTGACCGTCTTAACGGGTGACCGTCTGCAAAAAGAGCCGCGGCGGTCATTTGGCCGATATATTATTTAAAACATAAATTGCATAAAATTATCTATCAAATAAATCAATCGGATGCATTTTTCATAAAAAAAAATGTGTGTTTTATTCAATTTTTAAACCAAGACGGTCTTATTGGTAGACCCAATATATTGTTGCTATCTGTAGACACACGGAATCATCTTAATAAACTTAAGGCTATGGTGAAGGTGTTTTTATATTATTTTACGTTTTTAATTTAAAATTACACAAAACAGTTGAATAAAAGTTGAAATATGACTGCACGGCAGGTCAGTGTTCGGATGTTTAACTGTCAAAAATCACTTCATGGTAACGTCAAGCCGGTGTAATGTTATTCATGTCACCACTGACCGCAGATCGCTGACGCCTGCTAATCACCGCGTTTATGGTACAAAATAAGGCGCCCGTTCAATTCGCGGCTAAAATTCACCTGTTCTAAGGGTTCGTGGTAGGCCACCAGGAATGAGGGTGGACGCTATGGTTTTACAACATTTTATAAACATAAACCTTTTTATGTTATTTCCCCTAACTTGAACGCAAGGGATACTTGTCTATGTATTAGACATAGTAACCTAGAATTCAAATACATAACATTAAAAAAGAAGGAATAGTTAGGAATGGAGTGTAAGAAATATTAAAGTATGTTTCATGTGACATTAAAAATTACTCCTGCATGTACCGTTATTGTACAGATTGTAAAAATATTAGGTCTTTACCTATGAAATTGCCTTTCTTCAGTACTGGTCATTTCAAATAAAAAAGTTTGTAATGGCTCTGTATTCTAAATTCAAATTAATTTTGTTTTAAAACCACGACATTCTATTTACAAACTCAGTCTTTTGTTTTTTGATTAGCGTTGTATTTTCATTACATTTGAACATTTTTCGTCATAATGGATACTTTAAAAATTCGTGTAATTATGGAATATGAGTTCCGTCGTGGCACCAACGCGACACAAACGGCACGTAACATCAAAAACGTTTACGGAGAGAACTGTACAAACTGTTCTGGAAATTTTGACTTGAAAAATGAAGCTCGTGGTCGTCCGGAGACTTTGGTTAACAATAATGAATTAAAGGCGATTGTGGAAGCTGATGAAACTCAATCTACAGCTGAGCTAGCAGCAGCTTTTAATGTAAGCAAAAACAATATTGATCCATTTGCGACAAATTGGCAAGGTAAAAAAGCTTGATAGATGGGTGCCCCACGACCTTAACGATCGCCAGCGCAACGTACGCGTCGAGACCTGCCTTGCGCTGCTCAACAGGCAAAGAAATAAAGGAATTTTGAAACGAATTGTTACGTGCGACGAAAAATGGATTCTGTTCGACAATCGAAAGCGCTCAGCAAGTTGGTTAGACCCTGGTTCAGCACCAAAGCAATGCCCTAAACCAAAAATGACCCCTAAAAAGGTGATGGTCACTGTTTGGTGGTCTAGTGCGGGTGTGATTCACCACAGCTTTTTACAAAACGGCATGAGCATTAATGCAGATGTGTACTGTGAAGAACTGGAGAGAATGATGGAGAAGCTTGCACATCTGCAACCAGCTTCGGTCAATCGGTCGTCCCCACTGCTCCTTCACGACAACGCGCGACTCCATACTGCGCAATAGACAGACTCCAAGCTGCAAAAGCTGGGGTTGGAAGCTCTCCCTCATCCGCCATACTCACCAGACCTTGCACCTACCGACTATTACTTTTTCCAAAATTTAGACAACTTTTTAGTGGGTAAAAAATTTAATTCCCGAGAGGCAGTACAAAATGCCTTTGAAGAGTTTGTTGCCTCCCGTCCAGCTGATTTTACAAGAAGGGCATCAATAAACTGCCAATGCGTTGGCAAAGATGCGTCGATTGCATGGGTGATTACTTCGAATAACAGAAATAAAAAGTTTGAAAAAATAAGTACTTTCACTTATTGCATACAAAAGGGCAATTTCATAGGTAAAGACCTATTAGAAAACCATCATATTACAAGATAGTAAATAATGAACAGGACGATGTGAATGTTTCATGGTTACGGTGGAAAAAGACCATATTTTTACCAAACAGAAAGAAAATGAAACTAAAGAAATCAAACCTAAGAAGACGATGAAAGTTGTAAAATCTACTAATTTACTAAAAGTCATCATTCAAAATGTACCCAAAAATTAAAGTGCCGGGAAGTAAAAACGGCAAATGATCTTTTAAACATTTTTTATTATTATAACAATAGTCTACGACCAACTTTTAGACCCAAAATGGATCCGAAATCATAAAAAAAGCATTTACATTTATGTATCAATTAACTATTTCTCAATAATTAAAAACCTAAACAACGCAAGACCATCGAAATGAGCATGTTACAACCTGTATCGAAAGCATCGGCCAATGGGATCGGCCGTGTACTCTGTCTCTTTCCCTCCGGTTATCGTTATCAGTAGCTTGTCTCTTTCTCTCTCGTTATTGTTACCTGCTAAGTTCTATTTGTTTAGGACCATTCTTGTAAGTTAAGCAGTTTAGTTATCCATGCGACTTTAGTTACATCGGACGGCTACTTATTTGTTTTGCGAATAGTGTGTTTGCTGCTTGCTTGTTTGTTGCTTACATCTGCTTGCTGTACAACAAAATAATATTGCCGCATTTACAGCGAACCATATATTTCGAGCCTTATCTATATTAAAAGCTCATGTGACTACAACAGTTTTAAACTTTGAACACTACGAAGTTATAAATGATAATGAGTTCCATACTTGGACAGGTCTTACACATGCTTAGTTTGCTGACTTGCTGTCTATAACAACCTGTCTAGATAATAATAAAAACAAAAAATATATATTAGCAGCAGTACTAGTGAAACTCAGAACTGGAGATTCTAACGCTCAATTAGCATCGATATTTAGAACAAGTGAATCCACTTTTGCGCGTATGTTAAAAACTGGCCGTGTGGCATTGATGGATTTTGTGCCGCTGCACCTAGGATTTGACCATCTAACGCGAGAGGATGTAGCACAGAGAAACCTTACATTACCAGAAGCACTTTTTGGAAATCCCGATAGCCCTCTATCTGAACGAAAGGCAATCGCAACTTGTGATGGTACATATATATATCTGCAAAAAGTAGTAATTACTTTTTTCAGAGAAAGTTGCCTGCATAAATTCCGCAACTTATTAAAACCTTTCTCGATAGTCTGTTGTGATGGACATATTATTGACGTATCTGGACCTCATGCTGCTACCACATCCGATGCCCAAGTTATAAACGACATTACTACTAATGAAACTGACAACGGCGATGGTGTTTTTAATTGGTTTTTTAGACAAGGTGATGTATTTATTTTGGATCGCGGCTTCAGAGATGCCATATCACCAATGGAGTCACTGGGATATTCTGCACATTCACAGCCAAGGTCTGAAATGAAACCCAGCTGACAACGATGCAAGCAAATACAACTCGCCTTGTATTCATTCACACACATTCTGCACACACACAGCCAAGGTCTGAAATGAAACCCAGCTGACAACGATGCAAGCAAATAAAACTCGCCTTGTAACTATTTGTCGGTGAGGTAGTTAATGGGCGTTTCAAACGGGATTTTAGATTTTTGAGACATGTCAATATAAATCGTGCTCTTCCTCACATGTTTGATTGTTTTAAGATAGCGGCTGCTATAATTAATGCATACCATATACTAATAAGTGACAATATTCATGCCCATTCCATTTTGGCCATAATAAACCATAGAATATCAATCCCTAACACGCTGGCTGATATAGTTGTAAGGCATAATTATAATAGAAGACGAGCACAATTTCAGCCGATGTTCGCCGATATGCCAGAGTTCGATGATTTTCCAAGGCTCTCAGAAGAGGATTTAATATTATTTAGTTTGGGTATTTATCAAGCTAAAAGCTATTACGGCGAGCACATCAATCCAAATGGTGTTTTTACGGTCGAGCTTGGCGACAGACTTTTAACAGAACACGTCAGAGAATTGGGAGAAAACATAATAATTATTGCAAAATGATTGAAACTCTCGCGAACAAAACGCTGTGCCATTATCAATCAATGGAGGTAGAATAGTACGAGTATGTATAGGTACGCTTCGTTTACCGATACAGTACGCCGGGCACGAACGTCAGATTGTGTTTTACGTAGTACGCGACGGGGGCCCGCCACTTCTGGGCAGGGATTTCATGTCGCTTTTTACTTTACAGCTGTTGCCTATTAATTACTGTACGGACTCCAATAAATTAACTATCAAGGACCTACAACTAAAATTCTCAGAACTGTTTTCAGATAAGTTAGGGACTTTTAACAAATATAAAATAAAATTAGCGTTAAAAGAAGGTGCTAAACCGGTTTTCTGTAAGGCACGACCGGTAGCTTTTGCTTTGCGCGATAAGGTTGATAAAGAAATTATTAGATTAGAGAAGTTGGGTATTTTAGAACCTATTGAATATTCGGAATACGCATCCCCAATAGTGCCTGTCTTAAAACGAAACGGGACCTTCAGATTATGTGCAGATTATTCCATAAGTATAAATAAACAATTGTTAGTAGAACAATACCCGCTCCCCACAACCAACGAATTATTTGTAAAGATTCATGGGGGTGAACAATTTGGTAAGCTCGACTTATCTATGGCTTACAATCAGTTTGTTTTAGAGGAAGAGTCGAGAAACCTGACATGTATTAATACGAACCGCGGGTTATATAGGTTTACAAGGTTGGTGTTTGGGTTAGCCAGCGCGCCTTCTATTTTTCAGAGCGCTATCGAAAACGTACTGTCGGGGGTTGATGGAGTCCTGTGCTTGTTAGATGACATTTTAGTTACAGGAAAAATTGACAGGAACATTTAAAACGACTCAATGCGGTTTTAGAACGGTTGCAGAACGCAGGCTTAACACTACAAAAAGAAAAATGTACCTTCTTTCAGGACGAAGTCAGTTACCTAGGTTATATTATTACAAAAGATGGGCTGAAAAAAGCACCTGAGAAAATTAAGGCTATGGTAGAAGCGCCTACTCCCACAAACGTTAGGCAGCTGCATGCTGTCATTTTTAGGTTTAATTAATTATTATAGAAGTTTTGTATCAAACGCATCTTCTATACTTAGTCCGCTTTACAAACTCCTGAGAAAAGGTACTAAATGGAACTGGAATCATATTCACGATTCGGCTTTTAAGTCAATTAAAAAGTTAATGACGTCCAATCAGGTTCTCGCACATTTCGATCCTAAGGCAAAAATAATATTAACCGTAGATGCTTCCCCAAGCGGTTTGGGGGCAGTCCTTTCACAGGTGGGGCTAGACGGCATTGAAAAGCCCCTTTCATTTGTGTCGCGAACGCTGAACTCCGCGGAGAAGCGATATGCTCAGATTCAAAGGGAAGCAACGGCTATTATCTACGGGGTGCGTCGGTTTCATCAATTTTTATATGGTAGGTGTGAACCGTTTATTTTAAGAACGGATCACAAACCACTACTATCAATTTTTGGGCCCTATAAGGGAATACCAGAAATGTCAGCAAATAGGCTTCAACGGTATGCGTTGTTCCTTAGTAGTTATAACTATACGATAGAGTATGTGCGTAGTAATAATAATGGTGCCGATTATCTGTCGCGCGCAAGTCTACCGAGCACTGTTCATGAGTGCGCGTGCACCGAACAGTGCCAGTGTTGCGACTGCGAGGTATCGTATGATCGGGCCACATATGTTTGTTTTCTTGCGGATGGTGGTATGCCCGTGACAATAGATAGGTTACGTAAGGAGACGCGTGATGACGACGTTTTAAAATTAGTAATTAATTTTATTTTGAAGGGATGGCCACCAAAAGTTTATGACATACGGTTAAAACCTTATCACTTGTGTAGATCTCAATTATCATATGAGAATGGTTGCGTAATGAGAGGTCATAAAATCGTAATACCCAAGAACCTATACAAAATTGTTTTAGAAGAATTGCATTCTTCACACTTAGGTATTGTCAAAACTAAAGCTGAAGCTCGATCAAGATTATGGTTTCCAGGCATCGATCAAGCTATAGAAACAATGATCGGGTCGTGCGATACATGTATACAACTACGGCCTTCACCCCCACGCGCCCCCTTAGCTCATTGGAAACTACCTAAGCGTCCATTTAACAGAATACATGTAGATTTCTTGGGACCGATTGGGGGTTCTGTATATTTAGTTATAGTAGACGCATATAGTAAGTGGGTCGAAGTATTGTATACTTCGACCCACTTACTATATGAATACTGCTACTTCTTCCACTGCGGTGGTGGGGAAGTTGTATGATTTTATGTCAAGGTTTGGTATCCCAGAGACTATAGTAAGTGATAATGGCACAGCGTTTTGTTCGCGAGAGTTTCAATCATTTTGCACTTCCAATGGGATTTGTCACTTGACATCACCCGTGTATCACCCGGCAAGTAACGGCCAGGCAGAGAGTTTTGTAAAGGTGGTAAAAAAGGGAATAAAAATATGTTTGTTGTCAGGTAATAATCCAACCAAGATATCTATTTCATTGTTAAAATATCTAATGGATTACCGTAACTCGGTTCATTCTACCACGGGGTTGTCCCCTGCTCAAGTAGTATTTGAGCACAAATTAAGGTCACGTTTAGATTTGATCGATGCAAAGTCATCAGCAGCCTTGTCACCGACTGTAACAAATTTCGGTTGTAATCAACAGTACTCGCAAACTGAGGAACAAGGGAAAAAGAAATCAAAGTGTTTTCGTAAAAATGATACAGTGCTATATAAAAGGTTTATTACGAAAGCTAAATATACTTGGGGTAAGGGAACGATACTTGCCAGATTAGGAAGAGTTGTATATTTAGTTAAAGATTTGAACACCCTAGAAAATTGTAAAAGACACATAAATCAGCTGGTGCCTTATAAAGGGTATAATGACCATCCTCAAAGTTATCCTCAGTATAGAACGCAAAGTCCAGCTGTAAACCCACATATACCCTCTCCGTCACCGTTGCAGACTACGATTAGAAGTTCAAGGGTGCCTATTCTGCCTTCATCGTCACCAAATGTGGGTGGGCGCAATTCACCTACAAGGACAATCGAACTTGACGAACCTAATACGAGTACGATGACATCACCACCTAGGGAAGAGGAGGATGTAGAGGATCCTCTTAATACAGCAGGAGAGCAGCAAGCTTGTCTCAGGAATTCGGCAGGAGTCACTTTAGAGAGAGAAGATAACTCTGCGGATGAGCCAACAGAATTGGAAAGGGTACCTGTGGCACAGAGTGAGACTCCGATACAAAGTTCACCGTCGAGTCCGATACAAGTACCAAGGAGGTCATTACGGAAACGTCCAAAAGTTTGTTATAAAAGTAACTTTTAGGTATTTTGTGTTATTGAAGTAGTTAAATACTGTAATAATCGGAGGAATGTTAAATATGTATGTTAGCGCGCCCTTCCCCGCGCACGCCGCGGTGCCGCCGCCGGCCGTTGTATTGTTTCGAGAATAAACCAGTGCATAGCGAACCGGTGGTCGTATCACTTGCCCTTGCCCTTGTGTCGAGTAGATTTCTAACAAGTACAATCTCGGCATGTTCGGGCCAGAGTATATTATGTTTACATTGGCATCGACACATCATTGAGAGGCCGTGATGCCATACCGTATTATTATTGCTCATGCAGTGTTGGCAAAAGAACGGTGGGCTACTGTTCCCACACTATGTGCATAGTGTGGTACATGACGTTCGCGAAGCACCAACAACCTGCCATAAATCCACCTGCATTAGGTTTAGAAAATGTTATCGTAAGACCTGCGGAATTATAACATATTAATAAAGCCACGTAGGTAACGAAATGAAGTCTTTTTCTTTACATATATTTTATAACACTAATACCTACACATAAATACCTACGTAGGTACTTAGGTACCTAATGATGATTGTATACATATAATTAGGCTTTTTGTTATGTATCCCAGACACAACAAAGAGAAAGGATTCTCACTGATGTATTTGTTAGAAATTTAAATGCATTCACTCAGCTTTATGGACTCTACAGAATATGGGGACATCCCACTTTAGATCCCTTATTAGGAACAATTGCCTTAAAAGCGTTAGGGACTACTGGAAGATTCTACATGAATCATCATAGTGAGTCAATTAATAATAAAATCAATGAGGATTTTATTATAAGATATATCAATCGACATAAAGAATGGCCCAAATTGAAGATAAGTAAACTCCCTAAATTGCATCCAATCAGAGTCCATTATGATAAAAAGCTCCGATTTCCTTTGAAAGCTAGAAATTATAAAAGAAATCTCCTAAAAAATGTAGAATTTGAACAAATTTTCCCTGTTGATCCAAAATTTGATCTCATTGAATATATAGATGACAAAGCATTATCTCTTGGGTTCCCTGAACTAATAAGAGAAATCACATAATATATTATAATTAAGCGAGGTTAAGTTATTCTTTATCATCATTATTTGATTTTTGCTATAGTTATGAAGTAAAAATTGTTCAGACGAACTCGTATAAATGCATTTTTTTACTGTTCTTTATAAGTCATATAACTCATAAGTAATCGGTCTTAGCTCTTAGCCGTCTAAAGAAAAAAATCTTAGAATGTCTCTCTAACCTAACCGATAAAACCATTTTTTTTCGTTGGCCGGCACTTTTTCTTTTTGGGTAATTTTTGTATGGAGCGTGAATGATGTCATCAGGTTCATCATCAGGTTTTAACAAAGTTCTTATTTTTTTCCAGAAATCACGGCATATCTACCCTCCATCAGTTACTTTTGGCTCTACGATTCTATGCATTGGGTACTATGCTAGTGTCTGTTGCAGATTATCTATCGGATCGGAGCATCTATAGCATCCGCTAGCCGTATTGTCTCTGATGTATCCAGAGCCATAGCAAGATTTTACTCAAACTTTGTTATGTTACAAAATCACACTCAACAAGAGTTTTATAATATTGCTAGATTTTCCAGAGTACATGGTGTCATAGATGGCACCCATATATTAATACTTATTTAGTTAGTTGTTTATTCTATAAATGGTAAGTACATTGTTCCTATTGCTTATTATTAGACTCATTATTATTATTATTTTTATTATTGTGTACAAGGTAGCCTTGGAAATCGCTGGCTGCTTGGTGATAGTGGCTATCCGTGCACGCCCTATCTATTAACACCTCTACTCAACCCAAATACTCCATCAGAGCAATCTTATAATGAATCACACATTAAAACAAGAAATACTATAGAGGTTTTTTTTTAGTAAATAATAGATGCAGTGTACATGGTTTAAATACACAATTTATTAATATCTACTGTAATTGCAGATGCATTGGAGTTTGGAAAAGAAGATTCC
The DNA here is from genome assembly GCA_902825455.1 of Arctia plantaginis. Taxonomy (NCBI): domain Eukaryota; kingdom Metazoa; phylum Arthropoda; class Insecta; order Lepidoptera; family Erebidae; genus Arctia; species Arctia plantaginis. The sequence continues at coordinate 2,192,641 of CADEBD010000289.1, read as the reverse complement.
CCATATTATCCTTGAGAATGAGGCTAAAATTAGAAAATATGCAACCCGTTATTATAGCCACTGCTGTGTTACACAATATTGCCAGAACTATGAATGAAATTGAGCCAGAAATATCGATTCCAGAAACCAACCAACTCGAGGATTAACCTATCTATCTATACAATATTTAAGTTACGTAAGATTAAAATGGAGTTTCTTGATACTCAAAAACACAAACACAGATTTGAAAGATGTTTCTGAAACTAAAGAAGAAGAAGAAGAAGAGTCTCTAAAACGTGGCAGACAGTTTGAAGTGAGAAGCTTTCGCCTCCCATGGCTAAACGGCTTCATGCAGTGTTAGTCATTTGCCTGACAGGCAATCAACACAACAGTTATAATCAATTGTAACAACTTCCCTGTCCTCATACAACACATTTTGATAATGCCCCACGTCCAACGGTTTTTTTAAATTGTTAATCTAATTAACATTATTATAAATCATATAAAATAATTTTCGTAAATTATTGTTAATATATTTTTTTTCGGTTTTTTTTTTTGAGTCACATGTGACTCATGAACGTAGGGCGATATTTTTTTTTTATATTAATTAAATACAAATTAAATATTAATAAATTAGCATTACATTTTTGAGGATTAATAACAAGTCATCATCCGTCAACTGTTATAACTCCAATTTTATTAGAAAGTTGACTGTAGAGATGTGTCGTATTTATGTTATTAGAACAGATCCGCCGATTAGGTATTTTACGAGATTAGGCTGCACCTAATCCCATTTTGTCAATGTGTATAATCCACCTGTTCCACCTGATGTTCGTATTCTTAAAGCATAAAATCGAATGTTCAGCATACGCTCCTACCTGTTCCTGCTATCTCACTCACTTACACGTTGCAACGTATCTCACCATCCCGCTACACATCTAGAGCCGTAGAAAGCGAGACAGCGCTATACAATGGATACCTTATTGATCCTTCTTTCTTGCTCACTTTGATCCTTCTTTCCATCCATCCAAGTGCCATATGTTTATCAGATTTGCGTGGGAGAGCGTGGCACACAACATAAACCAGAAAGAAGACCAAATTCTCGTACAACAGTTGCATTCAGGGATTTAACTATACACTCGTAAATACATCTCGAGACTTCAGCCTAATTATGATTAAATTGTTCTAGTTTTATTTAATACTAGTTAGACATACTGTAAGTGCCGGTATTTCACGTAATAAGATAAGTTTCTTGTTAATTTAGATGAACTGATCTTCTGTTTGCATATGTTTTGTGGCTTTTATTTTAGGTAAAAGTTGAAAGTTTACGCAGATTTTGAATAGTATTTCACTGTTTGAGTACCGTGACCGAGACCTCAGTTCAGTCTCGCGCGAATTTGTATTTTTTTTTAAATCTATACCTAATGTTATTGTGTTGTGTTGTGTTTTCTTAGTATAAATAAATCAGTAAAAATGGCCCTAAAGTAGTATCGCTTGGAATCATTTCATTGACAAAGGCCATAGCCTTAATTCAGTCGGCGCGTTCCCTTTCTATGTAATTCCAAGTAGAAAATATTTTTCTAATAATTTGCTACCCAGCCGTTACGAAAGTTTACGCGTATTAAAAATGAACGAAGTAGAAAACGAAGTCGAATCAATTTGTATCACATCTGATGTATGGACGTCAAGTGTCAACGATTCATACATGGCCATAACTGGGCACTATATTGACACTAAAGAATGTACCATGAAATCACTTTTATTATAATTTGTACTTCTCGAGGACTCACACACAGGTGTCAATTTAGCGTCTGAAATGTTGCGAGTCACTGATGAGTGGAAAGTGACTCAAAAAATTATTTTAGCAGTGACTGATAATGGTGCGAACATTTAAAAAGCTGTTGAAAAGGATTTGGGATGGAAACATTTCGGCTGTTATGCTCACACGCTAAATTTGGCAGTACAAGAGGCACTTGACAATTCGGGAACGATAACAATGTTGATTAAAAGGGTCAAAACAGCTGTGAAAAGGGCTATGTCACACGTACCCTGCATAGACGAAATCATAGAAATTACAATAACCACCAAACAGGCTTCAGAGATTTCTTCATTGACCACATTGGTAGCAGAGATCTTATTAATCACCACAGCAAGACAAGCTACAATAATGTTTTTCCCGTTGACCAAAAGTCAAGCAAAATTATACCAATAGTTTCCTGTCTTTTGAAAACATATAGTAGGTACAATGAAATGAATGACAGAAACAGATGTCGGTGCTGCAACCAATAATTTAATATTGGAAGAAATAAAAAAGAGATTGGGTACAGTGGAACAAGTACATGTGTTAGCTATCACCACACTACTGGATCCAAGAAACAGGAAAATTCATATTTCTGACAGAATAGCATGCTTCAGAGCTATTGATGAAATTAATAGTATGATTGTAGCTTCATAAAAAACAATTGGAGAATAACTTACGTAATAATGAAGATCCAGATAATAATTTGGAATGCCGGCTGCAGGAATCTGACATTTGGGTATTCCATAACATATTAGTAAAAAATCAGCTACAATTAATTCAAGCAGAAACCGGAGGACAAAGTTTACAAGCCGAACTGAAAAATTATTAAACACAGCCTGTCGTCGACTTTAAAACGACGGCTCCTATTATATAGCTCAATAACGCCAATTGCCAACAAATACTTTTGCATAGTTGGAACATCTGTTCCATGTGCAAGGCTTTTTTCTGTTGCGGGAAATATTGCTACTGACGAAAGGAGTCGTTTAAATCCTGAGCGGTTGAATAAGTTAACTTTTTTAAAGTTACTCGACTTAAATTACTGGTAAAAATAATAATTCTTGTTAAATCTGTATTTGGCTTTAATAAAATTTTATAAACTTAAAATATTATTAATTTAATATTTATTGACTGACTTACAAGTACTTAGGCGAGACTAGAAATTTAAACTGCCACATTAGTTTAGCAAGCACTACTGCTGAGCAAAAGATCCTGGGTTCTATCCCCACCTCTACCTATTCTTTCAAAGAATAAAAAATTATATTGATGCGTGATATTATGTTTATTAATTTAATAACAGACAAGCAAAGAGGAAATCTGGCTAATACACAAAGAGCAATGGAAAGGAGCATGTTGGGACTCAGACTGTGACTGACAGTGATAAAATTAGAAATTCTGAAATAAGAAGAAAAACTAAAGTTGTAGATATAATAACTCGCATTGCTCATTTAAAATAGGACTGGACTGGACATATGCTACGTTCCAAAATAAATAAACGGAGTAAACAAGTAACCTTATGGTACCCAAGAGAGGACTGTAGAAGAAAGGGACGTCCGAAAACTAGATGGAAAGACGATATCTGCCTAATCTTGGGACCTTACTGCAGCGAATTCGGAAGAAAAGGGCTTTATTATTAAAATTGGCTTTATTAGTAAATGGTCATCAATAATGTCCTGTATCTATATTAGTGAATTAGGCATGTTTGAAATTGGTGCGATTAATCGAGAATCGATCTTTTAATGCTCAATTTAAACAACAATAGATTCCAGTATGTTCAATTTGAATGGAATCGGAGATCAATATTTTTTAAAGTGAATCGACATGACTAGTGATTTGAAGGAAGTCATTTTATATTTGGACAATTGCTGTGGACAAAATAAAAATAACTGATTGGTGTTGGTGCTTGCATTTAACAATAATTTTAAGATAATATATTAAACTAACTGCAATCAAGATTTTGGCCCAATAGAAAAATCAAAACCATGTTTTAAAAATATTTTTATACCTCAAGATTGTAACCAAATGATTTTGGCTGCCAGGACCATTTAAAAAATCTCTGAAAGTCAGACCATTCAATAAAATCTCTATGACAAAAGACACTTTTTTTCAACTTAGCCACTAGAAAAAAAAACAGGGAAATTTATGTAAATTAATGTAAGATTTGTGATTATGCAAACCCTATTATTTTCAAAGGTACTGTTTGGCTCAAACTAAGCTAAGGCCACTTTTGCACTGACGGCGTCATGTAGTATATAATATAAAATTACAAGTTGGTTTGTGTACACTTTAAAACCTTAAAAAGTGCTGCACTAATTGAGCTCAAATTTTATATGATACACAACAGAATTCAAGGATGGTTTTCATTTAATTTTTGCAACTACAATGTGCCACAGTGAAACATGACAGGGTACAGCCAATAATATATATTTATATTGCCTGCATTAATTATATCCGACCGACGACCGATTGGCGTAGTGGTTTCTGTAGCAGACTGCTATTCCAAAGGTCGCGGGTTCGATTCCCGCTCAAGTCAAGCATTTGTGTGCATCAACATTTATTGTTTGATTTGGTCTCGGTGTTTCTATGTATAATAAGTAGGTATGTATTTACAAAAAAAAAGTATCACATCACATCAACAGCCTATACTAGTCCACTGCTGGACATAGGCCTCTCCTTAGAAAGGAGGTTTAAAAAAAGTATATATGTATTTAAATCAGTTGTCTAGTACCCATAGTACGAGTACAAGCTCTGCTTAGTTTGGGACTAGATGGCGTTGTGTGAATGTGGTAAATAAATATTATTATTATATTTTTGGTGTATCAGTTTGTGTATCATTATTTTATAATTACTGGCTATAACATTGGCTTCTTTAAAACGTTGCATTTCAAGCTTAAAATATTAAGCAATGTTTGAATTCAGTTCCATTACCAATCCTGGGTTTGATTTTTAGCATGTTCACATACAATTTTAATTACCAGTAACAAACTTTTTGCTTTCAATAAATTGATTTTCACTACGTAAACTTTAAGTACTAGTATTATTAAGATAAAAGTAAACATTTTAATTAAGTTGTTTAAATTTCATGAATTTAACATATTTATGGCTTGTCAATCTTGACATGACCAAGTATCATCGTAATACTTTAATCCAATTAAACATATTGTTTATAACTTATCCACTTCTAAGCACTTTATTTAAAATTAAGTGATTTGCATTTAATTATTATAGCTTAATTCAACACTGTACATATTTATATTAATATTATTTTACTGTAAGTTTTCAAATTCTTTATTGCAAAAGTAACAGTTACCGGGTGTCACGAGTCTGGCTTGTTTTTTTAATTGTGTGGTTTTTTTTCATTTGTAATAATGAAGTATATATCAATATTACGAGAAGTCTCGAAGAGAAAAGCTCATTTTAAAGCTTTAGTAAACGCACATTTACTAATCAGAGAACGACATTGCTTACTGAACGCCATATTTAATCAATAAGTCACAGATTACGAGATAACATATTACTCAAAAAATCACAATCACCCACAGATAAACTATAGGTACACTGACTAGTCAATGTCATAGGAATAAAATCGCCTAACAACAACGTTGGTACGTTGTAATTCTCTGAAAAATCTGAACATTATATTTTTTATTATGCTATATTTAATATTTCCTTAAATAAGCCAGGCTTTAATACTCATTATTTCTACATGACAATTTCAATGTTTTACATCTGCCAGCGGTTCTGCGATGGCTCCTTTTTTTTGAGCCCATTACATAAAATCCCATAGAATGAACTTTAATAACTTGTTCAAACGGAGCAGATTACTCATATAATAAAATCCTAAACATTAATGTTCCAACCAAAATGCATCTGAATTTTCTATATAAAAAAAAACAATGTTCTCTTAGGTTTTTTAAACAGAACGAAATTAAATCAATTGTTTTCGACTAAAGAACGGTATCAAGTTGGATGACGGCTGTATTTTGCTAAGATAAAGAAAAGAAAGAAAAGAAATGTCATTAGACATACATTCGAGTATATTTATTGTATAAAACTGCGTATACATAAAGATCTAAAATATTAGTATCAGTGTGGTCAGGGTTACTGATGGGCAGATAGTTCAAACTCAATTGGTTACACCGGTTTTTTGGGAAGAAACAAGTTTAAATCCAAATAAAAACCCAAATGGCGGGTTTTAACCTATTACCATATCAAAAACTCCAAATAAGAACTTGCCTTGGTTTTTCGACCACGCTATCAAATGGGACAATTATTGACGTTCGAATATCGCATTTTTCGTATGTTTAAAGTAATACAATTCTGAAGTCAAAAAACTAAAAATAGTTTCTTGTAAGTTTACATTCTTATAACTATTTTCAACAACAAATATTCTCAAAAAAAAAAAACAAAAAAAATCTAATTATTGTGTACATACATAAGTTGAAGTTCTTAAAGCATTTTAACATAACTTCATGTCAGTGAACGTAATAGTAAGTTTCAATAAAAAAAAATATATTAAAAAAAGTATCTTCTTGTTACATTTTGTAATAACACTACATAATGTAAGTTACATTAAACACAAAATTGTACATAATAGAAAAACTAGGCTTCTCCATAGAAAGGAGGTTTTGGCCTACTATACCACGCTGGCCAGACGGGTTGGTAGAAATACGAATATACGTAGAATATACCGTTTTGTTCATTATTGTTTCATAATTTTTCAAGAATTAAAAAAAAATTGTGCGATCGATTACGATAATTTAAGTGTTAAGATGGATACAAAGAATAATAAAAAAAAAGGAAATACTTACTGTTGTGTTCCTCAATGTAATAATTATAATAAAGAGGGTTTAAGTTTTCATATTTTTCCTACTGATGACAAGTTGAGAAAACGTTGGGAAAGTGTTCTTCGATTAGGAAAACCTTCATCAAATTATATGCGAGTTTGCTCAGAACATTTTACCGAATTAAATTACTTTCTAGGTACGATTTAATAATCATTAACCTTACTGTTATTCACATCAGAAGTTATCAACACTTTTATGATAATATGTTTCCAGCTGGACATTTACATTTTACATCGATTATACGTTGACCTTCCGGTTTTGATGTGTCCAAATTACATTCCACTTCATGTGGATAATCAAGTACACCAGAAGTTTGTGCAGCTAAGCCCAGACACTTAACTTTTTCAGATTTTCGTTCTTTAACACCAACACACATTAACATTCCACTTTTAAAATACTGTTCACCCTCACGGGTTGGTCTTTTGGTATTTTTTACCACTTCGTAGATGTCTAACAGTGAAATCATAGGTCTTAGATATTAAAGGGCGTTGGGCGCGCACCCAATGAGCGTATCGCGCTCTCGCTCTTTTGGTTGATTCGTTCATTTACCGCCAACCCAAACACGGTTTAGGGAGAATTCAACTCGAGTTAACTTGAACTTAGCACAACTTGAGTTAGTAAATCAAGTTGACACATCTCGACGACGGATTGACGACATACGCCAGCCTAGTGTATGTCATCAATCCAGACCGTGAAGGAATGGCGGGAACTTCCAAAAAAGAGTGCGCGTAAAAAAATTTAAAATAATTTTTTATTACATATTCGCTTATTTTGGGAAAAAAAAGTCGATTAAAAGCAACTACTAGGTGGTCTAAATAGTGAAAAATGATGGGAAACGAGGGGGGCGGGGATTGTTAAATATTAAGCTTAAATACTGAGTGGAGTGTGATTTTACTTAATGAAATACTCGAGCACTGTTGAACATTATTACTTTTTATTAACACACGAAATACAAGCTTACAAGCGACATCTTTTTATTTATTTTTATATCTTACATCAGTATTGCCAGTACACACACACACTAGCAGTGTTACCATAATAACTGAGTGAAAATTACTTCTCAACAGGGATAACCCGCCCACCTCGCATAAACGTCCTCGGCCTGAGGCCAGAGACGGAGGAACTATAATGGACTGTGGGGATGGCGGCGGTGCTGGTGAGCGTTTTGACTACTCACCATATATTAAACCTAATTACAAAAGACTATACCCAGAAAACGGCACCTATCTAGACTTTAAAGTGTATATTGAAGCTACCAACAATACAGATAGAATAGGCAATAAGAGTCCTATCTACCTCAACCATATATATTCTAATGAAATAAAAGGGGTGAAGGCGATACAACGCATTAATGCAAATAAAATAGCAGTAATATTTAAACAGCCAATCACTTCATCAACAACACGGCATTTCTCAACAAGCATGGCATGAAGGTATTCATTCCAGCTGCGGAAATAGAAAAAACAGGTATAATTAGGTTTGTAACAGCAAATATTTCAAACAAAGAAATATATACAAAACTATCATCAATCTATGAAATAGTAGCTATAAGAAGATTCACAAAGAAGGTCGGGGAAGAGCGAGTACCACTACAAAACGTCAGTCTTAAATTTGCTGGAAGCATCTTGATTTTGGAGGCATGTAAATTTTAAAGATTTAAATATTATGTGCAAAGATAATTATTTAGAAGATTTGCCAAATACCGTTGAAAAAGTTTTTATGGATTGTGAAATTTGTATTGAGTCAAAATACCAAAATAATAGAACCCGAGCTAAATACTGTGGTCAAATAGTTCATACTGATGTAAAATTTTTGGATGTTGAAAGTTATAATGGGGAAAAATATTTTGTAAGTTTCATAGATGATTATTCTCGTGCTGCTCGTGTATATTGTTTAAAAAATAAGTCAGAAGTATTTGATATTTTTTTTCAATATTATAATGTTATTAACAATTTAACTGATCGACCCATGCAACAATTAAGGTGTGATAATGGTACTGAATATTTGAATAATCGATTTTATGATTTAAAATATTACCATGTACAGTAGGGGGTCCCGTCAATGTATGGGATTTTTTTTTTTAAAGCGACGGCTACGCAAGAGGTATCAAAAGTTGCGTTTTTGTGAATAGATTACAAATATAACAAAATTTAATTAAATATTTGTCATCTTTAGGCCTCTACCGATCCTAGAAGTTTTTCAAATTTGCCATTTTTAGAGGTTTCGAACATAAACTATAAATGATACAAAAATAATGTTTTAAAGGTTTTAATCAAATTTATAGGTACTACAAAGACATAAGGTAATGTTTAGTAAAGTTTAAATACTTATAATTAGTGCTTATTTCAAATACGAAATTGGTTCTTGTGGCCAAAATTAGGCATTTCCGCGCGAGATTTTAATCTGTTTCTGATTAAACCATCCCGAGCTGTAGCGTCCGTGACACTTAGAGAAGCCTCCGTCACTAGCTTTACACATCTTTCCACTGATTGTGTATGACAGGGGAAATCAATAACATCGAAGCTTTGTTCATTAGCCTTAATTCTCAGTTCGTCGTCGGACATCTGTCGCAAAATCGGTGGAGCGGATATCTCACACTCTTGCCAAAATATCAAATCGATGTAATATCGCGCATCGAAGTTAAGTTTTGGTACTTTAAATACCCTGCGAGTATTGCTTATTTCTGCTTCTCTTGCCTTTAATATTTTGCGAGCTGCAAGCTCTCGAATAAGCTCTCTGTCGTCGAATAGCATAGTTTTCAGGGTGAGCAAAAAAAGCGTTTCTCTCGATCACTGAATTCACAATAGATCTTTGCTTATCAGGCAAAAATCGGGAGTATGTAACCATTTGAAAAATATGATTGGCTCCATCTTTGAATGATGAGTTTTTCTTAATGAGGAACCAAACTGGAGCATAAACTTTGACCACATAATTGACAAGCAGCTTTAAATTATTTGATGGCGAAACAGTACTTACATAAAGTCTGAGTATGCGATTGGCAGTAGTTAGCCATCTTGAATGCGCCATTTTTCCAGGTTGGCGGCTCGCTAACTCAGGGGAAAAAGAACCAGTCGTCACAGCATGACACATTTCATACAGATACTTTTGATCCGTACTTAGTTCCTTCACAATGTCATCAGGTAATTCGAGCAAATTGCCAGCCACTGCACAAAAAGACACTAGTGGTTTACTTTCACAAACATTTAGCTGTTTTCCAATAGGTCCTGAGTATTCTTTCGGCCCAGATGTGCTACCATCTAGAGACATAAACAAATGGCGAAGCGGTAATTCATTTGTGTGAAGCATACAAACACACCATTGTAACGGTCTCTTCAAATAGTCTTCCAGGTATTTAATGACACCTCCTTTCCAACCTGTATTTGTAGGAGTGCCATCGCAACCCACACAACTTACTTCTTCTAAGTTCCATCCTTGATTTTCTAACAATTCTATAATAGAAGTGACAATCCCTTTCGCAGTACCTCGACTCGGCGTCGTATGTCCCAAGTAAATAGATCCCGGCTCTGTAAGAACTGAAATGTGTTCTTCTAAGACTTCTTTTCGGTGGTACCGGCTGTCTATTTTATTGATCTTGAGAGTTTTATCTTTTCGCCCATCGAAGTAGATACTCTTTATAATAATTTTATCGATGTCTTTGCTGGCTTGGGTACGTGACTTTGAAACAGCTCTGTGAATCTTATTTTTATCAATCACAAGGTTTAGATCTTCGGAAGATACCATTCCTACGTCAACTAAGACTGCTGAAGCGACTGCAGCTGCCGAACGCGTTGATAGTCCGTATCGATCACATACCTTAGCTACTGTTGGCAGCGTCAGAGTGTTCCGACTAAATGAATTAGATGGAGACTCCTTTAAGTCACTTTTAGTAGAAGGTTCTATTGAAAGCGACTGTGAACAAGGCGGCAACACGCGTACCGGTACAGTATCGGTTTGTGAAGTACTCGGAAAACATGCTTGCTCTGTCCGCTTCAAATTTTCTTGTCTTTGATGTTTCTTTAAAAGCCTTGCAGTTTCTTTTGCGTCTACGCCGCTTATTGCCATTTTCCTATCATTTCTTTGGTCCAGTAAAAAATCTCTTTCAGAAATGGGAACTTTCTTGGGTTTAGTGCAGGAACAATTTTCAAACGAAGTGCACTTACAAGCAGCGATGTCAAAAAGCTTATTTGACGATTCCAAAAAGCACTTAACTTTGTTGTCATAGCTATCGTTTCTCTTACTTTTAGGATATCTTATTAGTGATAAATATTTGTTAAAATATGCGGTTAGCAGTTGATTAACCCGTACGTTAGTAACGATGGGAATTGAAGCTTTGGTCCAAATTATGTTAAGTTTTCCAGAAACTATTGAAAAGACCACTGTGTTCGATGGATCTTTTCCGTTTTTCTGTAGTTTTAATTCACTTTTAGTAAATAAAATGCACTTAATAACGTCTTTTATAACAGGTAATTGGCGATCGTCAAGTTCTTTATAAGGTCCCAATATAGTACAAGTAGTCTCACTTCGCCTTGAACACATTTTTATGATTAAGAAACGCAAATTACGTTTTTCTTTCAAAGAAGAATAGAACAACTCCTTACAAGAGTAAAATCGAAATAGAAATGAGACGAACTGTCTTGTTGTAGAAGTAGCGCACGTACGAAAATAATAATAATAATAATAATAATAACTAGCAACACTTACCTACATCAGTCGGAATTTCTTCACATTTTCGAAATAAACAAGTTTTCTATACATTTACAATCCCGTACAATAATTAAAAGCTATAAAACTGTATTAAAATGGATCCTTTTTATAAAAATACAATACAAAACCGTTTAAAATAAATAATATACATAGATATATGTTTATAGTACGACATGACGTTTAACGTCATGTCAAAATATAAATAAATATTCATAATGAAAGAAATTCGACTGGAAAATGTTAACCCGAGCTAGATCCAGAGCACTGACAACATCCCCGGACTCGTCGCTCCGGCTCCGTCTTGCCGTCCCCGGAAGCTACAACAGAAGTTCCGGCCGTGGCTGAGGCGTCGAGCTCGACTTCAAGCGACGAGTTTTTCTCTCCGCCGACGTCGCCAACACCTGTACGTCGGCAGGGGAGAGGCCGGCCACCGACCAGCTTGGGATCCCGAGGACTACTGACCTCGAACAGGGTCCCCGCTACCGGTGGTGATGTGCGCCGCATGAAGTGGACAAAGTCTATTAATGAAAATGTCATGCGGGCATATTATCGGGCTACAGAGGTGGGAACGAACCTTACTGCGTACCGTGTTCGACTAGTCTCTTTGTTTCAGGAGCTTGAACCAGCTGTCAACGTATCAGCACAACGATTGTCGGATCAAGTACGAGCTATACAGCGCTGTCATCTGCTGGATGATGCAGTACTTGAGAGGATATGCTCTGACATACGGAATAGCTTAATTATCCCTTCTTCGTCACACACTGTGGATTCGGTAGCCTACAGCACACCTCAGTTGGCATCATATACTGATGATATTGATGAACTAGTGGAGAGTGAAGTTATATCCGTAAGTACCCAATACAATGATAGGATAAGGAGCGCTTTGGAGGATGCGATTCTGGAATACCGATATTTAAATTGCAATGATAGGCCCCGGTTATTCCGTTTGCCCATTCATAAACGAAATTTAGCGCTGGTGGGTGCCCTGGATTCGTTATTGCCTGAATATTTAGATAATAGCGAAGATCTTAGTGATACACATTCTATTCTATATTGTGCGGCTATTGCAGTTTGTCGAGTAGCTGGTGTTAAAATAGCTAACAATGTAACTACTACTCGACCTAAATCTACTGTACCAGCTTGGCAGTATAGAATTGAGCGTCGTATTGCTGAGACCAGGACACTCATCGGTAAGCTTATTAGCTACCGATCAGGGAATACGCGGCCGAGAGTGATGCGCTTTGTGAAACAGGCATTTTTGGGGACTACCATTAGTCCTCAGCAGTACATGTCATGTGTCACAGAGCGCATAGACTTTCTAAAGCAGAAAATTTATGCATGGGCAAATAGGATAAGACGGTATAAAAAACGAATAGATCGGTATAATCAAAATCGGATGTTCCAAATAAATGAGAAGGGGGGCTCCAAACTGAGGAACCAAACTGGAGCATAAACTTTGACCACATAATTGACAAGCAGCTTTAAATTATTTGATGGCGAAACAGTACTTACATAAAGTCTGAGTATGCGATTGGCAGTAGTTAGCCATCTTGAATGCGCCATTTTTCCAGGTTGGCGGCTCGCTAACTCAGGGGAAAAAGAACCAGTCGTCACAGCATGACACATTTCATACAGATACTTTTGATCCGTACTTAGTTCCTTCACAATGTCATCAGGTAATTCGAGCAAATTGCCAGCCACTGCACAAAAAGACACTAGTGGTTTACTTTCACAAACATTTAGCTGTTTTCCAATAGGTCCTGAGTATTCTTTCGGCCCAGATGTGCTACCATCTAGAGACATAAACAAATGGCGAAGCGGTAATTCATTTGTGTGAAGCATACAAACACACCATTGTAACGGTCTCTTCAAATAGTCTTCCAGGTATTTAATGACACCTCCTTTCCAACCTGTATTTGTAGGAGTGCCATCGCAACCCACACAACTTACTTCTTCTAAGTTCCATCCTTGATTTTCTAACAATTCTATAATAGAAGTGACAATCCCTTTCGCAGTACCTCGACTCGGCGTCGTATGTCCCAAGTAAATAGATCCCGGCTCTGTAAGAACTGAAATGTGTTCTTCTAAGACTTCTTTTCGGTGGTACCGGCTGTCTATTTTATTGATCTTGAGAGTTTTATCTTTTCGCCCATCGAAGTAGATACTCTTTATAATAATTTTATCGATGTCTTTGCTGGCTTGGGTACGTGACTTTGAAACAGCTCTGTGAATCTTATTTTTATCAATCACAAGGTTTAGATCTTCGGAAGATACCATTCCTACGTCAACTAAGACTGCTGAAGCGACTGCAGCTGCCGAACGCGTTGATAGTCCGTATCGATCACATACCTTAGCTACTGTTGGCAGCGTCAGAGTGTTCCGACTAAATGAATTAGATGGAGACTCCTTTAAGTCACTTTTAGTAGAAGGTTCTATTGAAAGCGACTGTGAACAAGGCGGCAACACGCGTACCGGTACAGTATCGGTTTGTGAAGTACTCGGAAAACATGCTTGCTCTGTCCGCTTCAAATTTTCTTGTCTTTGATGTTTCTTTAAAAGCCTTGCAGTTTCTTTTGCGTCTACGCCGCTTATTGCCATTTTCCTATCATTTCTTTGGTCCAGTAAAAAATCTCTTTCAGAAATGGGAACTTTCTTGGGTTTAGTGCAGGAACAATTTTCAAACGAAGTGCACTTACAAGCAGCGATGTCAAAAAGCTTATTTGACGATTCCAAAAAGCACTTAACTTTGTTGTCATAGCTATCGTTTCTCTTACTTTTAGGATATCTTATTAGTGATAAATATTTGTTAAAATATGCGGTTAGCAGTTGATTAACCCGTACGTTAGTAACGATGGGAATTGAAGCTTTGGTCCAAATTATGTTAAGTTTTCCAGAAACTATTGAAAAGACCACTGTGTTCGATGGATCTTTTCCGTTTTTCTGTAGTTTTAATTCACTTTTAGTAAATAAAATGCACTTAATAACGTCTTTTATAACAGGTAATTGGCGATCGTCAAGTTCTTTATAAGGTCCCAATATAGTACAAGTAGTCTCACTTCGCCTTGAACACATTTTTATGATTAAGAAACGCAAATTACGTTTTTCTTTCAAAGAAGAATAGAACAACTCCTTACAAGAGTAAAATCGAAATAGAAATGAGACGAACTGTCTTGTTGTAGAAGTAGCGCACGTACGAAAATAATAATAATAATAATAATAATAACTAGCAACACTTACCTACATCAGTCGGAATTTCTTCACATTTTCGAAATAAACAAGTTTTCTATACATTTACAATCCCGTACAATAATTAAAAGCTATAAAACTGTATTAAAATGGATCCTTTTTATAAAAATACAATACAAAACCGTTTAAAATAAATAATATACATAGATATATGTTTATAGTACGACATGACGTTTAACGTCATGTCAAAATATAAATAAATATTCATAATGAAAGAAATTCGACTGGAAAATGTTAACCCGAGCTAGATCCAGAGCACTGACAACATCCCCGGACTCGTCGCTCCGGCTCCGTCTTGCCGTCCCCGGAAGCTACAACAGAAGTTCCGGCCGTGGCTGAGGCGTCGAGCTCGACTTCAAGCGACGAGTTTTTCTCTCCGCCGACGTCGCCAACACCTGTACGTCGGCAGGGGAGAGGCCGGCCACCGACCAGCTTGGGATCCCGAGGACTACTGACCTCGAACAGGGTCCCCGCTACCGGTGGTGATGTGCGCCGCATGAAGTGGACAAAGTCTATTAATGAAAATGTCATGCGGGCATATTATCGGGCTACAGAGGTGGGAACGAACCTTACTGCGTACCGTGTTCGACTAGTCTCTTTGTTTCAGGAGCTTGAACCAGCTGTCAACGTATCAGCACAACGATTGTCGGATCAAGTACGAGCTATACAGCGCTGTCATCTGCTGGATGATGCAGTACTTGAGAGGATATGCTCTGACATACGGAATAGCTTAATTATCCCTTCTTCGTCACACACTGTGGATTCGGTAGCCTACAGCACACCTCAGTTGGCATCATATACTGATGATATTGATGAACTAGTGGAGAGTGAAGTTATATCCGTAAGTACCCAATACAATGATAGGATAAGGAGCGCTTTGGAGGATGCGATTCTGGAATACCGATATTTAAATTGCAATGATAGGCCCCGGTTATTCCGTTTGCCCATTCATAAACGAAATTTAGCGCTGGTGGGTGCCCTGGATTCGTTATTGCCTGAATATTTAGATAATAGCGAAGATCTTAGTGATACACATTCTATTCTATATTGTGCGGCTATTGCAGTTTGTCGAGTAGCTGGTGTTAAAATAGCTAACAATGTAACTACTACTCGACCTAAATCTACTGTACCAGCTTGGCAGTATAGAATTGAGCGTCGTATTGCTGAGACCAGGACACTCATCGGTAAGCTTATTAGCTACCGATCAGGGAATACGCGGCCGAGAGTGATGCGCTTTGTGAAACAGGCATTTTTGGGGACTACCATTAGTCCTCAGCAGTACATGTCATGTGTCACAGAGCGCATAGACTTTCTAAAGCAGAAAATTTATGCATGGGCAAATAGGATAAGACGGTATAAAAAACGAATAGATCGGTATAATCAAAATCGGATGTTCCAAATAAATGAGAAGGGGGGCTCCAAACTGAGGAACCAAACTGGAGCATAAACTTTGACCACATAATTGACAAGCAGCTTTAAATTATTTGATGGCGAAACAGTACTTACATAAAGTCTGAGTATGCGATTGGCAGTAGTTAGCCATCTTGAATGCGCCATTTTTCCAGGTTGGCGGCTCGCTAACTCAGGGGAAAAAGAACCTGTCGTCACAGCATCGTACGTCGTAATCGTAAGAGTTTGGTGACGTGTTGGATAGATTATAAGAAGGCTTATGACTCGGTTCCACACACATGGCTTTTGAAGGTGCTGGAGTTGTATAAAATTGATACAACTCTGTGCACTTTCTTGAAGTCATGTATGGGCCAATGGAGAACAGCACTTCGCTATCCAGGATGTCGGCAGACGGCGATACATGATGTACTAATAAAGATCGAGCGGGGTATATTTCAAGGTGATAATCTGAGTCCCTTGTGGTTTTGTCTGGCTTTGAACCCTCTTAGCACTTTATTAGAGGGTTCAGGGTTAGGCTATAGGTTGCAGAAAGATGATAAAGTTATATCTCACCTTCTTTATATGGATGATTTGAAACTGTTAGCCTCCAACAAATTACAATTGACAAAGTTACTAAAGGTGACGGAAAACTTTAGTAATTCTATCAAAATGGAATTTGGTGTAGACAAGTGTGCAGTCATGTATGTAAAGAAGGGTGTGATAGTTGAATCTGAAAGAATAGAGCTTTCAGATTCAACAAAACTTAGATCTCTGTCTGCCACTGAAACTTACAAGTATCTGGGTATATCACAGTCGTTGGGAATACTAGAATCTAACATGAAACAAACATTGCAGGAACGCTTTTTTGGCCGCTTGAAAAAACTACTTAAAAGTCTTTTATCAGGGGGCAACAAGGTGCGAGCCTGCAATGGTTGGGTCATGCTGGTTCTGATGTATTCCTTTGGTATACTTAGATGGACTCAGACCGAATTAGATGCCCTTGACAGGAAAGTCCGTACACTGCTGACTGCATCCCGAATGCACCACCCACGTTCATCAGTTATGAGATTGTATATCCCGCGAAAGCTTGGGGGTCGCGGACTATTAAATATCAAGACCCTACATAATCGCGAGATATGCAATCTCAGAGAATATTTTCTACATACCGACGTGGGAGTGCATCGCAATGTAGTTGCAGTGGATACCGGCTTCACCCCGCTCGCTCTGGCTAAAGAGAATTGGCGCAGACCTGTAGTACTTAGTGTTAATGATCGCAGGGAAGTATGGAAGGGCAAAGAGCTCCATGGTCGGTTTTATCGGGCCCTAAACGGGTCCGATATAGATTTAAAAGCATCTACGACTTGGCTACGGTATGGTGACCTCTTCGGAGAAACTGAAGGTTTTGTTTGTGCGATTATGGACGAAGTTATCATGACGAATAACTATCGGAAATATATCCTGAAAGATGGTACGGTTGACATCTGTCGGGCATGCCACCGTCCTGGCGAATCAATCAGGCATATTATTTCTGGTTGTTCTCGTCTTGCTAACGGAGAATATTTGCACAGGCACAACCAAGTAGCCAGGATCGTACACCAACAGCTTGCCCTTAAATACCATCTTGTGAATCTAGAAGTGCCATACTATAGGTATGTGCCCGACCCAGTTCTCGAGAATGGTCGGGCCACGTTGTATTGGGATCGATCTATTATCACAGACAGGACTATTGTTGCTAATAAGCCTGATATTGTGCTGATAGATCGATTAGCGCGCCGCGCAATGATTATTGATATCGCCGTTCCTCATGACGAGAATCTCGTGAAAGTTGAAAAAGAAAAACAAATTAAATATTTGGATTTATCTCACGAGATTGTCGATATGTGGAATGTTGATTCAGTGATCATTGTTCCGATAGTCGTATCTGCTCACGGATTGATAGCCAAGAGCCTCGACCAACACCTTAAGAGGCTCACGTTGGACGGCTGGATCAAGGGTCTGATGCAGAAGGCAGTCCTCCTTGACACGGCTCGTATAGTGAGGAGGTTCCTATCTTTGGAGTCCTAACCACCGGTGTCTTGGTCCCTGTACCCGATGTCGGTGGTCTACTATTTTTTATATTTTTAAATGTATTTTGTTATAATTTTTTTATAAAGTGTATGTTTAAAAATGTAAATAATATGTATATAAAGTAAATAAAGAAAATAATAATAATAATATTCTAACCACATACACACAACGCCATCTAGTCCCAAACTAAGCAGAGCTTCTACTATGGGTACTAGACAACTGATATAAATACATATATACTTTTTTTTTTGTAAATACATACATATTATACATAGAAACACCCAGACCAAATCAAACATCAAATGTTCATGCACACAAATGTTTGACTTGAGCGGGAATCGAACCCGCGACCTTTGGAATAGCAGTCCGTTACACAAACCACTACGCCATCCGGTCGTATATATTAAAATCAAGTCAAAACATGCATTTTGTAGGAATTTTGCAAGTCCGATCCAAACCGATTGATCGCTAAAACAACCTGTCGATACTTGCAAATCATAGCCGAGGCTTTTCTTATTGATAAAATTACAAGACAAAACAGGATTGATTCATAAAACATAGAATATACGACATTGACTACAAGGTTGTTTTTGCGAATTTTCAGTAAATAAAAATGCTGGTAGAGCCCTAAGGATATTTTTAAATATTTTTTGAATTATTTTTACGCTAATCTAAGTCTAACAGCGCAACTTTTGAGAGGTCTTAAGTAGCTAAAATAAGAATAAAAAAATTTCGGGACACCCTAATGTACAGCCTACAACAATGAGTTGAATGGAGTAGCGGAACGATACAATCGTATAGATAGTTCAACTCAGTTGTGCGCGCGGCCCTATGTGTGCGTGGGCTTGTAAATATACAACTTTCATTCATGTGGCAGTGACGCGGCAGTCGTCGTCCGAGCAAGACGTGTTCTTATCGCTTTTTCTTAAGGGTACAGTCGTTTACGAAAATGTCTAGTTCTTCACGGAGAAAATGTCAGAGTCAGGTAAATATTTTTTAAATTTAGATGTAATTAATATTTATTATGATTCTATATACGAAAAAATATATCCTTGTTGACGTTTACGTATTATTGTTTTAGACTCGAGAAACCATTGCTAAGGTATACGAATTTCTGAAAATAGATGCGAGAGATATATTGGAACTAGTAAGTGATCCAGTTTGCAGTGCAAGTCCAATTTTAATATCGAAATTAAGTGAACATTTAAATAGCGTACGGAAAAGAACAGCAATGGCAGTGGGGGGGTATCAGAGAGAACAATTACTAATATATTGGCTGAAGGAAAAGAATCTGACTCTAAATTTAAATCGCCGCATAAAGACCGTAAAAAACGTTTAAAAAAGTTAGAATTAGACAACTTTAACGTTGATGTTATACGTTCCACTATTCAAAATTACCATTTAGAACATCGCGAGTTACCTACCTTGCTAAAGTTGAAAAGAATATTTCAAGATAAACTTAACTATGATGGAAGTATTTCGACTCTGCGTACAGCTTTGTTAAAGTTGGGATAAAAATACACAAAACAGTGTTATTATATTATTATAGAGCGGCATGACATTCAAAAACCACGATTTTCCTACCTAAAAAATTTACTCAGATACCGTCAAGAAAATCGGTGTATCGTATATACAGATGAGAGCTACATCTTAACTAATCATGTGCAAAACAAAGGATGGGGTAATAAAGATGGACCACCTTTAAAGAGAAACCTGTCGAAAGGACAAAGAATTATCATTGAGCACGCTGGTTCAGAACAAGGTTTCGTACCTAACGCACTATTGACATACAAAGCGAATAGTGTTTCTGGTGATTACCACTCTAACATGAACGCAGAAAACTATGAAAAGTGGCTAAAAGAACGTCTAGTACCGAATCTTCCACCTAACTCTGTGGTTGTGCTTGATAATGCCTCATACCATAACGTTAAAAATGACAGAGCCCCAAATTCTAATTCCAAAAAAATTGAAATGCAGAGATGGCTGACAGAAAAAAATATAGCTTTTAATCAAGATATGAAAAAAATTGAACTGTACGATTTGATTAAAAAAAATAAAGAAAAATAATATATCTGTTACAAGATTAACGACATACCTCAACCATATGGCATAAAAATTCTTCGACTGCCACCATATCATCCTGAACTAAACCCCATAGAAAAGGTGTGGGGAATTTTAAAGAATTATATTGCTTCGCATAATGTCGACCAAAATGTGACGGAAATAATGAAACTCATAAATGAACGCTTAAGTCAAATTGATGAAGGGATGTGGGGTAATACTTGTCGACATGTAAAAATGAAAGAAGAAGAATACTATAGACATTTTGACATGGAGTCAGAATTCATAATTAACCTTGGTGAGAGCAGCGAATCCGAAAATTCATCATTTGATTTTTCAAGTAGCGATTCAGAATAATGTTCAATAAATAAACATTACATTACGAAATAACTCTATTTTTTAAAAACCCGTATATAACTATATTTGTATTTGTACGACTGTACCTCTTGTCACGCACACAAAGTCACTGTATATGTACAAGGTTTACCCACACATAGGGCCGCGCGCACATCTGAGTTGAACTATCTATACAATTATGAACAGAGTTAGGTGTTTAAGAAAAGAGTCCCATTTAGAAAGGAAATAATGGCCTGAACTTGTGTATGCAGCTTGCTATATAGGAAATAGAGTATTGAATAGTTCTACAATTGAAAGGAAGACTCTGTATGAGATTTTTATGGGTAAGAAACCATCCGTTAATAATTTGAAGATGTATGGCAGTAATGTTTTTGTAAGAGTACCAGATGTTAAGAGGACTAGGTACTCAAGATGATAAAGCAGTGAAAGGAAAGTTAGTTGGATATTTTGAGTTAGGTTATCGTGTGCTGATTGACGGTAAGATTGTTTTAGCCAGAAATGTAAAGGTTGTTGAACCAGGAAGTTATGTGATAGTAAGTGAAGAGAATGATGAAAGGAAAAATAAGGATTATAAAGACAGGTTATATGAGAATAATGACAAAATGTTTTTGGAAAGAGGCTGTTATTATGAGTGGATCACCAAACACAACAGGAGGATCTTGGTGGGTCCATAAGAATAATAATAAATTAATTGAGTACCGAACCCCAGGACTTAATATGATAGCTGGTCCTAATTTATTCATAATTCAGACAAACCTAAATACACTGTTAGTCTCTAGAGATCACTTAACAATTCTTTCAGATTTGGCATCAGAGAGATGTAACATTTATTTTCAATCAATTTTAGCTGATATTTATGGATCTGAAGAAACACCGAAATTAAAAGACTTAGACACATTCTTAAAGATCGGGGATGAGATGTTGGCTTTGTCAGGCAATCAAGTTTATGATCTGATATACACACTTGAATCCAATTGCACATCACGATTAGTAGGGAATTATGAGGGGGGTTCTTGGACTACTTCTAAGTTTAGAAAGAAAATAGGAGGATATTGAAAATAAAGCACAACAACTAGGTCTGAGTTCACTGATTCAACAAAGAGAGAGGGTGCTGACAGATGTTTTTGAAAGAAATCTCAATGCCTTTGCCCAACTATATGGTCTTTATAGAATCTGGGGTTATCCGACACTGGATCCTCTACTAGGTACTATTGCCCTGAAAGCTCTCGGAACAACAGGGAGATTTTACATGAAACATCACAGTGAGTCAATCAATAATAAATTTAAGGAAGACTTTATCATCAGATATATGAATAGACATAAAGAGTGGCCAAAGGTTAAAATTGCTAAACTTCCCAAATTGGGTGACCCATTAGGGGCCACTATGAAAGACAGTTAAGATATCCACTTAGAGCAAGAAATTACAAAAGGAGTCATTTGACAAATGTTGAGTTTGAACAGGTCTTCCCGGTGGATCCAAAATTTGATTTGATTGAATTCATTGATGACAAGGCATTATCTTTAGATTTTCCAGAATTGTTGAGAGAAATAACAATGAATAGAAGTATTGGAAATTCCCTCATCTGATCCTTGTTATTGAAATTCTTGCAGTCTGACATCTCCGTTCCAAATGAATTACTCCAAACCATTAATCAAGAGGGATTTCCTCCCGAGGAGATATGTGTTGGGGTGCATGAGAAAGAAAGAGAGGGAAAATTGAAAGCTAGATTGTTTAAACTATTGACATTGGTCAAGAGATCATATGTAGTTCTTACTGAGAAATTGTTTGCAGAATTTACCCAGAGATCACTATGGTAGATGATGAGCTGGTTCTTGAAAAGAAAAGATACAACTTTACCTCAAAAAAGAACAATCACTATTTGATCAGTCTTGATTTCGCCAAATGGAACACAAATATGAGGGAATATGACACAAAGCCGTTCTACAAAACTGTAGATGGAATGTTTGGATTCACCAATTGTTTTTCTGGAACTCATGAAATGTTTTATGATTCATACCTATATTTAGTAGATGGTTCATATCTTCCTACTGTCGCCCCTACAGGATTAAAGACAGATCTTGGTTGTTGGAAGTATCACTTTGGTGCAATAGAGGGAATGAGGCAAAATGGCTGGACTTTATGGACAGTAATTCTTATCAGGCTTGTTGCTGAAGAGTTCAATTTCAAATTATCAATCATGGGACAAGGAGACAATCAAATGTTACTTATAGAATTTACTGAAACATTACCTGAAGAGGTCACTGTCAATCAAGTAAACCAATTTATATCTGCTCTTGAGGAAAAATTATCATATATTGGGCCTCCTCTTAAGATAGAAGAGACATGGATCTCTAAGGATTACCTCTTGTATGGAAAATTCCCAATTAAAAATAGGGTTGCTCTAACAACATCTTGGAAAAAAAATTGTAGGATGTTCCGCTGCTGCAATGAGGATTTCCCCACCATTGAAACTAGCCTCTCATCTTTAGCTGCCAATCTATATGCTGCGGTGGCATCTGATAATGTGACACAACCTATATTCTTTCTATCAATTTCTGACGGACATAATCAACAGTTCTCTCTTTTTCTGGTAATTTATCAATAGTTTCACAGATGTTTTTGAAAGAAATCTCAATGCCTTTGCCCAACTATATGGTCTTTATAGAATCTGGGGTTATCCGACACTGGATCCTCTACTAGGTACTATTGCCCTGAAAGCTCTCGGAACAACAGGGAGATTTTACATGAAACATCACAGTGAGTCAATCAATAATAAATTTAAGGAAGACTTTATCATCAGATATATGAATAGACATAAAGAGTGGCCAAAGGTTAAAATTGCTAAACTTCCCAAATTGGGTGACCCATTAGGGGCCACTATGAAAGACAGTTAAGATATCCACTTAGAGCAAGAAATTACAAAAGGAGTCATTTGACAAATGTTGAGTTTGAACAGGTCTTCCCGGTGGATCCAAAATTTGATTTGATTGAATTCATTGATGACAAGGCATTATCTTTAGATTTTCCAGAATTGTTGAGAGAAATAACAATGAATAGAAGTATTGGAAATTCCCTCATCTGATCCTTGTTATTGAAATTCTTGCAGTCTGACATCTCCGTTCCAAATGAATTACTCCAAACCATTAATCAAGAGGGATTTCCTCCCGAGGAGATATGTGTTGGGGTGCATGAGAAAGAAAGAGAGGGAAAATTGAAAGCTAGATTGTTTAAACTATTGACATTGGTCAAGAGATCATATGTAGTTCTTACTGAGAAATTGTTTGCAGAATTTACCCAGAGATCACTATGGTAGATGATGAGCTGGTTCTTGAAAAGAAAAGATACAACTTTACCTCAAAAAAGAACAATCACTATTTGATCAGTCTTGATTTCGCCAAATGGAACACAAATATGAGGGAATATGACACAAAGCCGTTCTACAAAACTGTAGATGGAATGTTTGGATTCACCAATTGTTTTTCTGGAACTCATGAAATGTTTTATGATTCATACCTATATTTAGTAGATGGTTCATATCTTCCTACTGTCGCCCCTACAGGATTAAAGACAGATCTTGGTTGTTGGAAGTATCACTTTGGTGCAATAGAGGGAATGAGGCAAAATGGCTGGACTTTATGGACAGTAATTCTTATCAGGCTTGTTGCTGAAGAGTTCAATTTCAAATTATCAATCATGGGACAAGGAGATAATCAAATGTTACTTATAGAATTTACTGAAACATTACCTGAAGAGGTCACTGTCAATCAAGTAAACCAATTTATATCTGCTCTTGAGGAAAAATTATCATATATTGGGCCTCCTCTTAAGATAGAAGAGACATGGATCTCTAAGGATTACCTCTTGTATGGAAAATTCCCAATTAAAAATAGGGTTGCTCTAACAACATCTTGGAAAAAAAATTGTAGGATGTTCCGCTGCTGCAATGAGGATTTCCCCACCATTGAAACTAGCCTCTCATCTTTAGCTGCCAATCTATATGCTGCGGTGGCATCTGATAATGTGACACAACCTATATTCTTTCTATCAATTTCTGACGGACATAATCAACAGTTCTCTCTTTTTCTGGTAATTTATCAATAGTTTCACAGATGTTTTTGAAAGAAATCTCAATGCCTTTGCCCAACTATATGGTCTTTATAGAATCTGGGGTTATCCGACACTGGATCCTCTACTAGGTACTATTGCCCTGAAAGCTCTCGGAACAACAGGGAGATTTTACATGAAACATCACAGTGAGTCAATCAATAATAAATTTAAGGAAGACTTTATCATCAGATATATGAACAGACATAAAGAGTGGCCAAAGGTTAAAATTGCTAAACTTCCCAAATTGGGTGACCCATTAGGGGCCACTATGAAAGACAGTTAAGATATCCACTTAGAGCAAGAAATTACAAAAGGAGTCATTTGACAAATGTTGAGTTTGAACAGGTCTTCCCGGTGGATCCAAAATTTGATTTGATTGAATTCATTGATGACAAGGCATTATCTTTAGGTTTTCCAGAATTGTTGAGAGAAATAACAATGAATAGAAGTATTGGAAATTCCCTCATCTGATCCTTGTTATTGAAATTCTTGCAGTCTGACATCTCCGTTCCAAATGAATTACTCCAAACCATTAATCAAGAGGGATTTCCTCCCGAGGAGATATGTGTTGGGGTGCATGAGAAAGAAAGAGAGGGAAAATTGAAAGCTAGATTGTTTAAACTATTGACATTGGTCAAGAGATCATATGTAGTTCTTACTGAGAAATTGTTTGCAGAATTTACCCAGAGATCACTATGGTAGATGATGAGCTGGTTCTTGAAAAGAAAAGATACAACTTTACCTCAAAAAAGAACAATCACTATTTGATCAGTCTTGATTTCGCCAAATGGAACACAAATATGAGGGAATATGACACAACACAAGTGGATACCGCTTAGTACGGCGCGAGCGCCCATCGGAGAAGGATCTGTGTCATTTTTTCCGGCGTCCCGATTATCGAGCGTTCGTAGAGTGAAACCATTATTGTACTGCGACCACATAGTATTGATTCGCTTTGTATTTTTTTCACAAGGTAAAGTTTGGTTTATTACTACTGCGTCCTGCGTCCTGCGTCCAAACCAAAATTCTGCTCCCCTTGTAAAATCCGATCTATATTCATATAACCTAGACCACAATTACCTCAATAAAAACATGGTAGAGACAGTGAACAAAAGGCTTTGGCACAACTCAGTGTCCAAGAAAATACTAATATAGATAAATGTGGTATTTTTATAGACGAAGAATATTTTTATTTAGGCGCAACACCAGATGGATTGTGCACTGAAGGATTAGTGAAAGTGAAATGTCCAAGCTCACTTTTTGGAATAGATCCTGATACCGCTTTGCAAGCTAAAAATCTGAAATGTTTCAAAGTGAACAGCCAATCTGAAATCGAGATGAACAATAATCACGGCTTGGTACTACCTGGTTCAGGGCCAGTTGCACATAGCGAAAAAAGACACGTGTATTTGCTGTATGGACTGGGCCTGATTTTCGATTGAAAGTAGTAAGAGTAAAGAAAGATGACGTTTTTTGGCAGGAGAAAATGCTACCGGAAATCATAGACCCAAGAAAGAGCAAGATCAATGCCTTTACGCCAAATACTCCTATAGCGTAAGCATTTAGTTGTTAACCGACAATAATGTGATTGTTTTTATGTTAATTGTTATTATATTATTTTACATACCATAACTTTTTGTTTTTCTATTTACCTAGCTTAAAAATTTCATTAGACTAAATAAAATGTATAACTTTTTATTAATCTCATATAAAATCACATTACGGCTCAAGATTGCTTGTCCGTCTCGGCTTTCTCGTTACACTGTTTATGTTACGTTTGAGTGCGTAGCTACGCACACATAAACAATGATGCAGTATTTTACCTAAACTCGAGCGTAATCATTTTGTGAAATGGCTCTTAAATGTGCGGCGATGAACTGTGGAACGCCTTAAGTTTATTATTCATCTCAATCATAATTATTTTGTGTATTTGCGTAAGTGGTGTGGCACATGGACAGACTACTTTTTTCTTTAATCTAGTGGTATAAGAGGACTTTTGTATGTACTTAGGTTTAGGTGTTTTAAATATTAGACTTTGTATTTTTTGCGTTAGAACTTTGCTTTATAGATTTAACTCATACGTTAATGTGTTATTTAATGCACTTCCTAGCTTAGTTTGATTTTTGCTCGTGGAAACCTTATCTAGTTACTCCGGTAAAGCTACAACTAAAAATGGCTTCGCGAAGACCAAAAAGGAGTACTATATGGCTTTATTTTAAAGAAGGAGAAAATAAGCCAGATGTAATTATTGCTTGCAAAAGTTGAGCATCAAGAGACTCGCTAGGCAACTTAAAAAAGCATATGATGACTAAACATCCCTCGATTTCTTTGACTGATGAGCCACAACGGTGTGTATTGAGTGTAACGGAAACGA
Source organism: Arctia plantaginis (assembly GCA_902825455.1). Lineage (NCBI taxonomy): Eukaryota > Metazoa > Arthropoda > Insecta > Lepidoptera > Erebidae > Arctia > Arctia plantaginis. The sequence goes on along the minus strand of CADEBD010000289.1, from coordinate 2,165,711 downwards.
CCACCAGTAGCAAAGTTACAAAATCTTCGACGAACCCTTCTACATTAACTATCCAACAATCAGTGCCATCAACATCATCAACACAAACTTCGATCACAAATTTTATTCGCAGACCACCGTCCACACGTAAGGTGGAGCAAATTGATCAGCAAGTGGTTGCAATGGTGACTAAAGGTCACCATTCATTACGAATTCTAGAAGAAACACAATTCAAAAAACTAATAGAAATGATTTCCACGTGCCCTGGCTACCAGTTTCCTTCGCGGAAAACATTATCAAATAGGTTAATACCAAAAACGTATTCAGAAGTATTTGCAAATTCCTTTCAGAACATTAAAGAGACAGTTGCTATTTGTTTATGTACTGATTCATGGACATCAAGTGCTAATCAGAACTATATAGCGGTAACAGCTCATTTTATTAATAAATACAGAGATATGCAATCAATTTTATTGGGTTGCATTGATTATAATTAAAGACATACTAGTGCCAATTTAGTCGTTTTTCTAAAGCAAATGATGCAAGATTGGCAAATTATAAATAAAGTGACATGTATTATAAGCGATAACGCAGTTAATATCATTGCTGCAGTTCGTCTGGGAGAATGGCGATCTGTGAGTTGCTTTGCACATTCTATAAATCTAGTTGCACAGAATGGTTTAAATTGCAGAAATAATAAACAAAGTAAAATCCATAATTTTTAGGAGAAGCTATTCAGCAGAAGCCAATCTAGAAGCAACTCAAAAACAAATGGGTTTACCTTTACTTAAACTCAAGTAAGAATGTGCAACTCGTTGGAACTCCTGTTGCATGTTGGAAATGATGGCTAAAATAAAAGACGCAGTTGTTACTACTCTGACCTTAATGAAAAGTGACCTTACTCTCGCACCAACAGACTGGACCATTATAGAAATAAAAATACCGATATTGCGTCCATTTTACGACATAACTAAAGAATTTAGTACCGAAAAGCATGTAAGCTTATCAAAGGTGTTAGTTATTTATCAGTTGATCTCAAAGCATATTGTGAAGTGTTTAACACAACAAACTTATATCCAGAAAGAAATAACAGATTTTCTTAACATTTTAAAAACTCAACTTCACACACGATTCCACAATTTAGAGTCGAATTCACTCTATTCAGACACTACTCTGTTAGATTATCAGAAAATTATCAGAGGGAGGTAAAGGTCCGATGATGTCTATATGTACACAGGTAAATCTGCCACGTGGAAGGCTGAAGGTTCCAATTGCCGGTGACACGTGTCGGGTGATTTTTGTACGTTGACAGGCATGACAGAGCTTGGCCCACTCACGACAATCTTTTTTCATTCCAGGCCATACAAAACGCTGAGCCACTAGTCTTGCAGAGGCGTTAGCACCAGGATGGCTGAGTGAATGAAGGCTGTCGTAGACTTGCCTTCTGCACTCCTTTGGCACATATGGTCGTGGTGTCGTAGTATTGTCATCGCAGTAAAGTTGCAGATCTGTTCCTGGTATAATAAGCTTGGCTAAATTGAGTGAAGATCCTCCTTCTAGAAGCTGTATCAGCTCTAGGTCATCTTTTTGCGCCTTTGCTATATTCTTCAGTTCCACGGGTTGGGCGATCTCTTCTATTCTAGAGAGCGTATCTGCCACTATGTTGTCTTTACCCGATATGTGCTGAATGTCCGTTGTGAACTGAGCAATGTAGTCCAAGTGGCGGAACTGGCGAGGAGAACATTTGTCTTTGTGTCCTTGGAAAGCGAAACAGAGTGGCTTGTGATCTGTAAATACGGTGAAGTGCCTCGCTTCTACGAAGTGACGGAAATGCTTTATTGCATCATAAATTGCGAGCAGCTCTCTGTCGTATGGCGAGTATTTTCTCTGCGATGGACTTAGCTTTCTACTGAAGAATGCGAGGGGTTGCCACTCTCCATCTTTGTGCTGTTGTAGAACACCACCAATTGCAACGTCGGATGCATCTGTGACTAATGCTAATTTCGCGTCCACGTCTGGATGTGCCAAGAGCGCTGCATGACATAGACTAGTCTTGCATTCTTCAAACGCCTGTAATGCTTCTCCACTGATATCAACAGGATGAGAGCCTTTTACAGATCCGGTGAGCAAGATGTGCAATGGAGTTTGTGATTTGGCAGCATCACTTATGAAGCGGCGGTAAAAATTAATTATCCCCAGGAATCTTCTAAGTTCTTTTACTGTTTTGGGGATCGGATATTCTTTAATAACTTGGATCTTACTTTCCAGCGGCTTTATACCTCTAGAAGAAACACTGCAGCCGAGAAAAACCACTTTTTCCGCTCTAAAAATGCATTTAGAGGTATTTATCACCATTCCATATTCTTTAAGACGAGCGAAGAGGAGACGAAGATGGTTTAAGTGTGATTCTTCATCTGGTGATGATATTAAATAATCATCAATATAGGAATAGCAGAAGTCGAGATCCCTTGTCATCTCATCGACGAATCTTTGGAAAGTTTGTCCTGCGTTGCGAAGGCCAAAAGTCATGTATGGGAATTCGAACATTCCAAACGGTGTGGTGATAGCGGTTTTGGGGATATCCTCAGGGTTTACAGGTATTTGATTAAAAGCTTTAACCAGGTCAATTTTTGAAAAAATCCGTCCTTCTTAGGAGCAAGGTGAAGCGGAGATGACCATGGGCTTTCAGATGGTCTTGCAGTGCCAATCCTTAGCATCTCTTCAAACTCCTGCTTAGCTATTTTGAGTTTGTCGGGGGCGAGCCTTCTTGGAGCGCAGTACACCGGTGGTCCTGGAGTGGTCCTTATATGGTGTACTGTATTGTGCCGAATTATTCTATGAGTGCCTGCCGGGCGAGTAATCTCGGGAAATTCTCTCAGAAGGTTATTGTATTTGATTCGCCTATTATCGTTTTTACTGAAAATATGGCATCTGATGAAGGAACTGGAGCTGCGCATACTGACAGAGTAGTTCTATCGTCTACCAACCGCTTATTTCGACAGTCTACCAGTAAATTGTAAAAAGATAAGAAGTCGACTCCAATGATTGGTTTTGTGACATCGGCTACTGTAAAACGCCAGGAAAAAGCGCGGCGCAGTCCCAGGTCTAGTTCAAATTGTTGACCTCCATATACAGCTATCGGTGTGCCATTCGCTGCGAAGAGGTCAAATTCGATGGTTCGGGGTCGTCTTTGTTTCAGAGCGGTGCGAGGAAAAACGCAGATGTCGCTGCCAGTGTCCACTAAAAACTGCAACTTTGTACGCCTGTCTGTTATAAATAAGCGACCAGTTGAACCTTGACAATCATGTGTCGCTACTGATGATTGCCGTTGGCTTTTCCCGAAGCGGGCTGGTAATCGCAAGGTTTTAGGCATCTTCGCGCTTTATCCCCATATCTAAAATGATAAATGCAAGTAGGAAATTTCCGATAGTTCGATACTGAACGCGTGGTGCTCCTGTCACGACGAGTCTTGTCTCTCGATTGTGATCTTGAATCTCTTGACGAGAGGGCTTGGACTTGGCGGCTGAGTTCAGCGAATTCTCTTGACAACTTTTCAATTATTGAGTTCGGGACAGCGTCTGCTGCAGCGACCTGTGGTGCCGGCGGCACTAGGTCGTGCACCTTGTCAGCCAGATTTGCTAAAGCTGCAAGCGAAGACTCTGGCTGTGATGCCACGACGATCTGTATGTTACTTGGTAACCGGCTCGTCCATACAGTCTTGATGAAATCATCAGGTATATTCGGACCAGCTAAATGTTGCAGGTGCCTGAGAAATGCAGATGGTCGTCTATCTCCCAATTCTTCGTGCATCAACAACTGTGTCAGTTCCTTCTCGCGGGACGCAGACAGTCGTTTGATCAGCTCGCTTTTGAGTTTCTCATATTTGCCTTCAGCGGGCGGGTTGAGAAGTACATCTTTTACACTTGCGGCGTAACGCTGTTCCAGTTGAGCGATTACGTAATTATATTTGGTATTGTCGTCTTTGATGCCGGAGAGCGCGAAACTTCCTTCTATTTGAGCAAACCATACTGCTGGTTCTTCTGCCCAAAACGGTGGCAATCGTACGCCGACTCGAAAAATATCGGATGGTGTAAATGTCTTCACTTCGGAATGCGGCTGGTTCTCGGTGCCTTGAGTGTTTGACATGTTAGCATCTTGAAATTCTGGAACGTAAACTGATATACGAGTCAATTTATAACGGCCTTCATCTTGGCGAAATGAAGAGATTCTGTTCTAACGGTAATAAGAGCGACAAGAGAGGAATCATGAATTCTAGAACCTATGCCCCTGCATTGCAACGGACGATGGCAGTAAGAGGCGTTCTAACGCAGGAGAGAATTGAACAAGCGTCCATCTATTCTAGAATCAGCGAGCTACAAGTTGAAGAACTCAGGCTCTCCGAATGGAATGGGTTTATCGAATTGACGGATGAATGTAAATTTGGCCTTGCGCTGTTCAAGCTTGACAGCCCAAGCGTGTCGACAATTATAACCGTACCCCTAAAAGATCACCAAGTACAGCGCACTCTTCGCGTTACCATGTTACAAGACATCAGCGCTACACGCGTATACTTCCAAGACGATGGAAACGTGTGCGTTCCAATGCCATATGTCGAAGTCTTCAATAAACGCGCTATTATGCAATTTGCGCATGAGTCAAAACTGGTTGGGAATTTAATACGCGATATCAATGAAAAGCGGTCGGCTAGGGATAGATGGCTGCCAAACTTCATCAATGATATCATAGAAATAGAGAACGTACTTAATGAACCTAAACACGTGAATGGAGATCTGCCGATCGTGTTTAACCCCAGAAATGGTCCAATCCATTATAAAACTATTGGTCAGTACTTGATTTTAGCTATGTGTGAACGCATACGAAAACGAATCAAGCACGGGCTAGGTTTACGCACTCTGTTCTACACCATATCATTAATTTCAAGATTCGCTTTGGACGGGAACGTTGTATCGATGAATACTTTATTAACACACGCTGCATTATGGATCAGCGAGGGAACTTGTGATGACTGTTTGATCAAAATGATGAGATTATTAAGAGGGAAGAATAACTGTGAGTACAATCTATATCTGGAGGATTCATTTTCCAGATTTATTAAATTCCAGAAGTGTGAGACGATCAACTTAACTTTTGGGCCTCACTCACAAGCTGTGGAAATAACTTCATCTCCCGAACATATAAGAAGAACATCAGTACGTACGTTTGGGACCCACGCGTTCCTAACTTCACCTGAAGCAGATAAACGGGTGATAGCTCAAGTGAGTTTAACACCTGGATATCCAGACGTTAAACTGTACTTGACCACACGTCAGGTCGTGTCCTTACGCACGATTTTAGACTTACATGCGCGTGTTATACGTGCGCATTCGTGGGATCAAAGTGTTCACGCCTTTAACGCATGGTTTGCAGAGAGGCGCATAAATCTAGACTCAAACGTAAATGATCTTCTAGATATAATGATCAACGATCTTAGCGAAATTAGAAAAATTTATTCCACTACACATGCAGTCTCCTCTCATCTAATATGTCTGATGGTGAAAGGTGTACTCTCGAGAGAGATGATCGTGGCTTATAATAAAAGACCCAACGGTGAGAGGGCACATGATTTCCTAGTGCGATTCGTATTTCACGTGTCACCCTCCACTATTACCATGAAACATGCAGATCTCCTGTTCAAGCGTTTCCTAACCGCGACACCGGAAGAAAGGCGGATGGAAATATCATTCACACTAGAGAACACGAGGCATAGTTACTCGCTATGTCCCCCGCAGGAAGTAGGTGAATTGTCCAATTATATTGAAAAGTTGAGAGAAGAATCATATAAGAAACGGAACATGACAGAGGAATCTCAAGAAAGTACTTCAATATCATCCTGTAATGAAGATAGACCGACAGACTTAACTAGTCAAAAAAGCTCGTTAAGGCTCCCAGAGCTACCCTCATTTATGCGTAATTCTGGAAGCAGACGTGGTAGTAGCGCGCTGAGTCTTGCTGAGGCGGACTGAGGGGTGCGCGGCTAATACGTAATGCGCCAGCGCCGACACTCGAACCCTTTTGTTTATTGAGTGCAGGACTCCGTTTAAACGATGCGACCACGATCGATGTTTACCGCTGCACTCTACGATTAGTCGTTTGCCGATGCTAGGTAATTAATAAAATATGTATTATGTAAAAGTTAATATATATATATATATATATATATATATATGTATGTATATACTGTTCTTTGTGTTAGTAAAGATGTTTATAGATAAATTAATGTTTATAATAAGTACATATATATGTTTTGTGTTAGTTATAATGTTTTGAAGTATAGTGGCTACGCCACACATTTGGTCACATGCAAAATATTACTGTTGTATTGAATACTAATCAGATTATGATAACTTTCATATTTCAACTTTTGTTTTGGTCATATTGCGTTAAGTGATTTTATTTAGATCTGACCGAAAGGACAATGCGCTTTTTATTGATCAGAATATGACTAAAGCACACTTATCAACTTATGATCAAAAATTACTTGGTTAGCGGGAAACATGTCATAACGTGTCGTGTCACTATTGTTTCGCGTACCGCACATTTCATAGTTTATTGTTAGTTTTCGTTATTACGCCGGTAAAAGAACATTAAGATAGGTTATAATTACTTTTAAAATGATGAGTGCTCGCTGTAAGAAGTTGTTGGAGTTAGCTATGAGACAAGAAGATCCAGAGGTATGTTTATCATTATTTTGATTGTTATTTTATTCAAATCGCGTCAGTGTGCATTGCGAGAGTAAGTAGGCATTTTAGTGAGCAATATTGTAATAGTTGATATGACTGTTTGTGCCTAGTATATTATATAAAATACTGGCACCCGGGCCTAACGTTGTTTTTTTTTTTCATTTTAGGATTTAGCTGTGAAACAATGTATGAGAGAACGTACTCCATTAGCTCAGAAGGATATCTTGCAATCTTTGCCCGGCCCGTCGGGTAGTCAAGTAGCTCTGCAGGATATTTTGTCATCTCTGCCCGGTCCGTCAGGTACTGCCATAGCTCAGCAAGATGTTTTGCAATCTCTACCCGGCCCATCAGGTAATCGAGCTAATAGTTCTGATCGTACTTCTCTCGGTGAAGATTATAGTTCTGATGACGATGTGCAGGATTGTAATTGGTTACCTGCTGGTACACATGTAGAACACGTCTCATCATCGTCATCTAGCAAGACATCTACCCCTAGAAGCATTAGAAGCATTGCGGTCCCAGCATTGGTTTCTCAAACACAGGATGACGTTAGAAGAAAAAGGAAGCGTGGTGTCGGTATGATGCAAAGAAAACTCCGTAAAGAAAGAACAGAAAAAATTAAAAAGGGGGAAGAATACATAAATCAAGCTGGGAAAAAAATATTGGGTAAATCTGTAGGTGTACTAAAAGAATGCAGATTAAAATGTAAAACAAAATTTACGAATACACAATTACAAAGAGTTTTTGCAGATTATCGCGCTATGGAAACAAGAGATATGCAACGTTTACATTTGAGTAACCATATATTATTAACACCGCCAATTAGAGTTAAACAGGTTGAAATCAAAAAGAAAAGAGAAGTAGAGAAGAATAACTGTGAGTACAATCTATATCTGGAGGATTCATTTTCCAGATTTATTAAATTCCAGAAGTGTGAGACGATCAACTTAACTTTTGGGCCTCACTCACAAGCTGTGGAAATAACTTCATCTCCCGAACATATAAGAAGAACATCAGTACGTACGTTTGGGACCCACGCGTTCCTAACTTCACCTGAAGCAGATAAACGGGTGATAGCTCAAGTGAGTTTAACACCTGGATATCCAGACGTTAAACTGTACTTGACCACACGTCAGGTCGTGTCCTTACGCACGATTTTAGACTTACATGCGCGTGTTATACGTGCGCATTCGTGGGATCAAAGTGTTCACGCCTTTAACGCATGGTTTGCAGAGAGGCGCATAAATCTAGACTCAAACGTAAATGATCTTCTAGATATAATGATCAACGATCTTAGCGAAATTAGAAAAATTTATTCCACTACACATGCAGTCTCCTCTCATCTAATATGTCTGATGGTGAAAGGTGTACTCTCGAGAGAGATGATCGTGGCTTATAATAAAAGACCCAACGGTGAGAGGGCACATGATTTCCTAGTGCGATTCGTATTTCACGTGTCACCCTCCACTATTACCATGAAACATGCAGATCTCCTGTTCAAGCGTTTCCTAACCGCGACACCGGAAGAAAGGCGGATGGAAATATCATTCACACTAGAGAACACGAGGCATAGTTACTCGCTATGTCCCCCGCAGGAAGTAGGTGAATTGTCCAATTATATTGAAAAGTTGAGAGAAGAATCATATAAGAAACGGAACATGACAGAGGAATCTCAAGAAAGTACTTCAATATCATCCTGTAATGAAGATAGACCGACAGACTTAACTAGTCAAAAAAGCTCGTTAAGGCTCCCAGAGCTACCCTCATTTATGCGTAATTCTGGAAGCAGACGTGGTAGTAGCGCGCTGAGTCTTGCTGAGGCGGACTGAGGGGTGCGCGGCTAATACGTAATGCGCCAGCGCCGACACTCGAACCCTTTTGTTTATTGAGTGCAGGACTCCGTTTAAACGATGCGACCACGATCGATGTTTACCGCTGCACTCTACGATTAGTCGTTTGCCGATGCTAGGTAATTAATAAAATATGTATTATGTAAAAGTTAATATATATATATATATATATATATGTATGTATATACTGTTCTTTGTGTTAGTAAAGATGTTTATAGATAAATTAATGTTTATAATAAGTACATATATATGTTTTGTGTTAGTTATAATGTTTTGAAGTATAGTGGCTACGCCACACATTTGGTCACATGCAAAATATTACTGTTGTATTGAATACTAATCAGATTATGATAACTTTCATATTTCAACTTTTGTTTTGGTCATATTGCGTTAAGTGATTTTATTTAGATCTGACCGAAAGGACAATGCGCTTTTTATTGATCAGAATATGACTAAAGCACACTTATCAACTTATGATCAAAAATTACTTGGTTAGCGGGAAACATGTCATAACGTGTCGTGTCACTATTGTTTCGCGTACCGCACATTTCATAGTTTATTGTTAGTTTTCGTTATTACGCCGGTAAAAGAACATTAAGATAGGTTATAATTACTGTTAAAATGATGAGTGCTCGCTGTAAGAAGTTGTTGGAGTTAGCTATGAGACAAGAAGATCCAGAGGTATGTTTATCATTATTTTGATTGTTATTTTATTCAAATCGCGTCAGTGTGCATTGCGAGAGTAAGTAGGCATTTTAGTGAGCAATATTGTAATAGTTGATATGACTGTTTGTGCCTAGTATATTATATAAAATACTGGCACCCGGGCCTAACGTTGTTTTTTTTTTCATTTTAGGATTTAGCTGTGAAACAATGTATGAGAGAACGTACTCCATTAGCTCAGAAGGATATCTTGCAATCTTTGCCCGGCCCGTCGGGTAGTCAAGTAGCTCTGCAGGATATTTTGTCATCTCTGCCCGGTCCGTCAGGTACTGCCATAGCTCAGCAAGATGTTTTGCAATCTCTACCCGGCCCATCAGGTAATCGAGCTAATAGTTCTGATCGTACTTCTCTCGGTGAAGATTATAGTTCTGATGACGATGTGCAGGATTGTAATTGGTTACCTGCTGGTACACATGTAGAACACGTCTCATCATCGTCATCTAGCAAGACATCTACCCCTAGAAGCATTAGAAGCATTGCGGTCCCAGCATTGGTTTCTCAAACACAGGATGACGTTAGAAGAAAAAGGAAGCGTGGTGTCGGTATGATGCAAAGAAAACTCCGTAAAGAAAGAACAGAAAAAATTAAAAAGGGGGAAGAATACATAAATCAAGCTGGGAAAAAAATATTGGGTAAATCTGTAGGTGTACTAAAAGAATGCAGATTAAAATGTAAAACAAAATTTACGAATACACAATTACAAAGAGTTTTTGCAGATTATCGCGCTATGGAAACAAGAGATATGTATTAACACAGAGTTAAACAGGTTGAAATCAAAAAGAAAAGAGAAGTAGCTGTAGAGTACTTTATTGAAAATGAAGGTAATTTAGTAAAAGTTTGTCAAAACTGTTTTCTTAACGTGTATGGTGAGAATCGTGGTTTTGTGAATGGCATAATTGACAAGAAGAAAAAGTCAGCTACAGGTATCATTGGACGGGATGAAAGAGGCAGACATGAGCCAAAAATTAAACATTCAAATGAAGCAATTGATTATGTACGTAATCATATTTCTAATTTCCCTGCATACGAAAGCCACTATTCAAGACGACACACTACGAAAAAATACCTGGAGACTGGGTTGAATTTATAAAAAATTTATAACTTATACCTTGACCAACATACCATGGACAACATAACTACAAAAATAGTCAGCCTTTCTACATATAGTAATATTTTTAAGACATTCAATTTAAAATTTAAAAAGCCACATAACGATACTTGCCATACTTGTGATACATTTGTAGCAAAAATAAAAATTACAATAAATGACTCTGAGAAAACGAGACTACATGACGAACATGTGTCTCATCAGGATAAAGCAAATTTCCATTACGAATGTAAATCTTTCGATAAACAACGTGCCAAGTTATCAGGAAATACTATCGTTGTCGCTGTGTGTGATTTACAGCAGTGTCTCGCTACACCATACTTAAATACTAGTGTAGCATTTTATAAAAGGAAGCTATGGACTTTTAATTTCACAGTCAGAAATTGTAACACAGGGAAAACTACTTGCTTCATGTGGCATGAAGCTATCGCGCAACGTGGTGCTGACGAAATAGCATCTTGCCTAAAAATGTTTATAATGAGTTTGCCCGAAGAAACAGAACACGTTATTATTTATTCAGATACATGTCCCGGGCAAACCCGCAACAATACATTACCTGTTGTATATAACTACACGCTTACGCAGATAATTGGTTTGAAGACTATAGATCACAAATTTTTAGTTCCTGGTCACACACATTTAGAGTGTGATGCTGACCATGCCTCAATCGAGCGTGCCAAGAAGAAATATAATGGAAGAATTTCAATTCCAAATGACTGGTACATGCTTGTGAGAATGGTCAGCAGTAAGTTCACTGTGATAGAGTTGTCATAAGATGACATTTTTGCATTTTCGAGCATTCTAAAGCAGTCGCTTATAAAGAAGACCAAAGATCAGAATAACGATCCTTTTCTGTGGCGTAATATATTTTGGATACGTGTCGAGAAAGAACATCCTTGTTTCTTTTCTTTTAAATATTCACTGCGAGTGGAAGACGAGTTTAAAATATGTGACATGAAGAGAAAAGTCAGAGCCAGTCGAAATAATCAGCCTTTAATGGATATTCGTAAGGCGGCGTAATCGGCCATTATTAATAAGTAAAGAAAAACATAAGGATATTTTATCTTTATTACAGTACATTGATCCAGTGTACCATGATTTCTATAAGAATGTAATAAAGTCTGACAATGACGTAGTAGACACATCACATATTAGTGATTATAATTCCGATTCTGAATAGAAATTACTATTTTATTACGTCTATTTTCTTTTTTTTTCTTTTTGCTTCGAGTGCAATTTTATATGCCAAATATTCTGCATTATCATTTTAAATTTAAATAAAGTATTTTTCTCATATTCGTCTTTCATTTATGATCATAACACGATAACTACCTACTTCTTTTGATCACAGTGTGACAAGTGCAACCATTCTTTAAAAAAAAAAACAATACGTGAATACTACGCATTCCACAATGAATTATAAGTATTTTTACAAATCAGTAACACATTTACTTAATTAAAAAAAATATATATTTTCAATATTGCGAGTGTCTCATATTTTAATAGTAGCTTCAAGATTTCTTAATAATTTAATTGCTTCTCCTGTAAAGTAATGAAATTGTATTTATCATATTCTGACCTATGGCCACAGATTTATAGTCTTTTCAAAAATTATTCTGTCCAGAATTACCAGAGTACTCGACGAAAACCAGCCAAGAGAACAAGCGGGTTTCCGAAGTAAATTTTCAACCATAGATCACATCCACGTTCTAAGACAAGTCCTACAAAAATACAACGAGTATAATAAAATATACTTCTTAGGATTCGTAGACTATAATAAGGCTTTTGACTCCCTGGAACACGGGTACATCTGGGAAGCTCTGCGAGAGCAAAATATACAGGACGGATATATAAGAATCTTAAAGAATATATACTCCAAAGGACAGCACAAGTCAGATCTGAAAAATTAGGGGAGAAATTCTCTATAGAACGAGGCGTTCGTCAAGGCGACCCTAGCTCACCTAAATTATTTTCGGCAGGACTGGAGAGGATAATCAGGAACCTAGATTGGGAAGATCAAGGGCTCAAGATTAACGGCGAAAATCTAAGTTATCTACGTTTTGCAGACGATCTTATACTGTTCTCTGAATGTCCTAGAACATTACAACAAATGCTACAACAGCTATCAGACCAGAGTGCAGTAGCAGGACTAACAATTGTAACGGTGCATTTCGCACCATTACAGAAAATTTAATTATCGACGTGTTTTTGGTTTGACAGTTGAATTTTATGACGTTTCAGTAAGCTCCGAGAGACGGCGTCACGGTGGATATGGTCCGCTCTAATCGACTATGGAATTGTATCGATTTTAGTTTTTTCTTGTTCTGGCAACATTTTTTGTCGCATTCTAGGGCGAAACGGAACTTTATCTCTGGCAACATGGGTTATTCACTTTGACGTCTGCCCGTGGTGAAATTAGATAGGTCGAGGGATTATAATTTTTTTCACATTTGTAATCTATTTTCAATTGTTGCAATCAGAAGAATAATTCACCTTTTATTGTTGGCCAGTCTCGTTAAGGACACGAGTTGTTTGTTGGAATCGTTATTTTAACTGTTTTGGTAAGTTTTGTTCAGCAGCATGTTTCATACTTGGCTTAAGAGACTAGTTGTTTTAAATCTTTGTTTGTTTGGTTACAGGAATTATTCGTAAGGCCTCTGATTTATTTGTGAAACGTTTTGGAACATTGGTGAGTAAATTATTGAATCTTACCAGACTTTGACTTCTTCATTGGAGATAGGCAAATAACCTATAATTTTCGTTGTTGCAGAGTAACAGGGTTTCTTACTTTACTTCAGTTCTTTACTTTACCTCAATTCTAATTCTCTTATTAGATTGTAATGTCCTTACGTTACAATTAGTTTTTACGTCACTACCTGCTCAATCCAAGGATTTAGTTTGCTGCGAAGTGTGTGTACCTATAATGGCAGGAAAAGTTCTTTAGCTGTAGCCCATTATCAGGAACCTTGGAATACTTACCCCGCCACTACAACCACGTGGGAGCACGAGTGAGGTTTATAAGACTTAATTTTACCCTAATTTCATACGGACAGAGCCAAAGTCATTGGGTACGTTTTTTTGTTGTATTAATTTTGTCGGCGTTGTTACAACGGATACTGCAGGCTCTAAGGGGTGTTATTTTTAATATGGGAGTAGGTCGTTGTGACAACTACCCTTAAATCTTTACCTATTTATCAGTCTTTATGCGACTCTTTAAAAAATATTTACTTTTAATTTGTTTTAACAAGGTAATCAGATTGCATTAATGACAATACTAATTAGAGTATAAGAATTACATTTGTAATTAGACCTATAATATACCATGTACTCTACAGACACTACGGGATAATAAACTGCCACTTAAACTTAACATCTTTGTATTTGATAGCTGCCCCCCATCCTAGATTAAAAGTCTAGCGCTGACCGAGCTGTTCGAGGCATTCATTGTATTTGTTGTTAGTTGTCTGTGTTCATTTAAGGTAAAGGCACCTGGCGCCCGAGATTATTAGTTTTGTTGGAATTTGTGGTGCCGCACCAGTTAGTTAATTCATTTATATGAACATTAGATTACATTAACATTCACATTTACATTAAAAAACATTTTTTTTTTAATTTTTTTTATGTTACACAATGAACATCACAAAAACAAAAATTATGACTAATTCCTCAAAGTCACAAAAGATCACAGTAAACATGCAGGAAATAGAATACGTAGATGAATATATATACCTAGGACAATTAATATCACCTACAAGAACCATGCATAAGGAAGTAGATAGGAGGATAGCCAATACATGGAAAAGATACTAGTCATTAAGTGAAGTTATGAAGGAGAGACATGCCAATTAAAGCAAAAAGTAGTCTACAATATGTGCATTCTGCCATGTTTAACATATGGCTGTCAAACTTAGGCTTTAACAGAAACCTTAACAAATAAAATAAACGTCTGCCAAAATAGCATAGAGAGGAGTGTTATTGAAGTCAAGAGAAGAGATAAAGTTAGACTAACAGAAATTAAAAACAAAACACAATTCAAGCAGGCAAATTCATTATATCGAACACTGAAATGGCAATGGACAGGACATATGTTAAGGGAAAAACAAGAGAAATGGACGAAAATTGTAACGGAGTGGTACCCAAGAGCGACAAACTAAAAGATGGGAGGACGATATAAAAAAGGTGGCTGGTCCAGAATGGTTCCGAATAGCAAAAGACAGGGCGAAATGGAAATCTTTGGAGGAGGCCTATGTCGAAAGACAAGCTGTTTTTGTACCGAACGTCGATATACGAAGTTAAATATAAGCAGGATAATATTAATTAAAAAAAAAAAATTAAGGTAGTTCATTAAAGTCAATGTTATGTAAGTTTAAACAGCAATAAAGGCTTATTTTATTTTTTTCATATCTTCCTACTGTCACCCCTACAGGATTAAAGACAGATCTTGGTTGTTGGAAGTATCATCTTGGTGGAATAGAGGGTTTGAGGCAAAAAGGCTGGACTTTATGGACAGTAAATCTTATCAGGCTTGTTGCTGAAGAGTTCTATTTCAAATTATCAATTATGGGACAAGGACATAATCAAATGTTACTTATAGAACTTACTGAAACATTACCTGAAGAGGTCACTGTCAATCAAGTAAACCAATTTATATCTGCTCTTGAGGAAAAATTATCATATCGCTCATTCACAAGAAGGACGTCACATCTCAACAAACGGTGATTTAGAGTTACTTATACACAAAGATTGCGAATTTTTTACTTTATTTACTGCGTTAACAGCATAACTCCTAACCGTTAAATGAAGGAGTGAGAGAAGTTGTGTCATTCTATATCGATCTCACTCGCGCACATCACTTTTTTCAACACCGACTCTTTCCAGTTGTCACGAGTTTGTAAAAGTGAGCTCACGTAATAGTTTAGTGAAAAGGTGCCATATTTCGTTTTAAGACGTTCTTCTATAAAATGTAAGTAAAAACTGATATAATAATTTTATGAAATAACGACATACATATATTTATTTGTGACATTGTACAATTAAAATTTTGTAGTTAAATTTTAGGTCACATTTGTTGGTGTGTCGTTATTAATAATAATAGATATTAATTGCCTGTTAATTATTTTCACTTGATACGTTACAATAAGTAAAAGAACATTTGTAAATTCCTTAACGGCACATTTTGCAAAAAATCGCTGTTGATGCTAAAAGCCGATGAAGTTTTGTATGCATATTTTATGTTATTACGTTGTTGTCAATTATTATTTGGTTTTAGACGCTGCACTATTACGAAATATCTACTATGACTTCTAGCAGAGGGAGGAAAATATTGGCCTTAGTTACCCCCAGTAATGATAACAATAAAACGCCGGACGTTTTAATGGATGAAATAGGTAAACGTTTCTTTATTTTGAATGTTTAATATTTATAGCTACTTTTATTCATAGATAAATGTTGATGTTTTCTGTTTTTAGCGAATAACGAGGGTAGCCACACTTTAAATTGTGAATTTAAAATAGATAATAATCAACCTACTGCAACTCCACGGTTAAGATCAAGCTCCTCTAGTACTTCAAGCAGCTTATCTTCCAGAAATAGCTCCTCTTCTTCGTCATACAAAGAAGGTATTTTACTTCTTAGGTAAACTTGTGTATCTGTTTTGTGTTTTTAAATTCTTATATAATTATTTGTAAAATTTCTTATTTTACAGATAGCGATGACTCCGTTAAAGATCCTCTTTACCAACCAGAAAACCTTATGCAACCAGCATCGCCATTAATTTCTTCGATCGATGATTTAATGGAAGCTAACGCTAATGGCTTGACACACTCTGGAGTTCACGAAAAAATGACACAGACAGAAGAATTATCCTATGCTGGCCCTAGTAACATTCCAGAGGCAGATATTAAAAGTGGTAGAAAACGCATGCGCAACGAAAGTTGTTGGAAGAAAAATATTGTTAAAAGACTAAAGAATACAGGGAAATCTTATAAGAGTACAGCTACAAAAAAAGTTGAACCTGAACGTAAAATGCAGAAACCTTGCAACGAAAAATGTAGGCTGCGTTGTAGTACAACATTTACAGAAATGGACAGGAAGATGTTATTCGATGAGTATTGGCAGATAGGAGACGTAGAGAAACATTGGAATTACTTATCAAATTGTATGACTGCCATTAAACCTAAATATCGATATGTTAGAGAAGGTGGCACTAGAAATAAGAGGGAGTACAATAATGCATTATTTTTTACTTTGGGTGGCGAAAAGGTAAGAGTTTGCAAACTTTTTTTTAAGAATACGCTCGGAATCACTGATCGTCCGATACGCACTGTGATGTTCAAACGCAATAAACTTGCTGGTACTATTTTGGCAGGTGATACCAGAGGAAAACACTCAAATCATCCAAAAATTGATGAATCAATTCGATCGGCTATAAAAACACACATAGAATCAATAACGAAAATCGATTCTCACTATACTCGTGCGAATACATCAAAAGAATTCATAGACGGTAGCAGAACAATTGCTGAGGTACATAAAGACTATGTAGACATTTCTAAACGCCAGAATGTACCTTACGGAAATTACATGTTATTTTATAAGATATTTACAGAAGATTATAACATTTCCTTCTTTAAACCAAAAAAAGATCGTTGTGATACTTGTGCTATTTACGAAAACTGTGAAAATGAATATAAAGAAAATAGAAAGGAATATTATGAGTCGCATTTGATAGAAAAAGATATTTGCAGGGAAGAAAAAGCCAAGGATAAAGAAAATGACAACGTGATTACTGCTGTGTATGACCTACAGGCGGTATTCCAATGCCCGAAGGGAGATACTTCCCTATTCTACTACCTGAGTAAGCTTAATGTATTTAACTTTACAATATATGAGCTGAAATCTAAAACAGTCGATTGTTATATTTGGGACGAAGCTACTGGGAATAGAGGTGTAAATGATTTGGGGACGTGCGTTTTTAAATACATACAAAAGATTGCCTCGACTGGTAACGACATAGAAATTATCTTTTATTCCGACAATTGCGTCGGTCAACAAAAAAATAAAATGATGCTATCAATGTACTTATTTGCTATGCAAAGTTGCCAAAATATTAAGACCATCACTCATAAGTATTTGATTAAAGGGCACACTCAGAATGAGAGTGACTCAGCTCACTCTTTAATAAAACGTCAGATTAAAAAACAAGTTCGAGGCGGTCCTATGTACACTCCCGAGGCGTTCATCAGTGCAGTTAAAACTGCCAGGTCTAATCCGGAGCCCTTTAAAGTTAATATGATGTCGTATCAAGACTTTCTAGACTGGAAGGATGTGTGTTCACAAATGGGATTTGATATAACAAAAGATGAAAATGGAGATCCTGTCAAATTCATTGGCATCAAAGTTGTTAAACTAGAAAGGGATCATCCACGTGACATTTTTTTAAAACATCCTACAAAGAAAATGATTTTAAGAGAGCTCAAGTAATAAAAAAGAAAAGAAGTATTGATATAGAGGTGAAAAATGCATACAATCAACGTCCAGGATTATGTAAGAAGAAGAAAGACGGTTTACTAGGCTTATTAAATAAAAAAGCCATACCAAGTTTTTATGCTCCTTTTTATAATTCTTTATAATTTTGTTTGTATCTGTTTTACTAAAAAATAAGTTTTGGTTTTGATAGTTTTTTATAAGAAGTTCTTGATTTTAAGTTGTTTTTTTTTCTTTAGTTTTCATTTCTTTTTGTAGAAGCTTCTGGTTACTTTATAATAATAATAATAATGAGACTTTATTACGTATCCATAAATGGTTAGTTAGGATTAATAACAAATTGTACTTATATACTATGTTAGTATGTTAGTGCTTATTTAACAAAAGAAGAAAAAGGAAAATAAATAGAAAAGAAAACAGAAAACAAAGAGTTATTAAAAGTAATAAACTTTAAATTAAAAGTAATATCTTATGATTAATAATTTATGCTATGTGATTGAAATATTATGAGACTGATAATGTCATAACAAATTACTTAATTGATATTATGTTTAATTATTAATTATATTATTTAATTATATTATTAAGTTTATAGTTTTTAAGTAAAAGACTGATATTCTATTTTATGCATTTTCATAAGAGCAAATAAATACAACCTTTATTTTCTAAAGTGTCATATTTTAGTTTGATTTCAAGATTAACAAAGTATTTACTGTCAATAATGACACAAGATGGATAGTTTAAAAATTATAAGTAATTTTTTTCTAGAAAAATGTCACAATTAGTACCTAGTAACACTTAACACAAAAAATATAATAAAATTAAATACGTTTTACTCAGAAATAACACTTTTCCAAAATTCAAATATGTGCCGAATAAAATAAATTTAGAATTACAGTCTTGTAATGAATATATATTTATAATTTAAATCACAAAGTTTAAAACCTTGATTCCCAAAAGTTATTCATTTTTAGTTGTGACATCCTTTTTGTGAATGAGCGATATATTGGGCCTCCTCTTAAGATAGAAGAGACATGGATCTCCAAGGATTACTTCTTGTATGGAAAATTCCCAAATAAAAATAGGGTTGCTCTGACAACATCTTGGAAAAAATCCTGTAGGATGTTCCGCTGCTGTAATGAGGATTTCCCCACCATTGAAACTAGCCTCTCATCTTTAGCTGCTAATCTATATGCTGCGGTGGCATCTGATAATGTGACACAACCTATATTCTTTCTATCAATTTCTGACGGACATAATCAACAGTTCTCTCTTTTTCTGGTAATATATCAATAGTTTCAATAATATGACAACTACCAGGTAAACACATAATTAAATATCTTAATTTCCTTCTTCTACTGGTATCACCACCAGCATGATGCAATTCAATGACTTTTCTTTCATATTTTTCAAAGAACTGTTCAGGATCTTCACCATCTGCATATTTCAGACCGCTTAACTGTTTTTCAATTAATAGCTGTTTAGACTCAGATTTACACAAGTACAATTTATCCAATTTGTCAATTACTTGCATTGGTGTGTCGCAATTTACCATTTTATCCGATTAAACGGCTAATGATAGAAAGTACATAGCCTTATTACTTTACTGCTTCCAGTCTTCTTCCTTGAGTTTCAGGCCGGTCTGCATGCTCGATTACATCAGAGCAATTCTTATACTTCATCAAATATATAAACTGCAACCGCCATTCATCATAATTAACCGAGCAATCAAACTTTGGCACAGGTACAAAGCTTTCGTTGGGCATCGTGTATTCAAACTTTATCAAACTTACAAATGAGACAACCACTGTTCTGCTACCATCTTAAATTTGCTGGCAGCATCTTGATTTTTGCATTACAAAACACAAATACTTTATTTTTATTTCACAATAACATTTTTACATCATCCATTTTTCTTCACACTTTTCGATCATAGCTTTTTTTACTACCACAGATTAACAACAATGTTACCATAGATAATTAATATAATTTTTGTTTGTCACATTTCTTAACAGTTACTTTTTAAAAGATTGGTGTTTTATATATTTAACAAATTAGGATTTAAAATATATTCATGCACAATCATAGGCAATCAATGATAAATTAATTCATTGTTAGTAATTTCGTTTGTAAAATTAATTATTCAATATTAATTGAACTAAACTGATAAAATAATAAAATAATAAATAATATATTTAAAACCACGGAATAGATGTTCACCTTTCACACGTGCTACATGCTTTAAACTATTAGCATGGTTATTTAGGATAAATCTTCCACCAGCACACTTAAGATCACACCTACATGATTTACAATAAAAATATCCTTCACCCTTGGTACTTTCTTGAAGCCAACAAGGAATTTGCCTTGTCCTTCTCCCATAATTTCGAATATTTTTGGTCATAGTGCCATTTTCCAGCTTTTCGTGGCGGAGTTCCTAACCTAGAACTCTGTGCATCGTTTTCACTGCTGTCAGAATCCATTATATTAATAAATGCACGCAACACAGAACAAATAGCAATTAGCACCGTTTATACGTAGTTATTTAGTTATAACAACAAAACAGGAACAAAGATTCACCATTGATGCCGCAACAAACGGTTGGTTGTTTGGGAATGGGCCACAGAACAGTATAATAATGTCTATGGGCGCGAAATGGCGCGAACGGCGAACTGTTGCTGACTTTTTTTTGTGGTGTATAGTCTGGACTCTTGTACTTGACTTTGCTTGACGCAACGTCGCATGGCTCGCGCAACCACATCTCAACGTCACTCGTCGATAGAAAAATAATTCAGTGGTGATATGTCAAACTAATTAAAAAAATAGGTAGTTTTTAGGTCCAGGGTGGTAGATAGGTGAAGTGAAAATTGCTTGATCTACCAAAAAGTTGGTAGATATGACATTACTGCCCCGAACGACAGTAGCTTTAGTAGTAGTGATGCGCAAAATGTATCACTGAGCTGAAAAGATTGATACATATCATTTCGCTCTAAAGATATATATCACTCATCTAGCTCACTAGCTCACTAACTCGTTTAGCTCACTAGCTCATTGATCCGATTCAATTGATTGGTCTCTCAATTAATTCATTTCTTCATCTAGATCGTTTAGCTCAATATACTCCTATTTCACTCACTTCAAGCCTCTCTCGCCTTACGAATCTTTCTTTATTTTCATATAAACCTAAATTCAGTTTTTGAAACTACATTTTTAACCTATTTTTTTTAAATACAAAGTTATTCATTTTGATAAGATTACATAATTATTAACAGCCTTTTATTTAATAATTAAACATAAGAAATTATTTCTTGTACTTTTTTTTAGGTTGTATAATAAAAATCATACATAATTTGATTTTCCTTGTACAAGTACAAGGAAAATCAAATTATGTATGATTTAGGCTTCATTCTTAAGTAATTTTAAACTTTGATCCTATAAAAATAATGTACATTTTGCCATTGAGTTAAAACAACACGTATAGTGTAAGTATTAGTGTAAGTATTATATCAATGCATTTTGCATAAAGAAACTTGCGTGAACTCAACCATCATCTATCTCACTCATTTATCTGTAGTCTTACTCGCTCATGAAACAAAGATCGGCGTCGTTGAGCTAGTGATCTAGTGAGCTAGTACTGAGTTACTGATATATTCGGATCTAGTGTGAGTGAGTGGTACATTTTATCGCCGTAAATGATATATATCTTTTATATCACTCACTCGGGAGCTACACAACTATATTTAGTAGTGCTAACCTCGCCTCAATATGCGAGTAGTCGGTGCATGATGATGCCATGGGCAGCTTCCACTTCCCACAATAACAGAGATATCACTACGTATAGATAAATATCATATTAATCCCCCTGTTGATAGGTTTATATACCTATAAAAAAGTAGATTGGACAAAGTATGAAATTATTTCTAAAACAATATTTAATGATTTAGTATTAAAATTATATGATCCTATCTCAACCTACAAAGATTTTTGTTCTCAATTAAATACTTTAAAAGAAATGACAATCCCTAAACTCACTAAACCAAATAATTTTAAAAGCAGACCTCCAGCTCCCTGGTGGAATGACATTTGCGAGAAAAGTGTACCTAATCCTCTTACGATGCATTGAAACGTTATAGAAGTGAACCTACTATGGAGAACTATTTAGATTACAAAACATTGAGTTAAAACAACACTAGAGAAGCAAACCTCATTATCACACGTCGAAAAAAGTGTAACCACTTTTGAACTTTGACGACGTAGCTTTGATACCACTAAACATTTGACAGTAAACATATTTATGTCTCATTTACACGCGAGACAAGAACAATACCATCGCTCGGATTAGACAAAGACAAAGACATAACTTTACGATGGTGGGCCAGTGTTGACTACCGTATGAAATTGTACCCATAACAACCGAGAAACAATTTTTTTTTTAAACAATTTTGTAATAAAATAAATTAATTTAAATATTTTAAATAATATATTTCGAATTGAATGGAATAGGTATAAATAATAAAATAACTAGAAATATTTGGTTAAAAGGGTTTATATTCAGTGTAAAATCAAACTCCGCTATGAAGCATCAGTTTTGTATACAATTGTCTTTCAGACTCTCTTTTATAAGTTTCTGTGAATATTTTACTTTCATGATACAATCTTATTTTTACCTATGTATAAATAATGGCATTTAATAGTAAAAGTGAATGATCAACTTGTACTGATAATAAATAATCCCCAGGGTGTATTGCAAATTCTTTTAATATTTTAAAATACAAATAAAAAAAAAAAATTTTTTTTGTTTTTTATTTATATTTATTTACTTTTTTATTTCATATATTTTTTTGTACAATTGTTATTTATATTTGATAATTAATTACGAAAAATGAATGAATGAATGAATTAATTCTTTTATACAAAAGTCTCCAGCACTGCGAGCTTGGCAGAAGGTGAACGTTCAGCGGGTCCCTAAAAAAAGTGATCGATTCAGCCCTAACAACTACCGTTCTTCCTATATTTTATTATTATTGACAAAATGTTTAAAAACAGTATAAAGCAAATTATTTCATAAATTATAAATTCTCCCACTAATGTGGGAAAACAAAAATGATTTTTTAGTGGTAACACTGACTCTAAATTACAATTATCAATGTTTTATTTCAATTATAGCCTTATTTACGATATTATCAATACAGAAACCATAAACTTACACGTGATAAGTAATTCCGCATGATTTATTATGGTTTTGTGACCTTGAATCGCATTCTTTCACTACGCATTTACCCATTTTGGCGATTGTTACTGTCATGTGTCGCTATGTTCAACTCGGTTGACGCCACATTGAACACTGAATTGACGTTTGCTACGCATATGCGTGTGGACAGATGTGCAGTAGCAACGATTTTAGGCGGTAATTACTCATCTATGTAAGTATTATATCAATGTTACAAAAGAAAAGATGCACTTAAAAAAAGGACTATATCAGAGCAAAAGAGAATAGGCTGGGATAACTTGTGTAACTCTTTCAATAGAACTACTCCTATTAGTAAGATTTGTAACCTTCTTAAAATGTTTAAAGGTATAAAAGCTGGCAATAAATCACATAAAGATGAGTTTATCTCTTTCTAGACAAATTATCCGACGATAGCAATTTAAATGATGTTGGTAGTTTAGGTAATATTTTCGAATTAAATAATGATAGTTTAAAGTCAAAATTTTCGCTAAAATTTACATGGTCCGAGTTTAAAATTAGTTTGTTATCTCGGAAAGACCCTACACCTGGATTAGATGATTTCCCCTATTGTATTATTAAAAATTTAGACGAATCTGCAATAAAATTGTTTCTCAATATCCTGAATGTACTTTGGCATTGTAAATGTATTCCACAATCATGGAAAACAAAATGTGTCATTCCAATACTCAAACCAGATAAACCTACAGAGCTAGCAAACTCTTGTAGGCCCATATCACTCTCTTCATGTTTAGGCAAAATATTTGAAAACATTATTAAAAATCGTTTGGATTGGTATATAGAATCTAATGGCATCATTCCACATATACAATACGGATTTCGTTGAGGACGAAGCTGTGCAGACAGTGTCATTTCTTTAATTTTGGACCTGAAACATGCAAAGGAAAAAAAGTTACACACAGTTTGTGTATTCCTAGATGTTCAAGGTGCATTTGACAGCTTAGATCCTGTTTTACTAGTACAAGTTATGTTTAGGCTTGGTATACCTGGCCAAGTATGTAAATGGATATATAATTTTTTGAATAATAGAACACTATGTAAGATATAACAATACACTATATGGTCCATAATGTGCATCTAGGAGTATAATGCAGGGTGCTACACTATCTCCTTTGCTATACAATATTTATACAAGTGAAATCTGTAAATATGTGAATAGTAATGTAGATATTTTGCAGTTTGCTGATGATATTGTTTTGTACAGTAGTAATTATATTGTAGAAATTGCAATTAACAATATTTACAGAGCCTTGTCTCAACTATTTCAATATTATAATGATGTACTATATATAAAAATTAATGCCTCTAAAAGCAGTATCATGATATTTGGAAATGAGAATTCTAATTCAAAAGTAGTTTATAATGGCGAATTTATAAACCCAGTAAATGCAAAGAAATTTTTACGCATAGTCATAGATAGTAAATTAACTTTTCAGGAACATATTAAATATATATCATATAATGCTTTAAAAGGTTTGAATATAAAAAAATGTCTTGAATTTATGTCTTAATTTATATAAAAGTATAGTTAGAAGTCATTTTGATTATGGTTCACTAGTGTATATGAACAGTACCCATGTAAATAAACTGGATCAATTGCAGGACAAGGCTTTGAGAATTATTTCTGGTGCAATGTGCTCTACTCCCATAAGGGCCATGGAAGTGGAGAATAAATTGTTGCCCTTAATTTTGAGACGCATTCTACTTGCAGAGAGATTTTGTCTTAAATTAATTGCTGCAAATCACAGGGGAATTATTAACAAAATTGTACCTTCTGTAAGTGGAACTCCTGGGCCTCTAACAACAGGAGACAATCTTTTGAATGGCAAATCTCCAACATTGTCCAAAATATTGCTAGAAATAAAGAATACTTTTACTCATATTAGAAGACAGTGCCCATGGCCATGTTAGTCTTTCTCTTATCAGTGTATTTCACATCCCATCGAAGTATTGCAAAATCTAATTAATAATAATTCAGATATGCTACAGTTTTTGGCAGATAATAGTAAGCATTATATTATTTACACTGATGGCAGTAAGGGGAATGATTATGTACATTCCGCTATTTATGATCCACATATAAAATTCTCTCAAAGCTTTGTTCTGCACAATACATGTACTATATTTACAGCAGAGGCATATGCGGTTTATCAGGCTTTATTACGTATCCGCCAAATTAACAATTATAAATACTTTTTGATTGTTTCTGATTCAATGAGTTTGATAAAAGCCTTACCTAACCTTACACTCTCGATTAAGTCAAATTATATTCTGTATTTTATCAAAGAAATAATTTATCAATATTATCTTAAGCACATAAAAATTTATTTTCTATGGGTACCTTCTCACCGAGGTATCTTGGGCAATGAAATAGTTGATAAAACCACATATGAAGGTAATAATGCTGTTGATGTTAGAAATGCAATGGAAATTCCTATGACTGATTTTCTGCAAATTATCAATGAAAATGTATGTAAGTTATGGCTAGAAATGTGGAAGAAAGACCAAGACATAAAAAGAACGTGGTATGGAAATATTCAAGAAAGATTGCCTGTTACACCCTGGTACAATAGAGTGAAAGAAGCCAGCCGAGACTTTATAACTACGATAAATAGATTGCGCTATGGCCATAATACTGCACTGTCACACCTTTCTAGACTTGGCATTATTACAGACAATACATGCCCATATTGCGAATCCCAAGAAGGAACCATAGAACATCTGATTTTTGGTCGCTAAAAATTCTTGCTTGACAGATTAGTGTTGGCTAGTGAACTCAGTAATGTGAAAATTAAGTGTAATAATTCATCCCGCCCGCCGCCACTAGAACAGTTATTAAAAGACAAAAACACTTACAAACTAATATATAAATATATTAAAAACACTATTAAAACAATTTAAAATGAAGTAATGTGAAAGTGTAATGTTTGTTCAAATAAAATAAGACTTGACTTAAAGGTCTTAGTTACCAGGTCATTAAATTCCAAAAAAAAAAAGAAACAGACCGTCAAGGCGTCACGCAGTGTTACCAACCCTACTGTTTTAACAGTAGATTTACTGTTTTTACGTTGATGCCCCTGTTTTCTGTTTCATTCCTAATTTTTACTGTTTTTCAATTAGCGTTCAGCGCCACCTATTACATTATACAAATATTTTTTTATAAATAGTTAAATGTCTAGTTATCAAATATAATGCAGTGACACTAGATGGCAGTATCTACACTTGTCGGCATTTGAGGGAATTCCCCGACCACAATCTATGTGATTGACAGTCAAATTTTATACACGGGAGTTCCCAGTGTATATATATAGAATGATAGCTACAGGTTACAGCCGTATTGTACCGTATATTGGATTCTATGGCTACATATTACAAGTGAATTATTAACGTACATGTGATTCCGCCGTTTAAATTGAATAATAATATTTACAACGTCTATAATACAATTAGCAGTGATTCATCGACTGACAAAAGTTCTCCTAAAAAGATTATTGTGAAATATGAACAGAAATTTATAAATTCGTGGTTAAAGATAAAAGGTTCAAAGGCTGGTTAAAGACAAGCTACAAGCACTAAAGGTGACACCTATCTTTTTTGTTCAGCGTGTAAGTGTGACCGAAAATGTGGTATACATAACGTGGCCATTTATTTTTTGACTCAAAACGGGACATTGGTTTATTTAGGTTAATTAACAGGTAGGTAATGAAAAAAAAAACATTTTTTTAATGTTATTTATTCATTTACACATTTCACAAATTAAAAATATATATATACCCGAAACGTTTAGTTATATTTATGTCTATCAGAGGAACAAATTTGCTTTAATATAGATGGTGATGATTTTAAGTAAGAATAAAACTCTTAGCATGTTTCTTTTATATTCACTTTAATTATCATCATCGCCTTTAGAACTGAAATTTGTAACTGGGTTTTCTCAGTTTATTAATTAAAATAGAAAAGTTTTCATGCTGAAGATTGTTGGCTTGAAAGTGTGTGAATACTTCCACCCAGCGAGTTTCCGTGGAAACATTTAGATTATTCCATTCGGTTACTTTCTGCGATGTAATGTAGTTACAAATTAACGAAAATTCGTCAAAACCAAATTACGCAACAGAATATCGACTAGCCTTTTTTCACTTTACCTACTGTTTTCTACTGTTTTTTTATAGGTGAGTTACTGTTTTTTAGTTTTTTGAGGTTGGCAACACTGGCGTCACGTCATCTCAAGTACCTAGTTACTGTTACTAAACGCTGATCTTCAATTTTATTGTTTATATGTGTTTTTGCTATATATTTAAGTCTTCAAAGACTCTAAGAAAAAAGACTCACATTAAAAATTGATATATATTCTTGTAATATCCAACCAATATATATAATAATCCAAGATATATATTTTTGTAATTTCCAAGAAAATATACCTCATTCTAACAAATGAAAAACAGGCAACCTCACAGGCTCATGACATATGACATCAAATAACTGACTTTTTTATGGAGAAATTAAAACTTTATTTGTATGTTTCATAATAATAATACATATAGAAAATAATGTTATTATAATAAGGCAAAGATAACAACAATAAAACAATGCAATCAAGTAAACGTGGTCACTGTACGGAAAATGAAAAACCAAATTACTCAATTTTAAATGAAGGGCTTTTAAAAGTGGGTAAGTCATAGAAAATTATCTTTTATTTTGTAAAAAACTATTACGGATGTTATTTAGATATCCGCACTCGAAAAAAAGGAACGACATAGCTTGAAACAGGTTTTTGGGCAATCGCTAGAAACATTTTGACAATCATGACTTTTACATAATGGTTTATAACTCAGTGATAAAGTATAATAATAGGTCTAAAATGTATTTTAAAAACAGTTTATGATTTGATTATTCAAATAGAAATGAGTTTTTGAAGAAACATTTTTTTGTAAAATTGTTATCCGCCTACATCCCAGTTGCAAAGAGGGTACTTCCGAGGAAGACCCAATGTCCTAATATTAGAACTAATTAATAAAGTACTGGACGCCCAGATCAAAAACTGTTCATATCTGGTTAACCGCAATATATACAGCTGTCATGTTTTAGGGATGTTATAATATTGATTTAGGCTTGTCAGACAAAAAGAAAAAGCACCAATAGCTTTTGTTCTTTATTAAGCACATTGGGCTGTCACATATAATCTACAGCAAATTGAACAGTCTTCAAAATCTTATAATAAGTTAGTATTTAAACAATTAATACTAGCAGAGATCAGCAAAAACAGGTTTCGGCTTTATCAAAGTCACAATAATAAGTTTTCTTTCTCATAGAAAGCGCAAATATCACACATAAAATTAATATTACACATAATTACATTACATAATAAAACATAAAAAAAATCAACAAAACTTTATTATTATTTTAATTTTAGTTAACATTATAAAACTTCTTTTGTATACAAACTAGAAAAACTGTCACATTTAAAAGTAACTAAAAAAAAAAATTCCTTAAAGTAAGTTCTCCTAAAACAATTTTTTTTTACCATCATAGCCTCTAATCATCAAAATAATATAATATAATGTATAAAATAAAATAAAATAATATGAAAATTAAGTCTTGTGCCTTGTAATATAAAAAAATTAAAAAAAAAAATTTGAATGTAATTGTGTAATGTTAATGTTATCTATGTTCCAAATAAACGAATAAACTAACTGGTGTCACCACAAATCCTAACAAAACTAATAATCTCGGGCGCCAGGTGCCTTAACCTTAAATGAACACAGACAACTAACCACAAATACAATGAATGCCTCGAACAGCTCGGTCAGCGCTAGACTTTTAATCTAGGATGGGGGGCAGCTATTAAATAAAAAGATGTTAAGTTCAAGTGGCAGTTTATTATCCCGTAGTGTCTGTAGAGTACATGGTATCTTAACCCTTAAATGCATAATTTTTCCTTTTTAAATGCAATAAATTGAAACAGGTAGATAATTAAACATAGATAAAGGTAAAAATAAAAAAAAAAATTTTTTTTTTCCAAAAAGTATATTTTTTTTTAAAAAACTTACTGATGTAGATCTACATCAGTATGCATTACAGTTAATATTAATAATGCAGCCTAAGTACTATGCTATAGGACGATTGTCGTCGAATTAGGCTTACTGCAGTGAATGAAAATCTTTGAAACAGTTATTTCTCTGATTTAGACACAATGGTATATTACATTTGGTACACGACCATTGTGTGGTGCCCTTACAATTGGGCATCTTGCACCGTAATCGATTGGCAAATACAGGCCAATGCTCGAATCCATCTACGCGCACATCTTTTGACGGGAGTGGATGTTGCGGACCTTTTTGCTTTTTTATTTGAAGCTCGCGTTCTAGAGAGGAAGTACTAGGGCGCCCTCTTTTACTACCTCCAGACATACCTATATTACACAGTGTGTCAGCCAAACAATTACGAAACTCTCCAAGATTAGGCAGTTGCTTTTTAGTGACGCCTTTAGCAGTTAGATTTTTTTTCATAAGCACCCATGAATTGATTGTAGCGAGGTCCAGTAGATGATAAAATAAGCGTAAATACCATTTCCGGCTCTTTATTCGAATTCGATAGCGTCCTAAAAAACTGTCCATCAGATCGACTCCGCCCATATGCATATTGTACTCTTGCACAATTTTGGGACAAGGGATGTCAATTTTTTGTTTAGCTTTCTTATCGTATCTTGATACTTTTCCAACAGGCTCGGCACCAACGTAAGTCGATAAAAGAGTGACGACTTTATTATCTTTCCACGCAGTGGCCGAAAAGTCTACTCCATCTGAATGGGAAACGCGTTCCTCATATGTACCTCTCGGAACAGAAGTTTTCATAAGTTCCTTTTTGTCAGGGAGTCGACAATTCGGTAGCCTGTTTTGCTGAATAGTTCCGACACATTGTATACCCTGTTTATTCAAATAATTTACCAAGGGCAGGGATGTGTAAAAATTATCAAAAAATACAATATGATTGTTCATCCTTGGTATAGCTCTCGCCAAACGTATAACGACGTTATTTGTTATTCCTAGATCAGGTTCGTCGGCTGGTTTGTCTTTTTTTTCTTCTTGACCAGAATAGACCTCAAATCTGTAAGCATATCCCATAAGACTACAGAGAACAAAAAGCTTATAGCCCCATTTGTGAGGCTTATTTGGTAAATATTGCTTTAGGAAATGTGCAATTTTAGTTGAACACATCTGCTCATCTATAGAAAGTCGTTGGTCTATTCCAACTGATGAAAATGTCTTATTTAGCTGTTCTATCACAGGCCGAATCTTATGGAGGCGATCGTGATCGGAATGATCTCGCGGAAGATGTTTATTATTATCGTTGAAATGTAAGTAGCTCCTAATCATCTCAAACCGATTTACAGGCATTGCGCTCTTTACAGGATCGTAGCCAAACTTGGAATGCCAGTATGAGCGTACACTAGGGAATTGTTCTACTGACATAAATAAAAGAATTCCTATGAATTTTTTTAACTCCCCAACAGTTATAGTGAAAGATATTGAAGGGTTTTTCTGTACTGCATATAAGTTAGTTTCATCAACAATTTTTTGAAGAAACTTAGGTGTGAAGTAGTGCAAAAAACATTTATATGGTGTATCAAGTTCAGTTATAGCAAACTCTGTTGTACTTGGTTGGTGAATTATTTTTGATTCGTCAAACAACAAACTGTCTTTTTTCCAAATGAGTTTCCTTTTATCAAATTCTACATATTGTTGATGACCTTCTTGCATGGGCAATGAAATAAAAATTTGACTTGATGGGCCAGGCAAATCTTGAACTAGTGGTGGATCACTATAGGTAGGATCTTCATGGTCTTCTGCATCCTCGTCTTCCAACTCTTGAACTATTTCTCTTGCATTAGCGAAAAAGGTTTCTTCATCTTCACTTTCATCTTCCAAGCCATCCTCAGAAATATTTCCATCTTCCAAAGCTGTCAGAAGTTGTTCTATATCTTTATCTGCCACTTTACGGGACATTCTGGATAAATAATTATAAAATTCGTATGAATAAATTATGTATATGCATACAAATAAGTCAAAAATAAAAAAGTATATTATACCTACAGTAAAACTATTTCTTGCCGATTTTGCATACTGATGTATTTCTACATCACAATTATACTGCTGATATTTACAAAAACTGTTACTGTATTCTAAAAAAACAATAATGCAAAGTGTTCTGCTTACCTTTATCCTCTCGTAAGTCACTTTTATCACGTAATAATACTATTTAGTATTCTATAAATAAAATTACAATTTGACCGCCAAAATGGGTATTAGAAAATGTGGCGCCAAGCTGTCAAATTATGACAATTAAAAAAGTGAACTGCCATATCGTGAAAGCTTGCGTTCAAAAACTAAAATAAATATTTTTAGCACCTATTAAAAGTAAAAAATACTGTGTTTGAGTTATCGTTTAAAAATTATGTAGTGGCGGGGTAAGTATTCCAAGGTTCCTGATAATGGGCCGCAGCAAACTAAATCCTTGGATCGGCGGGTAGTGAGGTGAAAAACTAATTGTAACGTAAGGACATTACAATCTAATAAGAGAATTAAACTAATGGTTAAATAAAGATCTGAAGTAAGGTAAGAAAGAAAATAAGGTATAAACAGCTGAAACAACGAAAATTATAGGTTATTTGCCTATCTCAAAAGATGAAATCTAAGTCTGGTAAGAACAATAATTTACTCACCAGGGTTCCAAAACGTTTCACAAACAAAGCAGAGGCATTATGATTAATTCCTGTAACCAAATAAACAAAGATTTAAAACAACTAATCTCCATAAGCTAAGCATGAACCATGCGGCTTAACAAAACTTACCTTTACAATGAAAATAACAATTCCAACAAATAACTCGTGTTATTAACGAGACTGGCCAAACATTAAAAGATGAATTATGCCCTCGATTACAGCAAACAAATATGGATTACTAATATAACAAAATTATATCGCCCCTCGTAACTAGTTCCACACGGGCCGAGGACCAAAGTGAAGGCCATCTTGGAACCGTCTGTGTAAATTCGGACTTCGTTAGTGCCGGATTGATCTCGGTCTTTTTCTTGCATCTGGATGTGGTATCTTTTTGTGAAGGTGTGGTGTTTTGGGATTCTATCGCATGGGGCTGCTATTAGTGGTTCGTATTCCAGCAATTGATCCCATAATTTGGATTGCGATCCCTCACTTTTATGCCATATGAATAAATCCAGTGGGGGCAGACCCAGAGCCAACTCCAGTGCGGCAGTTGGCGTAGTGCGCATACAGCCAGTGACTGCAGAGCATGGGAATTTGTTTATGACAGTGCTTAGCTCTGTTCTCTGCCACCAGACAACAGCACCGTAAGTGATTATTGGTCTTATGACTGTTCTGTAAAGCCAGAAGTTTCTTCTGTCTTTCCCCTTTTCTCTTCATAATGCCTTCTGCCTTTTCTTCTTTAATCCTGATCTTTTCATTTTCCAATGTCTTCCATTCTGCAGATGTTAATACGAAGGGAGCCCGTTTTGCATTTTTCTGACCCTTCCTTTGTGGTGTCTTCGGAAGTACAAGCACATTATTTAATTTAACGGGAGTGTTTTGTGAATTGAGATATTGTTGTTCTTTTCGTCTTCTAGTACTTCTATTTTGTCATAATCATGTTGCATAGTCTTTATGATTATTTTCTGTGTTGTTTTTTGTTTTTCAGGTACGTCATCGTATACTTCTGCTTTGTGTACATATATTTACGATTTGAATATCCTGTGTACGGTATAGTTAGTTGTTATGTTAGGCATCCCATCTTGTGTAGTAGTATTGTAATTATTTCACACGGAAGTATCTTCTATTACTTCTTGTGATAAAGGTAAGAAATCAGTAAAGATTTCTTAGGATTAAATGTCATCATTGCAATGTCCAATGGTGCAGTAGTTGAAGTGGTACTCTGTGTTTGAACATCGTCATTAACAATGGAACGTCTCAAGTTTGTAATATTTACTGAATTCTCATCAGCACTTGGCTCATTTGTTAAAAGTGTTTGCCTTCCTTGAAAAAAAGATTGACGCCATTCGAGTACCGATTTTTGCTATCCATACTTTAATGGCCTAAAGGCTGCAACATCTGCAGGTTGCAACAACAATCTGTCCAGTTATCTAATACCTACGGCCACAGTGCTTTCGGAACGAGTAACGCGTGGTACATCCATGTCGAACTCTCCCCGAAAATTGTTTTCCCATATCAGGGGTGGGTTCCTCTACTTGTGGCATTACCTCTACGGCTTTCGTTTCATTTTGCAGTAGTACCTCAGCAACTTTACGACGTAAACTATCGACGGCCTTTTTATAACTATCATATGTGCGAAACCCCCTCTGCTTTAACCTCGAATCTAACAGAGTAGTGTCTGAATAGAGTGAATTCGACTCTAAATTGTGGAATCGTGTGTGAAGTTGAGTTTTTAAAATGTTAATAAAATCTGTTATTTCTTTCTGGATATAAGTTTGTTGTGTTAAACACTTCACAATATGCTTGGAGATCAACTGATAAATAACTAACACCTTTGATAAGCTTACATGCTTTTCGGTACTAAATTCTTTAGTTATCTCGTAAAATGGACGCAATATCGATATTTTTATTTCTATAATGGTCCAGTCTGTTGGTGCGAGACTAAGGTCACTTGTCATTAAGGCCAGAGTAGTAATAACTGCGTCTTATATTTTAGCCATCATTTCCAACATGTAACAGGAGTTCCAACGAGTTGCACATTCTTACTTGAGTTTAAGTAAAGGTAAACCCATTTGTTTTTGAGTTGCTTCTAGATTGGCTTCTGCTGAATAGCTTCTCCTAAAAATTATGGATTTTACTTTGTTTATTATTTCTGCAATTTAAACCATTCTGTACAACCAGATTTAAAGAATGTGAAAAGCAACTCACAGATCACATTCTCCCAGACGAACTGCAGCAATGATATTAACTGCGTTATCGCTTATAATACATGTCACTTTATTTATACTTTGCCAATCTTGCATCATTTGCTTTAGAAAAACGACTAAATTGGCACTAGTATGTCTTTAATTATAATCAATGCAACCCAATAAAATTGATTGCATATCTCTGTATTTATTAATAAAATGAACTGTTACCGCTATATAGTTCTGATTAGCACTTGATGTCCATGAATCAGTACATAAACAAATAGCAACTGTCTCTTTGATGTTCTGAAAGGAACTTGCAAATACTTCCGTATACGTTTTTGGTATTAACCTATTTGATAATGTTTTCCGCGAAGGAAACTGGTAGCCAGGGCACGTGGAAATCATTTCTATTAGTTTTTTGAATTGTGTTTCTTCTAGAATTCGTAATGAATGGTGACCTTTAGTCACCATTGCAACCACTTGCTGATCAATTTGCTCCACCTTACGTGTGGACGGTGGTCTGCGAATAAAATTTGTGATCGAAGTTTGTGTTGATGATGTTGATGGCACTGATTGTTGGATAGTTAATGTAGAAGGGTTCGTCGAAGATTTTGTAACTTTGCTACTGGTGGTCGTTTCCGTTACACCGTTGTGGCTCATCAGTCAAAGAAATCGAGGGATGTTTAGTCATCATATGCCTTTTTAAGTTGCCTAGCGAGTCTCTTGATGCTCAACTTTTGCAAGCAATAATTACATCTGGCTTATTTTCTCCTTCTTTAAAATAAAGCCATATAGTACTCCTTTTTGGTCTTCGCGAAGCCATTTTTAGTTGTAGCTTTACCGGAGTAACTAGATAAGGTTTCCACGAGCAAAAATCAAACTAAGCTAGGAAGTGCATTAAATAACACATTAACGTATGAGTTAAATCTATAAAGCAAAGTTCTAACGCAAAAAATACAAAGTCTAATATTTAAAACACCTAAACCTAACTAAGTACATACAAAAGTCCTCTTATACCACTAGATTAAAGAAAAAAGTAGTCTGTCCATGTGCCACACCACTTACGCAAATACACAAAATAATTATGATTGAGATGAATAATAAACTTAAGGCGTTCCACAGTTCATCGCCGCACATTTAAGAGCCATTTCACAAAATGATTACGCTCGAGTTTAGGTAAAATACTGCATCATTGTTTATGTGTGCGTAGCTACGCACTCAAACGTATCATAAACAGTGTAACGCGAAAGCCGAGACGGACGAAGCAATCTTGAGCCGTAATGTGATTTTGTATGAGATTAATAAAAAGTTATACATTTTATTTAGTCTAATGAAATTTTTAAGCTAGGTAAATAGAAAAACAAAAAGTTATGTTATGTAAAATAATATAATAACAATTAACATAAAAACAATCACATATTATTGTCGGTTAACAACTAAATGCTTACGCTATAGGAATATTTGGCGTAAAGGCATTGATCTTGCCTTTCTTGGGTCTATGATTTCCGGTAATACGCACTCTTGGTAAAACCGAGTCAATTTGGGTAGCATTTTCTCTTGCCAAAAAACCGTCATCTTTCTTTACTCTTACTACTTTCAATCGAAAATCAGGCCCAGTCCATACAGCAAATACACATATGTCTTTTTTCGCTATGTGCAACTGGTCCTGAACCTGGTAGTACCAAGTCGTGATTTTTGTTCATCTCGATTTCCGATTGGCTGTTCACTTTGAAACATTTTAGATTTTTAGCTTGGAAAGCGGTATCAGGATCTTTTCCATAAAGTGAGCTTGGACATTTCACTTTCACTAATCCTTCAGTGCACAATCCATCTGGTGTTGCGCCTAAATAAAAATATTCTTCGTCTATAAAAATATCACATTTATCTATATTAGTATTTTCTTGGACACTGAGTTGTGCCAAAGCCTTTTGTTCACTGTCTCTACCATGTTTTATTGAGGTAATGTGGTCTAGGTTATATGAATATAGAACGGATTTTACAAGGGGAGCAGAATTTTGGTTTGCTCGCCTTTTGCAAATTTTACCAAAAAA
The DNA here is from genome assembly GCA_902825455.1 of Arctia plantaginis. Lineage (NCBI taxonomy): Eukaryota > Metazoa > Arthropoda > Insecta > Lepidoptera > Erebidae > Arctia > Arctia plantaginis. Next base: position 2,129,619 of record CADEBD010000289.1, on the reverse strand, counting down.
GGAAGCAGTAATAATAAACCAAACTTTACCTTGTGAAAAAAATACAAAGCGAATCAATACTATGTGGTCGCAGTACAATAATGGTTTCACTCTACGAACGCTCGATAATCGGGACGCCGGAAAAAATGACACAGATCCTTCTTCGATGGGCGCTCGCGCCGTACTAAGCGGTATCCACTTGTGTATCGTAATTTATTGTAATTTCGATTGAAGTTTTATCAATATTTTGACAAAGTAAATGCAAGAATTTCCAATATTACTTTAAGAATCGGTTCTCTAATGAACGTAGTTTATTTTGGAATAATTTTATTTTTGTAGTTACTGTGTATTTTTATAATATCTTTGGTGGTTCCCATGGAGTTTCGAATTTCAGGAAGATTGTTGAGATCATTTATTACCAAGTTCAGTTTATGGGACGAGTAACGAAAGAACAATGCTTTGGTATATTTTTGCGTAGTATAGCTTGTACTCCGCGTCTTTTCCGGACATCTTCGAACAAAACGTCAAATCCAAAACCAACGCATGTATCAGTAGGATTAAGGTCTTCTTTTGTCAGAAACTCATCAATGCAATATGCAATAGATTTCGCATCCAGACCTTTCAGCTCAACAAATCCGACAAATATTTCTTGGACTTCATTGGCTTCCTCGGCAAAATATCGCAGCCCAATCGACAATTGTTCAGTGCCAGAAATATCAGCTGTTTCGTCTGCTAACACACTATAAGCTTCTGCTTCTTTTACTTTTTTCACAATGTCTGCCTTAATAACATCTTTTCCCATGATCAATGTGTTTCTTCAAAACCCTCCAGAATACTTTCACCATAATGTTTTCCGCCGCGAAGCGGAAGCGGCGGGTCGCCACGCCACGGGAGGAGTCTAAGTCTGCTTTTAGTGGAGACAACAATTTTTCAATTGAAACCTTTATTAATGACTTTGAAGATAATGCCAAGCTGATGGAATGGGGTGCGATACAAAAACTAATCTACGCCAAGCGCTTGCTGACCGGGACTACAAAGCTTTTTCTAAGAACACATAGGCCACGTTCACACGGCGATTTTTTTCCCGTATACCGTATACGAGATTATATCGAATAGAGTAGTGACAAAAGAATATATATGAAAACTTAAAAATTGTTTACACGGCGTTCATACGGGAAAATTCCGTGTTCGAGAAATATATTTTACCTTATTACCGTGCGAAGTTGTCACCGGGAACGCCGAAACGATTTTATCGAATACGACACGCAGTGGCGCTTATGTTCATGTTGTCTCGTTCACACGACTCGCCCATTCGAGAATCGTACGCACTCGCACGCGTGCGCGTAGTTGCCCTTGTGCATTGCATCAGTCGGTTGTCAATATGGAGGACAGTCCAATATTGATCGAGGATTTTATTTCCTTGATCGAAGGTCGAAATAAAATTGCCACCCAAAATGCTTAGAAAGAAATTTTATTGATTATGTATCCGGATTTTGAGACTTGGGACGAAAAGAAAAGACGAGAATTGAGTTTGCCACTGAATAGATCCCTCAGGAGATACAAAGTAATCAGCAAATATTGAGCGAATATTATTAGCTTCAATTCCTCCTCGTGGGTTTCGTTCTCTTCGCAAACTGTTCATTTGCAAACTGTTCATTGTTGATATCTCCAATTCATCAAAATTAAAACCATCTTGTTTGCGGACTAAGTTATGCAATATTATACAAGCTTTTACAATTTCAATGAAAAGAAGTTGAAGTATCAATGGCCCTTTGTAGGATTCTCCATTTTGTTGCCATGATTCCAAACGCACATTCGACATATCTTCCACGGCTTAAGAGATAGTTGAATTTTTTTTTGCGTTCATCTAAATGGGTCCCTCCGAAGGGACGTAAGAAGTTATTGTGTAAAGCAAATGCTTCATCTCCCACTAATACAAAAGGCACAGAATGGCCAGACTCTGTCAACGGTTTGGGTTCTGGTATTGTCAAAGAACCATTATTTAGTTTCTTCCAAAAATTAGAATTTTTCAAAAAAAAGAATCGCCTTTTTTTCCGTATGAACCTATATCTACGTATACAAATCTATAATTCAAATCTACGATTGCAAGTAACACAATAGAATAGTAATCCTTATAATTAAAATATAGAGATCCACTGTTCCGGTTTCTTAGTTCGTATGTGTTTTCCATCAATAGCTCCTGGGCAATGAGGAAAATTTGCCTTTTGTTGAAAACCCATAGCGATTTGTTCCCATTGCATTGTAGTTGGTATTTGTAGAAGTTTGTCTTTTAAAATATTCCATAGTGTCGAGCAAACATCATTTATAATTTGACTCATTGTTGAAGTACCCACTCTAAAAGTATAATGAAGTGCTTTCATCGCACAACCTGTTGCCAAGTACCTGAAAGAAGAATACATCATTAAAAAATATTAATAACAAAATATTAATAATAATTTTATCTATTCAGATTTTACTGTTTCAGCCAAGAAGACTGTTAAAAAATGGACGCATATCATCCCTGATATGCGTCCATTTTTTAACATTTTTTACTTTTATAAAGTCAGAAAAAATAGAAGGTCAAAAAATGTCTGGAAAATGGAGCAAAAACAGCCAAACCATTATGTATACCACAAACAACTGTTATTTCTTAAAAAAACATACGGCCTTATATATCAGCATCTAGTATTCAACTTTTGGAAGCTACAAATAAAGGAAATACTGCTGATGTTGATAGTGCTGAAGTTGAGCAATTTCCGATATAAATGAAGATACTGCTGATGCTGGTGCTAATTCTAAATCTAATGATTCTTCGATTCAAAATAATGAAACACAAGTACAACCAAACACAAAAAAAGCACCTGTGCGAAAAAGATTGAGTTCAAATTTAACTCCTATTGACGCTAAAATGATTAAATTTATGGATTCGTATTCATCTCGAGTTGAACCAATCAACACACATGTCTCATTTTTTAACGGATTAATTCCAACACTAGACAAGTTCAATGATGATCAAATAATAGATTTTCAACTTGGAGTTATTCAACTGATGAAAAACATAAAAAACAGCACAAATACACAAGAATCTGAAAATTCATCACTAAATACTAGGGGATATTTTACTTCGAGCTACGTAGATAATAGAAATACATCTACAAGATACACGTATCCTGCAGATTCAAGTCCAGTCTCCCAAGATTCAACGTTATCTAACTATTCGGATGATTGCACTTTGGATTTCACTACATTTTGATTTGTCTATTGTAACATAAAAATTAATACTTTATCGTAATAAAAAAACTTACTAATTACATATTCGGATGATATCAATATTATTCACTTTGTTTTGATTTTGATAATTTTGTGTAAGAATATATGTGTCGATATAAACTCGGTTCCAAAAATAACGGGTCAGTCGCATAAACCCGAATATCTCCCGAACTACGTATGCCATCCTAATGAAACGAAGACTGTTCAATTGAGAATTTAATTATAGAGATAAAAAATAAAATAAAACTTAAATCTAAACTCTCTAACTCTTAACTTATCTCTAAATTTAAAAAAAACTAAAGAAGTCATATTTTTCTTAAGATTACATTTTTTTTATGATTGTTTTTTGCTGTTTTTCATCACTCTCTTCATTTAATACTTTGTATTGCCTCCACGAGCTCTTCTGACAGCATGCTGTACACCAAATTTCGGAGCCGGTGCTGAGGAATACCTTTCCATTCCTCCACCAGTGCTTGTTTGAGCTCGGGAAGCGTGATTGGTGGGGCTTTCGACCTTTCACGCATCTCTGAAGCTCGTCCCAGGCGTGCTCGATGGGGTTTAAGTCCGGGCTTCGCGCTGGCCACTGCATCCATAAGCTTATTAAATTGCGTGTCCGGTGTGTCCTGGAATTCACTAATCAGCCTAGCCTTGAGTGCGTCGTAACTCTTCTGCGTGTCGTCTAGTAAATCACTGATGTAGACTAATTCCTCCTTTCCAAGTTTCCCGATCACCAAGTCAAACTTGGTGTCTTGGCCGACCTTTTGTGGCGTGATTATGGCCTCGAATTGCGCGAACCACAATTTTTGCAGTTCCCTCCAGAACGGGGCGATCCTGCTTGCCACACTAATTGAGTGTAATTGCGACGAACTTCCTTCCTCGTGGTCACTCATTTTCACAGCGCGTTTCTTCTTTGTTCAGTACGAATCTACGGCGCGTAATTCGATATCACCGCCTGGTTATGTTTAAAACGTTCGGGGTCACCACTTTAACTACCTATCTGAGGTGTTGAGTGGAGATGCAGTAAATACTCAATTTAGGTAGTTAACCAAAGTTTATTGTATCACACTACACATACATGAAATACACACAGAAAGGTTTAACCAGGCGGGCGGAGTCGGGTGCGCGAATAGTCGCGTGATTGGTATCGAGGCTTGTAACCGACTAACTGTCGAGTCCTTGCGTCCGCCTGGCTTAGTAGAAAATGCTGACATTAAACAATAGCGTAGGGCTGTCGCCACACTTATTACTATTTTTTTAAAAATTAATTTAATAAAATAAAATAAATATCATTTAACGAAAGATATAATGCAAGCCAGTGTATGAAAATATGTATGATTGTTGTAATGAATGAAAGATTGCGGACAGTTAGCTTTGGAGATGGCGTATTTTCGATAATATCATGTGAATGCTGAAACAAAATATTTAGATACTGTCTAGACGTGACTACTGTCTACGTGAGTGCGTGCAATTTAATGCAGCATGCATGCGAAAAAGCCCTAGGCATATACCTAGTGGTTAGTAATGATTTACCTGCCTGCATTTTTAACTTCAATCTGTTAGTTAAAAAGATAATTTCGTAAAATATACATAGGTCAATCATGATTAAGCCAAAGTAAGTACTTACATTTTCCGTAGATACTTCCTAATATTAATACTATTATTCTCCTTATTATGGTTCAATTGCTCCAACATTTTGCTTCCTCGTCCTTGTTTGAAACATTTATTTCGTTGCATTTTGTCAGAAATCATTAAATTCTATAACAGGCGTGGTAATCAACGTATCTCGCCGCGAACTGAGCGAGCGAGGCTGTATGCCGCGCCCGCGCTAAGTACTCTTTCGTCCCGCGCAAACCCACCCTTACCCGCGTTCGTCCTATGCCCCACGTTCCCTAGACAAGCTGTTTTGTCGGATTTCACCAAACCATTTAATATAACTCAATAAACTACAATCGAGGAACCACGTAGCCTTCAAGAAGTTACTATGTTCTTCTATTCGATGTTAACTTAATAAAATCATGCCATCAACAAAATGAAAAAATAAATAAAAAGAATAAATGATTTTATGGAAATCTTAATATTATGATTTATATTATATTAATATCGATAAAAATCATTAAGATTACTTATTGTGCATTTGTGAAAAATTATTCATTACAGAAACTAACTAAATGTAAATAATTAATTTTATCGAAATATAATTTTAAACTATTTATAGTACACTTGCTTTGATAAAATTAATTACATGCTGAAAATGAGTTCTGTAATATAATGTATTCTGTTTTCAAATAATTATCCATTTAATAAAAATAACTAGTTCTGCTTAGTGAATATTTGTAAATGCCTGACTTCCACAGTTGCAATTATCAATTTTCTGCCAAAGAGGTAACGGCTAAAATTGGCCAGCTAGAAATTAGTGTTTTTGCATTTTGTAGAATATGTAAAAATGAGCCCATTATAGATAAAAACGTATTTAGTGATTTTTTGCAGTTAATGAGTTCTTGCAATAAGCCGACGATATAGTTGTCGTACAGTCAATATATGTGTTTCTTCATAAAGTTTCGTAGTACGGAATAAACGAGGTTTAAATGTACTTACCTTTAATATCATCCTCTGAGCTCTTTCTAAGATTAACATATTGGATTTACAAGCACCTCCCCAAGTAGTAATACAAAAGCTCAAAATAGATTGCACCATGGCGTTGTAAACCATCCTTATGGTTTGTATCCTTACGGACTTGGTCAATATTAAAAACTAAGGCATTGGACTTGGGCGAATTTGAAATATTGCAATAGGACTAGGGCGAGTTTGATATGACTTAATGATTAGGGCACGGACTCAGGAATATTATCAAAAAAATATTTATTGACGTATTTATCATCTTTTACTTATTTGAATTAATTATTATATAAATGAGATGTGACACGAATCACAGTTTCGCCTTACATACTAATCATTAAAATATTGAAATCAAAACAAGAACAATAAACTAAACAAAATCAAATATCTCTTCAGGAATAAAGTCATCCACTTCTTTACCGTCCGCACTTTCAGCATCATCGCCGGGAAGGGCTAGAACCTTTTTAAAATAATTTAACTCCGGTATTTCTGGCCACTGCTCGCCGAAGTGTTTTATTAATAATTCATTAACATCGTCAAGCTTCTCTTTTTTTATGGTGACACTGTGATTTATTCTGTCAGGTAATATTTGTGATATTTTTTTACCTCTCTTTGTAATGGGTAAAAGTGGACATACTCGTATGTCATTTCTGTAGGACACTTCACCACGTACCAGTATTTTTCGCGACACCTTTTCAATATAAATACGCTTACATTTACTTATTTGGAAGTGCAGGCTCTGTGTATTTTTAAGCACGTTCTTGCATGCTTCCTTTCAATCCAGTACGGGAATTTCATCTACAACGTGATGAATAGTAGCATTATGGCCCACCAAATTAATATATTCATTTGAATTTATAATATTTTCTAGACGCCGATTTTTTTTTCGGTAACAGCAAACACTGTCGGGAGGAATAAAACTATGGCCTGTAACTGGGAAAATTATGTCTACTTTAGATATATTCTTTTGCATCTCGAGAAGCCACTTAGATAACATGCCAATCAAAATGCAGTTTTTATTTTGGCCACCACAGCCATCGGCTACCAGTCTGATAATCTTTTTTCCCTCTATATTTAAACTTTTTAAGCAGTGATATACGCAGGATGCTATTTCATTGGAGCCTTTTGGTGCCTTGTCCTCAGTCCAAACATAGGAGAAGACATTTTCAGGTGTTAAATTTGACTTTGATTTGCTCACAACAATTGTAAAATTATAAATATATAGCTGTCTTGAATAATATGTTGATTGGTCTGGTACCTTAGGCATGGGTAGTTTTTTTTGACAATCAAAGGAAATTATGAGTATATCCGGATCTTCATCTTTCAAAAGCTGAAAAAAGCATTTCGCTCTAGTCCTATGAATTATGTATTGTGCGTGTATATTTTCCTTTTCAATGCCGTTTGGACATCTTTTAAGTTTTTCTAAAAGTTAAAGGCAATCGGAGCACACATCCTGTCGTAGTGTTCCAAATCCTATATTAAAAGATGAATTGAATACTTTTCTAAAATATGAATTCGTCACTGAAAATCCGGGTGTGACTTGATCCTCATACATTTTAGTAATATTAAGACTTGGATCTAAATAAATTCTCTGTTTTATCTTGCCCCTACTGTAATGACAATCCAATGGTTTAAATTTCATAATAAATTTTAATTTTTTTATTATCCCAATATTTTTCTAAATAAAAAAAAAATACCTTAAACAAATAGCGAGTTTCATTTTAGTGCTTTTGCAGAGTTTCATATTTGTATCAGTACACGGTAGAGTGGAATTCTCTAGCCTTGATAGTAAATCATCAAAGGTAGTTATTGACATGCGGAAATAATTAAAAAACGGACGTTCGTCATTTCTGAGGCTTAGGAAAAAAAATTCGAATCTACTTTCTCGATGAGGACCAGTTTTTAGAAAAGGATGAACCCAATACCTCTTAGGACGCTGCTTGCATCTCCGTCTATGAAACCAATATAAAAATAGTGGAACACGGGGATCCATGATGGCGTGCACTATACAACTGGCTGCTGAGTTGTCTCTTGCGAACGTTTTTACCGTATACATGAAAAAATCGAATCGAATGGTTGCCGTGTGAATGATTGCATCGTATACGGTAAAACCGTATACATGAAAAAATCAAATCGAATGGTCGCCCTGTGAACGTGGCCTAAGTAGTCCAAAAACATGGCTGGAACTAAAGACTGCTTTAAAAGAAGAATGCGGTTTCAAATTGAATAGTGAATATAGCTATTTTGTATGGAGCTGAAAACATAAAAGATGGTAGAAGAAGGTGGTTCTGTACGCTAAAATTAGAAAGATTACAACTACGAAGTATAATAATAACACGAAACAACCGTCTCAGAGTACTTCACAGGCGTATAAAAGACATGTGATAAAACAAGATGCTACAATTGTGGTGAAATAGACCACCAAGCACCGAGATGTACGAAGGGCATTAAGTGTTTTAAATGCAATAATTACGGGCATAAATCAAACGAGTGCCCAACCAACCAAAAGAAGACTAAAAATTCAAACAAAGGATATCGAACATTGCAACTCACCTTACAAGAAGTTGACGATAAATGGGGTTGAATCCAAGGTCCTAATTGATACAGGTAGCGATGTGAATTTGGTCAAAGAATGCCGTTCGACAAGATGAATGGAGAGAGGTACAACTATAATCCGCATGCTGTATTGTGCCTAACAGGAATACGTACTAAAGGCTCTTTTATAGCGGAAATTAAAATGGATGATTGTTATTTTGACACTACCTTCCATACAGTTAATGATAATAAAATACCAGTAGATAACATTATTGGAAATCGGATATTAGAGGAAGTCGGCGTTCACTTTTCTGCTGAATAAAAAATCGCATTAAAGGGGAATGACCAAACAACTAAGGTATAAATATTACTGTGACAAGATGAAAACTATTGTCTAAGATTCGTATGAGTATGTAGTTTAAGAAAAAATAAATAACATATGCGTAATTTGCCGGGTTTCAGAGAAATAGAGGGGGGATTTACATAGTCCCCCGTTGCAAGTTAAAATATGAAACTTATTATTTAGCATGCAATTAATAGGAAGATTAAGATCTAATTAGAATACATAAGATGTGCACAATACTATTTAAATACTAAGTTACTAAAAGTAACAAGTATCTACTCCATTAGGAGTGAATTAAATACCTACCTAATATTTTGCTATGTTAACTGTAGAGAGGAAACCTACAGACTACAGTTGCATATAATTAGGCACAATTAAATGACTACTCAAGTTGATCAAAACAGAAGCTTTATTTAGAGAAATGTTTGTCGTTGCTCTTTACCAAGTGAGTGAGGTAACCGGAGCCCAAACCCCCTGATCCTGTGTGGAAAGATCAACTATTCAAAGAGGCTGCCCTTTGAATAGTCGATGCCTCCCTACTATTCTGAAATCCTCCATAAGATGTTTGCAGCTCTTATGATCTTATGATGTTTACTACCTCAACCACCAATCTACACATTGTGACACAACGTGATTTGTTAGCTTGCTCCGTGGTAAGCCGACGGTGGCCTTCTAATAAGGATTCAGGTAGATGAGTTTGATAACCATACTCTTGTAATTGAGCCACCACATCTCTAAAGCCTCTGTCAAGAATAAAGACGTCTCCTTCTCGAAAATATTGTCGCATAGGCCCATAAGACCTGGTAAATTCTGTGCTCATAATTGTAGCATCATTGGTGGTTGCTTTATATGGCCCCAGGCAATCTAAAATATGACTGTTACAGCACACAATCATAAATGGTTTCACCAGGTTAGTATATTTATGCAAACTGTGAGTTTGCTTTTGGAATAAATAATTGCTACTACTCTGCACATAAACATATGTAGCATCACATATGGTGATTGCTGGTTTGGTCTCGACAGGCATTGTTGGGTTTCCATAAAAACCTTCAGGAATCACCATACTGGTTCTTGCTACTTCTTGAACAGTCATGTGACTGAGACCCAAATAGTGAGGAACTAAATGTAATGTCATAACATCTCGCACTTTATTCATCTGACGTTCAAGTGTACTTCGTGGCATATTAAAAAGACCACACAACCTCTCATTACTGTCTCCACTTCTTAATTTGGTTAAATAAATGCACAATGCTACACTAGCTTGTGGTATATTGTTCAGTAATTCATAAAATTGAATAGCATTCAGACCTATCCAGTAATAACATAAGTTAGGTTGAATCATGTGGACATTACTAAAATTAATTTGCTTTGTTGACAGTCTTTCCAACATAGCCAGTAGGTTATCCATTTGAGCACCAGTGAAATCAGAATAATTTACTTGTAATTCATCCCAGCAATCATTGTGTAAATGAAAGTTACAGATCCGAGCACTTTGAGGAATATAAATTCGATAGCGACTTAAGACTTCTTCTTTCAATGCTCTAGGTATTAACAAACGTTCCATATTGCCACAGTTAGAAAAAACACAATGCCTTGTTGAAACGGCTACACGTTTATAGGTCTGTGGTCTTTGAGGCTGGTGTAGGTTGTGCTGAGCAATGGTGGTGGATTAGGAATATGTACAGCATTATCTTCCTCATCAGGCACAAGTACATCATTATTATGTACAGGTACTTCCACATCAGGTACAACAACTTCCATAGTGAGTACAGGTCCATCAGCATTTGGTGCAAGAAATTCAGCACTGGGTACAGGTACTTGAGAGTTCTCAACTACAGGCTCATCTTCAGCATGCATTATATGATTAGCATCATGTTGCAATTGCCGTTGTATGGTTCTTTTCGCTGCCATCCAACATGCTCTGCATACTCTATCCAAAGACCGCATCTGGACAAGAAAGATTAATAGTTAGAGATGGTTTTAAGTTACAGTTATGATTATTCTCCTATGAGATATATAATAAAAATTGAACATCTATTATTGAGTAATTTAATTTTTATTTATTGGAAACAAAATGAAATACATTAAGTTTTGATTCTACAATTAAATCAAAGGTTATAATGTATTTTATTGCAGAGGGTAGGTGTCCTTATGCTTACAAGAGGTATTTCATGAACAACAGATGGGATGCAAACAAAACTAGTTACATAAACTGATAATCATTTGATTTGTTTACATACCAGGTGTGGAGATATCCGATTAAGAATAATATTCCTTTCTTCAACTTCAATGATTGCCAACTTCCATGCTGCAGTCGAAGGGAATCGAGTCGAGGGCAGTTAATGCACCGACGAACGGAACACGAACTTTCCGTTATGGTTATAATGGAGTCTCTATCTCACTTTCACAATCAGTTTTTACAAAGAGTTTCTGCCTTACAGTTAGTACAAAAAATATAGTCTTTTTCTCAAAATACGTGTAGTTACTACAATGAATCACAATAACACACACGGAAAATTTACAAATTCAAACGACGCTGAACTGTTTGACAACAAACAATAATCATACAGCTACAGTGTTGCCATAATTATAAAAACTATATTGATTGAAATTAAAAATTGAAATCGACCACATACGAGTTTGTATTCGGGCAATGAGTTAAAAGAAATATAATTTCTTTTGATTATTAAATCTAAAAAATAAAGACAAGTATCGATTCCCAATAAACATAATGCCGATTGCTTCCTCAGTTTATGATATTACGGTTTCATACACCTAGTTTAAAAGCTAATATTTAATTTGTAGTTTCGAGTCAATGACAAAAAAAGTTTATTGTCGTAAATTTTTTTTTTAATTATTATCATGCTATTATTAAATAATTACGATTGATTCATGTTTAAACAACTGGTTATTTTATATAAAAAAATCGATTTAATGTAATTATTTGTGAAATGATGTTACCACTACAAAAAATCCCTAACGGAAAATTGAACGACTGATAAATAATAATTAATATATAAATAAAACAACTAATATTTCATGGTCATTTATCCGGCAAATGTGAGACGCCACATTAGGTTATAAAATCATCATAAATATAAACAAAAATTATCACTGTCACGAACTTGTGTCACAGTTTAAATAATAATCATCAAGCGATACCACATATGGGTGTTCCCCTTTCGAAAGTGATAAAGATTTTTTCTTTCCATCGCTCTTATCAATATGATAATTTAAAAGAAGTTCCTCGAAAATTCCGAACTTTTATACTGTTCAGAACTGTTGGAAAAGTTCGAAATTTTTTAACTTTTTTTCGTACTTTTATAATCAAGAGAATTATCGAAAAATAACAAAAAAAAATGTCATATCCGCAACTTAAAATTTAATTTCTTTTGATTCTAGAAAAGTTCAAAATATTGAAAATTTCGAACTTTTATAGTGAAAGAACTATTGGAAAGACTTAAAATCGAAAATTTTCACCATGTTTAAAACAGTAATTTGGTTTGTTTTCTTTTTATACCAATTGTATGAAATAATAGTGTTTTTAAGGAACGTTCTCGAAACATTTGAAGTTTTGTCTTGTAATAATTCATTCCTTAAATATTAATATTCTTTAACTGATATTGAGGTTTTATAAAAGTTCGAATTTATCTTAAATTTTGAAGTTTATAATGCCCCATTATTGCCTTCTGACTCAAAATAAAGTTCTTGTATGTGACTTACGTGGGATAGGTGGATGGCTGTATAGATCTTGCTCTTGGAGTCCATAGGGGCTGGTTTAACAGCGTCACGTACAACACACTTTGCGATGAGTGTTTTTAATGAGAATCACACGCGCACTTATAGTTGTTTTTCTTTTATTAACGTGGCGCCGGCGCAGGATTCGGCGTTCAGAGCGGGTGGGAGTAACGGAGTGACGTGTGACTTGAGAGCGAATTGAGAGCGAGGAGAAGACTTGACGAGTAAGAGACGACGACCAACCACGGCGTCTTGAGAATAGCGACAGACTACTAGTTCATTTCAAAATGGTTCTAGGATATGCGGAGCGGGGAAAGGGGGGAAGGAATAAAGGGTGTGTGTTTGATGCGTTCAGAAACGTGTAATGAGTGATTGAGTAATATTTAAATATAAAAATAATAGAATAAATACGTGAGTAATAATATGGCGTAAACGGCGTTTACAACCCCCCCGGCCTATAAGTCTTTCCTCTAAATAGAGCGTAATAGTAAAACTAATATCTAAGAGTAAGAGTTAAAAATTGCGTTTTCTTTTTTTATTATTGCCGCGGAAGAGGGCAAACTCTAACCACTGGGCGAATAAAGCTACCAGCAGCAGTGCGAACTTTAACTGTGCGAATTACTTTATCCCTTCCCGGATAAATTTCCTCTACTGTGCCCAACAGCCAACAGAGAGGGTGCCCGTTATTATCCTTCATTACCACCACCGTACCTAATTCTATAGGATGCGAGGGTGTGAGCCACTTCTCTCTCTGCTGAAGAGAAGTTAAATATTCTTGGCTCCAGCGACGCCAAACACTTTGAGAGAGGTTTGTTATGAGTTGAAAACGAGTTAAGCGGTTATCCAGTACCTCAGAAAGATCTTCTGCAGGTAGGAATTTAAGCGGAGTAACGTTTAAAAAGTGATTAGGAGTTAAGGCGCTAATACTCGAAGGGTCTTAGCTAAGAACACATAGAGGGCGGCTATTTAGCTTTCCTTTGATTTGAACGAGGACTGTGTTGAGTTCCTCATATGTGAGTACTTGAGTCCCTATAATTTTATATAGGTGAGTTTTAACACAGCGAACATTAATTTCGGCGAGACTATTAAAATGCGGTCCGTACGGCGGACTATGCTTAAATTCAATGCGTTGCTCAGCTAACTGATTACCTATGTAATTTTTATGCGCGTCAGAGTCCAATAAAGCGTAAATTTCCTGTAGTTTGCGTTGAGCTCCAATAAAGTTGCTTCCTCCATCACTATATAACATAGAGACGGGGCCTCTTCTACTAATAAAACGTTTAAACGTTGCAGCTGTGCTGAGACTAACTCAATGTGAAGCGCCTTCGTAGTTAGACATACGAAGATACAAATATTTGCCTTTTGGCTTTTGATTCCGCGACGTCGTCTGTGTGTGACGAAGTACGGACCGGCGTAATCCACAGCGGTAAAAGCGAAAGCCTTAGCCTCAGTTACCCGAAACTCTCGTTAATCTCCCATGAAAGGAGTTAGCGATTTAGGGTTGAGTCGGAAGCAAATGTTGCAAGCGTGAACTCTTTGACGCACTAGGTTTCTAGCGCCAAGAATCCAAAACCTTTGACGCAGCAGTGCGATCAAAAGCGTGGGACCTGTATGTAGGTTAGAGTAATGATAGTAATCAATTAGCATTTCGGTGAAGCGGTCTTTAGCGGGGAGCAGCATGGGGTGCTTTTGACTAAAATTCAACTGAGCATGCGTAAGTCGTCCACCGACGTTATTATCGTCGATAAAAGAACTGAGTTTTAAAAGAGATTTATTCATGCGTTCATCATTTTTTAATGCCGTTATATCATTAGCGAAATGTTTATTTTGAATATAGCGTACAAGATAGCGTTCAGCGTAATCATAATCTGCGGGAGTAACCAAACCTTTGCTGCGTAAGAGCTTTGAAAATCGAAGTACATAAACGGCGGCGCGTAGCAACTTTTTAAAGGTTGAGATGCGGTCAATCAAACGTTGTAGCGGATGTTCGTCACTGGGACCTTAGTGCCGAAGTAAGCGTTATTGTTTTACCTTCAAAACTTTCATCTTGTGTTGAACAAGGCTGAAAAGGAGCGATAGGCCATGTATTAATAGGCTGTGCAACCCATTCCGCAGCGCAAAACCAAAGAAAGCCTATTACATGCCAAGCTATACGGCGTGACAGGGCGCGATATCATATCTGCGGGATTATCAGAGCCACTAATATGATACCAGTGTTTAGCGTCAAGTTTAGCGTTAATCTCGGTAATTCGATTTGCGACAAAGGTGTGAAATTTAAACGAAGGCGAGTGAATCCAAGTCAGCGTGACTGTGAAATCAGAGAATGCGAATATCGAGTTTATTTTACAGCGTTTCGTTAATATATTAGTTACCGAATCAATTAAATTAGCTAAAAGTAGCGCGGCACAAAGTTCGAGGCGAGCGAGTGAAATCTTTTTTAGAGGCGCTAATCTAGACTTAGAAGCGAGTAGTGAAACGGAGCCCTTCGAGTTGTCATCGGGACTAACACGAATATAAACCACGGCACCATAACATTGCTCACTGGCATCAGCGAAACCTATCAGCGAAATGTGAGCGTTAGAGATAATACCTATATGTATAGCGACCCCGTTCCGTGACGTCGCTCAAGTTGAGCGCTAGGTCCTTATCCCCGTCATTGTGGTCATTATTCCAACGGCCTGTGCATTCGCTTCCCAGGATAGCTGGGTTCTACTAGCTATCCCAAGCGCGTACTCTCCTATGGCGGATACGGCTTCAGATTCCTCCCCGGCACCATACACTATAGTGTCTCAGAACGCTCTGTCATTCCCCACAAGTTCGGGGCTGACAGCCTGGTCACCTATTCCGACCCCCCCGCTTCCACTCCTCGTATAAACGGCGCTTCAGCATCGCGCGCTCCACATCATCAAGCGCCATAGCCGTACCCTCCTCGCCAGAGGCGGTACCGCGCTCGCTGTGTACGTATGTCGCGATACCGAGCCCGGTGATAAGTTCCGCTTCATTCGTCCATGCCCCAACACGTAGTGCGGGGGCCATATTGGCCAAGGCCTTGCTAACGAACACGTTATCAGTGAACGTCGTCGCGTGGTCGTGGTAATAGAACATACTTTCATCCTCGGGTGTTACACATTCCGGTAGTGTGTGCGTAGCGTAGGCGACGTCGCAATAAGTCCTGGGTAGCCATTGCGTTTCTGAGCCGCCAGCCTCGTCACGGAATATCTCCGGTTGGGGGACAAACCGCATCGTGAGCCACGCGACTATCTCATCTATCAGCGCCCTGCTCCATTGTCACTTTAAGGGGTGTGGGCGAGCGCAGGATTCTGTCGAGGCAGGCTGTCAACATATCGCCTATGGGCTGTGGGGTGTGCTTCCGGTCGATCTCGAAGTGCAGAGACGTGCAGCCATGTACTATTCAAGACAACAAAACATGGAATGCGATTTTTGGGGCGCGCGGGATCGCGGTAAAATTACAAGATTGCTTCAACAGCAGTCCGATGTCTATAATGACCTCATAGACGAATGGCAACAACGCTGGGATGAATCATCCAAGGGGCGCCATATTCACCAATTCTTTCCATCTGTTTGCGAACGGTTGTCGAGGACATGGCTTGAGGTAGATCACTGTGTCGCTCAATTTCTTACGGGTCATGGTAACTTTAAGAGCAAGCTTTATTCATTTAAATTAGTCGAGTCACCATTGTGTCAATGCTCAACACCTAACTCTCACTATGAACAGTCTGCTCATCATATCCTCTGGGAATGTAGTCTTTGGTATAATGAACGTAATATAATGCTGAATACCTTGCAGGTGACATCTGGGGCGGTATACTATAGGGATCTTGTGTCAACTAGGGTGAATTTCCGTGCGTTTAGGCGATTCTGCCATACATATTATAGAAATCAAATATAGCTCACGTAGGACCCCGTAATATTTCGTGGCCGTGGTGCTTCCCTGTTTAAAAGGGTGTATGCCCATTTTACTTCATTTTGTCTCCCGCTTTGCCAAGGAGGGAAGTGGATTTACTGTATTTCCAACTCCTCCAATTTTCTTCTGATTAATTTCGTTGCGGGTTCCAAGACAGTTTAATTTCTTCCTGGGACTTCCCGAGTGTCATAACTCGGTGTGTTCGTGGGTCACTGCTGTGGATCCTGGTGTACAGGAGTTACAGTGGTGGGCGTGTGGGCGGGATTAGTCCCATTTAAAAATTCTAAAATTTCAAGTTCTACAATTTTTAACCAGAACTTTTTTGTTCTAACTTTAACTAAAACTCTTACAATTTCTTTTTGTATCGTTAAATCTAATTTGTATCAAAAATGCAAACTTAATGTCCAAAATTCAGACTTAATAACTTTTTTGACTGGACCACATAGTTTTGCACAGCAGTGGGTTTAATTTATCTGAAATGAATAGTAAATCCAATTAAATACGCTTAAGTGTAAATTATTTAGTTCGATTATGTGTTAACTGTGGTATATTATTTTATTTTATAATCTTAAAGGTCTTTTAAATCGGTCAACATTACATATGTTGACCGATTACTTTAAGAGTATTATTTTTTTTGAGAAAAGCTGTCAAACATTGAGTGAAAAGATTGTTTAACTAGCCGCTACATAGTAATCAGTCTCAACGGCAGTTTATGTTTGGTGAATATGAAACAAATGGTTTCATACCAACTAGATCCCAATTACGTCGAGGTTTTGAACGACATAATGCTACCTACTGTGATCAATATTTATCCCGTGGAAGACATTAGTAAATATGTGTTTCCGACTGTGCCACCACTTCAAGGGATCCTCCTTTTAATGTAGGTATTCCTCGTTCAACTATTTGTCAAGCTCTCGTATTCCAGCCGTAACAGAATTTTCTGGGCGAACCACCTGATTCATGTCAGTATCAAAGTCAGCCCACATACTGTCTGCATCTATTGGTGCGCAAATTGTATTTAAACATTCTTGATTTTCACAGACAACGGTAAAATTTATTCGTATACGGCCGATCCTGCGTTTTATATCCTCACGCTTCTATTTGCCTTTTCAATTTGTTTACTAACTCTTGTATCACAGGATGCTTATAGGTTTTTGCGAGGTTTTTTAAAATATGCTTTTACATTATTTGTGTAAATATCAATACCTTTGACAGAGTGACATGATTTTCGCTTCCAACTTCTACTGTCACTTCAAAAAATGGTTTCGAAATTGCCACAACGGTTTCAATTACTTCCCAATCTGCGATTTGAAGATTGAGTTCTTTTCTTGTGAGAGCCAAAGTACTTATAACAGCATCTATTACTTTTAAAATCCTTTCTAGCATCTCGTTACACAGATTCCAAGGTGTTGGACATTCTTGTTTTAATTTTAAGATCAGGAAACCCATTTGTGTAATTACAGATTCTAATTTCATTTGCACCGTCCATTTTATTGAAGTATTCCACTGTGGATTTCACTTTACCTGCAATCTCAGATATTCCTTTAAGGCCATTCTTTACGATCAAATTTAATGTAGGGGCGAAACAACCCACAGGCCATTCACCTAGCCTGATAGCAGCTTGGATGTTAGCAGCGTTGTCACTGACGACGCGTTTTATTTTGTGATCTGCTAAATCTTGCATTATCTGCCGTGAGAAGGTAACTAAATTGTCACTTTTGTGAGTTTGATTATAATTAATGCATCCAAGTAAAAAAGACTGCATCTCAGTATTTAAATTAATAAAATGTGTGATATAATTTTATATCAATGCGTTCCGAGAGACATATAGCAAATGATTCTTTTAAGTATTGAAATACTTTCTTAAATACTTCTGTGTAAGTTTTAGGAATTAGAGTGTTGGTTAGTGTTTTCCTAGTTAGTAGCTAGTAACCGGGATTGGTTGACGCCATATCTATTAATTTTTTGAACTCCGGCTCTTTGACTAGGCGAAAAGTGTGATGACCTTTAGTCACCATTGCAACTATCTGCCTATCAATCTGGTCCACCTTGAGCGCAGACAGCGGTTGACGCATGTAATTTGTAATTAAGCTGGATGACGGCATTATGGGTATGAGCTTGTACTTGGCTCAGTCGAACTGCTGAAATGAATGATGTTATTTTCTATAGGGTCTGTAGCAGTTGGTTGTCTATCTACACACAGCGATATAGTTGGATGTTTTGTTATCATATGTCTCTTTTAAGGCTCCCAGGGAGATGTTTTTAATGCTCAGTTTTGTGAAGCAATAATTACAGGTGGCTTCATTGACACCCTTCTTATAGTAAAACCAGAGAGGCTATGGTCTTGTTGGAGCCTTTTCAAAAAATAATAAAACACTTGAGTATAATATTTAATAATATTGTTATAGGTCGAATGTTATAGATTAGATTTATTAGTAACTGTTAGTTTATACTCTACTAGAACGAAATGTGAACATCGTTAAAAAGAGTTCAGAGTTCCAAAGTTTATAAAACAAACTTACACTATAAACAAAAATTGTCTTGTTTTTAGCACAACGTGCTTCTATTTTTTGTGGATATGTATCTCATAGTCCTCTTTCGAAATATGTTTTAACTGGAAACTAGTGCAAACATGGCATTGGTCCTTCCTAGGTTTGTGAATTGAAATGGTGGAGGTGTGATCGAAATGTCGACTCTACGTAAATGTGCTTTGATGATGCCTGACAAGTGCACACTGTTACTTTGTTACTTCGGGACTCAAACTTAGGCACAAAAAAGTGGCAGTTATAGAATTAACATGTTTTTTTTTTGCTTACGAAAATCCTTTTCCAATTCTTTTTTCACCCCACGAATGCATATTGACTTGACGTCTTATCTTCTGATACCAAACCACACAAAACTATGTTTAGATTTTTGTTCTTGCAGTATGATTACAACGAGTTTTTACGGGATCTTGCTTCTTTTGGAATGCTCTGTTCTAGTTCTCCCTCTTTTTTTCTAGTAACCGATGTATTATTTACCCAGTAAACTGGAGCGTTTAACTTTCAATTTCTGAACAGGATGTAACGTGGTCGTGGGGTCGGACTCGTGTGCTAACACGTGGTCGAACCGGTAATTAAATGATGGAGAAAAATTATACAGTCAGGGCACTTTCACAATTTATAATTAAACTTGTAAAAAATAATTAAGATTTTGGAGATGGATGGAGAGTTCTTTTAGGCACCTAATGTCTCCTGCTCTTTCTTTTGTCGGGTTCCTCCTCTTGGGGACCTTGTCTGACCCAGACACGGATGCAATCGCTGCTTTCCATAATTTCGTGTATTTTGCATGATTTTAGACTGTTACTGGCTTTGCCATGGTCATGAGGCATGTCACCAGGGCAATGATCCCCTGGTCCAGCTCTTCTCGATCTCTGGTTGTCCCGTTATTTGGAACCAGGGTTGTTGCGAATATCAGTATCAGCTTCAGCATCCGGGAATTATCAACATTGTCTTTAATATCAGTATCAGCATCAGCATCAGCATCCGCAACAATCCGAGCTAATTTTAATGCTGATATTCAAGTCGTAACGTGTTCGTTGAAAGCGAGACCTAGCACCAGTCACGAAGAGTTTTAACCAATCATACACCGTCATATAAGAAAAACAACCTTTCCTTGGCAGTCGGCACAACTTAAAAATTCTAATGATTATTGTTACTCGCCTGCCAAGGAATTGTTTTATCAGTCTGCTGTAATAGAGGTAGAATAGCCAAGCCGGCTGAATTTTTCTTGATAATTATAACTTATAACCTGTTATATGTGTGATAACCTTGATAATTTTTACTTGTTCCTGCTGTAATAATCAATAACATCTAACAAGTAGTCATGATTTGGCAAAGGTTTAAGTAGGTGCATCGCAATGTCCTCTTTTCCTGAAACTGCACTAACGAAATGACGTGTTCATATAGGGACTCTCTTCGTTAAACAAATAAATTAACTAGTTAACAGCAACTTACAAGTGCCCGTACTGCACTATTTTATAAACAATATTCATAAAGTGCGGAAATTGATACTGACAAATACTACAGCGCAACTTCAAAGTTGTGTGTAAATCAAACAAATAAACTTAACAAATCGTCTCATAAAACATTGAAAGTGTGGTGATTACCATACAGCGACAGTTCGAATCGGCTGTTGTCGGAGTAGGTCTTATGGGCCTGTGGCTGGAACGAGGAGTCATGGACTGACATTGACATGGGAGGCCACCTCACATGAAAGCACTTTTATGCTGAGGACAACATATTTTAAAATTGTGACGATTACTTTTAAATAAAAATACTTTTAAATAAGGTTACCTCTGACAAATAATAGTAATTCATAGACAAGCACACAGGGTACGGTTAGCATTTTGAGTCTCTTGAAATACGGTTTACAGGTGTCAATTTGTTGGAGGTTGCACATTGCCCTGACACATCTTCTGAGCTATAAATACTTTATTTCAGTACAGTTACCCCAAAATATAATTCCATACCTCAAGATCGAATCCACGTACAGTCAATATAGCGCTATGGTTCATTTTTTTTGTGAGCATGTATAATGCATATGACTGGGTATTTAATTTTGCACAGAGGCATTCCACATGCATCTTCCAATTCAGGTTCCTATCTATATTTAGTTTCTACTTCGTGTATGACTTTTTGGTTTATGGAGAAGAAGACACGTTCAGATATCATGAATTCTATGAGGAATTAAATAAATTAGGGTTAGGATGGAAAGTTCTCATAGTTTTATGAATACCAGCTCCAGTACCCTTGTAAGGCACCATCACTTCATCAACACTAAATCGGTTCTCCTCTTCAGTTTTCAAACAATTTTGTCGGATTCTCCAATAAGAGTCATTTTTTTGTAATAAATATCACCGTCGTCACTTAGGCTATCCCCTAAATAAATGCACATAACGTCGAATTTGTTTAAATCTTCAGTGTCATCATATCTGCTATTTTGTTATATCTGAGTGCTTTAGATCTAAAGCCTATAGTCTAAAGCCATATTAATAGCTATAAACTCCTTCATTTCGTGTAAAGTTACATTAAAAAAAGTGGTCCTTATGGATATGCCTTGTGACTGACGGAATAAAGTTTTTAGTATTTGTGTAGTGTACCCGTATGCAAAAACACAAACCATAAGAATAAAACAAATAACTTATGATAACAAACGCAACATAGCAACCGAAAACTTTTGGACCTGTAAGTTCAAAATGTTACAAATGCCATATTCGAGACCTATTCAAAATACAACAATTACCTGTAACACGCGTGCAACACTCGCTTAGTCTTTCGGCGGTTAAACTGAGTTAGTTTAACCAATGCGATGCATCAACTAATTCGAAAGAGACAGACATACAAGATTCGTTTTGACGCACATTATTTATCAAGGGTTAAATGACTTATTTGCCTATAATAATGCCCTTAAAGTAAATCAAAAATTTCATTAAAATAATATAATTTTAATTAAAATAGGATCAAAGTTCATGTTTAAAGACTATAAGTTTTACTGTAAGAATGGTTGACTAGAGGTTACCAACGAATGGAACACGCGCAAGTAGGAAAAGAAACCCCGGTGTGATATCAACTCATATTTTATTCACTTAAGAATACTTAGCTGTAAGTATACACTTGTTACCTTTATCGTGAGTCCAGCTATAAGAACATACTTGTTACCGTTATCGTGATTCCCACAAAGTGGAAGCTCCTGATAAGCAATCAACCTAGCTATAAATCAGTCCCAATGAACGTCCCACGAAGGGAAGCTTAAATTGGAAGCTTACCTATCACAAGATTTCTTATAAAAACATAGTTAGCTTCGGGAGGTAATTCACCTGCGGAGACCCTTAACACTGCGATGCAGAATTGATCCGTACAACTCAACAAGCTCTTTTATAAGAAACAGTTGGCCTACCACGAACTCTTAAAACAGGCCAATTTTAGTCGAGAATTGAACGGTCGCTTTATTTTGTACCATAAACGCGATGATAAGCAGGCGAGTCAGCGATCTCCGGTCAGTGGTCACGTGATTAAGATTTCAACGGCTTGGCGTTACCATGAAGTGATATTTGACAGTTGAATATACGAAAACTGAACTGCCGTGCAGTCATATTTCGCAGGCGTAAAATAGTAGCTTTTATTGAACTGTTTTGTGTGATTTTGAATTAAAAATGTAAGTGATTGTTAATTTGTGCTTAGAATATTCAAGCTACATCATTAAAGACTATTCTCAGAACGAAATTTCATTATACTCGTATTTGCCGTTATTTTAGATGTGTGATGAAGACGAAGTATGAGTTTTTAGAAGATGATTTCAATAACGCTAAAAAGAAAGTAAGTGACAAAATTAATAGGAATGCCATCCGAAATTTGATCAAACCATTCGAATTGCAAGACGGAATGTTTATACAGCGATATAGGCTAACGAAAGAGTGTGTACTTGAGCTGTGTAATGAGATGAGACCATTCATGACACAACCTACAAAGTCCGCAGATTTGAGTGTAGAAGTCAAGGTTTATAGTATATTATAAACATATTTATATATTTTTGACTCTAATTTAATACATTCTAATCTATCGTCAACACTATTTTTCTAAATATTTCCCTTCTATAGGGGATCTTTCCAGCTACACTGCTTTTTAATTTCGCTTAATCTTTTCTGTTTAATTTGAACTACACTTATCTTTGACTTTCTGTACGGGGTTACACATAATATTTCTAATCTAATTTTTGATGCTTTACAATATATTTACCAAAATATACATGAAGCATGATCTAATACCTAATTTATACAATTTACACCAATGTGTTTAAAGACACTGACGTTGACCAGCCTATGTTCAAATTGACTTCTTTTCTTATGAAAGTATGAACAACTTTAAAAGTTTTGCACTTTCAAACGTCTGTGTGAAGTTTTCTTCATCTTGTTTATATGCGTGTCTTTTTTTGTGCGGTTTGATGTATAGCGTGTTGTGCTCGACGACTTCAGTTGTCTGTGGGGCGCCCGCGGCCACCTTAGCAATAAGCCACTGTGGCTTATGGCTTATTGTGGCTTATTATGGAACAGTTAAATAACATGGTTTTTAGGTTTGTATTCTTTTTTATCACAAAATCTACTGTAAGCTAATGTAACTAATAACTGATATATTGATGCTAGTCACATCAACAGCCTTTAACAGTCCACTGCTGGACATGGGCCTCTCCTTAGAAAGGAGGTTTTGGCCTACTATAACACGCTGGCCAGACGGGTTGGTATAGGGTTTGTGTCAAGTTTTCCTTCCTTTTGCAGTGCTGGTGTCCTGCGTTGTTTTGCGCCCTTAGTCGGCTCTTACGACACCCAAGGGATGAAGTGGGGTAGTGACCCGTGTGTGTGACCCGGGATGAAGTGGTCCGTGTGATGCTAGTATTTATTAAGATTCATCAGAAAACTTTTTTGTTAGGTGATTCTGGCTACCCTTTAAGAAAAAGCATGATGACTCCAGTTGTTGATGCTGTTCCTGATACACCAGAGGCTTACCACACTGAACAGCATGTGAAAATTCGCAATGTGAAAGAACGTACTATTGGGCTTCTTAAAACACGCTTTAGATGTCTTCTTGTGCATAGAGTTCTACATTATGAACCTATTGTAGCAGGATCTATGGTAATGGTTGTGTCATCTTACACAATATTTGTAATAGAGCTAGTATCCCTGTGCAAGACATGACATCTGAAGAACTAATATTATTTAACGGGAATTAACGCGATCTCTTATTTAGGGTATTACATACCTCTGGTTTGCCTGACGTTTCGACCAGGTTGCACCGGCCGTGGTCACAGGCTGACTGGCTCATCGGCGCACGCCCTCCGTCGTCGAATCCGTGAAGTAGAAGGCTCTTCATCTACCCGCACATTTTCGATATTATTTTTGTGTCGCCATGTACCGTCACATACCACACTAACAGTGTCCCTATTCTGTAAGCAAACCGATGAGTCCCTATTCTGGTGTTTAACCGATTGCGCAGAAAAGCGAGGTGGTATGTTTTTTAACACTGGATTCCACGCTGTAGATAATTTAAAACCATCTTCCCGATTGAAAGTTTTATGCTTTTTAATCTCAATCGCTTCACGTACAACTCTTGAGTAAAAGTGACGTTCGGTGGAGAGGACTTGCGTTCGGTGAAATTCAATCCAGTGGTTGATGCCTGCATCGAGTGCATGTTCTGCAATCGCTGATTTGCTCGTCTGTCGGTTCTTCACAGCAGCGATATGCTCTTTGACCCTTTCTGCAATAGTCCGCTTAGTTTGGCCTATGTATGAGCTTCCGCAGCTGCAGTCTATTTTGTAAACACCCGGAGTTTGTAGTGGCAATGTATCCTTCGGTGTGCCGACGATGTTGTGAACCTTTATGCCTGGTGTGTATACTGTCGGAATGGAATATTTCTTTAGTACAGACCCGATCTTGTCCGTAACTCCCTTGACATAAGGCATATAGGCCGGTTGCCTGTTCACTTCTGGATACTTGCGTCTTATTTTCGGTTGCTTCCGTCCTCCTTTCACTTGATATCCGTTACCTTTGAGTACCTCCTGAACATGTTTTAGCTCCTGTTCTAAATGTTCAGGGTCACAGAGATCGTAAGCTCTGTTTTTGAGTGAAGTCATAACAGATTGCAAGTGCCGGGGGTGATGATGAGACGTGGCGTGTAGGTATCTGTCCGTATGAGTAGGTTTACGGTACACACAGTGTGACAAGGACCCATCCGATCTCACGGCTACTTTAACATCTAAGAAGGACAACGACCTGTCTGTCTCCATTTCATATGTAAACCTCATTTTGGGGTGAATAGAGTTCAGATGTTGTATATATTGATCCACTTCTTGTTTGTTTCCTTTGACGATACTGAAGATGTCATCCACGTATCGCTTCCATAGCTTAACGGTATTCGGGCCGAGATTTAAAGCCTTCTCTTCAAAATGTTCCATCCAGATGTTGGCCAGTACTGGGGCTACAGGACTTCCCATCGCGACACCATCAATCTGGAGGTAATGTTGACCTTGGAAAAGGAAATAGTTGCCTTCTAAACAGTGTTCAAGTAGATCCATATAGTTTAAGGGCAGCTCGTTGTCTCTCAGTAGGTCTTTTACGACGTTTAGGCACTCCTTTATTGGAACATTGGTGAAAAGCGACTCCACGTCAAAGCTCACCATGACGTCATCCGGTTCCAACGTCAGATCTTTTATGATTTGTATGAAGTGCCGTGAGTCTTTCACAAAAGACGGTGTTTTGCCTATAAGTGGTTGCAATACTGAAGCAACGTGCTTTGCTAGATCGTAAGTAGGAGAAGCAATTTGACTTACAATCGGCCGCAGCGGTACGTCAGGCTTGTGTATCTTAGGCAGACCATATAATTTCGGTGGCTGGTGTGACTTTGGTTTGTACAGTCTGTTGTACTCGTCTTCTGAAAATAGGTCCTCATTGTCCCGGATTAGAGATGTCAGGCAAACCAGAGGTATGTAATACCCTAAATAAGAGATCGCGTTAATTCCCGTTAAATAATATTAATTATCATGGAACGCGAAAGTTTAAAAGTTAGTATCTGAAGAACTGTTACAAGAAATACAATTACAACCTACTCACCATGTATACAGCATTTCAGAGCCGTCTTCTTCTAGAGCTCATAATTTCGATTTGCAGGAAGGCATAGCTGCTCGAAGACAGCTCATTGCTCACTTGTGGTCATGCCGGTTAAACTGAAAAATATATTAAAAATAAATTATTGCATTATAATTCTTGCATTAGATTAAATAAAAAATGGAACAATTTCTTTTTATATCCCATTATATAAGTATGCTAGCTGTTGCCCGCGACTTCGTCCGCGTCAATTCCTGTTATTATGATCGCGATTAAGAAGTTTTTAAAATAATATATTTTAAAGTACTTCTGCTTAGATGATATTTTTAGTTTTATTTTCTTGTGGCAGAAGAACATACTGATTTTCTCCGCAACCCGATCTTGACAACGCTACATATAGTTGGCCGTGTGAAAAGCAGTCTTGACGTAAATCGATTCCTACGTGTTTAATGTAAATGTAAATGTTTGCCCCTGTGATTTATTAATTGTTACGGCAAAAGATAACTTAACGGGAAATTGAATCCTTTTCAAATTAAAAGGTAAATCATTTGGAATCATTGGGATCCGAGGTATAAGCACTGCTTGACCAACTGCTGGACCAGTCAAAACTATTGCAACGATCACATTGTTGCGAAGAAATTTGACTTGAAGTCGGGTCCCGTTACATAAATTTGGTGGTTTAAGATTTCTAAGTAAAATTATTGGGGCACCTATTATTATCAGGGTAAACTTTCGATGTTAAATCCTCAATGCTAGTCACTCTTTCTCCTAAATCCTAAGTCCCAGATTATTAAAGTGACGTCTTGGAAAACTTTTCCCAAAGGGCCATTTTTACGAAACAGTTAGAGGCAGTTTAAAAGTGGAATGAGCTGTGCGTCCACCTGTTAATAAAGTTGCAGCGATCCCTGACGACGCTACTGCTAAAGCTAGTTTTCCCTGAGATCTTACTTTTGCTAATTGCAGTTTAGTAATGAAAGTCTTGCCAGTTCCACCTGAAGCATCAAAAAAAAAAAAAATTCCTTCATTAAAAAGAACACTTTGCATAACACGATTGTACGCCGTCACCTGGGTATTAACTAATTTTGGTTCATTTTCAGTAATATACTCATTTAATTCATTTACATCATACGGCTTTCGCAACGGTACTTCTAACGGATCCAAATTATTATGTGAATTATTCCTTTTTAATGCAGGAAGCCCAAAATCAGTTAATGATTTATCGCAAATCTCATGAATCTTATCTTCAATTATGATAAGTCCATCATTGTACATATCATCACTATATGCTAATGTCATATCCTGATTCTCATTACGCATTCTGTTTAATATATCTTCACATAAATCATTTCGAAATTTATTCCATAACAAAATATGAGAATGATGGTAAATAATTATCTTAATTTTGTGGCTGGCTCAGACATGACAGCATCTGACACGGTACGAGTATGTTGCCAATGTTTATCTCCCTCCAGTAAACCTAATTCCTTGCAAGCGCCTTGATAAGTTTGGAAAATAACACCATTAACGGTCCTTAGATGTTCAAACGACATTGGACCGCGAACATGTTGCAGTAACATTCTTAAATAATAACATTCAGTTTGTGTTGGATGAATGTTGTAGACACGGCCTAAAGTTGTGTCTTTTTTTACACCGGGATATCCTTCAACATCTTGCCCACGTCTTGTTCTAGAAAATGAATTTCTTCCCCATACGTAATATTGGGGTAGGGTGGGATGGTAGCCATTGAACCACCAAAAGTTTGAAAAGTTCTGGCACAGTTACTATTGCAGTTTTAGAATAAAAATTTTTTGCTACACTTGGGTTATTTAATGATCTAACATATTGGATACCAAATTTTCGGTATTATTTGATAATGTCTTAGTAATACCGATTTAAAAAAAAAAAGGTAATTGGTTCATAGTGTACACAGTAGGGTACACAATAAATCGGGGGGGTGGGACTTAATGAACCATGTGGTACACAATGACTCACAGGAATAACTACATTGATTGTTTCTTTGAAGTTTAATAAATAAAACAGTTTTAAGTTTTAATATTTATTATGTTTTAAACGTTAGAAAAATAACCTACCTAATCAGCCTTAATTTTTAAATGTTAAATCACAATTATAGGTACGAAGCCTATACTAAATAGGAACAATAATTATTATCACCTCGATCGTCATCCGTCATGACATTTTCCACAAAACAATAACAAAAAACTTAATAGAAACGAAACAATCTTCTAATCAACAATCCTTCAGTTAGGATGTATCTACCTAGGTAACTAATATCTTAAATTCAGTAACGACATATCGACAGGAAATTTGTAAGTGGCTTGTCGACGTGCCGTACCCTGTGTAATGGGAGGTGGTAAAATATATGTAATATCTTTTCTATTCACACCTGCTGTGTCAGGTTCTAGAGGTAGCGAAAATGTCTGTGTAACCTTATTTTTTAACTTGAAATACGATACATAATAATCGCATTCTTCTCCCTCCAATTCCTCCAAAATTTGTGCTATGTAATAAACTTTAGATTTTTTTGTAGTAAATGCAATAATTACGTAGTCTTCAACGCGAGGCTTCCTTAACAATGGAGGGAAGTTGTCGCATAAAAGGACTTCTTCCTCTTCTGATTGATCGAGAAAAATTTCTCCGCCAGAAGATGAGTCGCTGGAAATAAATTTATCCTCTTCGTCTGATGAAGTGTCTGATTTTACTCTCTTATGGCTACTTTCAAATAAAGTCACTTTAACTACGTTAGCTCTTTTCCGGGTTTTATTTTGTTTTGGGTTTTTATTTTCAGCTAAAGCGTTCTTTTCGGGTGTATCAGTAGCTATCATGCTCTTACCTGCTTTTCTCTTGAACCTATTCTTGCGAGGTTCTGCCTTTAAAGGTGGCCTGAAAATCTTCGGTGAAATAAAATTACTTGGAATGCCAAACACTTCAGGAGAGTTTGTTTTTTTAGTAGGGGATACGTCTTCATTATCAACGACTGAAGGCGATGGCTGGCGGACATATGAAGTAGATGGTACCGGTGTGCTATAGAGATATTCTTCAATAATATTCTCAATATCTGCGTCAGTTTCATCATTGTCACCGTAAAAAGCAGGCGTCAATATAGATGGTGAACCACAACGTTCATTAATATCGGGTTCTTGAAAATCTACCTCAGCATCTGTTTCATTTTTTGGTGCTGGTCTATTAGTAACTTCACTGGGTAAAAAATCTATGTCTGTAAATATTTTATCATCAAAGGGGAATATACCGCATTTTTTAAATGCTTGAGTAATATTTACCGGAGTCATGGCCCTCATATACGCTATACCTACGCATTCGGCAACATTGTAAATGCTTAAAGTTTTACCTGGATTACATAGTAACCATGAGTCTATCGCGGCATTATAATACGACTTGAATGGGCCATTTAGTCCAACATCCAGAGGTTGCATCCTGGCCGTGGTATGAGGATGAAGTGTAAGCACAGTCACACCTGAGGCTTTTGCTACATCTAGTGCTTCTATAGACAAGTGGCTTTCATGGTTATCAAGAATGAGCAAAGCCGGATTGTCTTTTGATGCTGAAGTATACTAAAACAAATAGAAATACAATAATGTTATCTATACCACACGTAGAATCAAATTTAGACACAAAAATCTACCTATATCAAACAATCGTCAAAATACCTGGATAAAATGTTTCATTACTTCAACAAATAATTGCACATTCATCCAACCACTAGGTGAGGCTAGACCGAGGGTCCCGGGAGGTGCCCCGTGCAGCATATGAGTCTTAAAATTTTTTCTTGGAAATATCATAGCTGGAGGTAGGGCCTGACCAATCGCATTCACTATACAGCAAGTGGTAACCAAGATCCCTCGTTCTCCACTGGTAACTTTACAGACATTGCTGCCTTTAACTGCTAGCACTTTTTGAGGACGTTGCACAGTAGTGGTAGAAGTTTCATCAAGATTGTATACTCGAGATCCATTGGCAAAAGATGGAGTGCGATTATAAACCTCTTTAAGGTTGTCAAAAAATTTTTGCACATTATGTTTGTTAAAAGCTGTAGCTCTTGCCATACTACAAGCTTCGGGTTTTTTTATTGATAGTTCCGGATGTCTTGCCCTAAAACCCCTCATCCAATCCCTACCTGCCATTTCATGAGTTTGCCATGAAGGTGGCATATCAATTTTATTAATTGCTGCCATTTGGTAAGCAATTCTGCGGCTGTCTTTAGACGTTAATCCATAGAATTTATTTGCACAATCCAATATGTACTCCTTAATACTGTCTTCTTGTTGATCAGTAAAAACTTTACTTGCGTTATAATGAGGTTCCAATCTAGTTGACGGATCCTTCACGTATTTTAATATATATCTTCGTAGTGTTGGATAGGGAATGTTAGAAGCTTCAGCTGATTTCCGGATACTCAGCCCTGTATTTAAGTGCAGTTCGATGCCTTTTTGCATGGCTTCAGGAGGGATTGCTCCTTTTTTACGACGTTCCCTTCCAAGTGTGTTTCGACCCATGCTAAAAAAAATATTAATATTAGTAATATCTAAATACCTATTATCCCGCAATAATAAATTGTACCTATTAAATAAAATATAATTATATTATAAAAGTAATGTTATGCCAGCTATAGTAGTACACATTGAACCATGGTTAATTGCGTGCCCAGAGTTATTGGTTATCTGTGTACCCCTCCCCCTTTAGAAAACGTTACGTAATGCTGTTGCCAATAAGCGCATAGAAGCGATTCAAAAAATATACTCAAATAAGCACAATAACCCATGTAGTGCATAGAACACACTCATAGTTTAGTAAAAGTTATAATAACAAAGTAATTACAAAAAGAAACTTACGTTTTTTTCGTCGTTTTTACTAAACGAAACACAAAAATGCGACACGCGCGTCCGTTTATGGTGGCAAACGGCCGGTGACTAGCGTATTCTACACGGCGCGGGGAGGAAGTCCAGACACGTTTATTGCACGGACTGGCAACGTCGCGTATTGTCGCAACCTGTACTGGCTCATACGGTACACTTGATTCATTGGCTACCATCCCACCCTACTTCGTGATATAAAAGGGTTTTTGCAAAATTGTCTCTTTTGCAAAGATCAAAGAACGCTGTAAGTGTCGTTGGTGAAGGATTGTTGACGCGATCTTTGAGATTTTCATTATTATAAAAATAAACTCTTTGTCCATTTTCCAAATGAACTGCTAAATGAACTACTGCCGGAAAACCTTCATGAATAGGAAATTGGAAAATTCTCCAGAGCGCTTCCGAGGAACTTATATAGCGACCATTTAGATATTTTTCCACTTCATTGTTATTATTTTGCAACGAAAATGTGGCTTGATCAGAACCTTTATGAATTCAAAACATATGTAAGTATGATGTACTTAATAGCTTTGACCGATTGACAAAACTCTACGTTAATGTGTGCATTGAAACTTCGTGATAGCACTGGATTATAGGGAACAACCCACCTATTATCCACGCTCATTTCCGTACCTTTGACACGAATTATTGCTGTTTTTCCACCATTATCTGGAGACCTGCGCCTGTAGGTTGGGTAACCGTCATCCCCAGTTTGTGTTTCAGAAATAAAATGCCTAGAGTACTTTTTAGAACAAATGTTTTCTTTCATACATGGTGACGCAGGATTGTGAAATCCGCTAGGACCATGTATCATATTTTTTATGACAATATTATGAAGAATTGGATCTTGTTGTTGGTCAGGTATTTCAGCCGATATTATTGCATCTATAGAATCTAGTTGTACTTTGTTAGCCAGACACAATAAAATGTGGGCGTGAGGTAAACCTCTTTTTTGCCATTCTACGCTGTAAACGAAGGCTTTCGATGGTCCAAAGATATTTTTCTTCGTTAATAGGTCTATCATTTTCTTGAGTTTTAAATGAAATACTCTAGAAACCAAATCATGTCTGCCGTAAGAATTTTGATCGGGTAATAACTCAATTTTTATTTCTGACCATTCGGAGTTACATGTGAATGTAATAAAGAAATATAAAATGCGGTTGTCCTAAAGAAACTATGGGAAGAGGTAGCAGTCGAAGTAGAAAAAGATGGTAAGTACTAAAAAAAGTTATTTATTTTTGATGTGATAATAATATTTTTACAATGAGTTGTTAAAGCTGTGTATTATATTTTCAGGCAATGAGTTGTTCTGCCAGGTAATCGATCCAATTCCGTTGAAATAATTCAACAAAATGTCTCTAGTTTGTAATGCACTGTTTGAAAATCTATATTGAGTCCTTGTGGATATTGGTGCACTAGTAATATTAGAATCCATGTCCTGTTGAAACGTAGATCGATCTTCCGTCATAACGTAGTTGTGTAGAATGCATACAGCTTTCGTAATTGTCACAGCAGTATTGACCTTGGTTTCAAAAGCTTTCTGAAAAATTCTCCATTTTGCTGCCATTATACCAAAACAGCACTCTACACTTCTGCGAGCTCTTGAGAGTCGGTAGTTGTAAATAATTTTTGTGTCATCAATATTTCTTAATGAAAAAGGCCTCATTAAATAATTCATTAGTGGATAACCACCATCTCCAACAAAGACAAATGGTATTTTAATATTTGTATTAGGAATTTCTTTCTCCGGTGGAATATTGAGGGTATTCGTTTCTACCATATAAAACAAAGATGAACTTCTAAAATTTCCAGCATCGCACTGACGCCCCTCTGCTCCGATATCTACTAAAATAATTTTACAGTCCGCATCAACTACAGCTTGTAGTAAAATCGAAAAATATTGTTTGTAATTATAGTACAAAGATCCACTTTTACACGGATACTTTACCCTTCTATGTTTCCCATCAATTGCACCAATGCAATTGGGGAAATTCCACTTGTTATAGTACTTATCAGCAATTTCGTACCACTTCTCCATCGTTGGAATTGGTATGTATTCGTCTTTCTTTTAGTGTACTCCACAAAATGTTGCATGTCTCGCTTACAATCTCAGAAACTGTAGTGCGACCTAAGCGGAAATGAAAAGCAAGAGACCTATAGGATTCTCCAGTAGCCAAATATCTGAAAAAAAATATATGAAAATACTTAATGCCTACTTGAAGTGAAGAAGAAAGTGAAGAAGATAACAAGGTGCTTGCTATTCCTGAAGGACTACAAGCTGTAGGGCATCACAAAGAAATAATTAAGACTTCTATTTATGCCAAAGTGAAAAATAGTCTGAAGAAAAAATACCAAACAAGAAAAGTTTGGATAACAATGACAGAAGAACTAGCAAATATTTACAATGACGGAGATGGCAACTTACAATTCGGAGATCAATACCTAGAAGAGATGGTAGAAGGAAATCGTGCCCAGAAAACGGAAACAAATACCTTGGAGCAACTATTTGAAAAATTTGTAGAAGTCACACAGGAAAATAAACAACAATCCTTAAAACAGATTGCGGATAAATTTATTATTGAAAAATTCACAAGCTAAAATTCTAATGCGATGTTGTGGATTGATATGTTTGAAAAAGAATGTCTTCGCTTAGAAGTGTACCTAAGGATGAGAAAAAAATAGAAGTATTGAGATTGTTTATGGATAAAAGTTGTGCAGATTGGTATAGTTCCTATGATTATGAAATTGACACTGAACTCTGAATGGTGTACATGGAAAAACAAATGTTGTGAAACTTTTGCAAATAAGGGATAGAACCCAGTCAGGTATGCATTATTATTTAAATACAAAGAGGGGTCCCTGTTGGATTATGCTATAAAGAAGGAGAAACTTCTACTAGACATGAGGACATCAATTGATACAGGTACTTTGATAGACCTTATTGCATCTGGCTTACCAGAGTTTATACTGAATAGAATAGACAGAGAAATATTAAAAGAGACAACAGATTTATTCAACGAAGTAAGCAAATATGAACACATGGTAAATAAGAAAAGCTTTATAGTAAGAAGAGGCTACATAAACCAGAAGACTTACAGTAAAAGTGAAGAAAAATTACCATGCAAATTATGTGAAAAATTGAATAAAGGTCAACGCTATCATCCGGAAGCTATATGCTGGTTTAAACCAAAAGAAGAGGAAACATTTAAAAAGAATACAATAAAACATGTCAACAATTCAGTAATCGAAGCAGAGTTGAATGAAACCGATCAAAAAAACGAATAATAACACCGTTAATTACTGTCAAACTACAATTAAATGATGTATTACAAATAAATGGAGTCTACGATTCAGGTTCAAATGTTTCTTTGATAAATGCCAAGCTATTGAGATTAAAAGGAAAAGGAAACAACCTGAATAAAGCAGATTTAGTAACAATTAATGGTGTTAAAAAAGCAAGTGGTTTGACAAATTTGAAAATAAAAATCTTTGAAATAGAAAAAGAAGTAGATGTTTACATTATAGATGATCAAAATTTCAAATATGAATTTTTGATTGGGCTAGACTTGATAAAAACATTTAAATTGATTCAAACTGAACACTTAAAAATAATTCAATTATTTAGATTAAGAGAGAAAAAAATATCAGATAGAAGAAAAAGCAAAGAGTTCAGAAATAACTTACACACTGAGAAATAATGAAGAGAACAAAGAAATCTTAAAAGAGTGCAAAGTTAATTTCAATGAACATGTTAAAGAGGAAGATTTTAAAATAAAAATAAATCACTTGGATGAAAAAGAAAAATATGAAATAAATAAACTTGTCAGAAAATACGGCTCAATATTTGCAAAAGATAAATATGATGTCGGCACTGTTCATGGATATGAAGCCAGAATAGATTTATTGGTAGAAAAATATTGTAGTAAAAGACCTTACCGATGTACCATGGAAGACAAAAAAGAGATAGAACAACAAATAGCTAAATTACTTGAGAGTAGACTAATAGAAGAATCATACAGTCCCTTTGCAGCTCCGGTAACTCTTGCATATAAAAAAGAAGAAAACAAAAAAATCCAGACTTTGTATTGATTTCAGAGAGTTGAATAAAATATTAGTACCTCAAGCTCAGCCATTTCCATTGATTGAAGATTTAGTAGCAAAGACTAGAAATTGCAAGTATTTTACCACACTAGACATAAATTCAGCGTTTTGGTCTATTCCTATGCGAATAGAGGACAGCAAAAAAAAACCGGTTTTGTCACACAAGAAGGACACTTTCAATGGACATGTCTACCATTTGGCTTAAAAACATCACCAGCGATTTTCCAAAGAATATTAAGCAACATATTAAGAAAATACAAACTTACTGATTTTGCAGTAAATTATATAGTTGATATATTAATATTTTCAAACACTTTTGACGAACACATAAATCACCTGACTCAATTACTGGAAGCCATAAAACTGGAGGGGTTCAGACTAAAGTTTACAAAATGCACATTTGCATCAGATTCAGTAAAATATCTTGGACATATAATTCAGAATAATACTGTTAAACCATTAAAAGACAACTTGGTGTCGATAAGGAATTTCCCTACTCCAAAAACACAAAAGAATGTAAGACAATTTTTAGGAAAAATAAATTTTTACCATGAATATATTCCAAGGAGTGCTATAATACTAGACCCGCTACATAATTTACTCAGGAAAAATCAAAAATTTGTTTGGACGGAAGAATGTCAAAAATCATTTGACATGATAAAAAATCTCTTATGTTCTCAACTCGTTCTAGAAATATTTGATCAAAATTTGACAATAAATATTTATACAGACGCATCAATAGAAGGAGTCGGCGCTATTTTAAAACAAATACAACCTGATGGAAAATAAAAACCAGTGGCATATTTTTCAAAAAAATTAAATGAAGCTCAGAAGAAAAAAAAAGGCAATTTATTTAGAATGTCTGGCAATAAAAGAAGCTGTGAGATACTGGCAATATTGGTTAATTGGTAAATCATTTACAGTTTACTCAGATCATAAACCACTGGAAAACATGAATTTGAAATCAAGAACCGATGAAGAATTAGGAGATTTATCATATTACTTATCACAATATGAATTTAAAATTAAATATGCACCTGGGAGAAAAAATATTGAAGCAGACTGTTTAAGCAGAAACCCAGTATTGGAACCAGATGATAACACAGATGAACAGTTGAAAATTGTTAACTTTATAGATATAAAAGATATTATAAAAGACCAAGAAAAGAATATAAGAATTCAAAATAATAAAAATAAACTGATTGAAAAACAAAATATATTATTTAAAAATATAGGGGGAAAAGAGAAAATAGTTATTTCAGAAGAATTTAGTTCAAATTTTTTAAAAACAATACATGAGAATATGTGCCATATCCAATTAGGCAAATGCAAAAAATGGTTAGTCCATATTACTCGGCAAGAAATTTGACAACTAACATCAGAAAAATATGTAGAAACTATGAAGTTTGCATCAAAAATAAATCAAGAGGATACGACAAATTTGGACTTATGTCACATTTAGGACCAGCTACGAAACCTTTTTAAAATAGTTTCTATAGACACAATGGGAAGTTTTGGTGGTTCAAGATCAACAAAGAGAACTTACATCTATTAGTGGACCATTTCACTAGGTGTGCATTTATTGTCACATCAAAAACACAGAATGCAAATGATTTTATAAAATTAGTCACAAATATAACGGACACAGAAAACATTGGAATTATTCTCACAGATCAATACCCAGGAATAAACTCGAAGGAATTCAAGAAAGTTTTAAATGATAAACAGATACCTATCGTTTTTACAGCTGTAAATACACCATTTTCTAATCGTTTGAATGAAAGGTTGAATCAAACATTAATAAACAAAATAAGATGCAGAAGAAATGAAAGTGAAACTAAAAGAGCTTGGACAACAATAGCTAAAGAATGTGTAGAAAAATACAATCAAACGGATCATTCTGTGACCGGATTTTCACCAGCATATCTATTGCATGGTACCGATGTGACTATTTTACCAAAAGAGTTGAAACAAAAAAAACTTTACAGTGAATGGTTAAGGGATAAGAAAATTGCACTAGAGAACACAATAAAGTCCCATAACTACAACAAAACAATATTTGATAAAAGTAGAAAAAACTGGGACTTCAAAGTAGGAGTGATGGTGTATGTGGAAAATGGAAACAAATTAAATAGAAAGAAGTTAGATGAATTAAGGATTGGTCCATATAAGATAATTGAGAAAATTTCAAATACATTATACCAGATAGATACAGGCCACAAGAAAACAGAATCAAATCTTTACCACATTACAAAACATTCCAGTATTCGAAGATGGAATCTGAGAAGGAGGACTGAGAAAATTTCACAACTTTTGTGAATATTTTCTTCCCTAGGGGGGGAGATGCAAAGAACAATAATATTGGTTCTTTAATTTGAATCTGCTGCGTTTAAGATCGTCGGTAATGTAGTGCGTGTGAAGTGGATAAAACAGAGTAAGTTTTGAGACTATGTCATGAAGAGTGTCAAATACAAAAAGGATTGACAGAAAAGTGAATTGTAAAACGTAGATTAAAATATTGAGAGAAAATAATAAAATAGAATAGCTAGTGAAGAATAAACTTTAATGTCGTTTCTTTGTTTACAGGTAGGTGTTGTAGTATAAGTACCTAATTAGTTTGTTTGTAAAGAATAGTGTTTAATGAGAATAAAAACTTTGTTTACACAGCAACACAGTTTATATCAATTACTAGCCCTAAATTGAAGAACCAATCTTATATGTATATAAAGTAAATAAAGAGAATAATAATAATAGTCTTTATTTTATTCTCTCACACAGTATACATACCTGACCTGTATGACAGATTGCCAGACTCTCCAGACTCTGGATAGGTGAAGTGCTGTTTAATGGAGGTATATTAGTTATCACCAAGAACAGAGTGCTTAGTGCGAGTTTTCTCATCTATTCACCTGCGAGCGAGTAAACTCTAATTTATATGACATTAAATTAACGCCACCTAGCGGCACGTTTATGAAATATTTTTGATGAGTGCAAGTTTTTACGTCCTCGCGCCGTTTATCGAAAAGTGACTTGGGCTCGAAAGTGAGTGTAACAACTCACGTGATTGGTGGACTTTTTGACATAAGTCACGTAAACATTCGGAAACGTAAAACAAAAGTAAGTGAAAAGTTGTCACCTACATTTTCATAGTGAAAGCTCAGTGAGAACAATAAACCGACGTATTTAAAACTATTTTAATATTGCAATTATGACCGGTCGCCGTTTTTTCGCCTGGAGGATGTTTCCAGCCGCTAAGGCACAAGATGATAGAAATTTTAACACAAGTGTGGAAGCAAGAGCTCGAGCGTCTTTTGATCCTTTGCTACATCTCACGGAGAAACAATTTAGAGAGCGATATCGTCTTACCAAAAAATCATTCAAGTTCTTGTGCGCAGAACTAAGGCGCACAACTAATTTAAGGTCCACTCAACGTATGTCTTTGGAACATAAAGTACGTATTAAACCTATACCTATAATACAAGTTTTTATTATTGAATTTTATAAAATCAAGACAATACATTGTTAGTTTTTAAATTATCATTTTATCTCCAGGTGCTCACTGCTCTATTTTTTTTGCAACTGGATCCTATCAACGGCCGGTAGGAGTTGCAAAACATTTATCACAGCAAATGTGCAGTGTATATATTCAAGAGGTGACCGAAGCATTGAATGATAAAAATATCATCAATAAATTTATTAAATTTCCCTGCACTCAAGCTGCCAGGCAGGCAGTTAGTCAACGTTAAAAATACATTTAATATTCAATCAAAATAAGGCAAATCAAAAAATTCATTGCAAAACTATTAATTTGTAAATGTGTATAGATTTTACAGCAGATATGGAATTCCTGGTGTAGTTGAATGCATAGATGGAAGCCATTTTAAAATAGGTGTTCCTTCAAAGGAAGAAGAGCATTTATATTATAGCCGTAAGCACTATCATTCTCTAAATGTTCAAATGGGCAAATAGCTCACTGAACACTTATATGCAACATTTGCACCAAGGTGGCGAAATGGTCTGGCTTTTAGGTAAATGATACTCAGTTTTTATTTAGAAATTATATACATAAAGGAAAATGTCTAAAGACTGGTGGTAAACATAGGTCTTATTAATACAGATTTAATACTGCTTAAATAGCTTTACAGTCCACTGAAGCAGTTAAACAATATAAAAAAAATGTGTGAATTACTTGAACCTCAAAGAACTATGGCCTGCAAGAACTAAGCTCCACTTAAACAAAAATAGGGTGCTGGGAGTGTTATTGCACAGTTTTAATGTCTATACACTAAAATATTATTGTTGTATTGATCTGCTAGATATTTATGACTTCAATTAAAATTTATAACTTTCTTGTAGGAGACTCAGGATATCCCCAACGACCATGGTTAATGACGCCAATTTTAGATGCTACCTCTGGCTCAATCAATAGTGTTTATAATGAAAAACATATGAGAGCTAGGGTAGTCATCGAGAATACTTTCTCCAGAATGAAAAATCGGTGGCGCTGTTTGCACAAAGATAGAGTCCTCCATTACAGGCCACTGAAATGCTCTAAAATTATTTTAGCATGCTCAGTGCTACATAATTTAATGATTGATTTTGGGATTGAGGCCCTAGATGAAGATATGGGTAAGAATTGTAGTTTCATATTTAATGTAGGTTTTGTAAATTATTCTGTGCTGTGAACTTTACTAGGTAATATTTATAGGTCTGGATGAAAACATCAATGAAGATACAGAAGGAAGTTATATAGAAGAAGAAGCCACTTCCGATTTGATTAGAGGAAGAATATTGAGAGATCAGTTAGTGAGACGGTTGCAATAAATGTTTTGTTAATAATTATTTTCTTTTAATACCTAACTACTTAACTAAATTGTATTTTATTGTAAGTATAACAACAGCAGTGCAAAAAGAAGGAAAACTTGACACGAACCCTATATCAACCTGTCTGGCCAGTATGGTATAGTAGACCAAAACTTTTTAAAGCGTAGATCCACCAATGACTATTAAAGGCTGTTGATGATGAGAATAGGTAATATTCCCAATTCATGTATCCTGGGTAATATTATACTGTGTGATATATACAGGGTGTGGCGTAAATAGTGGTCCACCATTAAGGATTTGATAAACCAGATAATTTACTATAACATATTACAATTTTACCATTACTAGCAGAAAATAGTTCTCATAGTGCAAAATATGTAAAAGTAAATTGTAGTGTGTACAAACCGTTTTGTCACTTCTAGGCACGCTCGATCGTTGTATTTACTGCAAACGTGGATGAACAAATGTTTGGAAAGCATAATGTTTTTAAGTTACCCTCACTATATTTGTGTAAGAAATTATTTTGTTGGTATTTTGTTTGAATTGCTTTTTTCTGTATCACTATATTTGTGTAAGAAATTATTTTGTTGGTATTTTGTTTGAATTGCTTTTTTTTGTATCACAGCTAAATCAATGAAACTGTAACTTGATTTTCTCATGTAAGTGAATAGTTTATGTTATTCTTTGTGAGAAATAAATGATCTTAAACCTGAATTTTATCCATTTTTACCCAAAGGTTCCGGAAATAGATTTTTTTTACGATATGTGTACCTCTTGTTACAAATTTGGTTGTAGTTTTAACAAATACCATTATTTTTTCATTTTGATTACTGGTAATTACTGCTGAATACTAGAGCTATCGTTAAATAACATGTTTTTAATGTAAATTTAAAGCTTTTGAAGAAAAAAATTGGTTTCACTCTACTTTCAACCCAAATTTTTAACATATCATGCTAATTCAAGACCGATTTTTATAAAAAAATCGTACTAAGCTGTCAGTGCCCATTCATTTAAAAATATGCCTACTAAATACCAATTTCAAAATGGTATCACAAAAGCAGATCCTTTTGTTTAACAAAAAGATATCTAATTTTAATTGAAGAAAAGAAGATTTTCATTAAAATACATTTCACAATTTAATTGGGTGAATATTATTACAAAACGTATTAAATTCTGTAAAACGGATAAAATGTAACTTTTTACTTTTGAAATATGATTTTAGTCTGACAAAACTGGTTTTAAGAGCACAAACATGTCTCAGGTAAAAAAAGCCCGACCCTTTTTTTACCTGAGACATGTTTGTAAACAAAAGATCTGTTGAAGCTCTCGCCAATTGAGTAACGCACGATACGAGTGATAAAGAAAAGATATGGTTAATGAATGCTATCCCTTTAATTCCTAACGTTGTAATCTCCAGAAATCTCGAAATAATTTAGTACGATCTCGTCACTCGTGCGTCGTATGCGTTTTGTTTTTATTATGTGTGTTTACCTCCGTCGTTTCTTTATCCCTGCCCCGGACTCTGCTTAATTTGCCTACTGATTGGATTAGTTGGACTTTGGCTTGCTCAAAGATTTGGACAAACGTGCAGTGCAGTGACAAAAATGTCTCGGTACACACCGCGCGAATTTTATTTACGGTGAATGGTGTCGGTAGAGAAGCAGCTCGACTTTATCGGGAGAGATATCCCGATCGAAGATATCCAGATCAACGAGTTTTTGGGAGAGTGCATAACGCATACAGCGAGGGGAGGATACCTGGCACAGGAGTAGGCGGTGCAAGTGAAGGACGACCGCAAGTACACACTGGTGAAGAGGTAATGAATTTAGTTACTGAAGATCCTTCAGCATCGGTCCGTGTCTTAAGTCGCAGAACTGGCATATCCAGTAGATCTGTACATCGCATACTCAAAAGACATGAACTGTACCCATACCACTATCAAAGGGTACAGTCATTACTACCAAGAGATTATCCCTTAAGAGTAAGATTTTGTAGAGAAATGCTACGCAGAATAAGAGAGGACCCGCAATTTTTTAACAAAATATTTTGAAGCGAAAAGGATGGATATTTAAATCTACACAATCTGCATAGCTGGCAGCTAGAAAACCCGCATCTCATAAGACAAGACAGATCACAGTATCAATTTAAAATAAACCTTTGGACTGGAATCATTAACGGACTGATAATCGGTCCACACGAGCTGCCAGAAACTTTAAACGCAGATAGATATGTAAAGGTTAGATAGATATGTAGGTTTAAAGTTAAGTTTAGTAAAACAGCGTTTTATTAACAATCAGTCTTTG
The DNA here is from genome assembly GCA_902825455.1 of Arctia plantaginis. Lineage (NCBI taxonomy): Eukaryota > Metazoa > Arthropoda > Insecta > Lepidoptera > Erebidae > Arctia > Arctia plantaginis. The sequence goes on along the minus strand of CADEBD010000289.1, from coordinate 2,087,462 downwards.
CTTTATTGAAGATACTTAAAATATGTAAAAATCCTTAAAATACTTATTTATTAAATTAGTCTAATTAACAATCAGTCTTTGCTTTATTGAAGATACTTAAAATATGTAAAAATCCTTACAATACTTATTTATTAAATCGGTCTCACAATCAGTCTTTGCTTTATTGAAGATACATAAAATATATACAAAATCCTTATAATACTTATTTATTAAATCAGCCTAAATAACAATCAGTCTTATCTCCAAAATCAAAGTTGTTAAAATAAAAATCATTCCTTACAATACTTATTAACAAATTTATCTAGTATGTCTAGAGCCCGTCTCTGTGTTTCTACCTCCATTATCCTAATCCTGTTTTGCTCCCTTCTCAATTCCATGTAGTCTTGGTGTTATTGAGCTTTAAACTGCTGCCAAAATGCCTCGGCTTGCAGAAAATGCTGTGTCGCCTGCTCTTTGTGAGATGGCCTCACTCGTAGTCGAGGTGATGTTCTGTTGCGAACTCTCATCCGACGAGGTGTTGTTTCTCCAGTCATAGCAAGTGCTGGATGGATTGGAGATGTGGGCCTAGATGGAGATATTGTGCCATGACCTGTAAACATATCTTTATATATATAATTCTTCTGTGAGTGTGTATGTCACTGAACTTCTCTCAAACGATTGGACCGATTTTGATGAATTTTTTTGTGTGTGTTCAAGGGGATCTGGGAATGGTTTAGATTCACAATTTTGTCCGCTGGACAATGTTTTTTTAATTAATTTTTAATTTATTAGTAGTTGTTGATTTTGGAATGTTTTACATTGTATCCGACAGACGACGCTACCATCGCAGTGTCAAATTTTAAATAATATTCGAATTTTAATTTTAGTCTGTCCCGACAGATAGCGCTGCGATCAAATTAAAAAAAAGTTTTGTTATCATTGTGTTATTGTAGACCATGTGCTGGATCAAATATTAAAGACAATGTTTTTTAAATTAATTTTTAATTTATTAGTAGTTGTTGATTTTGGAGTGTTTTACATTGGATCCGACAGACGGCGCTACCATCGCAGTGTCAAATTTTAAATAATATTCGAATTTTAATTTTAGTCTGTCCCGACAGATAGCGCTGCGATCAAATTAAAAAAAAGTTTTGTTATCATTGTGTTATTGTAGACCATGTGCTGGATCAAATATTAAATTAAAAGGTACTGAGTGTTTTGAGAAGAGTTTTGAAGTGTGCCTAAAAAACTATACATTTTGCGAATTTAGTGCAGAATCGAAGTGAGTATATTTCTTATAATTTTTTTTATCAAATTTACACGTGTGTTAGTTAATAACTAACCTAACCTACAAATTTATTTGTGTACTATCGGCGTCATTAATTTATGACTGTTTCGAGATTTAAGGGAAAATAAAATAGTATGCAAATAAAATTTAAATAATTGAATATAAATGAATAAAAAAATATATCAATAAAGTAAAAAAGCATAAAATGAAATATTCGATATTTTGAAATCTGTGTCGATAAAAAATCCACCCAAATAAGACTCAGTGTTTTACAATAAATCTTTTCAGTTTATTACTTAAAATTTCATCTTTAATAAATCACTCATTTTCGTTATGTATTATTTTACAGTATTTTCCTTATACAGAAAAATGCCACGTCTTCGTGGAAGAGCAAAAAACATTGGTCGGCGTACTCGGAACGCCCAATTAGTCCATGATCGTCGGTTAAATAGATCAATTGAAGAACACTCAACGGATAATGCAAATTTAAGAGAGCAAGTTGCATGTTCACGAGCAAATGAGAATTCAACGTCTTCAACGCGTTCAACGTCTTCATGCTAATGCATTGAGACAACGAGAGGCACGTCAATGAGCTACCGACGCACATAGAGACCATCACCATCAACAACTGCAACATAATCGAGCATTGTCACGAGCATCATTTAATCGTCTCGCGTTCGAATATGTTCCTGAAATAGATTATTCGTCACATGCACTAATCACGATGGGTAGTATGGACAAAGCGTGTCAATATTGTCATGCTTTCAAGTATAAAGGTGAATCAACTGGTTTATGTTGCGCATCTGGAAAAATTTCACTGCCATCGCTAAATCCACCACCGGAACCTTTAAAAACACTTTTAGCCGGAACCACATCTCAATCGAAATTGTTTTTGCGAAAAATTCGTAAATTCAATTCATGCTTCCAAATGACATCATTTGGAGCAACAAAAATTGTTCATAATGAAGATGGTCGTAATTTTGAATCTACATTCAAGATTCAATATCAGGTGTACCACCAAATTGGTTCATTTCTTCCAATGCCTGATGCCGATCCAAAATTTCTACAAATTTATTTTATGGGCGATGAGGAGCAACAATCACATACACGCTGCCTTTACAACCATAAAGAACGGATGGAAGAACGAGAAATTGTGGATAATTTGCAAACGTTTTTGCAAAACAATAAATAATTGATACATTTGTTTAAGACTTTCTAACAGACTGCAAAACGAGAACTACGTCATTGTCATTAAAGCAGACAAAGTGCCCTATGGAGAGCAGGCACATATAATGTTCCAACTATTAATGAAGTTGCAGTCGTTATGGCTGGTGACCCATGTGAACGTCGAGATATTCGCATACAACGCAGAGATAATACGATATGTGTGAGTGAGGATATTTTGCATTAGAATTACTAATCAAAATCTTAATATTGAATTCTCCGCCGAAATATACAACGAGTCATTAATAATGATTGAGGATATTTGTATTCTTATTTCAAACATGCCGCTCATCCATTTTGGAATGCCAGTGCCGAATCACCCAGCAGTAGACATCATCAACAGCGATGTTCAACGTGAACACCAGTTCGATAAGACTTCTTTGGCTACTTTTAACAATTGCTTACTGCTAAACAACGAAATGTATATGATCAAATTAACGTTTCAATTGCAGCACAACAAGGTGGATTCTTTTTTTTAGACGCTCCAGGTGGCACTGGTAAAACATTTCTTATCGCACTGATACTTGCGCGGATTCGATCTCAAAATCATATTGCATTGGCCATTGCTTCATCAGGCATTGCAGCAACGTTACTTGATGGTGGACGGACTGCGCATTCAGCACTTAAATTACCTTTGAACGTTCATACAAATCCCGAAGCAATGTGTAACATAAAGAAGCATTCAGGCATGGCTGAAGTTTTGAGAAAATGTAAAATTATTATCTGGGATGAATGTACAATGGCCCACAAGCATTCGCTTGAAGCTCTCGACAGGTCCCTGAAAGATATCAAAAATAATGCTCGGCTTTTCGGTGGTGCTCTACTGCTGCTGTCTGGTGATTTCAGACAAACATTACCAGTCATTCCACGCGTGACATATGCAGACGAAATAAACGCATGTTTGAAAGAATCTTATCTATGGCCAAGTGTTACTAAATTATGCCTTACTATTAATATGCGCGTTCGACTTCAAAATGATCCATTAGCGTCAGGATTCTCTGAACAATTGTTAGACATTGGCAACGGTAAAATTCAATTGTATGAAGATACACAATATATTCGACTTCCAGAGAATTTTTGCAACATGGTGGCTACCAAAGATGAGTTAATAACAAGTATCTTTCCAGATTTAAGACATAATTATACTAATCATGAATGGCTGCGAGAGCGAGCTATTTTAGCCGCAAAAAATTTAGATGTTGACGCCATCAATTTTAAAATACAACAGTCATTGCCTGGTGATGAAGTTACATTTAAATCGATTGACACTGTTGTTGATCCTGACGAAGTTGTCAACTATCCTGTAGAGTTTCTAAATTCACTAGATTTACCTGGAATGCCACCACATAATTTGCGACTGAAAATTGGCTCACCTATAATTTTGCTTCGAAATTTAAATGCCCCAAAATTGTGTAATGGCACGCGATTAGTTGTAAAAAAATCATGGGCAACATTCTTGAAGCCACTATTTTGAGTGGAAAATTTCAAGGTGAAGTTGTACTTTTACCACGGATCCCAATGATTCCTTCAGATTCGCCTATACCATTCAAACGTTTACAATTTCCAATCCGCTTGGCATATGCTATGACTATAAATAAGTCACAAGGCCAAACAATGACAATTTGTGGCTTAGATTTAGAAAACCCATGTTTTTCTCACGGCCAATTATATGTTGCGTGTTCCAGAGTTGGAAAACCATCGAATTTATTTATTTATACACCTCATGGTTTAACCAAAAATATTGTACATCCAATGGCATTACGATAAATTAAGTTTTTGTAAATAAAAAAATATATTTTTTAAATGAAATAGTTTGAGTGTAAGCTTTTTTACCTTTAATTAAAACAAGTTGAAGATTTCATTACACATACTCACACGCTATCGATTAGTCTAATTGTAATAAATTTACATGTAATGACGTTAGATATTGTCATAACATTTGAATAATAATTTTCATCAAAATGGTCCAGAATGTTTTAGCTTATTAAAAAAAGTTTGAAATTTTCAAATTAAAGACGTGTAGACAGGACAACGTCTGTCGGGTCCGCTAGTATTATATAAATGCGTATATTTAAGGTAAAATTCAGATGGTAAGTGTTCTCGTTACAAGTGTGATCTATATATATAAGTGATCGTTGACATTTCAAAAAGTAACGAACCAAATACAATCAAAAGAGCGGTACTTCCTGTTCAATCTTCAATCCCCTCAGTTCCTTCCCAAGGTCCTAGATGGCGCTAGACGTTCTTAACATGCCCCCGGCCTTGGAAGCACCTGGTTCCAAAGGGGTCGATGAGTCGCAGGTGTGTTCTTCTTCAGGACTCAGCAGTGGACAGATTTTTGCGAATGATCTACGGATTACGCCCGCCGCTGTTTTGATGTTGGCGACGCGTGAGATTCCATCCTTTCCAGTGAAAGTCTCTAGCACCAGAGGCAGATTGTCTTCCTTAATCAGAACAAGAGCATTAGAGGCGATGTTCTCTTCTGAAGTTCAGTAATGTACTCCTTGGACCACCTCTTCCAAAAACGATCCACACGATCATAGCGAGGAAGCCGTTGTGCAGCTGTCGCCGTGAGGTCTTGGCTTGGCAGTGAGCGGACGGCCTATCAGTAAATGAGCAGGGCAGAGAGGAAGGAAATCATTAGGGTCTGTGGACATTGGTGTCATTGGTCGGGAGTTGAGGACAGTTTCAATTTGTGCTAACATCGTACTCAATTCCTCGTAAGTAAGGTGTGCATTGCCTACAACACGATGCAAGTGAAATTTGCAAGACTTAACTCCCGCCTCCCACAAACCACCAAAGTGAGGCGAGTAAGGCGGAATAAATGAAAACTTTATTGAATTATTAGCTGTAAACTCCTTAATATCTGATTCATTTTCAACTAAAAAATTAGAAAATTCCCTTAAAGCACCTACGAATGTTTTCCCATTATCAGAATAAATTTGTAAGGGTTTACCACGTCTAGAGATGAATCTCTTCAAGGCCAATAAATATGCTTGTGTAGTTAGACTTGTGACCAACTCTAAAAGTACAGCGGCGCGTTGTGAAACAGACAAAAAGACAAACATAACATTTATATAACTTTGCCCCTCTTCCGGTACGGTTTAATATAAGCAATGGCCCAGCATAGTCCACGCCACATCGAATGAAAGGACATCCAGGCTCCAGTCGTTCCGGAGGTAAGTTACCCATTTGAATACTTAAAGGTTTAGCTTTCATACGTACGCATTTCACACAGGCGTGCACTGTTTGTTTTGCCAAATTACGCCCTCTCAGGGGCCACCAAGTATCCCTAATTGTAGCTAATAACAACTGAGGTCCTGAATGCAATAAAGCTTTATGTTTATATTGAATGAGAAGCCGTGTAAATATATGCCTAGCACACAACAGCACGGGATGCTTTTTATTACATGGAAGGAAGACAGAACGCGTTAGTCGGCCCCCCCACTCGAATCAAACCGTGTTCATCAAAAAATATATTCAAACTTGAAATTTCACGATTAATTTTTAAAGGTTTATCATATTTTAATTAATTATAAATTTCTGAAAAGGACTGTTGTTGTGCAATTTTTGATAAAACTCTAGTCGAATAATTCAATTCATCAACCGAAAGACAACCATTAAGGCGCTGTGACTTTATCCGTGTGCGACAATTTTTAATAAAGCGCATAATGTACGCTGTCACACGCCGCATACGGTTAAAACATGAAAAAAGTTCAAATGGAAAGGAAATTGGATTAATTTGACTAGTTAAAACTGTCTTAACGGATTTTAGTTCAGGTAATTCCTTATAGTTAATGTCAAATTCATTACCATTACGTACCCATTCTACGTCGGGAAGACGTAAAAATGGAGGGCCGTGCCACCACATATCACACGACGTGAGACCACGGTTTGTCACCTGTAAGTTCATTTATTTCAACTATGCGATTTTGAACAAATGGTTTTATAAACTAGGTGACATCTTGACCCAACCTAACACTATAGTCGAGTCTGACCCAGAAATACACCTTGCCTTAATCTTAATAAATTGATAATTTTTGCATATAATCTTGCAGCCAATACAGCGCCGCATAGTTCTAAGCGCGGTATGCTAACATGTAATTCATCTGACATGTAAAACCACCCTAATCCTAGGGTTTTAGTGTGGCAGTTATCATCTAACGACAATTCCTTTGATGGATGTAGCGAGTTTGTTTGTGAAGTCGGAAAATTGAATAACCATTCCCTCATAGGAAAGCAACCAGATCTTAATACATTCGACACTTTGCTGCATATATCCATCAAGGTCTGTTTGTAATAAGGTCATCAACAAAAAAATCATTATTAATAACCTGAGCGATGACGTCATCATTACATTCCAATGCAAGTTGCTCTAAACATCGACCACTCAAATAAGGCGCGGGTGCCGTCCCATACGTCACTGTATTAAGTTGGTACATACCGAGGGGTTCAGATGGGTTCTCCCTCCAAAGAATTAATTGTAAATTTCTCTGATCGGACTGAACTTCAATCTGACGAAAAAACTTCTCGATATCCGCGCTTACAACATATTTAAATTGTCGAAATCGAAGCAAAATAGAAAAGATATCATTCTGTAAAGCAGGTCCGACATGCTGTATATCATTCAACGATTCGCCCGACGGAGATTTAACACTCGCATCAAAAACGACCCTAAGTTTAGTGGTCGAGCTATGTTCTTTGTAAACGCCATGATGTGATATGAAATAGCACGGGAATGAATAGTTATTAATGCGACTCATATGACCTGATTTTAAATACTCTCATAAAATCTAAATACATTTGTCTATAGGACGGTGCGCAACGAAGAAGTTTACACTCAAGCGCATAAAACCTGTTCTCGGCTATCGTAAACGTATCGTGAAGCGCATCAGCTGATTTACACAACGGAATACGTACAGAAAAACGGCCTTTATTGTCGCGCAAAGTAGTATGTTTAAATAAATTTTCGCATGCACGTCCACCTTTAGTGAGGTGTTTATAATTTGAACTTATCTCTTCTAGCTCCCAAAAACGTTGATTTCTTTATCTAATTGTAAAGTATGAGTAAAGTTACGTTGAATTTGTTTTACATGCGAAGCCCTTCTCTGCACCGATCCCGATATTATCCAACCTAATTGTGTGTTTTGTAAGTAAGGGCCGTTAGGTAAGCGAATTAAAGCCTCATTTAGCAATTCCCAGAACTTATCTGCGCCTATTAATAAGTGTATTTCGTTAGGTAAATAAAATTCTGGGTCTGCGAGTTTTATATTGTCGGGTATTTCTATTTTGTGATTAACACCCAATGAAGGTACTGCGGTGTAATGCGTGATAAAACAAGACAGTTAAAGCGTGTGTTGTACGAGCTTGTTTTAGAACGCAGTTGGATGTCGCATGATTGTGTGGATTGAGAAATAGAATTACTACTCCTATGACCTGAACAGTGCACTGTAGTAATGATATATTAAGTGTTTCGGATACGAAACAGTGCTGGCTCCCATTGTCTGGAAGCGCTCGTGTTGTGTGATATTTATTATTTTTATCTGCGATCTCCACTAATGAAGTCGATAATAACACCGGATTGAATGAATAATGCGTGTTGATACTATTATCTTTGTAAAGCGTGTGAGATTTGTGAAATGCAGTTTGAGCTATGTGTGTGGGTATGATGTCTGTACTACCCTTCTGATTGTTGTGAATTTTGTGATGAATTTGTGCTATATGATAATATACTATTGTGATCGTTGTGAATTAGTGTATTATGTTTTTTGTTACAACGCTTGCATGGTCCGAACCAACATTCGTCTACAGAATCACCGTTGCGTAAACAGTTACAACAGAGCTTCTCGTTAATATGTTTTAATTTGTCCTTGAGAGATAAGCTAAGGAAACGATCACATGAATAAATAGGATGATTTGAATTGCACATATTGCATTTGTAACGCTGAGAGTTAGACGATCTACTACTTGTGTTTGTTTTTTGTTGAGTGGTGCTAAGATGACTGTGTGATTTTTTTATGTTTGTTTTTACTGGACTATCCGATAGCTTGTTTTGAGGTTTAACAGTTTCGAGGAAATCGGCTCTGTTCCTCAAAAATGACAATAAATCAGTGAGCACTATTTTTCTATCCGAGGGTGCATTCGTGACTGAACCCTTGTGGAGTTCCCATTCTCGCTCGGTAGAAGAATCTAGTTTTGTAGCTACTATGTATATTATTATGAGTCGTTGGGTTCGCCCAAACTTTTCAGTGCACGAATGTTCCTTAAAACAGTGTCAACCAGCTTACGTATTTGTGACGATGCTTCTTTACTCATAGATTGAATGGTGAATAATGCCTTGACGTGATTGTGAACTAATAGACGGTTATTATTGTATCTATTTTGTAGAAGGTCCCAAGCTGTTAGATAGTTCTCAGAAGAGAATTCTAAGACTTTTATAACGTGAACTGCGTTACCTGTTAGAACTGAACGTAAATAATGAAACTTTTGAACATTATCGAGACTATTGCTGTTGTGGATGAGAGATAAATATGTGTCGCGGAACTCGAGCCACTGGTCATAAGTACCGTCGAAACTTGGTAAAGAGATTGTACGAGGGGTGATCAATAAGTAATGATAATCAATATGAAACAGAACTATTAGATGAAACAAAGTATTTTATTTTTCAACATATTCTCCTTGCAAGTTAATACATTTAGTGTATCTTTTTTCTAAGTCCATGATTCCCTTAGAAAAAAATTCTTTGTCTTGACCCTCCCAAAATGCCTCTACTGCGGCCATCACTTCACTATTGTCCTCAAATTTGTTGCCTCGGAGGTGTTCTTTGAGCCGAGGAAAGAGGTAGAAGTCACTGGGAGCTAGATCTGGCGAATAGGGAGGGTGTTCGAGCAGTTCGAACCCCGTTTTTTCAATGGCAGCCATCGCAACTGCGGCTTTGTGAGCCGGGGCGTTGTCTTGGTGAAACAGCACTCCAGCGCGCAGTTTACCGCGTCTTTTTGACTTAATAGCTTCTCGCAATCTTCTTATTTGGCCTGCGTAGTAAGAGCCTGTTATAGTGGCCCCCTTTTCCAAATATTCCACCATAATAATTCCTTCTGCATCCCAGAAAACAGACGCCATAACCTTTCCCGCTGAACTTGACACTTTGAATTTCTTCGGCGTTGGTGAGGAAGCTCGTTTCCAAGTCATTGATTGTTGTTTGGTTTCGGGATCAAAGTGGTGGATCCAGGTCTCGTCCATGGTCACAAAACGCGACAAAAAAAATTCTTTATCGGCCTGGAACTTTTGAAGATTCACCCTCGAAATGTCGACTCGTTTCTTTTTTTGCTCGTCGGTAAACATTCTCGGTACCCAACGCGCAGAGACCTTTTTCATATGCATTTTGTTGACAATGATTTTTTGAACGCTGCTATAGGAGATCCCTGTGACCTCAGCTACATGCCTTACGGTCACCCTTCGATCGGCCAACACGATATCTTCCACTTTTTTGACGTTTTCTCCAGTAAGGGACGTGGAAGGGCGTCCCTCGCGATGTTCATCTTCAGTGGAGGTTCTGCCCAGCTTAAATTCCTTTGCCCAGCGTGCGATTGTGTAATATGGAGGAGCAGACTCCCCCAATGTTTCCTCTAAGTCGCTGTGTATGTCTTTGGTAGACATTTTTTTCAGGCAGAGGTACTTGATGACAGCTCTTATTTCATTTTTCTCCATTTTGATGTTTTCTCTTCGACAGTTCGTATTCAAATGAATGTATCTCCCGGTAATGGTGTCCTATTTATACATTTTTTTGAAGCTGAAGTAGTGGATATATAAGCTAGCAGAAAAATAATAATTTGGGTTTTTGTGCGTTCTAGAAATACTCGATTATCATTACTTATTGATCACCCCTCGTAGGTGGTTTAATTTTTCTAATTCTTTGTCTACTTCAGTACCTTCGACCATCAAATCTAAATCGTCTTGGATTTTAGAGAATTGATCGAATAACACTGACTATCTCTGAAAACGTTCTTGTAACTCAGCCTTTTGAGTTTCGCTAATTTGTGAAATATCTAATGAATTAACATATTTAGAAAATAACGTAAATTTGCCCTTAACAACACCCCGTTTTTTAACGAATCCCCGTTAATATCGTCTCTACTTTCAAGATCTACGATTGATTGCCTTTTTTTCGTCATATTGGTGGTTGTGAGTGGTGAAAATCAAGGTACTTACAGTTCTGGTGAATTTGAATCTGCACAAGATAACGGCAAGGTAGACTGACACTAGTAGATGGGACCGGTAGAACAAACTGGAATGTATACAGGGTAACGATGTTAGCACACACTGAACACAGAGGATTTGGGAAGGAGAATTGAAAGGCCTGACCTGCTGCTGGTTGTTGGCGTTGCTGCTCACGATGATCCGGCTCGAGGGTCCAAACTTTGTCAATTTGTGTATGTTCTTCTGGTGAATATTTAGGTCGGTAGGGCTTTCTTCAATGAATTCCTTTATTTTAATATATTATATAAATGCGTATATTTAAGGTAAGTAGTACAAACAAAATTCATATGGTAAGTGTTCTCGTTACAAGTGTGATCTATATATATAAGTGATCGTTGACATTTCAAAAAGTAACGAACCAAATACAATCAAAAGAGCGGTACTTCCTTTTCAATCTTCAATCCCCTCAGTTCCTCCCCAAGGTCCTAGATGGTGCTAGACGTTCTAACAATTGATAAGACTTTTTTCTTAGAGTCCAATTTATGGACTATATAATCTGATAACTCATGTACAGCATCATCAGTCGAAAGACCGGATCTAAATCCAAATTGGGCTATTGAAAGAAGGTTTTTAGACTTTTAACAAGGCGTCCTTCATCCAAGTACATCAGAAAAAATATGCATGTTCATTGATCCCTGCCATGTAATTAACACGTTCTATGCCGCGTCGGACAATGGTGGTTGACACCCCGTTTTCATCTGGAGCCAGACAGAAATTAATATTTTTGTCTTATTTCATCAGTGTGTTTTATTAGTTAAAGGGATATATTTGACGCCATAAAACATGTTTTAATTCTCAGAAGCAACATTTTATACCTATTTTAAGTGTTAATAAGCGTCACCCACCATTGACCGACGTGGCCTCTGCGCAAGGAATACCGGGAATCTGTTACAGAGGGCCGCGCGGGCACGATGACGCCCACCCGCCCGCACCCGCGCCGCTTACGCACCTCGCACTTACTTGCCCCTCGGCTAGTCACTGTTACATCGTAGTGTTGTAATCACGTGTTTACAGTTATATTATAACATAGATCGTTATTGTAACTTTACGTCATAACGATGGATTTCGATGACTTTGAGATTAGCCAAGAAGACCTCGTCTCGAATACTTCCCTTCCCTTCGCGGCACCGTGCGACTAACGTGTGACTTCATGTGCTAACAATTTAAATATTGTTTTCTGTTTTTTCTGCTACTAGTTTTCGGCTTGCGGGCGGCTAAAGGTTGTGTATAGTGTTTTAAAGAAAGTCAGTAAGTTTTTATTGTTTTTAAACAGTAATATAGTGCTGAATTATTTTATTACGACTATTGGTGAGTAAATTTATTTTCTTTCTAAAAGTGGGTAGGAGGTTTCATTTGTTTATATTGATTTTTCTCTGCGTGTTATTTATTTTTAAACCTGTTCCTTTTGAAATTGTTGTTTGGTGTGTCTTTGTTTGGCTATGTCGGTCGTTAGCGAGTTGCCGGACCCCGGCGGTACAAATGAATTTCTAACACCAACCGGGAAAAGGACATTTATCGAAATGTCACCTACGGGTTTCTCGCCGAAAGACAGTAGCCGTAGGCGCGTTATTAATTCGGACTTAAGTGATAATGTTTCGTCTCCTACCGGTCGTGATAACTGTGGGGAGTACAAGTACTGTGACTTAGTATCACAGGCCACTGATTATTTGGCAAAAATTAATGAATTAGTTAATGATCAGGGATCTCGGATGAATGTAGGTAATAAAACGGCGATTATGGATATTACTCAACGAATTACCGGTATCGTATCTTTGTTAGCAATAAAATCCTCTAGCAACGAAACGAAGTTAGCGAATTTTGAGCGACAAATGGAGGGTATCGCAACTCAACAAACGCGTTTAACGTACGCGGACAAACTTAAGCTTCGATTACCACCTAAATCTGCTCCGTGCCCGGTACCTACTGAAGCGCGCGTTCCTAGGCCTTGTGTCATTGCCTATCCCACTACGGAACGCTTAGCGGACTATGCGACCTCGTCAGCAACAAAACAAGCTCTCAGGAAGGCTATTAAACCGAGCGATGAGGGATTTCAAATTGTAGGCGTTAAAAAAACCTCTAAGGCAGGCGTCGTGTTACGTGTAGCTTACGAACGGCAGCTTAAGAAACTGGAATCTGTGGACGCCATTAAATCAGTAGGGTTGCGCTTAGAAAAACCGAAAGGCCGTAGGCCCCGTATAATTGTAAAAGACTTACCCGGTTCTATGGAAGATCGTGCCTTCCTAACAGCCTTATACCGTCAGAATATCAAGGACGAATTAAAATTAAGTGAGAACGATTTTATTAAGTCAACCAAAATTGTTAGGCATCGTAAACTAGAAAATGGGCGTCAATGCATAGGCTTAGAATTAGAGGCAGCAGTTCGGAAACATCTAGCCAACACAAAAGATAAACTTTATATAGACTGGGCCACATGTAGATTCATAGACGATATAGAAGTAGTTCGTTGCTTAAATTGTCAGAAATTCGGTCATGTACAAAAGTTTTGCACCATTAAAACCCCTACTTGTGCTAATTGCGCCGCCGCACACGAAACGCAAGCTTGTCCAGATAAAGACACACCAGATTTTAAGCCCACGTGCGCACAGTGTAAGCGGTTCAAAAGCGGACTGTGCCACATACAAATTAAAACTGGAACAGCTAATATTAAATACCAATTACTGAATAGTTTAACTTAGTTTAAAAAAAATATGTTTAAAGAGTAACTTACTAAGTAATGAATAATATTTCGATAGGCCAGTTAAATCTTCATAACGATAAAATAGCTATATCAGAATTAGACCGTTTAATTTTAGAACAAAAGTTAGACATTGTCCTTATACAAGAACAATATCAGAGCGCTCACTTGCGTCGTAATGTAGTACAGCTTGACTGCCGTTCGCAGGCTGGGATATATGTTGCAAGTTCTAATTTTACGGTAACATCTTTGCGTAATTTTATGACGTCACACTGCGCCGTTGCTGAGATCTCATCCTCTACCTGTAAGGTTTACGTAGTGAGCTGCTATTTTCAATATTCACATCCTATTGATCCTCACTTACATCACTTACGTTACGTCTTGCAGTTCCTCGTGGGACATAAAATTATCATTGGCGCTGATGTCAATGCGTCATCTTCATTATGGTATGGCAAGTTGCGTTCAAGCGACACGGTTCGACGTTGTGCGGTTGAAGATTTCATTGCGGAAATGAATCTTATTATTCACAATACCCCCGATGCACCACCAACTTTTTGCAACCCAATGGGTGAGTCTTCTATTAACGTGACGCTTACGCGCGGCGACGTCTCGATATCCGGATGGCGTGTTCTTCCGGACGCATCCTGTAGTGATCACCGCTTGATCGTGTACGAATTCATACCAAGGGTTGCACAGGATCTACAAAAGGCTCCCTATAATTTTAGATATAAAACTAAAGGTGCGAACTGGGCTTTGTTTGGTTCACTCTTTGCAACTCATACCAAAGACTTCAGTCGCAGTAGTTTATCAGCTGAGGAAAGCGCAGAAATTCTATCAGAAACTTTTACATACTGCGCTGATGTAACTATTGGTCGCGGATCTATCACTAACACTCGTAGATGTGATTGGTGGAATGATAGATTAGCCGAACTACGTAGAAGCTACCGGAAAGCTCGTAGAAAATTAAACACTATTAAAAGACGTAACGTAACAGGAGATTTGTACAACAATGCTCTCATTGCTCTTAGAGTTGCCAGGTCCCGCTACAGAGCTGCTGTGGAAAAATCCAAGAGAAACTTAATTCAGAAACTTGTTGATAAACTCGATAGAGAGGGCCCGTGGTCACCTTTGTATCACGAATTTAAGGCAAATAGATCAATCGACCTTGCATACATACAGAACATCAAAATTAATAACAGATATACCTCAGGAGTAGAACAAACAGCAGAATATCTTTTAGACTCACTCGTACCTGACGATCGACCGGAAAGCGACACTGATCATCACCGACAGATCAGGCAGTGGGCCATCGAACCACCAATCTCCAATGTCTGATTTACCATCTTCAGACGAATTTCTTGGTATCATTAGATCCTTGCCGCTAAACAAGGCTTCGGGCGATGATAAAATATCTAACAAAATGATAAAAGAAGCTTGTAAACTTTCGGGTGACACGATTTTCACTGTCTTTAAACGTTGCATTGCTGAAGGAATATTTCCTCGTATTTGGCGTTGCGGTAATATTCGTATAATACCAAAAAGTGGCGACAAGCCACCGGATGATCCTAAATCCTACCGACCAATCACATTGTTACCATCGTTAGGAAAGCTTTTAGAACGTCTTGTAGTGCCCCGGCTTCTGCCAGGTGGAGTCAAATTTCATGATAGACAATTTGGATTTACGTTGGGTAAATCGACAACTGACGCTGTTATATCGGTTAGAAAGTTTGTCACAGAGTCAAAATTTCAATACGTGCTGGCTATTTTCTTAGATATATCTGGCGCCTTCGACAACGCATGGTGGCCCATGCTGTTACTGAAATTAAAATCACGGGGGTGCTTTAAAAATATTTATTCCCTTATCTCTTCGTACTTTTCACAAGGTACAACTAAACTAAGACTTGGTCATCATTCTGTGTCGAAGGCGCTTACAATGGGATGTCCTCAGGGATCGGTGCTAGGTCCATACTTGTGGAATATCGGCTTCGACGATTTTCTTGCGATACCAATACCATCCGGATGTACTCTGAACGCGTATGCTAATGACGGCTTATTACTGGTGGAATCTGATACTAGGGCGGGGCTTGAGAGATTAGCCAATAGATGTTTGAACTTGATATCTCAATGGGGTGAACGTAATCGCTTAACTTTTGCACGCAACAAAACCTTCCAGCTACTTTTAAAAGGTAACCTCAAATCACCGCCGAGCATTAGATTTGACAATGTTACTGTAAAAAATAAAACCACAGTGTGTTATCTAGGATTAGTTTTAGGAAGGAACTTTTCATTTATCGAACATATTAAAATAGTTAATGAAAAGTCTAAAAAGAGTTTCTGTGCATTGACAAGGATATCAACTGCGACATGGGGTCTATCATTTAATACATTAAAGATCATATACGGAGCTACTTATTTAGGTTCTATGTGCTATGGTGCACCTGTATGGGCCGATAGGGCGACCGTAGGCGCTGTCCGTCGCAAACTGTTACAAGGCCATCGACTTGCACTGATATTCTTGTGTAAGGCATATGGGACGGTTAGCACTGAGGCTTTGCCGGTGTTGGCGGGTGTGCTTCCGGTCGA
This sequence comes from Arctia plantaginis, assembly GCA_902825455.1. Classification (NCBI taxonomy): domain Eukaryota; kingdom Metazoa; phylum Arthropoda; class Insecta; order Lepidoptera; family Erebidae; genus Arctia; species Arctia plantaginis. Next base: position 2,071,437 of record CADEBD010000289.1, on the reverse strand, counting down.
TCTCGAGGTGCAGAGACGTGCAGCCATGTACTATTCAAGACAACAAAACATGGAATGCGATTTTTTGGGCGCGCGGGATCGCGGTAAAATTACAAGATTGCTTCAACAGCAGCTCGATGTCTATAACGACCTCATAAACGAATGGCAACAACGCTGGGATGAATCATCCAAGGAGCGCCATCTTTACCAATTCTTTCCATCTGTTCGCGAACGGTTGTCGAGGATATGGCTTGAGGTGGATCACTGTGTCGCTCAATTTCTTACGGGTCATGGTAACTTTAAGAGCAAGCTTTATTCATTTAAATTAGTCGAGTCACCATTGTGTTTTAACTACCTAACTGAGGTGTTGTTTAGAGATGAAATGAATACTCGGTTTAGGCAGTTAACTAAAGTTTATTGTATCACACGACACATACATGAAATATACAAAAGGGTTAACCAGGCGGGCGGAGTCGGGTGCGCGTATAAATGCGTGATCGCTATCGTGGCTAGTAACCGACTGCCTGTCGCGTCTCTGCGGCCGCCTGGCTTCGTACGGAAAATGCTAACATAACATAATAGCTTAGGGCTGTCGACACAATAGCATAGGGCTGTCGCCACAGTACTCCCCCCCTTTTTGAAAAATGTGGGACACATTTGTTAAGCAAGAGAAAAAAAAAATGAAGGAATAAAAATGTATTACTATTTCACAATCCAAAGTTACTAGCGGAACCCCAATGAATAATGTATACAATGCAATCAGAACGCTGATGCGTCATTCTGTGTGCGACGCCCTTGTTTATATTAAGTAAGTACTTAAGTAATACAATACCTTTTATAGTTACAATGTAAAAATGTGGTGCGTGTTCTATTTATAGCATGACAAATAAAATGATTCGTCTACATCTTTAACTCGAACAGCGGTATATTCATTGCCGTTATATGGGTAACAATCTTATAGAAAGAAATAGCACTTTAATACACCGGAGCTTGTGCTCTCGGTGCCGCTGTATTTGGAGCGGGCGGTAACTTATTGACTGCATTCTGCAACCACTTATTAGCACGGTTTTTACACTTCACCATGATGAAATAACACAATAACAATACTAATATGCCTCCGCATATCATTAGCCCGACTCCAACATAATTGAGTTTGCTCTCAACTTGATTCGATATGGTTTTAACTGTTGCTATTGCTATAGCATCGTGGGAGTCCTTGTTCTCTTCTTTGCTTTGGCCCCAGCCCATTTTATCTGTTAAAATGTAGTGAAAAATTTTCCTTCAAGTAGTGAAATTGATAACTGTTTCGGGCTGTTGTTGATTCCTTAATAACTTGAATATTTAAGTTTAATACAACAGAGAACGATGACTCTCATGAATTTGCAGAATTGCGCTCTACTTTAATGTTACATAGTTCGCAGTTTATTTGTTCAATCAGTAATGCAATAAAATATTTTACGTGCCGTCTTGTTTTAATTTACAATGTATTAATTTACTGTTATGCTTATGTTTAATGTGCCCTGTTTATTGCTATAGGGCGTTGAATTACATTCGTTGATTAATGCTTGAGAACAGGCCTCCTCTCACCACGAGAGGGTTTGCTAGAACTAAATACTTAATTAGAGTTGCGGGACCCGTGTTTCAGGGCCCGACTTTACGTTCTTAACCTAAAAAAAGGATATATATTTGGGGGAATGCATAGAATAACTAAAGCGATGGTAGCCGCCGTGCAGGACCTACTCTGCAATATTTAATTAGACTCCTGACAGTATCCCTGCACGGGGCGCCGACATTGAAATGAAATACAAAGCGTGCCTATGGATTAACATTACTGTAAGGGACTTAATTATCGAATAAATATCTAACTGGTCTATTTATGACTCGACCTCTACGTGTAGTACGTGTCACTGGAGGTGCCGGGTAAAGTGCGTTTTGAGGTGACGGGGGCCTGCTTGGGGTGGGACGTGGTGTAGTTTGTCGCTCCTCGTCCTGGGTACTGGAATTAATTAAGAAAGCTGGCTTCAATCTATCTATTGAGACTTCCGCTTGCCTGTTTGGAAGCTGCACTTTGAAAAATTTCTTATTTCTAGTGATGATTCTAAATGGGCCATCATAGTTCGGAGTTAGTGGTCGCTTTACTGCGTCGTTACGGATGAAAACATGTGAGCAAGTGTCGAGGTCTTTATGGACGAAAATTTTTCTGTACTCTCTGTTCCTAGCTGGGATTGGTTTAATGTTTTTAATTGTTTCCCTTAATTTTTCTACATAAGAGTACTGATCGAGATTAGTGATTGGCGCGCTCGAGTAGAAATCTCCTGGAAGCCTGATCACTTGCCCATATGTCATTTCTGCTGCACTTACCTCGTTGTCCGTTCTGCCTGCCGCTCTTAAACCTAACAAAACTGTTGGGAGTTCCTCCAGCCATGATTCGTTGTCTATGAGCCTTGCTGTTAGCGCTACTTTTAATGATCTGTGCCATCTTTCAACGATGCCGTTACTCATGGGATGATAGCTTGTTGTGCGTAGCCTCTGGACTCCCAAAAGTTTCATTAGCCCTGCAAACAATTCGCTCTCGAACTGTCTCCCTTGGTCTGTGGTAACGTACAACGTACAAAGCCTTCGCTACCGTCTCCGCGGTCATATCTTTAATGGGCACCGCCTCCGGCCAGCGTGTGCCTCTGTCAATCATCGTGACGAGGTACCTATGACCTAGTTCCGTTTTTGGTAACGGGCCTACCAAGTCGATGTGTACGTGTTCGAATCTGCCCGCGCTGTGAAATTGCCCTAAGTCTGAAACTACGTGACGGCCTACTTTGCTTCGCTGACACTCCACGCACTGTCTCGCCCAGATCCCTGAATCTCTATTCATTCCAGGCCAATAAAATCTCTGCGCTAGCAGTCTCCTCGACGTCCTAATGCCTGGGTGACTTAAATTGTGAACCGCCTGGAATACTAATTTTCTAAAACTGCTAGGTACATACGGACGCGGTGTGCCGGTGGTCATTTCGCAATAAATTCGTTTGTCTGAGTCAGGTAGCGACAATGTTGCAAAACGTGACTCTATGTTTACTGACTGTGTAATTTGAGTATCCTGCGCCTGAGCTGTGGCTAGTTCGGCGAAGTCGATAGTTGTTGGGCACGTTATTGTTTCCACCCGCGATAACGCGTCAGCAACTGTATTCTCAGTACCGTCTATGTACCTAATGCTATTTGTAAATTCACTTATAAACATAAGCTGCCTAGCCCTTCTAGGCGTTTCTCTAGCCGTACCTATCTTTTGGAGAGCGAAAGTCAATGGTTTGTGGTCTGTATAGACGATTAGTTCCCCACCTTCTATTAGGTACCTGAAATGATTTATGGACAGATAGATAGCTAGTAACTCGCGATCGAAAGTGCTGTACTTTTTTTGCGCCTCCGAGAATGCTTTTGAAAAATAACCTAAAGGTTTCCACACATTATTTAACTTTTGTTGTAGCACTCCGCCTGCCGCGTTGTTTGACGCGTCGGTCATGAGCGCTAGCGGTACGCCCGGTACTGGGTATGCTAGGGTAGCGGCGCGTTTTAGGCTCTGTTTGCTTTGTATGAAAGCCGCGTTTGCTTCATCGTCCCAGTGAATTTTGGTCTGGTCGTGTTTCTTAGTGTTATGCAGAAATTTATTTAAATGCTTCTGAGTGCTTGCCGCCTGCTTGATGTGAGCACGGTAAAAAATTATCATGCCTAGAAAACGTCGAAGCTGTTCGACGTTTTCTGGCTTTGGGAAATCGATTATGGCTTGCACCCTGTCTCGCAATGGTTTGATACCTGAATTCGATACTTCAAATCCTAAAAATTTGACTGTTTTCTGACCGAAACTGCATTTACTTAAATTAATTGTGATGCCAAATTTTTGGAAAATGTCTAAAATTTTGTGTAAATGCTCCCTGTGTGCTTTTTCTGTCTCGGAGGCAATAATTATGTCGTCTATATAACAGAAAAGGGAGGATTTGGAGCCCCATTTGTCTGTGATTGATTCTATGTTTTGCAAAATGGAATTCATAAACCTTTGGAACGTTTGGGCCGCGTTCCGCAGACCAAAAATCATCCGGGGAAACTCGAATAACCCGAATGGCGTTATAATTGCCGTTTTTTCCACATCCTCAGGAGCCATTTCGATTGCGTGGTACGCCCTATTTATATCTAGTGTGGTGTATATTTTCTTACCTGCCATGCCGTAAGTGAAATCCTGCAGTCTGGGGATAGGGTAGCGATCAGGCTTGGTGATCGCGTTGAGTCGCCTGTAGTCGCCACACGTCCTGATTTGCCCGTCCTTCTTGGGGACGACGTGTAGTGGGCTGGCCCAAGGGCTGTTGCTCGGCCTGCAGATTCCTAGTTCCTGCATTACCTTAAATTCCTGTTTAACCTTCTCGTATCGGTGCGGCGGTAATGGCCTCGCTCGCACATATACCGGCGGCCCCGTGGTTTCTATGTGATGCTTGACTGCATGTCTGGTTTGGTGGTGTCTGGATAACAATCCAGGATGTCGCGGTAAGGATGGGATGATTGAACAGTGTTAATTGATTGCCCGGCACGCACTAGTGACCCGTGTACACATGTTTTTACATTCATATCTACTAACCTCTTCATTCGCAAATCTACTGCTAAATTATTTGTCCTTAAAAAATCGGCCCCCAGGATCGGTTGCTTGACGTCACATAACACAAATGTCCACACTATTGTTCTATTTAACCCAATGTCTAGGTCGAACGACGTTGTACCGTAAGTCTTTATTTCAGTGTTATTTGCCGCGTACAGCTTATAATCGCACTTTACACGTTTGCCTACACTGACCTTGCTTGCGGGTATTACGGATACGTTTGCGCCGGTGTCTACTAGGAATGATATGCCGTTTTTTCGATCTTGGATGCACAGGCGGTGGTTGTCTAAAAACGACGCGCCCCCCACTGCCGCTACAGGGCGCGTCGGTTTTAGTTTTCCTGTTGTCTTTGCCAACTCGCTGGACCTTGCCGCTGATAACCGACAGGGGGGGGGGTGGTGGTCTGCTTCTCCAGTCACAGGGTTGCTGACAGTTCCTCGCGAACTTTTCGAATCGCTGGTGGTATGCGCATAACCTTCTCCGTTGCCGTTGTTGTGGAGGTCTGAATGACGTTGTGGCTCCTCTGCCTGCTGACCAGTTTGTTCTTGTCCTCTCTTGGCTTCTGATTTGCTGTACCTCGCCGCGCAGCTGCTCGAAATTCTCCGTCATTCTCTTTGTCTCATGTATCAGGTTGCTATCCTTTGCCTCTTCTTTTACTTCCGCTATAACCCCCTGTTTGATGGTCTGATGTACCTTATCCGCAATCGCCCCGAGTTTTTCCGCGTCTAACTGTTCGTGAGCCACTAAAGCTGTTCTTACGGGTGTGGGTAATCTCCTTAGCCATAGCATCTTTACCGTGGACAATGCTACACCTGCATTTTTGCCTGCCTCGGCCATCCGTCTGAATAGCTGCGATGGCCTCTGTTCCCCGATTTGCAGGTCATCCATAAGCTTATTAAATTGCGTGTCCGGTGTATCCTGGAATTCATTAATCAGCCTGGCCTTGAGTGCGTCGTAACTCTTCTGCGTGTCGTCTAGTAAATCACTGACGTAGACTAATTCCTCTTTTCCAAGTTTCCCGATCACCAGGTCAAACTTGGTGTCTTGGCCGACCTTTTGTGGTGTGATTATGGCCTCGAATTGCGCGAACCACAATTTTGGAAGTTCCCTCCAGAACGGGGCGATCCTGCTTGCCACACTAATTGAGTGTAATAGGCTATTTGACAACATTGAAAATATTCTCTAAATTATGGCCATCCTAGTAGATAAAAGGATAGAAAAGCATAATTTATTTTATTTTACACTATTTGGTGTAAAGTTTTAAGCAAATTTAGCGAAATAAATTTAATTTTTTTTTAATCATTTTATCTCGGACGGGAACGTCCTGTGATTGGACACAAATTTGTGACGACACCGCAATGGTCACAAGTGTCAAAAGTGAACCATAGATTAAAAGATATGAAGTAAACAAAACAAAAATCTTAATTTGTGGATTCCTTCAACCGATGTTAAGTGCGCATTTATGTGTTTTTTTTAAGTGTTTTAGTTATTTCTAAAAGTATTTTTTAATAGATTCAGAAAGAAGTGGTATTAATATCTATACAAATCGCAAAATGGAGTCAAATTTTGTACGAGCTGATAGCAGAACTCTTCCTAAAATAGACGCGTTTATGGTTGCACTTTTCTTTAAGAATAACGCTGATTATTATGCTGCGGAACTTAAAAATGTGAAAACAGCAGTGTAAGTATGACGTACAAATCATTTATTTGCTAATATTTTAAATAACTTAACAAAATTGTAACATATCTCTTAGGTTATGGAACGTGTAAATAACTTTTTTTAATGGTCTTTCTTTTGTTTCACAGGTCTGCAAGGGAGTCCTATGGAGATGATGCGATTGGATATGTCCAACTATACCGGCAACTCGGAGTTTGTACAGTTAAGTGTAAAATGTGCCCGGAACATAAAGTGAGAAACACTGGTTATAATGTGACATTAGTTGTTGACGAAAACGAAAACGAAGTTATTAGTTGTCAGTGCCACGACTGTGCTGCTTCAGCTGGAGGATGCAAGCATGCAGTTGCTTTTTTGATGTGGGTCCATCGTCGCTCCGAAGAGCCTGCATGTACTTCCGTAGAATGCTATTGGAGGAAACCTACTTTATCTCGTATAGGGACTACTCTCAAGTACATAACTGCACAGCATTTGGCTAAAAAGAAAGTTCCATCCAGACCAAGTTCAATGGAACTATATGCACGATTTCTTCCAGAAGCCAAAAGAAGAAAAGTTGAGAGCTGTGAATTGCTAAGGTATCAGAATGATTTTATACACAAAATAACACAGTACTCATTGCACTGTTTTATAATGGACCAATCTCCAGAAATTAAGATAAACATAGATAAACTTATAGATGTCATGAAAGCAACATTTACTGAAACTGTGCTATGTACCATTGAACAAGCGACAAGGGGGCAGAACAAGAGCAGCTTATGGTATGAGTTGCGATATGGCCGTATTACAGCATCAAAGGCTCATGAAGCTAGTGTCTGTCATACAAAAGATGGTTCCTTGGTGGCTGCTATAATGGGTGCAAAAATTCCCGATACAGCTGCTATGAATAGAGGCAGACAATTGGAGCTATCTGTCAGAAAGACTATCTCTAAGATATTAAAAAAAACAATTACTTCATGTGGGCTTTATGTATGTCAAGAGTATCCAATGATTGCAGCGTCTCCTGATGGCTTAATGAAAGATGGTGTTGTTGAAATAAAATGCCCTACTAAGGCAAAAGCTAAGGACAGGTATATAAAAAATGGTACTATAACTGAAAAGTTCAAGGCACAGGTGCAACTGCAAATGTATGCAACTGGTGTACAAAAATGTTATTTTTGTATTGCTGATAGCAACTTTGAGGAAACAAAAAATGTTGATATAATTTTAGTCACATATAATAGTGACTATATTAATAATTTATTAAGTAAGTTAGTTGCTTTTTGGAAAACAAATATGTACCCTATTTTGTACAATAACACCAGATTTTGATATGTAAATAAAAAACCATTCCGTGATTCTTGTTTTATTGCTTTTATTTATTTATTTAGCCAGTTAAACTGGGTGAGATTAATCGTTATGACTGTATTGTTTGATTCATTTGGCTATAGGATGTCTCTCAACTCAGTGTGCCTTTTGGCAAAGACCTCAACCAGTAGTTTTCATTGCTTCCTGTCTTGAGCAACTCTCCTCCATTTGGGTCCCGCAGTAAGTTTCAGCTCATCTTCCCAGCACATTTGTTGTCGTCCGCGACATTTCTTGCCATCTCTTGGATATATTTTAATTTGGTTTTTGCTCTTAGTTGCACATTGCTTTATTCTGTATTTGTTTTGTTTTACCGGTTCTTGTTGTTGTTGTTTTTATAAGTTTATGTGTGTTTGATAGTTTTTTGAACTTTCCGAGAATGTAGTAGAAGTAGTTCTGTCTCTTCCCATGTACTGTAATATGTTTGGTTTCAATATTACTTTTTGTCCAATGGTCTTCACTTTATTTGGTGGGTTTTCGGGCTTGTTATGAGTGTTAGGTTTTTTCAGTGTTGGTAAGTTGGGGGATACAGTTTTATCTCTCTTCCTTTGCTTATTAATTACAAGTTGGTCTCCTCTCATAAAAGCTATGGTTCTCGTTTTCCATGCTTCCTCAACTTTTGACTGTAATTTTTTCCGAGCTTCAAGGACATCCTTGGGGAAGTCCTCTTTGACATAGATGCCTGTTGGTAATTTTTATTTAGATTTTAATATGAGATGTTTCTTCCACATAGTAGAGAAAGTAACAACTACAGGGCGATTTTTGCTGGTTTGTGCTCCAATTCTGTAGATATTGTTTATTTCGTTTTATTGCTTTATGTTTTCATTATTCAGGTACCTATAGTATTTATTTAATAAGAGAATCCTGTAAATTTATTAAAGCACATGCAATAATAATGATATGGTCAAGTATACCAATGAAGTTAGTGTTTATCACTGAATGTTGCTTTAGCATATGGAATTCTCTTAATCGCCTTATCACTCTCTCAATGTGAATTCTTAAGCTAGCGATCATTTTTGTTTGTCGAACCTCCATTTTCGATAACTTTGTACCAGCATTTACACTGGGTGGCCTTACTAGTTTCATGCCTTTTACCTGTAGTAACTGTTCTAGGTTCTTGAAGCCTCTGTCTGCTAAAATGCAAGTTCCTTGTGGTAATGTGTCTAGAAAGTCACAGTTTTCCACTACAACAATGTCACTTGTTCTGCCACCAAATCCTTGGGAAACATAATTAACTAGACCATTAGGCGTGCAGGATATTAGGTACTTTAGAGTGTTCCCTTTTTTATACTCTGACCAAGTCAGTGCCTGATGAAGAGCCTTTGATGGTTTCTGTACATCAATTTCTAGACAATCAATAATGCAAGTAACATTGTGAAAGTGGTGTCTAAATGCAATAGGAAGATTCTTTTTTATTAATTTTTTATCTAAACTTACAATAAATGGTTTTAAAATGCTACTTATAATAGGTATATTTGCTAGAAATATTTTACTAGCATAGGATATTGATACGCCAAAATGATCTTCTAATTCAGAAAATGTGCTATTTTGTCTAATTTTTTTAAGCATAGCAAAATGTGTTCTATTTTTATGTTGGTCACTTCATGCATCATCTGAACTATAAAATAACATTCTTTAGTTATACCAACATACATTAAGGGTTTTCTTTTGATTAAGTGCATATAATGTTTAAGGTACTGCAATTTTTCAATATTTTCAATATTATCTGTATCAGAGTCAGTAACTTTTGGTGATGATGTAGCCACAAAAGGTGAATAATTATCACTTTCAATACAAGAAATATCACTACTAGATTTTTCTTCCTGCGAGACTATATTTCTCTTTATTGCTTTAATTGCTTCTGACTGTGAAGGTTGAAGATAACATGGTTCGATCTTAAATGGCGAAGTGAAACGAGATGTAGTTGACACTTTTAGTGGTGAAGTAGAAATATTTTTACTCGAACATTTTGTTTGCACAGCTTTGCTCCGATAATATACTTTCTGTTTTGTAGTAACTTGAACAGCTTTTTCAACATTTAAGATAGGTTCAGTGTTTGTTCCTTTGTCTTTGGTTGTTTGAGACTTTGTTGATGCTGAAAAGATAAATATTCAAAGTTAATTACCTACTTCATTTGAATGAAATAAAAAACATAATAACACAGAACATAGTACCAACCATCAGTCTCAATAGTGTCCAAATTTCTTTCATTTTGTGAGCTTTCAGTGTTCATTCCAGTAGCACTTAGACAGTCTGTGACAAGATCAATTCTTTGCCTCTTAGCTGATGCTTCTGGAGAAGGTCCTGCAGCAGATAGCCTTCTTTTGCGTTCCACTTGACATTTAAGTTTAGAGGGCACTGCCTTATCTGCCAAAAGTATCCTTTGACTAAAGCCCATTTTAAATTTCATGTAATTGATTGTATCATTTTCCATCTGCAATTCAACATTATTGTCGTTATAACAAGTATCTTTTATTCGGTTTGGAAATAAGGGATAATATATTTTAAATTACAAAAGAGAACAGGAAGATGAACAATTCACATAATAGAAAACATTTGATATCCTACAAAAGCGAGTGTTGCGGTATGTAGCAGATTGAGAAGGAGTATTTCAACTTATGCTGTAAGTTTTGGTCATACTAAGAGAGGTTAAGTACCTAAAGAGTACCTAGTTAATAAGGAGGTTTCGGCCTACTATACCACGCTGGCCAGGCGGGTTGGTATCATAGGATTTGTGTCCAGTTTTCCTTCTCTTTGTAGTGCTGTTGTCCTGCGTAGTTTGCTCCCGCCATCGGCTCTTACGACACAAACGGGCTTTAAGGTAAGATATTTGTATATCCTTATGTAAACAACAATATTTTCAACTGAATAATAAATAAGTACTTACGTCAAGGTGATCTTCACACATGAAAACATTTGAAAGTGATGCGATACTGTTTGGGTCTCTTCCAGCTAATTGTAACCACAGTTTTCGTCTTTTGGGATCCGTTGGCACAGAAACAAACAGTTTGTGTGGAGTACTTTTAGATGTATTCTTACATGTTGACACTACACACCATTTATACGCCATTTTATCTAATATATCTTAACAAAAATAATGAAACTCACTTTATAACATAACCACGTCAGTACTGTTTTGTTTATAACACATATCACATATCATAACATATGTCAATTGCGTTACGTCATGATCTTGGCGTCTTGTCTCCCCCCTCTTGCCCTTCAGTAGGTTGCTAGCGTGTGACGTCAGGGCACGTTTTTGCCGCGGTTTTAAAATTTAAACTTCAATAGCGATTTTTAAATGTAAATAGATCTAATTTCTCAGAAATATTAATGTACTATGTACAATATCATGTATAGAAAGAATCTAAAACATTTTCTAAACTTAGTCAAATAGCCTATTGCGCCGAACTTTCTTCCTCGTGGTCACTCATTTTCACAGTGCGTTTCTTATTTGTTTCGTACAAAACTAAGGCGTTTGATTGCGGCCGGATGCGCGTAATTCGATATTGCCACCCGCCTGGTTACGTTTAAGACGTCGGGGTCACCACTTTAACTACCTAACTGAGGTGTTGTTTAGAGATGGAATGAATACTCGGTTTAGGCAGTTAACTAAAGTTTATTGTATCACACGACACATACATGAAATATACAAAAGGGTTAACCAGGCGGGCGGAGTCGGGTGCGCGTATAAATGCGTGATCGCTATCGTGGCTAGTAACCGACTGCCTGTCGCGTCTCTGCGTCCGCCTGGCTTCGTACGGAAAATGCTAACATAACATAATAGCTTAGGGCTGTCGACACAATAGCATAGGGCTGTCGCCACAGTGTCAATGCTCAACACCTAACTCTCACTATGAACAGTCTGCTCATCATATCCTCTGGGAATGTAGTCTTTGGTATAATGAACGTAATATAATGCTGAATAGCTTGCAGGTGACATCTGGGGCGGTATACTATGGGGATCTTGTGTCAACTAGGGTGAATTTCCGTGCGTTTAGGCGATTCTGCCATACATATTATAGAAATCAATCATAGCTCACGTAGGACCCGTAATATTTGTGGCCGTGGTGTTTCCCTGTTTAAAAGGGTGTATGCCCTTTTTACTTCATTTTGTCTCCCGCTTTGCTAAGGAGGGAAGTGGATTTACTGTATTTCCAACTCCTCCAATTTTCTTCTGATTAATTTCGTTGCGGGTTCCAAGACAGTTTAATTTCTTCCTGGGACTTCCCGAGTGTCATAACTCGGTGTGTTCGCGGGTCACTGCTGTGGATCCTGGTGTACAGGAGTTACAGCGGTGGGCGTGTGGGTGGGATTAGTCCCAGTTTAAAAATTGGTTTGAGATATTGCTTCAAATGCTACATTTTTCAGAACAAGATGAGGAGAACAAAGCTGATCGATTACACCGGGTAAGAAATTTATTGAATGTAATGAATCACAATTTTAAGGAAAACTACATCCCTGGTGAGGATTTATGCATCGACGAGAGTGTTGTGCCTTTTCGAGGACGCATAATCTTTCGTCAGTATAATAAACAAAAGCGTCATAAATATGGAGTAAAACTATTTAAATTATGTATATTGCCAGGTTATACCTATAAAATTAACGTTTATGCTGGCAAACAAAATGACGAAATTAACACTACACCTACAAATGTAGTTATGGAACTATGTAATGACTTGATCGACAAAGGGCACACTCTTTTCACAGACAATTGGTACACAAATATTGAATTGGCAAGAAAGTTGTTAGATAGAGAGACACATCTTGTCGGAACGTTAAGAAAAAACAGGAGACATTTTCCTAAAACAATAGTTTCTACGAAGTTAAAAAGAGGGCAATTTATTGCTAAAGAAAGTGCTGATGGAATAACAGTGATGCGATGGAAGGATAAACGAGATGTCTTGGTTTTGTCCACAAAACACTCTACGCGTTTTGTGAGAGCGGTAAAGCGTAACAAAGTTATCCCAAAACCTGCAATTATTGTCGACTATAATAAAGCCAAAGGTGCTGTTGATTTGTCAGATCAAATGTCAGCGTACCAAACACCACTTAGGAAAACTGTGAAGTGGTACAAAAAAGTGGCCATAGACTTGATTTTGAATGTAGCTGTTGTAAATGCACTCACTCTCTACAAAAGTGTAACAAAGAAGAACATTCCTATTGTAGATTTTAGAAAAGAAATTATGACAGATTTCCTAACAAAAGGCATAACGTCCGAACCTCTTTCATCGAGACCGAAGAGAGCTAAACATGAACTGGCGAAAAAAGAAGGATCATCTAAAGTCGTTCGACGTCAATGCCAACAATGTTGGCATTGACGTCGAACGACGCTTAGTAGCAAGGAATAAAACAAAGAAAGTCACTACTTTTTGCAAAACCTGTCCTAATGAACCTTTTTTATGTCCCGAATGTTTTATTAAAATTCATTAAATTTTATGTCAACTTTTTTTTTCTGTATCCTATTTTTTCAATAAACTTTCTATGCGCATCAAAATTGTTTTATTTGCACTCTATACCTATATTATAAAGAGGAAATATTGGTCTTTGGTATTCGATATAAGTCCATTACAGTGAAAATTAGAGCTCTGAAGTAAAAAACGAAATTTAATTTTAGACTTGTCTTGTTTGCAAAACCAAGTCAAGGAAGACAAAATGCAGAGCCGCGCGGGTCCCCTGTCATACAAAATTGAAAGACTTTTCTGTCCGTTGGCCTACAGTCGCAGTTTAAAAACACGTCAGACGCGCGGTCACCATTGGGCGACGCGGCTCGAACAGAAATTATTGTTGTCGCCCAACAGTGACCGCCACGGCCTGAATGAAAAAGACATGTTTTGTAATTGGCAGAGAACGTGTTAAATTAATTAGAAACTCTTTTGAACGAAAGAGATTATTGTTTGATGGAAATGACCAGAAAATTAAATGGCAGCTCCTTATTAATTTAATTAACCTCCAGCAAAATGAAGGCCTTCAGTTTGCTAATAAATTAACGCCCCGTCATGTACATTTTCGTAATCAAATTATGAAAGTGAAACTCGCCACACAGCTTTTAAGTATGAGTGTTGCTAAAGCACTAACTCTTTGTGAAGAAGAATTAAAATCTACACAATTTCAGGATTCCGTGGGTACAGCAAAATTTATTACTTTGATGAATAATTTCTTTGATACGATGAATTCTAGAAAGTCTCAATTTTACGGATACAAACGTCCTATAGATCATAAAAACAAATCTGCGATTTTTGCATTACTAGATGAAGTCAAGACATATATACTACAACTTAAATTTCATTCCAAATCAAAAAGAGTGATTAGAAGAAGGAATCAGATACCCAGAATAATAATACAGATAACTAAAAAAAATATTGTTAAGTCTTCAAATAAAACAGGATTTTTGGGTGCCGTCATATGTATTGAGTCGATGAAAACATTATATAACCACATAGTAGAAGAAAAAAAGTATCTAGACTACATATCTATGTATCGCATAAGTCAGGATCACTTAGAACTTCTTTTTGGGTTAATAAGGAAGCACGGTGGCTACAATAATAACCCAAATGTACTACAGCTTAGAGCTGCATACAAAAAAATGTTAAGTCACCTTGAACTGCGGTCATCTTTCACAGGAAATCGCATTCCTTTAGACAATTTCAGCATTTTACATTATTCGTCTCAAAATGTCATCAATAGCACAACAAACTGTAATAGACACGATCCTCTTGAATATGAAGTTTTGGAAAGTACGAGAGCTCTTGAAACTGATATAGAGGCTGAAAATAATTGTAATATTTTCGCAAATATGCTGGACGATGAAAATGTAACGGAAGCTTCTAAAATAATAGTTGGTTACATTTCTGGATATGTAAGCACTCGGTTGACCAAAGAGGTAAAATGCGAGGAATGTATTGATAGTTTGACCACGACACAGAAACTTCCGCATCATAAACTAATAAGTATAAAAGATATGGGTGGTTTATGCTACTCTACTGAAAATGTTTATAAAATTTGTTTATCGACGGAAATGGTTATACGTCGTTTAATTCGGTGCAGTGGTGAAAATGGCCTGTCATCTAAATACGACTACAACTATATTACAACTAATGCATTGAAATGTTTTGTTGAGAAAGACGTATTCGTTTGTTTACTTGGTCATTCATTTGATCAACCTTCTACATTAAATCACAGAGTGCATCTAATACGTGCAATAATAAACAAATATACAACTGTTCGATTGCATCACGAGGCAAAGATAACAAATGATTATACGAGCAAACGCCAAAAGCTAACTAAACTAATATTGTTTAAAGGCAATTAAATAATAATTTGTGTTGATTTATTTTGAATTTGTGTAATAAACATTTATATTAAATTGAAACGATAGATTTTTATTTCAATTCGTTTATTTATTTAATGATAAGGCAGAGTACTAAATAGTAGTAGGTACAAAAGTTGTGTCACTTCTGCGTTGTAAAATCTATGGGAGCGACTTGTTGTTACACTACGTTGAACAAAGCGCGTAAGCGCGATGAAATTTCCGGGCGCTTATGACATTTTGGTCGCGAGAAAACTATTCCCTTTAAGCGATCTAGCGCTGCATGTTTGAATAGTTTTGTTAGATGACATAACTATTGTTTTAGCGCTGCAGCGAACTTTAGTTCTAACTCTTACCTAAATGAAGCACACTTTTAGTTCGGGGTGTCTGTTCTATACGCTAGTAGTATAGTTCAATGGCCGTAATATGCCGCACGCAGATCCACGTTTTTTTTTATCAGTTACTGAAATAATTGAGAACTCAACGAAACTCATTCAGTACCGTAATAATATATTATCTACTATACGAGTGTATATTACGGTTTTCAATGATTTTCGTTAAGTGCAAATCAAATCGGTGCTATACATTGCTATTATTTCTTCTTTTCTATACATATTTTTTTCGATTTGTTTTTGGTTTTAAACAATAGTTGTTTTCTTAGATGTTGATAATTATCTAAACAAAGAAGATTTGAAATGGCCATGGAAGGAAACGCACTTCGTGAAACTGAATGCATGTACCGTGTGTGGCTTGCCTATCAATCCAAAGCTGCTTCCTCATTTTTTTCGCCGCACTACATTGATATACAAAAAAACCCAAGATACACAGTCAGGATATCAAAACCGTCCGCATAAAATGAGCGCTAAACTCCAAATTGAGCGCTCATTTCAAATAGTCTCGCATCGCCCGTGTTTATGCACGCACTTCAAAAATGCCAAAGTGTTCTATGAAAAATTGCAAAAATAATACGTCAAGAACTTTAAAAAAGGATGGAATATCTTATTTTCGGTAAGTAAAATAGTTTATTGATTTGCTTTTCTGGTTTTCATGACTAAATATAGGAAGTATTATGTGATTTTGATTTATTTTATCTAAAATCTTCACTTAACGGTCCAATATAGTACAGCACATTTCAATAGGTTCGTATCAGTGTAAGAACAACGCATTACAACGTCCTTTAAATTAGTCGCTTAATACAAATGACCCTGTTCGTTTCCAATGGAGTCGATTTTTTAATATTGAACTATTTTTTTTATTAATAAGAATAATAAGTTTGTTCACGTTTTGACTTTATTTGAGTGTAATTTGTAACTAATGTTTATATATCATACAATATAACATAGTTTCGAATCGACTTTCAAAAGTTGAAGAGGCAGTCATGTTGACTATACAACTACTAGACTACTTTTTTTTAATTTTCTGTATATTTCGATTACTTAGGACTTCTGATTTTTGTAGGTATGTACCTCCTATATGATTTCTAATTTTAATATTTTAGTTTTCCTCGTGACCCAATACGATGTGAAGAGTGGAAATCAATCGTCAGTCAGCAAAGGCGTGAAGATTTTTTTAAGCCAAATAGATCAAGTGTAGTTTGTTCAGAACATTTTTTGGACGAAGATATGTATGTCACTGCAAAAGGCATAAAACGTGTTCTTAAAACGGCTGTTCCTCGTGTAGCGGTAAGTAACTATGGGTACCCAGAAAATAGTTTGTCGAATTAGTATCGTTATTAGGTACCTCTTGATTCGAATAATTATTTTTAATAATCATATCTTTTCAAGTCCTTAAGATTGTAAGTAACTACAGTGAAGAAGGAACGGAACTTTATTTCCGTTTTACAATAAAATGTTACTTTTTATTCTTATAGTTACTTATCACTTTAATGTTGCTTACAGATTGAACCGGACAATGGCGATGATACTGAAGTTGGTCCTACTATGTTCGTTTTAGATAACAAAAAGGAATTCAAATCTCCTACTACTTCTCTAAGTATAGGCTCAATTTTGGATACACCTCGAAAAGTTACTATAAAAGCGAACTGCACAAATGCCGCAGAAGGCTAATTAGTAATAAAAAAGTAATTGACAACTTAAGGAAAAAAAAATCTAGGCTTATTAAAAAAACATTTCACTAAAGAATGCACTAAAGTTAAAAAAAAAAAAAAATTTGACTCAAGTTTATGTCAAGATCTATCCAATCATATAACCCCATCTGAATCGTTCAATTCTAGTTTTTTAAAGAATGTAATAAAGAAGAAGAGATATTCTAAGTATCCTCCACAGGTCAGGAAATTTGCATTAACTCTACATTTCTATTTCTAGAGGAAACGCACCATGGAGAAAGGAGAATAATATTTTCTCATGACAAAGTATATGTATATAATTTCCAAGCAAATACAGAAATAGTCGGATTACTTGTTTGTATTGAAAGTGTACAACGTTTATATGCTAGTTATGTGGAAACCGGTTATTTGTCATATATATTAACCTATACGTTTAACCAGGATCATGTGGAGCTCTTCTTTGGCAATATAAGGAGCCAAGGAGGGTTCAATAATAATCACAATTCACGCGAATTTAAATCCGCGTATAAAAAACTTTTAATGCATCTTGAACTCGGTTCCAAATTTACAGGCAATTCTGTTCCTTTGGAAAATATGCCTATTTTGAATTATGGGGCAACTGTATCAAACATTAACCACACTAGCGTTGGATATCGTTTTGATATAGAAAACGAATATTTGGCAGTCGAAGATAGCAGTTATGACACATATCAAAATAATTGTGATATCTTATCAGATTCATTAAATCATTCCAGCTCTGAATATGTTAATCAAATTGTTGGATACATTGCGGGGTTTGTGGTCAGACATATTTAAAAAAAAATTAAATGTGACATCTGCAAAGATGCTACATTAGCTCGAAATAAATTATAGTTTCATAAACTAATTGATTCGAAGGATTTTGGTGGACTATGTTACGCTAGTGAAGATTTTTAAAAAAATATGTTACATTTAAATCTATTTTCTAGTATTGATACACATTCCCTTCAACAACCTGCCTTATTCAATCACAAAATTAGTTTGACAAAAGCTATTATAGAAAAGTTCATAGATGTTCGTTTACATTATATAGCAAAAAAAAACTACAGAAAATCTGAAATCTAGTTCAAAAAGACAACTCTACAACAAACTTAACTTATTCCAAGGAAATTAATGTGTTTTTCTATCCTCGTTTACACGTATACATTCAATTTTTTGTTGGAAATATTTTTGTAAGATCCGACTTAGTAGCAACAATATTATTTTTACTGTACGGTCCAGCCCTTTCGGTGATTACTTGGAACAAACAGACACATAAAAATTGTAATTTTGATAATGTACTTATCGTTAAATATATAATGTAAATATATTCATATTATGTAATCATATTATACGACTTAGTAGCAACAATGTTATTTTTACTGTATGGTCCTGCACTTTATTTATTTATGTCATTTTACATATAAGAAGCATCACTCATCACCACCAACTTAAAGAAGGTTAGTCAAACGTACCACCTGGCGACGAAACGATAGCGTCCCTATATGCCATATATATGAAAAATATCCTTATTTTTTAAGGTCATAAAAAACACAACAAATATATTTTTAAGTACTCGCAATAAAAAGTTATCTTTGTTTTAGTTTTTTGTAATTTTTTCGTATATTAGTTTCAGAACGCACCTATAAACGATTCACTTCGCGTATGAAATGATTTGTTGCAACACAATTTAATTTTTCCAAATTCAATTTATAATCAAGATAATGAAAACAAGATAATGATATGTGATGGGACTTATATTTATATTACTAAAAGCTCTAATTATATGTTCCAAAAGGACACTTATTCATTACATAAGTATAGGAACTTGTTAAAACCGTTTTTGCTGGTGGCACCTGATGGCTACATTGTAAACTGCTTTGGCCCACATCTGATGCAAATATAATGAAGTCTCTTTTCAGAGATGAAAACTCTTCTCTCAGACGATACTTCCAAAATAATGATATTTTTATTGTAGACAGGGGATTTAGAGACTCAATTAGTTTGTTAGAGGCTTGCAGCTACAAAACATATATGCCAGAATCCCTGCTTGAGGGTGAACAACAGCTCACCACCGAGCAAGCTAACAGGAGTCGGTGTGTGACTATATGCCGTTGGGTGGTAGAAGTGGTTAAAGGATACTTCAAAAGAGATTTTAAAATATTCCGGCAAGATTTTTTTAATAAAACGGTTCCTCACATGATGCAAATGTTTTCCATAGGTGCAAGCCTTTTAAATAAATTCGGTGTTCGTTTAAAAAATAGGAATGATGCTGAGCAAATCATAAATGTGATTAGGGAACGATTTCCATTAAATAATAATTTATCAGATTTTATAAACACTATGAATATGAATAGACGAACATCTGATTTTACTAGTATAACAGCTCATTCCAATACTAATATTATATTCCCTCGTCTAGAATATAGTGAAGTTATATTATTTGCCCTAGGGACATACCAGATCCGACAGGCAAGGTCCTATTATAGTGAACATGTCAGGTTTCACGGAGGGTATCGAATTGAAATAAGCAGAGAAAACATTAATGTAGCAGAGTATCGTTTGAGAGGAAGTGGAAATAATTCGCTAATAAGAGGCAAAATTAAATCCAGACACATTTCGAGAAAAGTATATTATGTTTATATACTAATTGAAAATAATGTCCCTGGAAGGGAAGCTATAATAGAGTATTGCTGTAATTGTCTAGTTGGTAGAAGAACGGTTGGGTGCTGTGCACATGTTATGACTCTTGTGTGGTATCTTGGGTGGGCCAGGCATCAGCCGACAATATCAGCGCCAGCAGCATTCCTCGACGCTGTAGTTGTAAGAGAAGATGATGATTAAAAAGTATTATCGTGAAGCCTTCATTTCTTTCATTTAAATACTCCTAAATCCATTACACTTCATTTACTCCTGTATCCTACCAGTACTTGATTTGTCGATATCTATTCAAATTGAGCATTGAAGACTGAAGACAGTAGGTAGTGTGTGTGTGTGTGTGTGTGGTAGCGACTAACTCTCTTCAGCCAGAATTGAAGTGGTTAAATAAAAAAAAAAGCCTTGAAGTCTTTCAGAAAGACTTCACGTGTAATGTTATGCGGTAGGTGTAGGTGTGCCTTGTTAGGTGCAGTTTTCATTGAATTATCGGTCAAAATCTTGTCACAAGTCGGCTTTCCAGACAGCCCTTTTTGACATCCAACTAAGAGTTTGACAGATGTTCTATTTTTTGGGAAATTCTCTGAGAGAAATCGCAACAAATAGAAACGAGATCGCTAATTATCCTCCTTGCTTATCGCTAAGTACACTTTTATGCTACGCCACAGTCGGATAAAAGGTAGTTGTTGATTCTAACCTCAAAAGTATAGTTGACGTATTTTAAAAAAAATGCTACTTTTTAGATATGATTTTCAAACGGGATGATGTTTTCAACATAGAACAAACCAATCTAAATAAAGCTTATTTTGGGACATGAAAAATAAAAGTAAGGTCCAGCTCCTATAGAAATCTGACCATTGTTCTTTGATGCATGATACCAAAATTCGAAAAGCTTTCACCACCAATACGCAATCATCATAAACTAAATATCTAGGTACTTAGTTTCTACAATATTACCTTTTCAAATAAATATTTTTTAATGGTTAACATTTGTTTTATTGATAAATACATGTTCCACTCAAAAATATATATACACTGAGATAAAAGTATAATTATAAGTTGAGAACATATTTTTATAAATTATTAAAATATTAAGTGAACGTAGTATAAAAATAAAAAGTATAAACATAATGAAGTCTCCATTCCATGCCTTGTCCTACCAGCAGACTTCGGTCGTAAAATTTTATTGCTTTTTGTACACTGCTTTGTAAAAAGAGCTTTATATCATGTGCGTAAGGTTGAATTTGCAAAAAAATATGTTTATAACATAACTATAACTACTCTATAGTAGAATTATTTTCTCCGTGCAGTTTGGGTCATAAATAGTCGGAGCGGTGAAGCGAGTATTTCGTTCTCTCTTCCACTCACGAGCCTTATGGGCAGGCATAGTGATGCGCATTATTGTTGTCGATAAGCGTTATCGATAGTGTATTTAGTTTTGTCATTTTGTGGGTTAGTGACAAAAATTAAAAAAAAATAGATAAAACAACGTATTTATTAAAATAAGAATAATAATAAAAGATAAGATATAATATTGTAATAAAAGAATAAATTATTAGTATGTATTGTTATAAGTACAATAGTTAAGAATGTAAAAAGTTATGTTAAGAATAAATATAAATACTTATACCTATATTTAAAATGAAAATATTATTTTTAATAAATTCTGCCGTTTTGGTACAAAACAAAGGAGTAGCCATTGTGTCACTAAAGAAATTCAGAGAGCGAATGCACAAAAACACATTTCTCTTCGACATATGTACTATAATTTGCAGTGGGGAACAACAAATGACTTATAACATAACAATGTCTCACCACCTTTGTATACCGCTCCGCCGCCGTGTACCTGCCTTTGATGACTCATTTGTTCTTATCGATAGTGGCGTTGCGCCCGCGCAACATGCTCACCGCCCTAGCCGGGCCGGGGCCGAGCTATGGTTTATGACCCAAACTGCACGGAGAAAATAATTCTACTATAGTGTGATTGGAGACAGATTCAAGTGTTACTTTAGTTCGAGACTGTGTATCTTGGGTTTTTTTGTATATCAATGCCGCACTAACATAAATATTACTTTTCAAGTGCTATTTAACGCTAAACTTTTTTGCCACAGGTGTCTGTCCGCTATTTATGACCATTACCCGAGCGATGAATGCCAATTCTGTGCTGTATAGTCAGTGGCTTGATGTTTAAAACTTATTAAATACGTTCTTAGTATAAAACTTAACTAGTAGTTTCAATGCTGGATGCCACTTATTTGTCTTTAACACACAATTAAGAACAATTCAATATTCATATGCGAAGTATAGATACACGAGTAATGGTTTGGAGTTTTTTTTTTTCCTTTAAAAAAGACAACGCCCGGCGTAGTACGAAGCGGCGTGATGACCGCTTAAACCACTACGCCATCCGTGCAGTGATTAGGAGCAGTGATTAGATTAGAGCCTAACATAAAATTGGTTATGGCCCTCCTATTATTTCGAATTCTAAAATCTCTTTTGAACAATCTAGTGTGATTTATAGTGGACATGGGAATAAAGATAGAAAATTTTATGCTCTAACACTTGTAGATGGAGTCAAAAGAAATGGATCGTGGCTGTACAGGGACACCACCCCCGATAATCATGGCCTTGCCGGTGCAATTATCGCCACATGAAACTTTAAGAGTTCCATCTTATGAACACGTTCTACTACATACAACTGATTCTGGATATATTCAGGTAAACTTATAAATTACACAAAGAAAAGTTATATTTAGGTATTATATTTTTATTTTATTAATCATTGGGAGAGGCCTATGTCCAGCAGTGGACAAGCATAGGCTGAGGTATGATTATATTTTTACGAAATAGAATTCCATTCCGAATCGCGAAGTTCAATAAATGAGGAGGTAGAGCCCAGGAGACTCGACTTTAATGAAGAAGAGAATTCGCCTTCCTTTGTGGTCAGTTGTTAATTGAACTGTTTTTAAATATTAAAATAACCAATAAATATTTATTTAAATTTTGCCTTTTGTTCTAGATGTGTGATGATGAATATTTACCGCCTTCTTTAACTGAGGCCTTAGCGGTAGATTCTAGTAGCGAAATAGATGAATCGGAAGACTATGATGCAATCGATCTACGTCAGATTTTAGAGGAAGAAGTAGTGGCAGAAGATGTTGAATTACTCCAAGGACATGAAAGGGTGCCAGAAAATGTGATAACTTGGTGCGAAAATTTTGACGAATTCACTGGCGTTGAAGAGTGTTATCATGAGCAATCTGGCCCCACTATTCAGGAAACTTCTTTCAACTTTAAAATATATTCAAGGCTATTTGGGATCGGGATGGAAATGATAGTAGATCAGACTAATAAATATACTTGGCAAATTATAGCTCGTGCAAGTGAAGACGGCATCAGTAATGGGTCGCGTCTAAACGATTGGGATGAGACTACGGTGGAAGAGTTATATCATTTTTTCTCTATCTTAATTTACATGTCACTATGTAAAAGAGGTAGGCTCGATGAATATTGGACTACAGGAGTACTGGGTATGCCACGCTTTAGAAAAATTATGAGTAAAAATAAATTTATTTTACTATTACGATTTTTACACTTTACCGATAATGACTATCTCATAGACTCCATTCGCGGATATGAGCGAAAAATATATAAAATAGTTCCAATCGTAGAGCACTGCAATAGAAAAGTCGCTGAAATATATATCCCTCGCCAAGCCCTTGGCATAGATGAGTCTCTTTTGTTGTGGAAAGGGCACACCTATCTTGGATACAGTGTATACGGACAAAAGCAGCAAGATTCGGTATTAAATCTTATGAGCTATGTGAAGCGGAAACGGGCTACCTATTAATTTTTTAATATATGCGGTCAAAAAACAAGATTCGGGACAAGCTGTGCATGGTTTTACAAACTCAACTTCCAAAGTTGTACTCAAGTTGTCAAAGGATTACCTTGATAAAGGTCATTGTCTATATATGGACAACTTTTACAACTCTGTAGGCTTAGCACGTTTTTTAAAGAATAGACGCACAGACGTTGTAGGGACACTCAATCGCAACAGATTAGAAACCCCGTCTAATATTAAAAATTTAAACGAACGTCAAATGCAAAGTGGAGACATTGTTGCTGCACACTGCGGCAATGTTTCAGTTGTAGCCTGGAAAGATGTAAAATTGGTAACAATGATTTCAACTTTCCATAAAAATGACACAGCTCCAAGTTCAACCACAAGTCCTTCACAAATTGCCTAGCCAGATACGCCAATCTTTTACCCAGCGTAGTAAGTGCCTCATCAACAAGATAGGTTTTGTAGGTCCAGGCAGCTGAATGAAATTATCTTTAGAATGTGTAGTGGGTAAAGCTTACCATAATGTGGTTTTTTGATTCATTCCTGTTTTTCAAGCGATAAATATCCTGAATATCAGAGTCCGTTATGGGATGCTTTATCACCTCACCAACCCTCTTGACAACCGATCGCAAAGCTACCTTATTCTCATCAGGTTGTTTTGGAATATTCCTTATCTCAATAGCAGACGCACGCGAGTGCCGTTCAAGGTGTTCAATCCTGTTCTCAAGCCAAGTTATTTTCAGCTCATGCTCCCTGTTTGTCTGTGCCAGATGGGACACTTTTTCTATCATCTCGTCATACTTTGAGGACAAAAAGTCAATACTCTTTAAAATCTCAGTATTCTGCTCCTTGATACTCAGCACCGTCTCAAGAAGCTTCTCCAATTTCGAGTTGTGCTTGGCATCGAAAGAAGCCAACAACTCATCTATATGGTCTAGAATTGCTGTGTTGTCAGACGTTTTGTCGTCGAGTTTGCGTTTAAGCCTGCGCGTAACATTTGCAGACAGACTAACTGAGT
Organism: Arctia plantaginis; assembly: GCA_902825455.1. Classification (NCBI taxonomy): domain Eukaryota; kingdom Metazoa; phylum Arthropoda; class Insecta; order Lepidoptera; family Erebidae; genus Arctia; species Arctia plantaginis. Next base: position 2,046,897 of record CADEBD010000289.1, on the reverse strand, counting down.
CGAGTTCATGGGTAACAGAAGTATACAACTGAGAATCAGACCCGTAGCTCCAAACAGGAGTAATTTTTAAGTTAGGTTGATTAGTCACCTGAGGAGGAGTGCGTTGAATAGACATCGCACGTAAGCAAACAAGCGCTACGAGGGGTGATCAATAAGTAATGATAATCAATATGAAACAGAACTATTAGATTAAAAAAAGTATTTTATTTTTCAACATAGTCTCCTTGCAAGTTAATACATTTAGTGTATCTTTTTTCTAAGCCCATGATTCCCTTAGAAAAAAATTCTTTGTCTTGACCCTCCCAAAATGCCTCTACTGCGGCCATCACTTCACTATTTTCCTCAAATTTGTTGCCCCGGGGGTGTTCTTTGAGTCGAGGAAAGAGGTAGAAGTCACTGGGAGCTAGATCTGGCGAATAGGGAGGGTTTTCGAGCAGTTCGCACCCCGTTTCTTCAATGGCAGCCATCGCAACTGCGGCTTTGTGAGCCGGGGCGTTGTCTTGGTGAAACAGCACTCCAGCGCGCAGTTTACCGCGTCTTTTTGACTTAATAGCTTCTCGCAATCTTCTTATTTGGCCTGCGTAGTAAGAGCCTGTTATAGTGGCCCCTTTTCCAAATATTCCACCATAATAATTCCTTCTGCATCCCAGAAAACAGACGCCATAACCTTTCCCGCTGAACTTGACACTTTGAATTTCTTCGGCGTTGGTGAGGAAGCTCGTTTCCAAGTCATTGATTGTTGTTTGGTTTCGGGATCAAAGTGGTGGATCCAGGTCTCGTCCATGGTCACAAAACGCGACAAAAAAATTCTTTATCGGCCTGGAACTTTTGAAGATTCACCCTCGAAATGTCGACTCGTTTCTTTTTTTGCTCGTCGGTTAACATTCTCGGTACCCAACGCGCAGAGACCTTTTTCATATGCATTTTGTTGACAATGATTTTTTGAACGCTGCCATAGGAGATCCCTGTGACCTCAGCTACATGCCTTACGGTCACCCTTCGATCGGCCAACACGATATCTTCCACTTTTTTGACGTTTTCTCCAGTAAGGGACGTGGAAGGGCGTCCCTCGCGATGTTCATCTTCAGTGGAGGTTCTGTCCAGCTTAAATTCCTTTGTCCAGCGTGCGACTGTGGAATATGGAGGAGCAGACTCCCCCAATGTTTCCTCTAAGTCGCTGTGTATGTCTTTGGTAGACATTTTTTTCAGGCAGAGGTACTTGATGACAGCTCTTATTTCATTTTTCTCCATTTTGATGTTTTCTCTTCGACAGTTGGTATTCAAATGAATGTATCTCCCGGTAATGGTGTCCTATTTATACATTTTTTTGAAGCTGAAGTAGTGGATATATAAGCAAGCAGAAAAAAAATAATTTGGGTTTTTGTGCGTTCTAGAAATACTCGATTATCATTACTTATTGATCACCCCTCGTAGTTACTTACAGTTGCCTCTTCAATCGTAACGTACGCGCTTTATGAATGACTGGGCGCGGCGATGTGTGTGGAGTACAGGGGGCGGAGATTGCACACAGCCCGAAATAAGAATATCTCGCTTAGATTGGAGGCGTGCGCAGACGCATGCGGTAGGCGGGCTCGCAGAGGTGGCGCACAACTGAAAGCTATCCCTTTTAGAAGATGAGTGTCCTGTTTTAACACCGCGCCACGCCGATCACTTCGCTTTATGTGCTCCTGGTACACTGGTAGATTTTGAGGCACTAATTTAATATTTTAATTTGATTATTTTAACATAAAAATAAAATACAAAGGGGTTTAAATGCACACGACCGTACTCCACGGTATCCGGAGCGGAGGGGAGTACGCTGTACAAGGTACGTTGTACAAGGTACGTTGGAGTGAAAGTCGTTGTTGAACAGATGACTGTATTCATAGCTAAGCGAATACTTGGCAGCTTATCTGGCCAGCTTCGGTGTTTCTTACCTACGAGGATAGCAAGTGGAAATACTAGTAATTTGACACGTCATATGTAAAAACATTCCACAATACCAATAACTATTGAACGGCAAGACCTTTTGAAATCGTATCTGAACCATCAACATCCCATTCGACGACATCTAAAATTATTAATAAACCTTTAGGAACTCAACAGATGATCACTGATTTTGTCACTGGAAGGAGGCCTATTTCCATGCAAAGATCGCAAGCTATGGATAAGCAAGTGGTGAAGTGGATTTCGAAAGGTCACCATTCTTTGCGTATGGTTGATGAACCAGAGCTTAAAAAATTATTCGAAATGGTATTTCTCAAACTTCAGGCTATACTTTGCCTTTTAGAAAAACCTTATCGCAAAGTTTGATTCCAAAATTTTAAAATGAGACAGTAGAATCAGTTCAGACCCAGCTTACTTCTGCCAAAGCAGATTCTGTGACAACTGGTAGTTGGACGTCCGACTACACAAAAGATAGTTACTGTAACGTTGCATTTTGCACCAATACAGGAAAGTTAATTATCGACGTGTTGTTTGTTATTTTGTAGGTTGTTTTGACGAATTGAATAAAACGATGAATTTTCTGACGTTTCAGTAAAGCTCCGAGAGATGGCGTCACAGTCGAGATTTTCTTTATATTATTCTATTTATATTATACAGGGTTACAAGAAAAGTCGTGCTAGATCCGTTAAGGGCGTGGAGTACCCATCATTTCTGACATATTTCACTATGAAACACCCTACCCTAAATTTAACCCTTTTCGAGATAATCGTCTTTTAATTTTTTTATTGAAATTTGCTGATTTTTAGGCTACAACATTTATTTTTGTTTATTTTGTGTATCTTATTATTATTATTTTTGCATTTTTACATGTGTAATAAGATGCTTTAGGACGTCAGTCATTAAAATAGGTCATAAGTTAATTGAATAGATCGTAGTAGACAAGTGAAAGTAAAGAAATAAAAAAAAATATTAGAAAATTATTTTTCTCTAACGGATATCCAAAAACAATATTATGGTAATTGTTCAGCAGATGTTTTTTTAAATATCTACGTTTCATCAGCTATCTAACGAGGTATAACAATCTAGGGTTTGTATTACATTTCGTGGAAAAAAAGTAGTTGGGACGCTCCAGGTAACAGTTCTAACGGTCCCGCGCCTATTGTCCTTCAAGTTAAGACGCACCAAGCGAGCGAGACAAGTGACGATTTATGTAGGTGCGAATGAAAGAAAAAATGTGTAGAGACCGGTTAGGGCTGGGAATACAACAGGGGGCATTGTTTGGTTGTCACTAGTTGTCAGTCTGCTTTTGTGCTTCGTACATAGTAGATGTGATATCGTTTTGCTCTTTTTCTCGACTTGGCTGTGATTCTGGACTATTTCTTCTGATTTGTGACTACTGTGCTTGTTAACCGGACTCTGATTTGTACCTGTGATACGGAAGTGTTGAAGATGACGTCCTACACACCTGAGGAATATGCTGATATGCTTATTTGTACTGATACTGCAATTGTGTGTCTGCGCAAGCTCGCAACGAATACATAACTCGCTACCCTGGTCGTCGAGTGCCGGATGTGGCCGTTTTTGACAGAGTTTATCGAAGACTTCGAGAAACTGGCTCTGTTTTGAGACGAAATACAGACATGGGAAGACCACGAATTGACGACGAAGAACAGGACAATGAGATAGTGCAACGCTTTCGAGCGGATCCGACTACTTCCACTGATATTGTTGCCCGTGATCTGGGACTTTCGCAATGGAGTGTGGTTTACAGTGCATACTGCTGGCCTATACCCGTACCATTACACGCCGGTACACGTTATTGAAGAAGGAGACCCCGCGAGAAGATTGGACTTTTGCAGATTTATGCTAAATGCTGACGTAGAAGACCCAGATTTTCTAAGAAATATGGATTTTCTTTCCTAAGTACCTCTAAGGGCAGAAAGTCCTCTGACTGTAGCCCATTATTTGGATTCACTTGAGATGGGAACCAGGAATGATGGATTACTTACCCCGCCACGACGACAACCACGTGGAGAACAGGAGTGAGCGTTATAGGAATTAGTTTTACCATAGTTCCAAACGGACTGTGCCGGCGTTATCGGTATGTCTTTTGTTGTATTTGAATTTTTACTGGCGTTGTCATAACGGATACTGTGGGCTATTATTATTATGGGAGTAAGTCGTTAGGATAACTACCTTTAATTTCTTTATGTATTAAACAGTCTTTATGCGACTTTTTGTTGAATAAATATAAATTTATAAGCTAGATCATAAAGTCTTTAGTTTGTTTTTGTGAATGGTCACACTGTTTTAATTATTATTAATTTTTGTGTGTTGGCAACTTTGTACATGTATGTCATATTGTCGTTCCTTTTTCTATTGTTTTCTTATGAAGAATAAAAGCGTGTTTGTAACAAATTAAGAATTCTTACTCATTATTAGTAATTTTACCCAAATAACCAATACTTTTAAAGATATTTTACCTTTAATTTCTTTATGTATTAAACAGTTTATGTGACTTTTAAAGATATTTTACCTTTAATTTCTTTGTTGTCTTGTTCTTTTAAAAAATTTTTTAGCTTCTTCTTTATTTTATAGCTTCCCCCCACCCTAGATTAAAGTCTAAGCGCTGACCGAGCTATACCAGGTATTTATTGTATTTGTTATTAGTTGTCTATGTTCATTTAAGCCGGCACCTGGCGCCCGAGATTATTGGTTTTGTTAGAATTTGTGGTGCCGGACCAGTTAGTTCATTCATTTGTATTCAACATAGACATTCATTAGTTAAAAACATATTTTTTTAATTTTTTAATATTACATTACATTGCGGTAACAGCCCATTACATAAATGAAGAGAAGGAATTGTGTTAGTATACATTGGAATGTATTCAATATGAAGATAAGCACACAAGTGAAAATCTAGCAGAATTTTTAAAAGATTGTTTTAGGCGCTGGAATATTAACTTTAAAGTTAGCGCTGTCGTGTCGGATAATGCAGCGAATATAACGGCCGCAATACGTTTGGGAGGGTGGAGGCATATTAGATGCTTTGCCCATCAAATTAACCTAGTTGTTAGGAAAGGCTTAGGAGAAGTCTCACCAATAATCGAGTCAAGAAGATAGTTGAATTTTACGAAAGAATTACTAAAGCAAAATATAAATTAAATGAAATTGAAAATCAATTAGGTCTTCCAGAATTAAGGTTAAAACAAGATATGGAAACACGCCGGAATTCTACGTTCCAAATGTTAGACCGCATTATGAAAAGTAAAGAAGCTGCGGTATCGGCAACGTTTTCAGTGAGGAGCGACTTAATGATTAGCTCTGAAGAATTAACAGTAATTGAACAAATACTTCCAATTTTAAAGCCATTCAATGATATTACAAATGAAATTTCCTCAGAAAAATCGATAACTATTTCAAAAGTAATCGTTTTCTGTAAAATTATGATAAACCATATAACTTGACATCGTGCAGAACCTGTAATTACATCTTACTCAGTTAAATTTATCACTAAAAAACTTTATGATGATATATTTAGGTGATTTGGTGATATCGAATCATCGGTTTTACATAAAAAGCCACGATACTTGATACGATATTTAAAAATAAAAAAAAACGGATTTAACTGCGTTACCAAATATGAAAACGCGGTTAAGGCAATGATCAGGAAAAACATCTGCAAAAGCCAGCGTCTCGATTTCTATTGAAATTGTTTCCTCAGCCAGCCCTCAAATATTGCAGAAGTAAATGACAACCTTTGGCATGATATTGACAAAGAAATCTTGGCAACGGTACCTTGGTATTCTATTGCTCAAGCAATAATTGAAGTGGAAGCTACTAAAAAGAAGACTTAATACCAAAAAAATCGGATCCACTAAAATGGTGGTATGACCGAAAAAAATATAAAATATTTATACCAATATATGTTTAAACGACTATGCATACCCGCTACCTCCGTGCCATAGGATTTTTTTGAAGGCTGGCGATATTTTAAGCCTGAAAAAGTATCACAGCTACTTTTTTACAAGGAAACATGTAAAAAGAGATATCTACTCTGATTACGTGTTGCTATGTAGAACTAATTTATTAAAACTTTCTTTGGTTATTAAAAGAATATACAAAAATTAAGCAATTCAACAAATATAAAAAAAAACCTCATTAATTATTATAAATACAATCGAGTTTTAAATACGCCTTTTAAAGTGAAATATATAACATATTATTTATATTTGTCACTTTAATTTTCAGTCCTAAGCCTGAAGAAAATGTGCCGTAGGCACATAATATAATGTAACAATTAGTCGCCAGGTGCACAGCCGTAGCCCAGGAAGCACCAATCTACCTACCTCACCATCAAGAATAAACGGATAACGCCATCTTCCGGCATTGAACGCAACTAGTATAACAGCAGCCATTAGATCTACCGATCCAATCTTTTAACAGACTTAATAGCGCCATCTATCAATTTATAAAGTCACTATAATGTTGTGGTCATATTTAAATTGTAAATAGGTATCTTATCCCTTTTCTCTGAACATTCATTAATTATTTTGGAAATATTACTGTAAATCATATTCAATTACAAAAGTGTACTTTATAAAATATATAGGTTATATTCTCATTATTATTGTAATGAGTATGTCAATTTATGTCCAGCTTGACCAACAAGAGTAGAAATTAATTAAGGAGGAACTAAAATATTTCCGCAAATGACAACACTACAGCAGCTGTCAAACGTAGTCAAAGTTCGCCGTTTTCGACTTGTTCGAGATTTATTTTGTGATTTTTGGATAAATATACGTTTTATTCAGTGAATCGTTGTTTGAAATGGGTAAAACAATAAAGAGTGGCGCCAGAGAAGTGATATTTAATGTTTTTAAGAGATGTTTGGCGGAATATCATGCTGGAAAACTTCTTACTGAATTGGATGACGTTTACAACAGAATTGCTTCCATGACTGGTATTTATACACTCAAATTTTATATAATATACGTAATTTACGATATAAGTTACAATAATTGTTAGTTAAATGAGTAAGAAAAATCACCACATCGACGTTTTCTACAGATTTAATCTAATTTTAGAGGTTATGTTTAGATCCGCGAAAAGTAGCTTTGTATAGCGCGACTGCATATTTTGGTCGATACACACTTTACATACAATGTTTCATTTTGATTACAGGCAAATCGAAAAGTACTGTCCGACGCATAATTGATGATGGGCTTAAAAACGATGGCAAGTTTTCAACACCTGCAAAGCATAGAAAAGGCCGCCCAAAAATAGAATTAGATGACTTCACTATCTGTGCGATTCGTCAGAAAGTTCAATTTTCATACACTGTACAAAAAATAGCACCAACTCTGCGAAAGTTGATAGCGGTAGCAAGAGAAGAATTAGGTTTTCAAGGGGGCCGTGAGAAATTAAGGCAAGTTTTACATGCCATAGGTTTTTCATATAAAAAATGCTTTACAAATAGAGAAATGCTAATAGAAAAAACAAATATAGCAACAAAGATGGAAAAATATTTGCACACAATCAAACAAAATAGGGATTTGCCTGTGGAGCTCCAAAAACAAATAGTTTACTTGGATGAAAGTTATATTCATGCTTCTTATAATTTGAGAAAATGCTGGCAATTCATAAATATCAAAGGCATAAAGCATGATGTTTCAAAAGGAAAACGTTGGATTATCGTCCATGCTGGAACCGCTAATGGATTTGTCCCCAATGCTTCACTTATATTTAGTGGTAAAAACAAAATGGAAGATTATCATTCAGAAATGAATTCTTACAACTTCACCAAGTGGGTGACTGAAAAATTGATCCCAAACCTTCATGAAGCTTCCATAATTGTCATGGACAATGCGCCATACCATAGTGTGGTTCGGAACAAGGCTCCAACTTCAGCATCCCGAGTAGGTGATATAAAACTGTGGTTGGTAGAAAACAACATCCCATTCGATCCAGCTACAAGAAAACCTGGATTATTAATGCTAGTTAAAAAGCACAAGCCAGAACCGAACCGGTGTACGAAATAGATGAGCTGTTGGGGGAACATGGTCACGAAGTGGTAAGACTTCCACCTTACCACTGTGACCTTAACCCTATAGAGCTCATCTGGGGCATAGCAAAGCAAAAAGTGGCTGTATGTAACATTGGAGCAATCGATATAAAAAAGGCAACTGAGGAAGCCTTTCAAGGCATTACTCCTGAAACATGGAATAAATGTGTTGAACATGTAAAGAAAATTGAACAAGATTACTTTGAAAGAGGAAGAACACTCTATGAAGATATAGACAGACTGGTAATTCATGTTGGAGAGGAAAGTAGTGACAGTAGCTCAAATACTGAAGATGATCAAGATGATGATATTATGTCTGGTGTTGAGTATTTAGACAGTGATTTAGACTAGGATTTATTCAATAAATATTTTGTTATTGTTATATTCTTGTTTGTTTTCCTAATTAAAAAAATTGAAATGCAATATTAATAAATAAATTTAAAAAAATCTGAGTATTAGAGACTGAGATACTATACATATATAGATAAACACACATACTTAAACCTATAAATAGATACCTAATTAACACCCAGACACAGAAAAAACACCTATGTTCATCACACAAATGTTTGTCCTGGATGGGAATCGAACCCACGATTAGACAAGGCAGGGTCCCTATCAAATGCACCAATTGGCCAGTCAAAAATTAAAAGACTTTAATTACAAATTATATAAAAATTACAAGTATCAAATTCATTAAGGTCCTAGTATAGATGTTACCATGTAAACGATAGTGGCGCCCTCATTTTTTGTCAACTCTTTATGGTCAAGCTGTAAGTGTTTCGAATATTTTATATTAATAAGTAAGGGACGTTAGTTTGACTTCCTGATGGCGGTACCTTTTTTGTCCCCTTTTCGGAGAGATGAGAGAGAGAGCTTTTTTGTGTTGGCGTTTGATAATTGTTTTGTGATAAAATATAATAATACCAAGATAGTGCGTGCACGGTGTGTTTCTCATTTTCACTACTGAACACCCCTCACAGTTCAGAAGTGGGATGGAAGAATTCCACGGCCCATATATCCGCGGCATGGGGAGATGGTCGCCAAGCGTTGACTCTGAATAAAATGGCGGCCGCCAGGATGGAAAAGTCCCCTTTTTTTTTCCGCAGTCGTCGTTTTGTGAGTTACCCGCCAACAAAAGGCAAAGAATAACACACCTGGACACAGAGGTTATTCCTAAATTCGATCCAGCGAAGAAAAATGTAAACGTGAAGGGATGGCTTCACAAGATCGATCAACTGGGCGACATATATAACTGGGAAGAAAGGGACAGGGTCTTCGTGATGCAAACTCGTCTACGCGGCGCAGCGCGCGACTGGTACGACGATCTGGAGGATTACAGCGCCACGTAGAGTACTTGGAAAGAATGGCTGACAAAGGCATTTCCACGTACCACCGATTTCGTCGACCGCCTGGAAGAAATGCTGGCACGCCAAAAAGGGAACGAGACCATGACCCGATACTATCATGATAAAATTTCTTTAATGAAGAGGTGTGGGCTCGATGGGGAGAACGCTATGTCGTGCCTCATCCGTGGATTGCCGGTTGAACTGCGTGCGAACGCCAAAGCATGCGGCTACAAGAATCCCGAAAAACTATATTACGGGTTCCTTTCGTCACTCGAAAACTACGGGGCTGTAAAAAACAGACGATCCTCCGACCAGAAACTGATCAAGTCAACTTGGCAACGGGGCTCTGCGACAGGGAACCCTGCTCCGAAGCTGTGCTACAACTGTCAACGAACGGGGCACGAAGCCCGGGATTGCCGCGCTGCATCCGCCACACGCTGCCAAGTCTGCCAGCGCACGGGACACACCGCTAACACCTGCTGGTATGCGGCCGGGGGGAGCTCGCGGGACATGCCGGCGGCGCCACCGCAAAGAAATCAACAGGTACGGCAGGTTTATCATGTTACCACAGAAATTATTTCAGACTTATACCGTAAACAAATTTATATTAAAGGTTTTGAAGCAATCGGCTATATTGATACTGGCAGTAAGGTTAATATAATCACGATGCGAGCTATCGAAAAATCGCAATCATGTGTAATACCCTCAAATGTTGTAATGAGAGGCTTTGGAGGGTTACTTGTAAACTCTCTAGGCAAAGCTTCTATAGATATAGTTATAGATAATATAAATTTACAAACGTGTGCCGAGATAATGAATGCAAACCTCAACGATATAGATTTGTTAATTTGTTAAGAAAGGGAGTTTTTTCAATGGAAATATTATTTTGCCTTTTATGGTATTATTAGTAATGCCTCAGATTTATTTATAAGACGTTTTGGAACCCTGGGATTTAGTTTGCTTCGGAGAGTGGATTTCCTTTCCTAAGTACCTCTAAGGGCAGAAAGTCCTCTGACTGTAGCCCATTATTTGGATTCACTTGGGATGGGAACCAGGAATGATGGATTACTTACCCCGCCACGACGACAACCACGTGGAGAACAGGAGTGAGCGTTATAGGAATTAGTTTTACTACAGTTCCAAACGGACTGTGCCGGCGTTATCGGTATGTCTTTTGTTGTATATGAATTTTTACTGGCGTTGTCATAACGGATACTGTGGGCTATTATTATTATGGGAGTAAGTCGTTAGGATAACTACCTTTAATTTCTTTATGTATTAAACAGTCTTTATGCGACTTTTTTTTGAATAAATATAAATTTATAAGCTAGATCATAAAGTCTTTAGTTTGTTTTTGTGAATGGTCACACTGTTTTAATTATTATTAATTTTTGTGTTGGCAACTTTGTACATGTATGTCATATTGTCGTTCCTTTTTCTATTGTTTTCTTATGAAGAATAAAAGCGTGTTTGTAACAAATTAAGAATTCTTACTCATTATTAGTAATTTTACCCAAATAACCAATACTTTTAAAGATATTTTACCTTTAATTTCTTTAAGTATTAAACAGTCTTTACGTGACTTTTCAAGTCGACTCCTTATGGGATGATCGCACCCATTGGGATTAACAACACCTTATTTTATCTTTAGCTTTTATTATCAAGGTAAACAGATTGCATTAATGACAGAACTAATTTGAGAATAAGAATTACATTTGTAATTAGATCTATAATATTCCATGTACCTCTACAGACACTACGGGATAAATAAACTGCCTCTTAATCTTATAACATCTCGTTATTTTATAGCTTCCCCCACCCTAGATTAAAAGTCTAAGCGCTGACCGAGCTATACCAGGTATTTATTGTATTTGTTATTAGTTGTCTATGCTCATTTAAGCTGTCACCTGGCGCCCGAGATTATTGGTTTTGTTAGAATTTGTGGTGCCGGACCAGTTAGTTCATTCATTTGTATTCAACATAGACATTCATTAGTTAAAAACATATTTTTTTATTTTTTTAATATTACATTACATTGCGGTAACAGCCCATTACATAAATGAAGAGATGGAATTGTGTTAGTATACATTGGAATGTATTCAATATGAAGATAAGCACACAAGTGAAAATCTAGCAGAATTTTTAAAAGATTGTTTTAGGCGCTGGAATATTAACTTTAAAGTTAGCGCTGTCGTGTCGGATAATGCAGCGAATATAACGGCCGCAATACGTTTGGGAGGGTGGAGGCATATTAGATGCTTTGCCCATCAAATTAACCTAGTTGTTAGGAAAGGCTTAGGAGAAGTCTCACCAATAATCGAGTCAAGAAGATAGTTGAATTTTACGAAAGAAGTACTAAAGCAAAATATAAATTAAATGAAATTGAAAAACAATTAGGTCTTCCAGAATTAAGGTTAAAACAAGATATGGAAACATGCCGGAATTCTACGTTCCAAATGTTAGATCGCATTATGAAAATTAAAGAAGCTGCGGTATCGGCAACGTTTTCAGAGAGGAGCGACTTAATGATTAGCTCTGAAGAATTAACAGTAATTGAACAAATACTTCCAATTTTAAAGCCATTCAATGATATTACAAATGATTTTTTTTCAGAAAAATCGATAACTATTTCAAAAGTAATCGTTTTCTGTAAAATAATGATAAACCATATAACTAGACATCGTGCAGAACCTGTAATAACATCTTACTCACAACCAGTTAAATGTCCCACTAAAAAACTTTATGATGATATATTTAGGTGATTTGGTGATATCGAATCATCGGTGTTACATGAAAAGCCAAGATACTTGATACGATATTAAAAAAAAAACGGATTTAACTGCGTTACCAAATATGAAAACGCGGTTAAGGCAATGATCATTAAAAAACATCTGCAAAAGCCAGCGTCTCAATTTCTATTGAAATTGTTTCCTCAGTCAGCCCCCAAATATTTGCAGAAGCAAATGACAACCTTTGGCATGATATTGACAAAGAAATCTTGGCAACGGTACCTTGGTAATCTACTGCTCAAGCAATAATTGAAGTAGAGGCTACTAAAAAGAAGACTTAATACCAATAAAATAGGATCCACTAAAATGGTGGTATGACCGAAAACAATATAAAATATTTATACCAATATATGTTTAAACGACTATGCATACCCCCTACCTCCGTGCCATGCGATAGGATTTCTTTGAAGGATGTTAATATTTTAAGCCTGAAAAAGTATCACAGCTACTTTTTTACAAGGAAACATGTAAAGAGATATCCACTCTGATTACGTGTTGCTATGTAGAACTAATTTATTAAAACTTTCTTTGGTTATTAAAAGAATATACAAAAATTAACAAATATAAAAAAAAAAACAAAAAAAGCTCATTAATTATTATAAATACAATCGAGTTTTAAAGACGCCTTTTAAAGTGAAATATATAACATATGATTTATATTTGTCACTTTAATTTTCAGTCCTAAGCCTGAAGAAAGTGTACATAATATAATTATTCGTACTTGCTGTATACAAACGTAAAACAGTTATGTCATGTCTCTACAATGTTTATTCTATGTCGCAGATATAATAATGTACCTATAATTAATCAACAGGTATTACGGCAGTGTATCATTGGTCTTTATAATAAACGGTCGTATGTGTACCCTAAAACTATTTCTCTGATTCCATCATCCCTGAAGCGGTACAATTGTGACCCCGACACAAAAGTACAATGACCACTCAACAGAAGAACGAACCCGAAGTAGTAAGAGAGCTGGCTACCGTAACCGTATTATCAAGGATTCCAGAGTTTTGGAGCAATCAACCTCGCCTGTGGTTTGTGCAGTGTGAGGCTGTGTTAAGCCCTCAAAAATTGAGCGACGAAGCTCGGTTCAACCTAGTAGTTACAAAACTAGGCAAAGAAGTTGTGCAGCAAGTAAGTGACCTTCCTTTAAACCCACCCGCCCGAAACAAAAAAAAATCGAGGCCTTGAAGTCGCAGCTGCTGAATATATATGAAGAATCTGAAATTCGACAATTTCAGAAACTCCTAAGCGAAATGGAGTTGGGCGACCAGAAGCCCTCACAGCTTCTGCGTCGAATGAAAGACCTCGCGCGACCTGCTCTGAAAAAAGATGAACAAAGGAAGGAAAACTAAAACGGGCACATTCGCAGGCGGAGATATGTGCCATAACTCCGGTTAGCCGCCTATGTATCAAAGACAATAACCACGGACTTAATTTTTTAGTGGACACTGGATCCAATATTTCCGTTTTGCCCGTGACAAAAAGACCTTTCTATAGTGACGAGTGTAGTGACTATAAACTTTATGCTGCTAACGGAAGTGAAATTAGAACCTACGGCATCAAAACGTTAGAATTAGATTTTAAATTGCGTCGGCCATACCGCTGGTCATTCGTAATAGCAGACGTAAAGCAACCGATTCTTGGCGCGGATTTTTTAAGTCACCATAGGATATTAGTTGACCTATACGGTAAGAAACTCATAGACTCGGTGACTAATTTAAGTTCTATTGCAAGTGTAACGTTATCAACAACCGTCAATTCGAACGATAGACTTGAATAGTGAATACAGTGACTTGTTATCAGAAGTTCTTAAGTGAAAGTGGTCTTACTATACAGAAATTTAAAGACTTTATTTTGAGATTTGGCTTCCCTGTTACCCTAGCCTACCCTTTAAAAAAAATTGTAGCATGGTAGGAGTTGAGCCTGACATGACAGCTCCCCCCTATGGAACTGTCATGTCCATTACGTGAGGCGTTCAGGGAGGGGGGGGGGGGGGGTGGAGGAGGCCGAATCTCATCTAATCTTACTTTGGGGAGAGGTCGGTCTTGGCAAATATCACGTAATTTTTTATCCACAAGAAACAGTAAAATTGTGAGAATTCTCGGTTAAATTAAGTATAACGTGTTCTTCCAAATATGGCCAAATCATATACGATAATATTTATCATCATTTTGCGAGTGCCGCAAAGTTGCACAGTAGCCCGTCGTCCACGTTCGACGCCCACAAAACACTAACTGCACAAGCGCACACATTGTTCAAAGTGCGTCCCTCACGGATTGTCACAAGACGAGCTACTGAGCTATTACATAGACATGTTGGTTCCAATAGTCACTCTTGAGATAGTACATGAGTTTCCTTGGACTGAATTGGAATTAATATTCTTTCATTAATTTCAGTAGTTACGATTTAAGCATTTTATTGTTTAATTCTCACTGTGATTCTAGCCTACTTTCGAAGCAATCCTAGTCTGAACTAGTCTTAAATAAAAATACTTCGCAAATTATTGATTATTAGTTTTTAGAATAAATCGCCTTTACACCAAAAGCACATTTAAAAAAATCTCACGTGAGGTTGAGGGAAGGGTTGAATCAAATGTCACGACATCCCAACGTTAATTTCGGAGGCGCGGCTAGGCGAGGAACTAACAATGTGTCAACGAAATTACAATCATCTCTGAAAAAAACCATTGATAGGTATTGGACGTGGAGCCCATGTAATTCACAATGCAATAAAATCTGCTGCAGACAGGCTACCCTTAGATTACGAAAGCATCATTGTGAAGATATATTAATTTTTTTATATTTACACGATTCGAGTTGAAGCTCTAAAGGAATTTTGCGCCGAAACTGAAATGGAATATCAACAAATGCTCGGCTATAGCTAAACCAGATGGCTTGCTCTTATGCCTGCCTTGGAAAGGGTTTTAAAAATATATCAGCCATTAAAAAACTACTTTTTGAGCATTGAAAAATGTCCCCTGTTCCTTAATATTTTTTCGAAGATCCCACATCCGAATTGTGGCTTTATTTTTGACACGGTCAGTCAGCAAGTTTTCATCAAGCTGTATTGAAACTGGAAAGTCAGACGGTATCAGCGATTGAAGCTGCAAAAGAAATCAATCAATTAAAAGACAATTTGACTCAGAAACAGACTAATCAGTTTCTTCCATTAATGGTCTGTCAATTAATAGTGAAATCGAAAGATAATGTTACTGACTGATGAAGAGTTTGTGAAAAGAGCGGCTAAAGAATTTTGATGAACAAATTGTGGCCATCTGCGAAAACCCAGTTACAAATTTCAGTTCTAAAGGCGATGTTGATAATTAAGATGAATATAAAAATAACGTGCCAAGAGTTTTATTCTTACTTAAAATCATCACCAGCTATATTAAAGCAAATTTGTTCCTCTGATAAATATAAATATAACTAAACGTTTCGGGTATACATATTTTTTAATTTGTAACTTTTAAACTAACTTACTTGTTTTTAATAAATAACATTAAAAAAGTGTTTTTTTTTTCATTAACTACCTGTTAATCAACCTAAATAAACCAATGTCCCGTTTTGTCTACTGCAAACTCAGGTAACTGTGGAAACCTATCACCACAGTTGCCGCAAATGCTTTTTTTAACACAAGTCGTCTTGATCTACTATGTATCAATGTTATCAACACCTTAACAGCCACTGACACTGACTTTTGTGGCCTTGAATGAAACTGATTTACCAAAGTGTTTTTTCCAGATAGTTCCATTAAACCCAAATTAGTAATTACTCAAAGTTTTCTGATATTCTGAGTATTGCCGATACAGATAATTCCGAATATGGGACATATGATGAATATATTGCAATATGTTTAAATGAAATAGATGGTGAGGAAAACTTGGCGCCAGATAATAAAATGTACCATTTGGAGTTCATGATGTTAGTTATTTTCCAATGGTGATCTTCACATACCCAAACGTGGAGGACGTGTACAAAGTAAATCGTGATGAAGTGGGAGAGCCATGCTTCGGCACGAATGGGCCGGCTCGACCGGAGTGATATCACGGCCTCACAAAAAACCGGTGTTAAGCAATTCTTTCGTTGCATTTCACTAAGCGAGTGAGGTGACTGGGACTCCAAGGGCAGCAACGCACTTGTGACTTTTGAGTTGCAGGTATCCATGGGCGGCGGTAGTTGTTTACCATCTGCTCGTTTGCCCCCTTATAACATAAAAAAATGGTTTTTTTTTTTTATATATATTTACAACTTTAAACAGTTGAAACAAAATTGGCATTATTTAATTAGTTAAATGCTGATAGCATTCAAAAATTTACACTGTTAATAAATTGATACCAAAAGTTAATAAGACCGAATATTTATTAAACATATGCAATAGTAACCAAGCGGTGATAGTAACGAAGCAAATTGCAAATATTGCAAACGACAAAGAAATATTTTAAAGACATCAATCTTCGAAAACAAAAAAAAATCATACCAGATCGTAAATTAAAACCTTGCAAAGATAAACCTAAATAAACCTTGTAAATACAAATGTTGGTCAATATTTAAGAGCAGCAAAGACAGCAGATTTTGAATGAATGCTGGAGGAGCGAATGCTGGATGCTTAGGTGAGATTAAAAAAACAGTGGACTTTTATAGGGAACAGTGATAATGCACGTATTATCTTATTACTTCTCCAAATTTAACTTTATCACTTTTTCTGACTAATTAAATCTACTGTTCTTATACTATTCTTATATTTTTTGTTTTGTTTATGTTTGATAAGTCTAGACTAGCGATTTTAGGGATTCTGATATCAGACCCAGAAGTCACCATATTGCAATTATGTCACAAGACGCGCGTATGATCACTACCGAGCACTACGCTCAAGGAGGTCCACCCAAACAAAGTAGAGGAGGCCGCCGTGGCAGAGGCCGCGGACGAGGCCGAGGTGCCCAAAACAATAATCAAGCTAGAAAAGATTATAATAATAAGCGCATGGAGGATCACCGACTCAAGACCGGATACCAAACATTAATAAACAACCAAGAGGATATTAAATCTGAGATTTTCGCATTTATTTCTAACGAACAACTGGAAAAACTAACTCAGAATGTCAATAAGAAGCCGCAGATGTTACCCGTTACTTCACAGGTAGTAGGATTAGCTACCGCCAACTTAACTTACACTACCAGGCATTATCGTCGGAACCTAGAGATTCCAGACATTTATCAGATGTACCGTTTCTTTCTTGCAGCCTTTGAGGCTAAGATAATTAGAATACGCAAAGAGTCAGGATTAATGCTCCGCAACGCGTAATCAATATATGATCACTCCAATGCGAAATCAGTAGAAATTTGGCACAAACGATTTTCTCATTTAAGCTATAGTAGTTTGAAAACTTTAGTAAATAAAAATATGGTTGATGGTTTAACTGATTTGAAAGATTTTTTTTAGAAAATAGACATTGTGAACCATGCATTCTTGCTATAATTACACGCCTTCCTTTTAATGGGAAAATGTATAAGGCTCGGAAACCCGGATTTTACCCACTTCACCGCAGTTTACTTATTAAGAGACAAGTCTGAGGTTTTTGAATATTTTAAGACTTATTATAATTATGCTTGTAATCATTTTGGTCATGGTATATTGAAGTTAAAGTCAGATAATGCTGGTGAGTATATTTCTAGAAATTTTAAATCTTTTTGCGATGATAAGGGCATAGTATTACAGTATACTGTTGCATATAATCCCGAGATGAACGGAGTAGCTGAAAGAATGAATCGTACTCTGACTGAAAAAGCTCGTGCGTTATTGTTAGATTCACAGCTTCCTAAAGAGCTTTGGGGCGAGGCCCTGCGATATGCGGTATATGTCACTAATCGCAGTCCCACTGCTTCGCTCAACGTTACACCATTTGAAATGTGGGAGGGAAGACGTCCTAATGTTTCTAATTTTAGAATATTTGGGTCATCTGCGTATGCCCATATTCCCCAAAAACTCCGAATGAAGTTAGACCCTCGTGGTGTGAAATTGAAAATGGTTGGGTATGCTCCTGGGGGATACAGATTATGGGATGCTAATGAAAGGAGGATACACATAGAACGAAATGTATTGTTTAGGGAAGAAACATGTTCAGAGTCCCCTGAAACTATTAGTATTGATGTAGAATCTGTCTCGGATAAGAAAGAAAAAAATAGTAGTAGTAGTCATGAGAAAACCAAAACCCCTTTAACTTATGATAATTATTTAGAGTCATTAAAACCTGAGGGAAGGGATACAGATGATGTTAATTCTAGGGAGAAAAGAAATAAAAAAATAACCAAAATATTTACAAGATTTTGTCACTAATGATTCTGATTTGGATGGTATATTAATGGCATCATTTTTATCTTGTTCTAATGGTCCCGGAAAAGTATGATGATATAGATTCTTATGACGATAAAGATAGGTGGTATGAAGCGGTAAATGAAGAAATTAAATCTTTAGAGGATAAGTTGTAAAAAATCAAGAGATGCTAAGTTAATTGATTGTAGATGGATTTTTACAAAAAAGGCGGGTGATGTATATAAAGCTAGATTAGTTGCAAGGGGGTTTCAAACAAGAAGGTAGTTTTACCGACATTTATTCTATCAGTTCTTTTATCAGTTGCTGTTCAAAGGAATTATTTAATTCATCAAATGGATGTTAAAGGTGCTTTCCTTCATGGTGAAATTGATGATATTGTATACTTAAAGCACCACCCACCTGGTGTAAATATAAATAAAAATTATGTCTTGAAATTGAAAAAATCACTTTATGGTTTTAAAACATCTTCAAAAAAATTGGTACAATAAATTTTATGATTTTATGAAAAGTAAAGGATTTCAAAGGGCTGAAAGTGATTATTGTTTATATTTTTGGGATGGTATTTACATTTTGTTATATGTGGATGATTTATTAATTATAGGTGAGGATAATTCAAGGATAAATAATTTTAAAGAAACTATTTAAATACAGAATTTAAAATGAAAGATCTAGGATCTAAAAATTTAAAATATCTGGGTATTAATATTATTCAGGATAGTGACTGTTTGTATATTAACCAGAAAGAGTATTTAGAATCTATATTGACAAATTTTGGTATGTCTGAAACAAATCCTAGTGAATCACCCATGGAAGTTAATATTAATCTTGATGATTGTACGGTTGATTACTCTTAAGAGCATAAATGCAGAGCTTGTATAGGTTCTTTAATGTATGCTGTAGTAGGTTCAAGACCTGATTTGTGTGCTGCTGTTTCATATTTAGCAAGATATCAATCTAGACCATCAGAAAGGTTATGGCAATGCTTAAAAAGGATTTTAAGATACATTAAGGGTACCATTAATTATAATTTAAAATATAATAAGAACTGTAATTCCGAACCACTATAATTTAGTAGAATTATTTTCTCCGTGCAGTTTGGGTCATAAACCATAGCTCGGCCCCGGCCCGGCTAGGGCGGTGAGCATGTTGCGCGGGCGCAACGCCATTATCGATAAGAACAAATGAGTCATCAAAGGCAGGTACACGGCGGCGGGGCGGTATACAAAGGTGGTGAGACATTGTTATGTTATAAGTAGTGATGTGCCGGATATCCGTATCCGTATCCGTATCCGCGGATATCCAAGGGAGAAGAGAGATCCGTAACGGTATCCGTATCCGTGACTTTTTTGGCGGATCTTTCAATACATATTATATAGATGAAATTCTATATAGGTGATTTTGTATTCACTGTAAAACTCTTAGGTATGTGTTTGTACCACTATAGACAGCAACTTTTTTTCTGGCCAACGTCAAAATGAAAAAAAAAATGGTTCTCCATTCAAATGACCAATCAAATGTTGTTAGTTTGTATGGAGAAACAATTTATTTTCTTTCGTTTTCGGTGTTAGTCCAGAAGAAAAGTTGTTGTTTATAATGTTACTAATACGCACTTTAGAGGTTTTCAGTAAATTTAAAATAACCCTGAATAATGGTTATTAGGTAGCTATGAAAAACTATTGAATTCTGTTCAGATTACTTTTTATTTCTTAAAACAAATATTTGGCACCTTTGTATTGCAATCATTTATCGTACTACACTAAATCAACTAGGCAGGTCGTAGGTACTGAAAGAGCTATCTTTATAATGAGATCAATCAAACATCTTTGTATTAGCTTATTAAAATAATGAAATATTTAAATATCAACGGCAAAGCGTCAAGTGGCGACAACTATCAAGGTCACGGGCTCCGATTGAGTAAGAAACTTAAGATCCGTATCCGTATCCGTATCCGCGGATCTTGACACCAAATATCCGTATCCGGATCTGTATAAGTCATTAATTTTTGTTCCCCACTGCAAATTATAGTACATATGTCGAAGAGAAATGTGTTTTTGTGCATTCGCTCTCTGAATTTCTTTAGTGACACAATGGCTACTCCTTTGTTTTGTATCAAAACGGCAGAATTTATTGAAAATAATATTTTGTCTGTTGCCACCAATATACCAGCACAAGCACGTGTTGTTATCAACAATGTTTTAAAATTTTTCACTGAAATGAAAATAGATCCCCAAAAGTTACAAAGTGTTAATTTCTGCCGTTCTCGTGAACTTGCTGCGGCGATATGTGGTGTGAGTGTTAGAACGGTCGACAAAATTAAAAAAGAGTGTACAAAGGGAGAAGTTAGCTCTTCGCGAGAAAGCGTCTATCGGCCTTGTACAGTAACTGCGTTAGACGCCTTTGACAAAAGTGTAATGAAACAAATAGTGTCATCGTTTTATTGCAACGGTGAATATCCTTCCACGGCTAAAATTTTGAGTAGAGCAGTAGAAAGAATTGACGGATTCCAGTGTTCTATTTCTTCTATGCGTAAAATACTCATAGAACTTGGGTATAAGTACACACAAGCTCCAGATGGTCGTAAACAATTGATGGAAAGGACTGACATCGTTTGTGCGCGGTTACAATTCCTGAGAAAACTCAAGACCCTGAGAGATAGTGAAGACACTAGACCTAGAATTTATTTAGATGACTTGGGTGAACCAAAATCACAGCCGCAAACGAATTTGGCTGGACAAGGATGGACAAGGCGGCTTAAATACAAAAACGGGAAAGGGGGGGCAGACTAATTGGTAAATATTCTTTCATCTTTTATATGTAAGAAATACGACTTAATGATAATTTAAGACAAAATATGATATTCATTTAATTATGTTGTTTCAGTTTGTCATGCAGGCTGCGCAAAGTATGGTTTTATACCCGAAGCCAGATGGGTCTTCCGCGCTGTGAAGTCTCAGAACGAGGACTACCATTCAGAAATGAATGCCAAAGGCTTCACACACTGGTTTACAAAGCTGCTGCAGAGTCTTGAAGAACCATCAGTCATCACAATGGACAACGCACCCTACCACTCCCAGCAAATAAATCGGGCACCGACATCAGCTAATAAAAAGAGTGAAATTCAGGAGTGGCTCCGCGAACACGGGATTGAGCTTAGTGATAGTGAGCTCAAGCCGGATCTATTACAAAAGGTATTTCAGATTTTATTATTTAAAGTTTGTAATACATTTTTGTTCTTTTAAATATGTATTTAGTTGAATATACAAACAACGTTATATTTCCAGGTGCAACGGAACCGACCAGAAAAAATTTACGAATTGGACCAGTTAGCTTTGGAGTCAGGACACGAAGTGATTCGCTTACCACCTTACCATTGCCAATATAACCCAATTGAGTTGGTATGGGCTCAAGCAAAAAATGAAGTTGCCAGCAAAAACACAACTTTTAAAATTGCAGACGTCGAAGTGCTACTGCATGAAGCAATTTCGATCGTTTCGCAAAAGAACTGGGAAGATTGTGTGAAGCATGCAGAAAAACTCCAAGAGGAAGACTTGAAGAAATCTCATCTGGCAGAAGAATTCGTAATTCATGTGGATGACGATGACTCTGATGATTCTGATGTAGAATTTTAATGTTAATAAGTAGTTTTAGATTTAATTTTAGATATAAGTTGTTATCATTATTATCTTTATTTTCTGTTCATTTTAAACTTAGGTATAAGTATTTATATTTATTTTTAACATAACTTTTTACATTCTTAACTATTGTACTTACGAGGGGTGATCAATAAGTAATGATAATCAATATGAAACAGAACTATTAGATTAAAAAAAGTATTTTATTTTTCAACGTAGTCTCCTTGCAAGTTAATACATTTCCAGCTCCAGATGGTCACTTCCCTTCGCGGCACCGTGCGACTAACGTGTGACTTCGTATGCTAACAATTTTAATATTGTTTTCTGTGCTTTTATGTGACTAGTATCCGGTTTGCGGGCGGCTAAAGGTTGTGTATAGTGTTTCTAAAGAATTTCAGTAAGTTTTATTGTTTTCTAAACATAAATATAGTGCCGAATTCTTTTATTACGACTATTGGTGAGTAAATTTATTATCTTACTAAAAGTGGGTAGGCGGTATCCTTTGTTTTAATTGATTTTTCTCTGCGTATTGTTTATTTTTGAGCTTGTTTTTTTTCTTTTTTAAATTGTTGATTGGTGTGTCTTTGTTTGGCTATGTCGGTCGTTAGCGAGTTGCCGGATCCCGGCGGTACAAGTGAATTTCTAACACCAACCGGGAAAAGGACATTTGGCGAAGTGTCACCTGCGGATTTCACGCCGAAAGACGGAAGCCGTAGACGCATTATTAATTCGGACTTAAGTGGAAATGTTTCGTCTCCTACCGGTCGTGATAACTGTGGGGAGTACAATTACTGTGACTTAGTGTCACAGGCCACCGATTACTTATCAAAAATTAATGAATTAGTTAATGATCAGGGATCTAGGATGAATGTAGGGAATAAAACGGCGATTATGGATATTACTCAACGAATTACCGGTATCGTATCAATGTTAGCAATAAAATCCTTTAGCAACGAAGCGAAGTTAGCGAATTTTGAGCGACAAATGGAGGGTATCGCAACTCAACAAACGAGTTTAACGTACGCGGACAAACTTAAGCTTCGCTTACCACCTAAATCTGCCCCGTGCCCGGTACCTACTGAAGCGCGCGTTCCTAGGCCTTGTGTTATTGCCTATCCCACTACGGAACGCTTAGCGGACTATGCGACCTCGTCAGCAACGAAACAAGCTCTTATGAAGGCTATTAAACCGAGCGATGAGGGTTTCCAAATTGTAGGCGTTAAAAAAACCTCTAAGGCAGGCGTCGTGTTACGTGTAGCTAACGAACGGCAGCTTAAGAAACTGGAATCTGTAGACGCCATTAAATCAGCAGGTTTACGATTAGAAAAACCGAAAGGCCGAAAGCCCCGTATAATTGTAAAAGACGTACCCGGTTCTATGGAAGATCGTGCCTTCCTAACAGCTTTATACCGTCAGAATATCAAGGACGAATTAAAATTAAGTGAGAATGATTTTATTAAGTCAACCAAAATTGTTAGGCATCGTAAACTAGAAAATGGGCGTCAATGGATAGGCTTAGAATTGGAGGCAGCAGTTCGGAAACATCTAGCCAACACAAAAGATAAACTTTATATAGACTGGGCCACTTGTCGATTCATAGACGATATAGAAGTAGTTCGTTGCTTAAATTGTCAGCAATTCGGTCATGTACAAAAGTTTTGCACCATTAAAACCCCTACTTGTGCTAATTGCGCCGCCGCACACGAAACGCGAGCTTGTCCAGATAAAGACACACCAAATTTTAAGCCCACGTGTGCACAGTGCAAGCGGTTCAAAAAACCATCTGACCATCGATGCGGCTCACACGACTGTGCCACATACAAATTAAAACTGGAGCAGCTAATATTAAATACCAATTACTGAATAGTTCAGCTTAAAAAAAAAAAAAAAAAAAAGTTTATAGAGTAACTTACTAAGTAATGGATAATATTTCGATAGGCCAGTTAAATCTTCATAACGATAAAATAGCTACATCAGAATTAGACCGTTTAATTTTAGAACAAAAGTTAGACATTGTCCTTATACAAGAACAATATCAGAGCGCTCGCTTGCGTCGTAATGTAGTACAGCTTGACTGCCGTTCGCAGGCTGGGATATATGTTGCAAGTTCTAATTTTACGGTAACATCTTTGCGTAATCTTATGACGTCACACTGCGCCGTTGCTGAGATCTCATCCTCTACCTGTAAGGTTTACGTAGTGAGCTGCTATTTTCAATATTCACATCCTATTGATCCTCACTTACATCACTTACGTTACGTCTTGCAGTACCTCGTGGGACATAAAATTATCATTGGCGCTGATGTCAATGCGTCATCTTCATTATGGTATGGCAAGTTGCGTTCAACCGACACGGTTCGACGTTGTGCGGTTGAAGATTTCATTGCGGAAATGAATCTTACTATTCACAATACCCCCGATGCACCACCAACTTTTTGCAACCCAATGGGTGAGTCTTCTATTGACGTGACGCTTACGCGCGGCGACGTCTCGATATCCGGATGGCGTGTCCTCCCGGACGCATCCTGTAGTGATCACCGCTTGATCGTGTACGAATTCATACCAAGGGTTGCACGGGATCCACAAAGGGCTCCTTTTAATTTTAGATATAAAACTAAAGGTGCGAACTGGGCTTTGTTTGGTTCACTATTTGCAACTCATACCAAAGACTTCAGTCGCAGTAGTTTATCAGCTGAGGAAAGCGCAGAAATACTATCAGAAACTTTCACATACTGCGCTGATGTATCTATTGGTCGCGGATCTATCACTAACACTCGTAGATGTGATTGGTGGAATGATAGATTAGTCGAACTACGTAGAAGCTACCGGAAAGCTCGTAGAAAATTAAACAATTTTAAAAAACACAACGTAACAGGAGATTTGTACAATAATGCTCTCATTGCTCTTAGAGTTGCCAGGTCCCACTACAGAGCTGCAGTGGAAAAATCGAAGGGAAACTTAATTCAGAAACTTGTCGATAGACTCGATAGAGAGGGCCCGTGGTCACCTTTGTATCACGAATTTAAGGCAAATAGATCAATCGACCTTGCATACATACAGAACATCAAAATTAATAACAGATATACCACAGGAGTAGAAGAAACAGCAGAATATCTTTTAGAATCACTCGTACCTGACGATCGGCCGGAAAACGACACTGATCATCACCGACAGATCAGGCAGTGGGCCATCGAACCACCACTGTCTCCAATGTCTGATTTACCATCTTCAGACGAATTTCTCGGTATCATTAGATCCTTGCCACTAAACAAGGCTTCGGGCGATGATAAAATATCTAACAAAATGATCAAAGAAGCTTGTAAACTTTCGGGTGACACGATTTTCACTGTCTTTAAACGTTGCATTGCTGAAGGAATATTTCCTCGTATATGGCGGTGCGGTAATATTCGTATAATACCAAAAAGTGGCGACAAGCCACCGGATGATCCTAAATCCTACCGACCAATCACATTGTTACCATCGTTAGGAAAGCTTTTAGAACGTCTTGTAGTGCCCCGGCTTCTGCCAGGTGGAGTCAAATTTCATGATAGACAGTTTGGATTTGCGTTGGGTAAATCGACAACTGACGCTGTTATATCGGTTAGAAAGTTTGTCACAGAGTCAAAATTTCAATACGTGCTGGCTATTTTCTTAGATATATCTGGCGCCTTCGATAACGCATGGTGGCCCATGCTGTTGCTGAAATTAAAATCACGGGGGTGCTTTAAAAATATTTATTCCCTTATATCTTCGTACTTTTCACAAGGTACTACTAAACTAAGACTTGGTCATCATTCTGTGTCGAAGGCGCTTACAATGGGATGTCCTCAGGGATCGGTGCTAGGTCCATACTTGTGGAATATCGGCTTCGACGATTTTCTTGCGATACCAATACCATCCGGGTGTACTCTGAACGCGTATGCTGATGACGGCTTATTACTGGTGGAATCTGATACTAGGGCGGGGCTTGAGAGATTAGCCAATAGATGTTTGAACTTGATATCTCAATGGGGTGAACGTAATCGCTTAAATTTTGCACCCAACAAAACCTTCCAGCTACTTTTAAAAGGTAACCTCAAATCACCGCCAAGCATTAGATTTGACAATGTTACTGTAAAAAATAAGGCCTCAGTGTGTTACCTAGGATTAGTTTTAGAAAGAAACTTTTCATTTATCGAACATATTAAAATAGTTAATGAAAAGTCTAAAAAGAGTTTCTGTGCATTGACAAGGATATCAACTGCGACATGGGGTCTATCATTTATTACTTTAAAGATCATATACGGAGCTACTTATTTAGGTTCTATGTGCTATGGTGCACCTGTATGGGCCGATAGGGCGACCGTAGGCGCTGTCCGTCGCAAACTGTTACAAGGCCAACGACTTGCACTGATATTCTTGTGCAAGGCATATAGGACGGTTAGCACCGAGGCTTTGCCGGTGTTGGCGGGTGTGCTTCCGGTCGATCTCGAAGTGCAGAGACGTGCAGCCATGTACTATTCAAGACAACAAAACATGGAATGCGATTTTTTGGGCGCGCGGGATCGCGGTAAAATTACAAGATTGCTTCAACAGCAGTCCGATGTCTATAATGACCTCATAGACGAATGGCAACAACGCTGGGATGAATCATCCAAGGGGCGCCATCTTTACCAATTCTTTCCATCTGTTCGCGAACGGTTGTCGAGGACATGGCTTGAGGTGGATCACTGTGTCGCTCAATTTCTTACGGGTCATGGTAACTTTAAGAGCAAGCTTTATTCATTTAAATTAGTCGAGTCACCATTGTGTCAATGCTCAACACCTAACTCTCACTATGAACAGTCTGCTCATCATATCCTCTGGGAATGTAGTCTTTGGTGTGATGAACGTAATATAATGCTGAATACCTTGCAGGTGACATCTGGGGCGGTATACTATGGGGATCTTGTGTCAACTGGGGTGAATTTCCGTGCGTTTAGGCGATTCTGTCATACATATTATAGAAATCAAATATAGCTCACGTAGGACCCGTAATATTTCGTGGCCGTGGTGCTTCCCTGTTTAAAAGGGTGTATGCCCATTTTATTTCATTTTGTCTCCCGCTTTGCTAAGGAGGGAAGTGGATTTACTATGTTTCCAACTCCTCCAATTTTCTTCTGATTAATTTCGTTGCGGGTTCCAAGACAGTTTAATTTCTTCCTGGGACTTCCCGAGTGTCATAACTCGGTGTGTTCGTGGGTCACTGCTGTGGATCCTGGTGTACAGGAGTTACAGTGGTGGGCATGTGGGCGGGATTAGTCCCAATAAAAAAAAAGTTAATACATTTAGTGTATCTTTTTTCTAAGCCCATGATTCCCTTAGAAAAAATTCTTTGTCTTGACCCTCCCAAAATGCCTCTACTGCGGCCATCACTTCACTATTGTCCTCAAATTTGTTGCCCCGGAGGCGTTCTTTGAGCCGAGGAAAGAGGTAGAAGTCACTGGGAGCTAGATCTGGCGAATAGGGAGGGTGTTCGAGCAGTTCGAACCCCGTTTCTTCAATGGCAGCCATCGCAACTGCGGCTTTGTGAGCCGGGGCGTTGTCTTGGTGAAACAGCACTCCAGCGCGCAGTTTACCGCGTCTTTTTGACTTAATAGCTTCTCGCAATCTTCTTATTTGGCCTGCGTAGTAAGAGCCTGTTATAGTGGCCCCCCTTTCCAAATATTCCACCATAATAATTCCTTCTGCATCCCAGAAAACAGACGCCATAACCTTTCCCGCTGAACTTGACACTTTGAATTTCTTCGGCGTTGGTGAGGAAGCTCGTTTCCAAGTCATTGATTGTTGTTTGGTTTCGGGATCAAAGTGGTGGATCCAGGTCTCGTCCATGGTCACAAAACGCGACAAAAAAAAATCTTTATCGGCCTGGAACTTTTGAAGATTCACCCTCGAAATGTCGACTCGCTCCTTTTTTTGCTCGTCGGTTAACATTCTCGGTACCCAACCGGTACTCGGTACCCAGAGACCTTTTTCATGTGCATTTTGTTGACAATGATTTTTTGAACGCTGCCATAGGAAATCCCTGTGACCTCAGCTACATGCCTTACGGTCACCCTTCGATCGGCCAACACGATATCTTCCACTTTTTTGACGTTTTCTCCAGTAAGGGACGTGGAAGGGCGTCCCTCGCGATGTTCATCTTCAGTGGAGGTTCTGCCCAGCTTAAATTCCTTTGCCCAGCGTGCGACTGTGGAATATAGAGGAGCAGACTCCCCCAATGTTTCCTCTAAGTCGCTGTGTATGTCTTTGGTAGTCATTTTTTTCAGGCAGAGGTACTTGATGACAGCTCTTATTTCATTTTTCTCCATTTTGATGTTTTCTCTTCGACAGTTCGTATTCAAATGAATGTATCTCCCGGTAATGGTGTCCTATTTATACATTTTTTTGAAGCTGAAGTAGTGGATATATAAGCAAGCAGAAAAAAAATAATTTGGGTTTTTGTGCGTTCTAGAAATACTCGATTATTATTACTTATTGATCACCCCTCGTATAACAATACATACTAATAATTAATTTTTATATTATTCTTATTTTAATAAATACGTTGTTTTATCTATTTTTTTCTTTAATTTTTGTCACTAACCCACAAAATGACAAAACTAAATACACTATCGATAACGCCTATCGACAACAATAATGCGCATTACTATGCCCGCCCATAAGGCTCGTGAGTGGAAGAGAGAACGAAATACTCGCTTCACCGCTCCGACTATTTATGACCCAAACTGCACGGAGAAAATAATTCTACTAAAGTTGGATATGCTGATGCTAGTTTTGCAGTAGGTAAAGATAGGAAATCTATAACTGGTTATGTATTTAAAGTGTTTGACAACAGTGTTATTTGGCGTTACAAAAAGCAGAGCACTGAAGCTTTAAGCACTACTGAGGCAGAGTTATACTCCCTCAATGAAGCCGCTCTGGAGGCTTGTTGGATTAGGAAATTATTAAATGAGTTAGACGTTAGTTGTAATACCACTACCATATATGAAGACAATAAAAGTACAATGTTTTCTGTATGTAATCCTGATCAAAAAAGTATGAAGCATGTGGACGTAAAATACAACTTTATTAAACATAAAATAGAATGTAAGGAAATTTGTGTTATGTATATACCTACAAAGCAACAAATAGCCGATAATTTAACGAAACGATTAAACAGAACCTCTCATAATTATTTTGTACATAAATTAGGATTGGAATAAAGTTTAGTTCGCATTGTGTATTATTGTGTATTTTTGGTTTGTTAGTTCTGTTAATACAAACCATTGTAATGTTAGTTCTGTTAATATAAATCATTGGGGGGAGGTGTTAATTAACAATGATTTATTGAATATACTTAATATAATATTGGATTGTAATGGCAACACTGTTTTGGTTGTCTAGGAAG
Organism: Arctia plantaginis; assembly: GCA_902825455.1. Classification (NCBI taxonomy): domain Eukaryota; kingdom Metazoa; phylum Arthropoda; class Insecta; order Lepidoptera; family Erebidae; genus Arctia; species Arctia plantaginis. Next base: position 2,017,374 of record CADEBD010000289.1, on the reverse strand, counting down.
GCTCTGTAGGTTATACGCACTCCTTGTTGTTTTAGAGATATTAATAAAAGGCATGTTTTATGTTCCAAGTCTTGTATCTTTAATTATCCCCATAATCCTTAACAGTATTCAAGTAAAATTAAGAAAACATAAACTGGACATACAGTTATGAATCGCAACCAATGTTTTACGGTTAGTGACGTGATGTCAATCACAAGACGGTTGTTAGTGTTTTAGCGGGAAAATTCAAAATTACTCTATTTTTGTAAATTTTCTCATCGAAAATACCAATATTTTTAAATAAAATATTTGTTTTACTGGTAAACAAGAGTAAATCTTCGAAATAAAAGCAATTCCAAAAAATTGTTAACATCCCTATAGTGCCGGACAGCAAAAAAGCAAATTTATGATTTCAATGTATTTACACTCAGTAAATAGGTAATTTTCCAAATCATATCACACATAAATTCCTAATTAAGGGTAATACGCAGAATGAAGGAGATTCTGCTCATTCTCAAATACAGAGAGAGAGAGAGAGGTTAAAAAGCAATTAAGATCAGGACCAATTTATACAACCAACGGATTTATTGGGGCTATAAAGTCAACACAGAAAAAGAGCAAGTCTCTGTCCGTGTTAATGAAATGTGTTTTGATGACAATTATGACTGGAAAAGTATATGTGCCCAAATGAACTTTGCAATTTTGAAAGATAAAGATCTGTAAACTGTAAAAATTGCTGGACTAAAGGTTTTAAGAGTTCAAAGAACTGATCGCAATACTATATTTTTCAAAGAATCTTATGCAGACAAACAATTTAATAAAGTTAGAAAGTAGTAGTTATTGAAAAAAAGACCAGCAATAATGAAAACAATAATTTAGATCTTAAAAAGCATACCTGCGAAAACCTGGGTAGGCTGACAGAAAAAAACTGATCTCATGGATTTGGTCAATAAAACTTATTCCCAGATATCATATATTAATGTATATTATTATTATTATTATTTTTACTTATTTTTTTTAAATTTTTATTCTTTGTATAAATTTTAATTTACTATGTTTTTTTTTTGTCTTACTTTTAGAATATTGATGTAAATACTATTGCTAATACATACATATATTAGGGGAAGACACTGGCACCTGCAACACAGCGCGGGTGTCAGAGACTCCTGTTATAATTGTACAATATTTATGTCAATAAAGAATATTATTATTATCATAAGCCATTTCACGAATCACTGTAATTAAGACTGATTGTTACTTGTATTTTTAAATTGCAGTTTTTAGAAATTATCTAACTGCAACGACATGATTGATTTTATTATTGTGAATACTAGGTCATTTGTTATGTTACTTACGTTAATGATAATTGTGAAAACCAGCCTAGCTGAAGTTCCTAATACTATACTTATATGTGCTTTATATGTGTCATAATTATTTGTAACTTGTTTCAGGTAAGTTTTGATACTAGTACTTTTCAATATTTTTATTTTGTATGACATTCATTTTATGTTACATTTTAACATTATGATTTAATTAATTTATAATAATTATGATTTGATTAATTTTAAGAGAAGTACTTAGTACATTGCGATTGATCTCCTGTTAATTATTTGTTAGTCTTATTATAAACCCAGTGCGTGTTATGGATGGTGTCATAAAACCACAATTTTGATATATCTCAACTTCACACATGTGACACGCAGCCATCTGATCCCAAACTAGGCGGAGCCTGTGCTATGGTAAACAGACTGCTGATATGCATACCTAAATATTTCTAAATACATACATATTCCAGATGAAAAAGGAGTAAAAATAATAAATGATTGTAGTCATCAAACAATTGTTTGTATTGAGTGAGAATAGAACCCACGACCATTGGCTTAGCAGTCAGGGTCACTAACCAGTAGACCGACCGGTCTGTCGATGTATTTATTTACCTGCAACTGTCCAACTCATATTTGCACTTCAGCGACTTTGAATGGATGTCTTCGCTTTCTTGATTTATTTAAATTACAAATGTATTTCTATATCCACCAGCAATATCAGCTTCTATCATCAAGTCCAATGTTATTGATTTGATGATGACGGAATCCTTGAGCAAGCGGTGGTCGTCAGGTAAAGAAGAATCGGCAGAGTCAGTATTCATAGTTGGAATCACGATTTAAATATCGAACGCATAAATCAGAATGATTTCTATGCAAACAATGCGATGGCTGTACTTACTACAAATAATACAACAATAAATAAGAAACGGCTAAACCGTTTCTCATTTATTGTCTATGATAGGAATTGACAATTGGGTAGCTGTCAAGCCTGTCAGTTAAATTAGTGTTGCTATTATATTAACAAAATATCGATTTATCTATCTTCACAACTAGTAGATCAGTATTTGGTAAGCTTATCATGTTATGTCAATGTATTAAATTAATAATTTTAATAATACATGGGAAGTAATAATTACACAAATAAGTACGTAAATAAAGTAAAGCTCGCCACCCCAAAAGGCCGCCTTTGCGTCAAGCTCCGTTTAAGAAACTGAATTGATGGAAGTTGTCACTCCAAATTCAATGTAATTAATTTTTATAAAGAAACATATTTGTTGAACATAAATAAACTTATAATAATAATAGTACACAATAGTAAATTATAAAGATCGATTCCCAAGCTATATGATATATATTCCCAAGCTAGGGTGAGCTATATTTAAATGTAAAAAAAATAAAAATGTAATCAATATGTATATATAATGTAATGAAGAGAATAATAATAATAGTTATTTTTTAATGCATTTTCATTGAACCATCTTTCCTTTTTCCATTTTCTTATCATGAATAAGTAGATATGTACGAAACTAAGAAAAAATTACAATAATATATGGGGTACATTTTATTTTGCCAATAATGCACGATACGTAAAGCGATCTCCACTCCGTTGTCGAAAGCTCAAGATCCATGCCGGTAAAAATGCTGTATACGTAGTATACAGTATATACGTAGTTCTGCAATATTTTTAACTCAATGTAAAAATTTAAATTTCTTTAGGCTGACGTTTTTTTGAGAACAGTATAAGTAGAGCTTGAATTTATTGACATTTAACTTTTTGCGATTTCTTCTTATAAGTGTCTTAAATTCTATTATGTATTATCCCTAAAAATACTGTACTTATTAGTTTCTTTTTTCTTTATTTATTTAACGAGAGCTTAGTCACGAAGTGATTATGCCACCCTCATAGGAAAACATTGTTAGCAAGAAGATATATTTAGCATACAAATTTTGACTATTGTACAGCGCTCTCGCTTTCTCCAAGAAGGGGAGAGCGAGAATGTTATCACATATACCAATATTAAAGTTAGGTTTACAAAATACTTGTTTTCTTTCAGGTTCGTTCCGGAGGCACTACATCAGAATATTATGTTTATCTTCTACTTTGTTACTGGGGGTATCGACATTACCAATTAAATGTGCATAGCTGTTTAGTGGGATGTGTCCGGAACGAAGTCTGAGAGCCATGATCTTGTCTGACCTGATCATATTGGTTTCATCGATCCAGGGATATTTATGTATAGAAGGCTGAATGGTTCGGTACCAAATACCTTTAGTTAGCGATCTTTTATCAAAATATTCGGACCATTTTCGGCAACACAGATTCTTAACCACATATAATAAATCAGAATAATATGGTATATATGCAAAACCTAAACCATCAACGAGAGATTCTTTAGCCAATCTATCAACTGTCTCATTCTCGGTCCGTTCGATAAGTGCAGGTATCCACTACAGTGTTATATTCTTATTATTTATTTCTAGATTTTTTATAGAACGCATAATATTATAGGCTATCGGGGTCCCTCGAGTTTTCAAGGATCACCGAGCCAGATGCTGGAGAGCCCTTTTCGAATCAGACAAAATTACATACTTGGCGCTATGAAATGATTCAACATATGCTAAGGCCTCACTTATTGCAACAAGTTCTGTTTACATTATGTTCATATTACACTTTATATTGAGTTTCACAGAGGAGTTTATTTGTGGGTCGAAAAAACGCTGCTCCAACCCTGCTACAGTCCTCCGTCGTCAGTATAAATTTTATGCCATGAGCCATAGTACTGATTGATATATTGACTACAAACTTCTCTTAGGTTAAACGGTGTGTAAAACCGTTCGCAGTATGAACATCTTCTATGTTATATTTAATATTTTTAAAAAGATCCACATAGGTGACCCAAGTGTTCAAAGAAAACATATCAAGTCATAAACTATGTACAAAGGTCGACTTGGAGAGGCTTGGAAAGTAAACACTTTATTAAATACTAAGCACGTATAATATTCCGTCACAATGCTTGATGTTTTACAAGACTTTTAAGTTTAATTTCACGAGAAAATAGAGCATATGTTACCCGTCTGAACCACTTTTTCATAAGTCCAACACTAGAACAACTCCAATTAGATTATTCCTGTTATAATAAGGTTGAAAGTACTCATGATTTTTCCACTTATTGCACACACACTGATACTGATGACGGCACGTCGCGCTGCTCTGCACCACACTAGGGGCGCCCTCTGCCTGCTTGTCCACAAACTGCGACTTTTCTTCCTTCGCGCTGTCCTCCGGATGTTTCCACCCACCAGTGACGTTGCACCGATACGTGAAATTTTGCCGCCCACCACTTGGAAAATTGGCGATTTACTACTGTGCGCTTTTCAAGACACTTTTTGCTCGCACTACCAATCGGTTTAACAAGTTATCGGCTGCGGTATTTCCGGATCGACACGACCTTCAAACCTTCAAGAAAAGAGCGTACTTCTTCCTCAAATGCTGTTCCAGTTCCTGTTTCGCTTTCCATCAGGTGCCCCGTTTGCTCGTTTGCCGTTCCATAAAAAAATAATCTAATTGTGAGCTAAAATGAACCGTTAAGAATTCAAAATAATCATGTAAAGAAACCAATAGAAATATTTTTCTCTGTCTCCAATATGTATTATCGCTAAAATTTTGTAAACCTCTAACAAAGCTATAGTGTTATTTTTTGTAAAAGAAAGTGCTCCTAATGAATCCCCCTATTAATCTCATAAATATATTTTGTAATTTATCTTACTTGTTGAGATGAGTTTGACTTGCATTATCATATAAAATACTGCCATAGTCGAACCTACTCCTAATTAAAGAGATATACAATCGCCTCATATGGATAGTATATAAACCCCATTTTGATCCACTAAGTATTTTAAAAATGTTTAAAAACTTCATTAACCTATCAGCTGTTTCGTTAAAGAGCGATTAGCCATAAGCCGAAATACTTTACATTGTCCACAACCGGCAATGATATGTCCCTAATTTTGAGATCAATTACTTCCCTCTTATAACTTCTTTTAAAAGTACAAACTTTACTTTTTGTCGTCAATATGTCGAGACCGATATTAGCGAGTAAATTTAGTGCATACTGTAAATTACGTACCATGTGTGTCTGCTGGTTATGTACAACGCAAAGTCATCGGCATGCTGTGAAACACTGACATTGACTATTTGATTGGGTCACCCTTTTTTTTTTTTCGTGCGGAAATCCCATCGGATACCACCTATCGGTGGCATGTCGGACTCGAACCGACTAAAACCGCACGCCGTCTCGGGTTCTAATAGCCGGGGAACCGGGTATACCCCAGAAAGGAAGTCCCTGGTGCCCCGACATACCTCGGGCCATCTACAACAACAGGTAGACGACCCCCCCGTGTGAGATCCCCATGTTCCCTCTGCTCCCTGGAAGCGAGCGCTCTTCGCAACGCGCTCGTCGCCACCCCGGCCTGCTTCTGCTAGGGTGACAGATGGCCTCACCTGTCACCCCCAGGCCTGCGCTTATGGAGGACGGAGGTCGTTCTGCGACCTCTGGCGCCTGAGTCGCCTGCGGTACCTGGCCCGTTCCCGGGCCTGGCGGGCCGGGAGAGTCCTAAACCTCTCCCGGTCCCGCTCCGCCGTCTCCTTCGCAAGCATAACTTGCTCGCAGAAGGAGACGGCTGATTGGGTCACCCTGTGCTAATGATCGTCCCGTCATCCGATACACGGAGTAATTGTATGAAGTAATATTAAGCTTTCTTTCTTTAAGATATTTCCAAACACACACATACACATTCTATGTCCCACTCCGAAACGGTCCATTATATGCAACAAACTCACTATGTCTATATCATTATATGCATCACTGATATCTATAAAGCAACCTATAGTTATTAAATTTGCAGAAAAACCAATTTGTAACTATGGAACTAAATCTGTTAAATTATCTATTGTAGAATACTAGTAAATTAGTTGGTATTATTTTTAACCCTTCCACCTAAGCTCAATGCTTAAGCTAATAAAACACGCAATGCAAGTCCTAAGGTTCAAACTTTATGCAGCTTATACCGCCTTATCATATCTTTTGGTGCTTCAGAAGCGATTTTTACGTTTTCTAATTTCTAATAGAAATTAACTAGGTCTCTTAGTATTTTGGTAGAATTTTCATCAAATGTAGTGGTCACCCTGGTTTTGGTCACAGTCGTGCTAGGTTTGGGTCCGCCATTAGTGCTATTTCGTTTTGTTTGTCTGTTTTGGTCTATTTGAGTAAGATTTTATTGATTACTGCTATGATCATGGCGTTATCAAAGCATCCAGTAATTAGCGCTAGTCCCTTATTGTCTAGTTAATCTGGTTTTGCTAAAGATTTAAAGTGACATCTTAACATCATAAGTCATAACACCTGGTAACTGTCTTTTTAAATGAAGAACTTAATAAAAAACCAATGAATTATATTAATTTTGATTGTGATTAATTGTATAATAAATTATATTACAAAATATTGTCAAATTATGTTGTGTAATCAGGCAAATATAATCAGTATTATGAAATGTGTAATACAACTAAGCAAAAATAAACATGGTCGCTGTTATATCACTTAATTTTAAATGAAGTGCGTGTAAAGTTAGATAAAAAATAATATTATATTTAATCGTAATAAAGTATTACGGATGTTACTTAAAGGTTTCATTTATGAACACTGGTAAGTAGTTAACGTAAACGTAGTTAACTTTTTGACTATCGTTTTATTGAAACTTTTGAGTTTATTATTGTCATGTAAATATAATATGAACAAACAGAACTTGGGATAAAAAATCAGTTCAAAAATTGCTTAAAAATATAGTAGTTAGTTTCAAATGAATTTAAACTGAAGTAAAGTTTCAAAGAAGGCAATGTAGTCAGCCAGTAATAATAAAATAATGATATATGCAATAAATAAAATTATAATATATGAATTAAAAATAAGTATCTTAGCACCTAAAATAAAATTAGGTATGTCATCACATCAACGGCCTTTAATAGTCCACTGCTGGACATAAGCCTGTGCTTGGAAAGAAGGTTTTGGCCTACTATACCACACGGGTTTGTGTCAAGTTTTCCTTCTCTCTGCAGTGCTGTTGTTCTGCATAGTTTTTTCCCTTATTCGGCTCTTACGACATCCACGGGATGAATAGTGGTGGTGACACTTTGTATTCTTAATCCGTCACCACACGGATATTGTTTTTAAATTAAGATTTCATTCAAAAATAAAGTAAATAAAAGGTTTAAAAAAACCTAAGTAAAATATTATAAGAAGGAATTTATGAGAGTGTACCACAGCTGTGTACATTGAGCAGATTGTGCATGAAATTTCCAGCAAGGTTACTCAATGCATGCTCTATTGGGACATGGTGTCTCTATGTAATTTTCTAAAGGTTGATCCAAAAAATTACATGAAAATACAAAATAAAATATAATTTATTCCAAACAAAAAAAGATTGGCTATTTAATCTGAGAATGTGTTGTCAATCTGAGGCTGCTTTGACCCCATCGCATTCATAACTGTCGCATTAACACTAGGTGATAAAGGGGTGATGTCTTTTTAAATGTCTTGTAAGATTTTTTGTATTTCTACTTGTGTCACAATTAAACAAAGTTCACATTTCGCTCTTTTAGGGGTTTTCATAAGATTAGACCGCACACTTGACTTTATAGGCGGCCAAACCACAATGTCTGGACCACGATCCGACGAATATTTTATAGATTTGAATCGATCCACATTCAGGTCGCATGTTTTTGATCCAACCCGAAAATCTATTGGATATGTGTAATTAGCTTTGGCTATCCTTTTCTCAGTTTCCATTAATCAAACTTTTCAAAATTTTCTTAAAGGTTTCATATTTTTTTGGTACTGTAGTATGCCATATTTTTCACCAGTTTCCCCCGCTTATCATTCTTTTAAAAAGTATTTTTTTCTTATTTGTTTGGGAGAGAAGAATTCTTTTAATTGTTGATTGAGCACTTCTGCTAATAGCAATTGTTTCTTAACTGCGCCTCTGGCACTTGGAGAATTCTTCACTTATTCTACTTTGCTGTTAAGTGTATTTTTTTCAGGTTTTCGTAATCTTTGTAACGTGCTAATTTAGTTTATTTATAGTCAATTTATTTTATTAACCTCTTCGGACTTGAACTCATATAAAGCAGCAATATAAATATTTTTAAGGCTTTTCTGCGAAGTAGAGGTACAGTTAAGTTAGTTTCATTTCATTTTATTTCCGTGGACATCAGCTCTAGAGTGTTGTATAAATTCATATTTAATTAATAAAGATTAGTAATTTAAAGTCACTAATGCTGGACACTAATATAAACACTTATGTTTATATGAAAATAATAATATATTTATTAAACAAAACAATCACAGCTTTTTTACATGAATGCAGTGTATCTTACAAACAATCAACATACTCTTAATTATTAATAAAAAAATAAAATAAATTGTCTTAAGGACTAATAGATAACATCACAAAAAAAGAAAATCACCTTAAGTAGACTGTCAAATGCACTAATAGTTGACATAATATTTAATTAATGCAGTTGGAGTTTTTTTTATTTTATTTTTATTTTTTTTTCTTACAATATCTTTACAGTAGTATTCCAAGGCGATATTGTAGCCACATTAATTAAACTTAGCCAAACTAAACCAAATTACAAACTAAAGTAACAAATTTTACTTTTTATTTTTTAATGGCATCAGTGTGCTTGATATACTTAATTAACTTAGATAATAATTACTAATCCATCAACCACACTATCTAAAGCACTATAATCATATTGGGTACATCAAGGACTTAAATTAATTTGCTTTTGCTTTGAATACTGTTTTAGATTCATCACATGCTACTATTGCCATAACTTCAATTTCTGTTTTAGTTACTTTTTGGACAATACAAACATATTTGTAATGTCTCTTTTTGCCAGGAAACTTAACCATAATATAGTGACCTTGCTTAATTCTACTCTCTTCTTCGTTTTCCTCATCAGTGACTTCATCAGAAATATCATTCATGCTGTCTCCGGACTCTACCCATTCCTCTACGGTAGTTCAGCCATTATAGTCAGTATTTTTAAGTTTCTTCATCAACAGCCTTCAATAGTCCACTGCTGGACATAAGCCTCTCCTGAGAAAGGAGGTTTTGGCCTACTATACCACGCTGGCCAGACAGGTTGGTATAGGGTTTGTGTCAAGTTTTCCTTCTCACTGCAGTGCTGATAAGTTTCTTAATAATTATATTTTTACATCTCTTTAATAACTTCTTATCAGTCTTAAGTTTTCGTGCTTTTTCAGTCTCTTCTTTTTTTTCCTATCCTCAGCTCTTTTTTTGTCATCCTCTATGTGTCATTCAGTCTTTTTCTTCTCTTTGTTTTCATGGTATCTTTGCCATTCCAAGATGATACAACAGATGGCACTTTTTCTTTCCTTCTTCCTTTTGAGTTTTGTTTAGGAGTTGCCCAAAACAATGCTCTTTTAAATACTAGGTATTACCATATTATCTGAATTCTTTGAACAACTTTCTTGTGGCCTATTGTAATATTAAAAAATAAAAATTGTTTTTATGCTAATGCAAGTCTATGTTGCATACAAATGAATAAACTAACTAGTTCGGCACCACAAATTCTAACAAAACTAATAATCTCGGGCGCCAGGTGCCGGCTTAAAGGAACATAGACAACTAATAACAAATACAATGAATACCTCAAACAGCTTGGTCAGCGCTTAGACCTTTAATCTAGGGTTGGGGGCAGCTATTAAATAAAGAGATGTTATAAGATTAAGTGGCAGTTTATTTATCCCGTAGTGTCTGTAGAGTACATGGTATATTATGTAATATTAATTTTTTTTTTTTATTTGGATGTAATTGTGTAATGTTAATTGTTATCTGTGTTCCAAATAAACGATTAAACTAACTGGTGGCACCACAAATCCTAACAAAACTAATAATCTCGGGCGCCAGGTGCCTTAACCTTAAATGAACACAGACAACTAACCACAAATACAATGAATGCCTCGAACAGCTCGGTCAGCGCTAGACTTTTAATCTAGGATGGGGGGCAGCTATTAAATACAAAGATGTTGTAAGTTTAAGTGGCAGTTTATTATCCCGTAGTGTCTGTAGAGTACATGGTATCTTAAAGTTCTTATTACAATATGTAATTCTTATACTCAAATTAGTACTGTCGTTAATGCAATCTGTTTAGCTGAATAAAACAAACTAAAATTAAATATGTTTTGAAGAGTCACATAAAGACTCAATAAATAGGAAATGAATCTAAGGGTAGTTTAACAACGCCAACAAAATTAATGTAATAAAAAAACATACCTAATGACTTTGGCTCTGTCCGAATGAAATTAGAGTAAACTTAATTCTTATAAACCTCACTCGTGCTCCTACGTGGTTGTAGTGGCGGGGTAAGTATTCCAAGGTTCCTGATAATGGACTGCAGCTAAATAGCTTTTTCTACCATTATTGGTACGCTCCGCAGCAAACTAAATCCTTGGGTCGGGCCGGTAGTGAGGCAAAATCCAAATGTAACGTAATGACATTACAATCTAATAAGAGAATCGAACTAGAGGTTAAGTAAAAATCTGAAGTAAGGTAAAGAAAATAAGATATAAATAGAACCCTGTTATCTGAAACAATGAAAATTATAGGTTATTTGCCTATCTCAAAATATGAATCCTAAATCTGGTAAGATACAATAATTTACTCACCGGGGTTCCAAAACGTTTCACAAACGCATTATAATTAATTCCTTTACAATGAAAATATCAATTCCAACAAATAACTCGTGTCATTAACGACACTGGCCAAACATTAAAAGATGAATTATGCCTTCGATTACAGCAAACAAACTTGGATTACTAATAGAAAAAAAATTATAATCTCTCGCCCTGACTAATCTCAAACGCCGCCCCTTCCATAAACGCGTCAAAAAAAAAAATGTTGCCAGAACGAGAAAAACTAAATCGACACATTACCATAGACGATCAGCACCGACTATTATTCTCGTCCGTGACACCGTCAATCGGAGCTCACTGAAACGTCATAAAATTCGACCGTCAAACCAAAAACGCGTCGATGAATAAATTTTCTGTAATGGTGCGAAATGCACCGTTACAATTATAGGTCTAATTACAAAGCGTCGGTCTAATTATCAGAATTCGTAAGTCCATTTGAGCAAATTTTACAGGAACAGCAAAAAACTGATTTTCAAACAAGACAAGAGATTTTTAAAAGGGTTTTCTAAATTTGAGTATAAAATAGGTGTACATTTACTAACATTTTTTTGAATTTTGTGAATAATTAATAAAAAAAAGGACTTACGAATTTTTCACTTTCATTCTAGTTGGACTTACGGCTTTTTCTTTGACTTAAGAAGTTTTACAATCCAACTTATATCATTTTGTCTACGACGCAGAGGATTTACGCAGTTTTCAGACACAAAGGTGTTTGTAAAAATTAAACTTCAGAAATTAAGCTTTCTGAGTATCAAAATTGTTTTAATGTCTTAATTATTTAGTAACAGTCTAATTCATCAGTAATTATGGCACGATAATAAGTCTCATAGCTTTTTGTATTAGTCTTAAATCTTAATTAACCAATGGCTTACACAAAATAAAATTATAACAAACAAAACATTTCTCTTCCTCAGTAACATTATTCATAGTTTTAAAAGTTATAAACTACACAAAAATTATGCATTCAATTGTATAAGATTTACCACAGTCACGATTTGCCTCATTTTGAATATCACTTTAAAAATGAGGTAAATTGTCATAAAAATTGTGGTAATCTTTCTCCATAGTGTGCTTGAGGGCCTGGAGATCCTGGTATTTCTCCTTTTTAATTTTAAGTCTCGCTGGATAAAGCTGTGGGATAGTATCCCATGGAATGAATGTAATATTTTTTATTCTTGTAGGAAGTTCTTGCCAATGTGTAGCCGAGTGTCTCAACTTGTATACAATTTTCCCATCAGGAGTGTATTTAAGAGCCCTTAGGTTTGTGACTGTAGGGTCACCTGCTCTTTTACCCGGTCTGATTGACTTGTGGAATTTCAAAGTATTTTCAACATCTTTGAAGAAGTGGTGATAAAGATATTGCACGTCATAAGGATTTTTCTTGCAAGCAGTTTTGGCTATGTAGACGTAATCGGCTGGGATATTTATCTTCTTATTTTTTATTGCCCATTCTATGACGGAGTGCATACTGTCGCATTCCATTTGCGTGTGCCCTTTTTCGAGGAACTTTTGTTTGACAGTTACTTTTTTTCCATGCTGTAGTTTAGTAGAGCGTTCGATAGTACAGAGTTTCTGTTTTGATAGGTACAGCCATCACTATAAATAATTATTTCTTGGTTGCTTTCCAAACGATTTTGTGTTATGAACTTCTCGATAGCTTCTATGATTACTGTTGAAAATTCGTTGCTAGTTAGCTTCCCTTCACTTTCATTCTAAATGTAACAATAACCTTTATTTCTTTTACAATCGAAGACTGTGAAGTTATGTACAATGAGTTTCGTCTTATAATAGAGTGACGACACATTTGACCGCGGGCTTAAAAGCACAGATTGCAAATCCATGGTAAGTACTTCATGTTCTGATGTCTTTAGCAAGTTCGTTCCTAGCTTCCTCTTTCTTATCACGGTGTATTTTATAATCAATTTCTGATACATATGACTCACAAATGTCACACAAGTCCTTTTTCGGTCTATATAAGGACAAATTAAGCGCTTCAAACATGTTATAGAAAGTTGTAACGCTTAATGGCTCAATTTTTTCTCTGACACAGAATTCTTTTCTGTATGTTCCATAGAGCTGAGTTTTTGACGTCCACATAGGTTCCAAGTACAGATTTAAGGAATTTTTTCGACAATAATGTGATTCAAGCTTAGGTATGGAATCAAAAAACTTACGTAACTGCATTTTAGCTTCATCTTTTGTATTGTTTTTTGGTACATCTTTAGGTAGATCGTCTTGAATTATCCACTTTTTTATAACCCATTCTCCAACACACAGACTGTTAAGAAACATGGTTTTGCAGACCCGATATCTTATCCCCTCGCTATCAGTTAAATATAGTTCTACTGAATTTTGCCGTCTTGAATTGCCAGCACACCTTTCTCTTCCTTTTGTCTTGCAAATTGAAGACATTTTAACAAACATCTTCTTTTCTTTCCAGGTAATATTCCAGAATTTATCAAATATCTTTTGTCTTTCCTCGTCTGATATTTTATCACAGTTTATCTTTGTATCACCTTTTTAACTTAATTTGCACTTGCACCTAGCTTTCATCTTTCTATCGAGCTTAGGTTCAACAAACCCCCATTTATTTTCTATCTTCTTCTTTCCTAAATAAGCCTTTCCTTTTTCTCTTTGTTCCTTGTTTTTATTTGCGTTCCATTCTTGAGGCTGACTCTTCTTTTGTCTCTTTCGTGGTGGTTTTTCTGTTGACAAAGTACTAGCTTGCTCAGCTGATTCAATATGTCCGTCTGATGACATCGGAATAAAACTGTCAACAAGTTGAACTATTTCTGTGCTAGTTACAGTGGCAATTTCATTTTGCGTATCCGATTCCATGTTTTCATTAGTGGCCCATTCTTCTTGGTGACTTGTCGTCCCCTGTCGCGATGTTACTTCATCTGCTATGTTCTCATTATCCGTATGTTTTTCAGCTAAGTTCATAAGTACAGTTGTTGTTATATTTGTAGTATGAAATAAAAGATCTAACGTTTTTATGACGACATCTTGTTTTATTGTTATGTCTGCAAACTCATTCTCCCTGGTGTTGCCACAGCTCACACCTACATGTATTACATTCATATCGAACATCCCCCCTTGTATGACAAGTAGGATAAACAGTAACACACAAGTCTCTGTTAAGTTGGCACTTATCTTAAACTTAATAAAATTACTTTTAAACATAACAAAAGGTTACAGACTAAGAATAGCCATCTTAATACACACAATAATCTTTTAAATATTGCGGTGTCTTAACTACTCTACCTGACCTAGTAGTAAAAGGAACCTCAGTAGTAACATTTTGTTTCCTAGAAATGTTAGGAACAACATTATTATTTCCCAGTCTATTATCCCTAACAGGATCATCACTATCCAGTACTTCCCTCTTAATAACTAATTTATTCTTGCTAGGATTTATATGCTTTTCATTCCTTCGAACTACATTGCCTTCCTCATTCATAATTTTGTAAGATCTCGGTTTAACTTTCTCTAAAACTTTCCCCGGCAACCATGTTTTATTAGGCACATTCTGTATTACAACATTCTCCCCCTTTTGAAATGATTTTTTAGTTTTAGCTGTCCTATTATAATTCTGTGAATACTTTTCTTTAATTATTTTCATTTTTTCTGTGACATTAATAGGTAATTTTGGCTTTAATTTATCATATACACATGGTAATGTAGTTCTAAGGAGTCTTGACATGAGTAACTCAGAAGGACTGTACTCTAACCCTGCTACAGGTGTAGTTCTGTATGCTAACAAGCTCATCGCAAACTCTGTACCATCTTCTTTACATTTTTTTAACAAAGACTTTATAATTCCAACAGCTTTTTCAGACAAACCGTTTGACTGTGGATATCTAGGACTAGAGTGAATCAATTCGATATCATACTCTTTGGCAAACTTTTTAAACTCAAAACTAGAAAATGGCATATTATCACTTACACAGAACTTTGGAATACCATGAACTGACATAATTACTTTAAACTGTTTAACAACATTGCTTGCAGTTTTCTCTTTTAAATATTTGACCTCTACCCACTTTGAGTAATAATCAATTAATACCAAAAAATCCTTCCCTGAAAAGGTACAAATATCTACACCAACCTTGTGAAATGGAATATCTGGCACCTCATGAGACATTAAAGGCTCTTTTGCATTGGATGGTCTAAACTTTTCACAAGCTTTGCAGCCTAACACAAAGTTTTCTATGTCCACTGTCATACCTGGCCAAAACAATACCTTTCTAGCACGTTGTTTGCTCTTTACAACACCAGCATGACCTTCATGAATTCGCTTGATCATATCTTGCCTTAAATGCTTTGGAATAACTAACCTATCCTTATAGTATATAATATTGTTATAAACATGTATGTTATTTCTCAATTTATAAAAAATCTTTAACTCTTTGTTATAAAAATTTCTGTCATTACTAGGCCAACCATTGTTATACCAGTTGAGCACACTTTGCAAGTTTGTATCTCTCAATGTTTCATTTTTTAAGTTTTGTAATCTTTCTTGAGAAATAGGCAATTCTTTCTCTAATCCATACACTATTTCTGTACTAATAGTATGTATAATTTCTTGCAAAGTAGGCTCTTCCTGCTTGTTATCACAAAAGTTTCTAGACAAATAGTCAGCTATATACATCTGCGACCCTGGTATATACTTAATCTCAAAGTTATATTTTAAAAGTTTGAGAACCATCCTTTGCAACCTGGCTGAAATTTTACTTATATCTTTTGTCATGATTGCTACCAAAGGCTTGTGGTCAGTTTCAATTAATATTTTGCGTCCATACACAAACTGATGATATTTTTCAACTGCCACACAGATTGCAAAGAGCTCTTTTTCTATAGGAGCCCACCTAGTCTGACACTCAGTATAGGACCTTGAATAGAATGATATTGGTCTCCCCTCTTGCATTAAACATGCTCCCATACCATTTTTTGAGCTGTCTGTTTGTAAAACTACATTTCCTTTACTACTTAACATTGCTAATGTAGGCGCACTAGTTAATTTCTCTTTTACCTCACTAAAAGCCTGCATTTGGGCTGATCCCCAGTTCCATTCTACATCTTTTCTTAACAAAACTCTCAGTGGATCTGTTATTTTTGAATACTGTGGAATGAACTTACTTAAGTAGTTACACATCCCTAAAAATTTCTGTAGTTGTTTTACATTTTTTGGCTCTTCTAGGCTAATTATTGCTTTTATATGATCTGGATCTACACTAATTCCTTCTTTATTTATTATCAACCCTACATACTTTACATGTTCTTGTCTATATTGCAGTTTTTTACTATTAAACTTAACATTATACATTTTGGCTCTATTCATTACTTTAGTTAGAATCCTATCATGGCTTTCTTTGTCCTTTCCTGCGACTATCAAATCATCGAAATATATCATAACTCCTTCTATATCTCCAAATATCTTAGTGTTCATTTTTTGCATCACTTCAGGTGCTGAGGAAATACCAAAAGGCATCCTATTAAACTTATACCTACCAAAAGATGTTCCAAATGTACAAAGATTTTTATCATCCTCTAATTTTATTTGAAAAAATCCGTCCTTCATGTCCAACACACTAAACACTTGTTTTCCTTGTAAACTATTATAAATCTCCTCTGGAGACGGTATCAAAAAATGCTCTCTTAAGATATTATTATTTAACTCCTTCGGATCTAAACATAACCTAAGAGACCCATCAGGTTTTTCAATAATTACTAAGTTATTACACCACTCAGTTGGACCCTCTACTTTTTCTATCACACCTCTTTTTTCATAGTTATCTAAGGTTTCTTTTAATTTATTTTTAATTGCATGAGGAACTCGCCTTATGGGTTTTATGACAGGAACTGCATCTTCCTTTAACTTTATTTTATATGTACCTATGTCACCAAGACCATTAAAAACATCTTTATACAGTTTTATAAAATTTTCTTTGGTTGAATCGAACTGTGAGAGACTTTCTACTCTTTTCACTAAGTTTAACTTAATACAATCAGGTAAGCCAATCACTGGCTGCACTGGTAAGTCAATAATATTAAATTTTAACACTTTCTTTTCATATTTGTAGTAACAGTCCAATTCAGCCTGTCCTACAGTGTTAATTCTTTCTCCATTATACACAATTAGTACATTTTTAGATCTTTTTAACACACAGCTATTATTTTTTATCTTATTATAAGTTTGTAAGGACAAAGTATTACAGTCTGCCCCAGTATCAATTTTAAAGTTAACTCCTTAGTTAGTTAAACTCCTTTTCACATACCTTTATCTTGACTAACCACTGTTGTTTTATACTGTTATTAGTTATCACACTCGACATATAGAAGTTATTATCACTGTCAGTGCTGTCTTCTTCTTCTACGGCATGTACTTTCTTTCTTTCACTAAGCTTCTTCTTCTCTTCTTCTTGTTTCTTATTAAACCTGCACTGCTTTGCATAGTGGTTATACTTGCTACACACTGCACACCTCCTCCCGAAGGCAGGGCACTTTCTAGCCTCGTGATGTAACCCACACTTGTTACACAACTTGTTTCCTTCAGTTTTGCCTGTTTTTTCACCCCTGTGTCGGCTCCTCTCTGTAGTTTTTCTGAGCACATCCACACTCTCCTTCGCCGTACCAGCTATACCCTGTAATTGTTTTCTTCCAGCTTCTGCGGCCCTACAAATTGTTACAGCACGGTCCAGTTCTAAGCTTTCTTCCCGAAGTAACCTTTCTTTTAAAGCACTATCAGCAATGCCAATAACCAACATTATAGCCACTAGTCTGTCTTCCATTTCACCCAGCTCACACTTTTTTCCTTGGTTCTTCAACCTTGTCACAAAGTGGTCAACTGCCTCACCTTCCTGTTGCCTATAGTTAAGAAATTCATAGGTTTTGAGCACCAAGCTCTTCAGTGGCTCTGTATACGCCTCTAAAGCTGCGAATAAAGCCTGTAGCGACACTTTATCTTGCTCCTTTAGAGTATTGAACACATCCACAACTTCCTCACCACCTGCGTTGAGAAAAATGGCTATTTTGCGGTTTTCACTTATTTTTTCTAAACCTGCTGCTTCTACGTAAATCTCGAAAAGCTGTTTAAACTTTTTCCAATTGGCATCTGTCCCACTAAGTTTTAGACCTTTTGGCGGTCGTAGACCATCTACTGAGTAAACCGGCCACGTTTTTTCATTCGGCATTTTGTTTTACAAAGTATTACAATATTTCACTAAGATTTTATTTTCTCCACAAAGGTTATTATCACAATAGTTATATTTTCACTAAAGTTACTTGTTTTACTTAATTTTACACCTGACACCATGTTATATTTGTAGTATGAAATAAAAGATCTAACGTTTTTATGACGACATCTTGTTTTATTGTTATGTCTGCAAACTCATTCTCCCTGGTGTTGCCACAGCTCACACCTACATGTATTACATTCATATCGAACAGTTGTAGGCATCAAAGTGCTAGCCTGCTCAACTGATTCCATGTGTGATGGGATCTGAATCAAACTGTTCATAGCAGGTATATTATCGGGATGTATTATTTCTGTTACAATAGTAGCTGTTGCAATGTTATTAAGGGTGTCACATTCAGGTAATATCGACTGTAGATCTGAATCAAATAAAATAGAAATGCTTTGTTGAAGAGACCGGTCGCTTTTAATTATTATGTTTTGTGGTTTATCAAGCACCAAAACATTATTATTTTGTAGCGTGCAGCATCCTGTTTTAATCTCAGGGTCGGTCGGAACATTTTGCAGTATTTTCGCTATCCGTGAATGTTTCTTCATTATGGTTCTAAAACAACAAAAATTCAAGCTTAGAGATAACCAAAACAATCAATCAAAGTACTATAATCTATACTAATATTATAAAGCTGAAGAGTTTGTTTGTTTGTTTGTTTGTTTGAACGCGCTAATCTCAGGAACTACTGGTCCGATTTAAAAAATTCTTTCAATGTTAGATAGCCCATTTATCGAGGAAGGCTATAGGCTATATATAATCACGCTAAGACCAATAGGAGCGGAGCACCAATGAAGAATGTTTCAAAAAACGGAGAAAATTTATTACTATTGAGAGACGCAGACGAAGTTGCGCGGATCAGCTAGTATTCAATAAAACTGCGTATCTCCGTATCAAGCACTGGAATACTTGTAGGTTATCAAAAAATAAAAACTCTTAACTCCACTCGACAACAAAATAGTTATTTTCGCTTCTTTATAATAAACATTTATCGCTATAATAAATAATTAATTTCATAAACTTACCTTCCAATCTCCACTTCCACGCAAATAATCACAATAACACCTAAATAACAACTCAAAAATAATTCACAATGTGCACGCCCTTCAACGCGTACTAAGCGCGGGAGTTACGTCTTTTGCAAACTACAAAATGGCGTCGCGGAGTTACGTGTATTTCTAATTTTGAAATATCATTTTAGGCAATTTTTTGCTGGAAATACGAAGTAATCCATCAGATGTGCTTAAAAAATCTCCGTAAGATGGCGTTAAAACAAATATTTTGATTTTTTTGGTGATACGAATTCTGATAATTAGGCCGACGATTGGTCAAATCAAGATTATTCTTTGCAAATAGGAACAAAATTACTGCAGTTGCATTTAATCATTAAATAAAGTTTAATTCTACATAAAAATTCTATCAAATCTGATTCAATATTCTGGGAACCTTATCGGTTTCCAACATTAATAAATAAATTTCGGTCTTGATATGAATGATCTTTTTCTAAAGGTTTGACTATCCACCAACTCCTTGAAAAAGCAATTCTAATGATAATAATAATAATTTATTTCAATAAATGAATCGCTCCTAGAAGCCTGTGAATGCCCCAGGAGGCTTCTGCGCTTCTGGAAGGAGCTTGGCTCACCTAGCTAACCAATCCTCGACGCATAAAGAACCACTCTTGAGTCTAAATGCGGAAACCGAAGCCCACAACAAATACCAATTCCATAAATGATACATGAACTTTATATTGGTGTTCTTAAAATTGTTGCAAAAGTTTGCAAAAAATCTGTATTATTTTTGACTTAGCATTGTGTACTCGAGTATTTTTTGTAATATATGTGAATTGGTTATTGCAACATCAATAAAAAAGAAAAATATTCTTTTCCACCATTTGCAACTTTTTCTGCCCATGGCATACGTTTTGTATATTTGCTATAACCTACTGACACCTGACCATTTACTGTTATCACTTGCCAATATGGTCGAATGTACTTTTCAAAGCATTAAACTGTTTTTGTTGCAAAGGCCGAGACCTTGCCTGTTGAATAAAACATAAACAAAGGTTTTACCCAAGTTTTCACTTAAACAAATGTTTTTTAATATTATTTGACTAAGACATTGAGAATATTTGTGTTTAGGTATTTTTTGTCTTTTATAAAGGGCTTTGGGTCATTAAGGCATAAGTTAGTTGTATAAATAAAAAAAAACATTTAAAAAAATTATATAATTTAGTGTAATGTCATAAATTAAGTACCAAACATAAACATATTTATTTATTTTTATCAACACAATAATAAATAGTCACGACTACACACAGTCAACAATCTGTTTTTTAATGTTTTTTCATGAGAAACTTTAAATCTAAATAATTTATTTTAACAAACTTAAAACTTCTTAATATCTGTATCTAATTGAGATCTTTCTTTGCAAATAGAAGCAATATTATTGCACCTAACCTAACCTAACCTAACATAACATATGATTAATTACAATTTTGCATAAAATATGTCTTTAATTAAATCTTAATATGTTTATTATCAAAACAATTCTACATTAGTCAAATCAAGATCATTCTATGCAAATAGGAACAAAATTACTGCAGTTGCATTAAATCATTAAATAAAGTTTAATTCTACATAAAAATTCAATATTCTGGGAACCTTATCGGTTTCCAACATTAATTATTATTATATTTCGGTCTTGATATGAATGATCTTTTTCTAAAGGTTTGACTATCCACCAACTCACTTGAAAAAGCAATTCTAATAATAATAATAATAATTTATTTCCATAAATGAATCGCTTCTAGAAGCCTGTGAACGCCCCAGGAGGCTTCTGCGCTTCTGGAAGGAGCTTGGCTGGCTCACCTAGCTAACCAATCCTCGACGCATAAAGAACCACTCTTGAGTCTAAATGCTGCAACCGAAGCCCACAACCAATACCAATTCCATAAATGATACATGAACTTTATATTGGTGTTCTTAAAATTGTTGCAAAAGTTTGCAAAAAATCTGTATTATTTTTGACTTAGCATTGTGTACTCGAGTATTTTTTGTAATATATGTGAATTGTTTATTGCAACATCAATAAAAAAGAAAAATATTATTTTCCACCATTTGCAACTTTTTCTGCCCATGGCATACGTTTTGTATATTTGCTATAACCTACTGACACCTGACCATTTACTGTTATCACTTGCCAATATGGTCGAATGTACTTTTCAAAGCATTAAACTGTTTTTGTTGCAAAGGCCGAGACCTTGCCTGTTGAATAAAACATAAACAAAACTCCGGTAAAATTATGGTGATGTATGCTATCTCGACCTGAATGCAGATCTACTCAACAAATTTGATCGACTTCTCAATAATTGTATTCGATTCATCTTCAACCTCCGCAAGTATGACCATGTGTCTGCCTATCGATCCCAGCTGTCATGGTTACCTATACGTCAGCGCCGTAGCTTGCGCGCCTTGACTACCCTTTATTCTCTTCTTAATAATCCTACAGCTCCCACTTATCTCACTTCACAGCTTAAACCGCTATGCTCCAACCATGACAGAGATCTTCGGTCCACTAATAATCATTTACTCTTGAATCCAATCCACACTTCTTCTCTTGTTCATTCTTCATTTGCTGTCCAGTCTATCCTACTATGGAATGCGCTCCCGCTTGAGATCAGGATGTCAGGAAGTCGTGACACGTTCAAAGCTAAAGTCCGCGAATTGTACAGGAAACAGCTAGCAGAAATATCCTCATGATATCGTCACCCAAACTTTATTGTATTTATTATATTCCGTATGTATAATATATTAATAGTTATCTATGTATTCGTCTATCTTTTTCAAATAGTATTATCAAATTAATGTTATATTTTCATAGCTTCTCTTCTTATTACATAATATATGTGCACCTGCCATGCCCCTTACTGAACCATCTTAAGGTTGACTGGTAGATAATGCCATGTGGCATTAAGTCCGCCTCGTGCAAACTGTAATGCAGGAAGTGTAAAAATAAATAAAAATAAATAAATAAAACTCCTTATGTTACCCGATCCGGCAGGCGTGTTAGATTTAAAACTTTCGACTGTTTTTTTTTTTGTTTTTGGTGATTCTTTTGTAATATCGCTCATTCACAAGAATGACGTCACAACTAAAAATGAATAACTTTTGGGAATCAAGGTTTTAAACTTTGTGATTTAAATTAAAAAATATATATTCATTACAAGACTGTAATTCTAAATTTATTTTATTCGGCACATATTTGCATTTTGGAAAAGTGTTATTTCTGAGTAAAACTTATTTAATTTTATTATATTTTTTGTGTTATAAGATATGAGCTTAGCCATTGTTCTATATTGCCCCGCATCCACGAGAATCCCGCGGTAATTGCTATATTGCGACATTCCTCGAATCCGTGCTGTACATTTATTCAACCAATTCAATAAATTGAATTGAAAATAACTTTTGAAACAAATATTATATTCTTACTAAATTCTATTATTACTTAGTAACGGTAAAATAAATAATATAAGTAAAAAAAAACTAACCTGGGTGTTTGAATTTCAAATGATTCTGCAAAGCCGTTGTTCCTGCTTTTTTTGCTGCTCTACTTATTTTTACACCACACAAAACACATTTTGCACTGTTCTCTAACTCTTCCTCTTCAATATGTATCCAAACATGAGATTTTTTTTCCATCAAGTCTTTAATTCAATAGCAATTTTCAAATAAGTATAGAAATAAAATCACGACAACCGATGTCTAAAATCAAATAACAAATGCGTGCCGCCTATCCTAAACACAAGCGTATTGATTGAGCGGGAAATCCCCTATAATAATAAACGCTGGGTTTTACAAAACGGGGTATTCCCCGTAAACTATGAAAAGGGTTGCCAGCATTTAAAAGTGGAAAATTAAATTTACTACATATATGTAAATATGTATAACACGAAACAGATTTCTTTAACTTTATTGTTTTTTTTTCTCACAACCTTAGAAGAAATTAGAAATATTTTTAATGTGTTTTTTATGTCTAATAGTGATGTCGAGTTATTCGACTATTCGCCAAAGTGAATGGCGATTAATCGGTATTCGACTATTCGCTATAACCACTATTCGCGGCAACTCTAGTTAAAATGCTCAAAGGGCGTATGCGTCAATTTGCAACTTAGAGGCCGATTTTGGCGGGTGTCTTCGTAAAATAGGAAAATAAGGGTGGTTTTGGCACAAATTTTAGTTAAAAATGATTTTCGTCATTTGTGATTTGAGGCCCTTTCGTTTAAAAGCAGCGAGATCACGCGTCACATTTTCTTTAGTTGCGAGCAGTCTTCCGAACATCTCATATTCATCATCTTTCTTGTCTTTCATGAATTCAATAGCTTCGTCCATTTGACGTCGCGCTGCTTTGATTTTTTTTTAAATCGCCTTACATGTGTGTTACTCTTGTCAGTATTCGCTTTGAGTATGACGAATGCATTGATGCCGGATATATTGAGAAGATGATAAAATACTGCCAGTGGCCATCTTTCTAAAGAGAGGCCTATGTCCAGCAGTGGACTATTAAAGGCTGTTGATGATCATGATGATGATAATAGCCATCTTTTAGTGGTCTGCTCGCAACTGAGTTGCGTAACGTCCGGGGAAGTAGGAAGCTAGAAAGAGCTCTGTCGCGTTTTAAACACTCGTAACATATTTTTTTTTGACTAGAAATTGTCTTGACCCCATGCGCTTAATTAAGGGTTAATATATTGTTTAATTAAAGCTCTGTTTTTTATTATTTATATAATCAACATTCATCATAAATATCACTTAAACAAATTATAATTTAAAATAACATGTAAACAATCAACAAAATAAAAACAAAGAGACAAATAAAATAAATTGGATTAGACAAAGGTATCAAACGAGCTAGTCTTGCAGGAAGTAGCAGTATTTTACGAAAAATACAACCATAACAATAACATAAACCTATAACAAAGTTGATACTTTACTATTGTTTAATGTTATTGCTATGACTTGAATCATGTATTGAAGTAATTGCTGATGCTAAGAAAACAGAAAAGATCTCAGCAGCACTAAATCTAGAATTTACTAAGTCCTGAAATCTACTCTCAAACGACTATAATAAATATCTTCTCTTTCTAATCTTTGAGTGTGGGAAAAAGGTAAATATTTTCTCTGGCTAAATTAAATAAAAACAGATTTAATTTAGCTTTGAATCCGCTTATCAAATTAAACATGGTCGGAAGTAAACAATCTTTGCCTTTCAAAATATTGAAATAATTCGTAACGTCAACAAGAAAGTCAAGATCACTCACCTAGGATGTATTCTTCAATAATTCATTTTCCAAAGGTAAAGCCACTTTTCCTCTGAAAAATATACCACCTGGTGAAGAAGAAGAAGTTTCAACATATTACCCCTTGAAAGCCAACGCATTGCGCAGTATAATTGTAAATCTCCATATTCGCTGATTTCTTATTCAAATAAAACTCTGCATTATGCAACGTACTACTGGATCCATATTATATCTAAATGCATATCCTTTGCTCACAAGGCTTGCTGGTTAATAACGCAATGATACGAAAATAGTGTTCAATCTAAGAAATTCTGTAACACAGCTACCCAACCATTGTGTTCCCCAGTCATTGCAGGTGCAATAGTTCAGTTTAAATAGATATCATTTTAACCCATAATAAACCTTTTTCTTTGATGCATTTCTTGCTTGCTTCTTCAAAGCTTCGTTAATATTTTCTCCATCAGAGTAAGGTTACTTTTTTCAAAGCAACTAAATCTCTGAAGATGTTTTCGTCATGCATTGCAAATGCAAGCTCGTGTTTTTTAACGAAGATATTTTTTTGATTGAATAATTCTCTTTTTTTTAATCTTCTCTGATAATATATAATGCCTTTCTAAATTATTATTTTTTGCAACAGCTACTGTAGTGAAGCGAATTAAACAAGGTTTATGCGCCTTGCTTTCAGTAAAACAGAATTTATTTTCCCACTCACTATGAAAAATACGGTAGCACTCTGTCGATTTCGCCGTAGTTGGTTTGTTGAGAGCCTGAAACAAAAAACATTTTAGGAAGGCTTAAGCGCACTTAACAACAATCAAATGAGGAACAAACCTTCCAACGCCAATATAAACACTTGTTTTAACAAAAACTGACTAGCTGTGTTTGGTCCATTTCAAGATTACAAGTTAAACAATGTTTAAGGAAGATAATTAAAAATTAGAAACGTAATACATACGCTAACTCTATTGTTTCTCGGAGCATAATGAAATAAGAGCGAAATAGTTAACGGGGAACGAGCGAGCGGGCGGGCGGGGAAGTCAATACAGAGATGGCGTTAGCGCAGGTCCCTAAAATTCACCTGCGGTGGCTAGCGCGGGCCATTTAAAATTCGTCTGCGGGCCGTAATGTGGCCCGCGGGCCTGAGGTTGAGCAGCCTTGCACTAGACCAACAGGCCCCGACCAACAGTGTATGTGAGTTATAACCAATACATACGTTCTCCAGGAAGTTTGTGGTAACCGGACAGTATCAGTATTCCAATGAAAACCTTTAGCTCTCCTGCACTGACATAGGACTTGTGTCGATTATTTTGACTCGGGTACAAGTTACTAAAATTGACCATCATGTCAAATACTTCATCATCAAAAAACAGTTCGAATATTTGAACAGGTGTAAGATCTTTCACTGCCTCTTTCATGCGACTTTCATTTAGTATTCGGTTATCAGATTCTATGTAGGTTTTCGTATAATTTGGATTACACTTACGCCAGACAGGAGTGTTCGATGTTGATGAACTTGGGCTGGTCGAAAGGTCATCAGCTGCTTGAGGTACAGTGGATCGGATTCGAGCCCTCTTGGTGGCTAATGGCTCATCATCGCTGCTATCGGAAAGAACACCCTTATCGCGAACGAACACCTCTATATTTCCGGGAACATCATTTTGCAAGTTACGTAATACATTGTCATCATCAAAAACTTCTTCTTCGTCGGTGACAACACTGGGTTCTGGTTGAATTATGGCTAAGTCATACTCTAAAACGTCTTTACTGTTTTCTTCGATAGAATTTACGGCCTCTTCCAAGCTCTTGTAGTCTATACTAGCGCTAAATCTTCGTCTCACGACTCATTTCCAAAATCTGGAACATCAAAAATAAACTAATTACACTTGGGGCCACTGTACCCAAATTGGCACAGCAATGTTTCGGATATGACAAAAGCTTACATTTTTATAATATGTTAAGTACTGCAAAATATTGTTAATCATTCATTATTTATTAGCTTCATAGAATAGAAAGTACATAATATGATGTTTATTGTATCTAATTATTATAATAATTAAAAAATACTGTACATACCTCCACGTGTGTCCTGATTAGAACTTTTAAAAAACTCCACTAATTATAACAATTTTTTATATTGTACATTCATTCACTGCACTTTTAACTATTCAAAACGGTAAGTGTATTTCAACTGGTATAAAAACTTTTCGTTTCTACCCTCAATTATTAAGTGTTCCCAAATTGTCACAGCAACCAAGAATGGGTTAATACAACAAAGGAACATACCAATAACTCCGGCACAGTCCGTTTGGAACTATGGTATAACTAACTCTTATAAGGCTCACTCCTGGTCTCCACGTGGCTCGTCGCGTGGCGGGGTAAGTAATCCAATCTTCCTGGTTCCGGTCCCAAGCGAATCCTAATAATGGGCTACAGTCAGAGGACTTTTCCTGCCATTAGAGGTACTTAGGAAAGGAAATCCACTCTCCGAAGCAAACTAAATCCTTGGATCGGGCAGCTAGTGAGGTAAAAAACTAATTGTAACGTAAGGACATTACAATCTAATAAGAAGAAAACCAGAAACAAAAAAAAACAAAGATAAAAACCCTGTTTGGCACAGGGTTCTAAAACGTCTCACAAATAAATCGGAGGCATTACTAATAATTCCAAAAAGGTAAAATAACATTTCCAATAAACAATTCGTTTCCTTAACAAGACTGGCCAACAATAAAAGGTGAATTAATCCTCTGATTACAACAAATGGAAACGGATTTCATTTCCAACTTTTCAAAAATCACAACATGATTCCCTGATCACCTCGTCCAAGAGAATGAAAGAGTGACTAAAAAATGTTGTCAGATCAAAAGTTCAGCTTCGCCCAGGAATGCGACAAAAAATGTTGCCAGAGCAAAGAGTGCAAACAAACTCATTCGAATGAATACTTCCATAGACCGGATCAATAACACAGTCAATCAAAATAGTCTTAAAAAAATCTCGACTGTGACGCCATCTCTCCGAGCCTTACTGAAACGTCAGAAACTTCAACTGTCAAACTAAAAACACGTCGATAATTAACTTTTCTGTAATGGTGCGAAATGCACCGTTACACTATAATGACTTGATATAGGTGGTTCTATCAATGATCCTGTGTTTATTGTGCCTTCGAGATTTCGAGTAGTGTTTTTTTGGACTTCTTTGCAGGGAGTTTTAGGGTCTTCATTTAGGGGTAAATATTGGAACGGAAAATCCAAAGTTGTAGCTTGTGATGTGGATGGCATTGTCAATGGATCGCTACTCGGGACTGTATTAAGCGGTGGTAATATTTCAGTTGTACTGCCTTGTCCTGATGTAGAATTATTCAAGGTAGAGAGATTTTCAGTTGGTGGTAAGACTTCTTTAGTTTTTGTGAGTAGGTCTTCAATCTTTATATAAAATTGAAACAATCCAATGTTTTCGTCAATTTTTTCTGAAGCAATATCTTTGTCCAGGAATTTTAAGGCCCATTTCCAGTTCTTTAATTTTCGCCATTTTTTGTAATGCCATTAATTCATCTGTTGGTTGTTCTGATGCACAGCACACTTCATAAGGATTCCAGGGTGAAACATATCAGGTGATAATGTTTCTTTAAGTACTTTGTTTAGCAAAGGACACAAATTAACTTTTCTCAAAATGCAATGTGTTCTAAACGCCAAGACTGCACAGTAGTTTTCCAGGCGCCCTTTAAGTTTCTGAAAATAGCGACCTCCATGGGCTGTAAGAGATGAGTGGCATTAGGAAAGAGAGCAATTAGGATTATCCCATTCTCCGAACAAAACTTGCTCATATGGAATGACATGTGTGATGTGTGCCCATCCATAAAAAGTATGACTGGTTTTTGATCATTCAACCATTTATCAAATATATTGCAGATATATTCATAAAATGTCTCCATCGTCATCCAACCACTGTCGGACCGTCCAATACCCCAAGTTACAGGAATAGACAAGTTTTATTCTCTTGATATTCTTAAATACTTAACCCTAGATTCATAATCATATCTAAGAGGAACATAATTCATAAACATTCGTCTCACAGATGACTATATTTAAATGACGGGTTTATCAGTACTTGTAAATAAAACAAAAGAAATTAAGTATGGTACTGTTTAATATGTTTAATTGGGTTATAAAAAAGTAATGAATTAATCAAAATCAAAGTTCATCGGCACATTCCACATATATGAGGCCGCGATGGTCCATACACATAAACTTTTTACATGACTTGCATTGGAACCTTGTCATACGACGTTTTTTATAAACACAATGACCACAAATCTTTTTTTGGGTCCCACTCGGACCAGGTGTATCAATGGTAGGCGTTTCACCGAAAACTTCGGCGATTTTCCTTTTTAGGCATCTCTTCAAAGTTGGCATTTCGCGCCTTTTGCGTAACCACGGTTCGGTCAACTTTCCTGAAATATTCTTTACAAAACATCGTCTGCTTGTTGGTTTTCGCCCTTGTTTTATTCTATTGTGTACGTTAATTACGTATTTTAAATTTATTAATTAATTAATAATTAATTAAATTAAAAATAATTAATTATTTTAATTTTAAGTTTATTATTGCCATATTGAGTATACCGTAAAAGTGCGTTTTTCTGCTACAAGACATACTGCCACACATTTGGTCAAACGTACGAGTATCTACCGCACCTTTGGTTGAATTGTAAAACTTGATAATGTCTGGCTCACCAGAAGTAGCAAGAGTACCGTCTCTATGCGTGGTATAAAGCAAGAGAACGTTCTTATTATTTTTAGGCTTGTAAGATACTAACGTACATTCTCTGTCGTAGCAAAACATGGATGAACCTATAGGCCTATATATATATCTTTGATTTGAAGCAACTCAGGCGGTATTTCTCGTTTATTTGCTCGAAGCGTACCTACTATTGTAAGTTTATATGGTGATTTTAGTAACCGTTGGGCCAAAGGGACAGAAGTAAACCAATTGTCCATTGTGATGTTACGGTTGCGGCCCCACAAACCTTCAGTCAAAGTCTTAACATAGAAAGATCCGAGTGAATCACCATTTGTTTCAGTTTGTCCAAGATATGGCCTAGCGTTTAGCATATAATTTGTTTTGGCATCACAAAGCATTAAAATTTTTAAGCCATATTTATTAGGTTTTATCCTAAATTTACAACGCCCTCTGAAACTCAATAGTTGCTCGTCTATCGTAATATAACTTCCTGCTTTATAGCTATCCCTGCATATCTGAATAAACACTCCCCACAAGTCTCTAATAGGCGCGAATTTATCTTGAGCTTTGCGTTCATTTCTGGTTGATTTATCATCAAACCGCAAGCAGTTTAGCAAAAAGTCAAATCTCTCACGCGACATCACTGATATATAGCGAGATCCACTAAATGTAGGATCAAACAGTTCTAAGCTCGTGAGATGATTATCTTTTTTGCAGCTGATAGTAAAAGCAATCCAAGCAAAGCAATGAGTTCTTCTTCGCATGTCAGAGTAATAGTAGCAGTACCTACTCTCTTTATATTTCGAACTTCTCAACTCTATTTCTTCATTAGTATGTGTAAGTATGTTACGAATTAAATCAGCTGTTATAAAAAAAGAAAAGCAACCAACTGGCTCTATAATGTCCTTTGCGTTATTAGCTGTTCCTTAAATTATATGCACGATATTTCTAGCTGGAGTTCTAGTATTCAAAGATTCAAAAGGTTTTGAGGACCATTTGTGACCATTTTTTCCTCTAAGATTATGAGTTGATGAAATAATTATACGTCGTGAAGGTGTAGAATGGAAAGATGTGCCTGATGTTTCTTCATTCTCTGAATCGGAAGATAAAATGATACCGCTTCGGCGCTGCATTTGCCGTATTCCAATTGGTTGGTCGTCGTCATCAATGTCTGAATCTGTCGGGATCGTCTCCTGTAATTCCACGTGATCTTCGACATCACTCAAGTCCTCATCTCTTTGCTGACTGGTAAAACCATCATCATCAGAATCGGATAAACAATTCAGATAATCCTCAATTTGTAGATCCTTCATTTTAAAATAAAATTAGACGAATTGAATATTTTACACGTAATTATACACTTTGAAAAATAACGTAATATTTAACTAAATATAATAACTTATGTACATAAGTTATTATATTTAGTTATATATAGTCTTTTTTTTATTTCTATGTCTATCAAAATATTGTCATTTAATAAGAGATCATCATCAATTTCCATAAGAAAATTATTGTCTTCAGATTTTTCAAAAAATATATTATTTATTGATTGGAAGACAGTGCATGAGTCTTGCTCACAGTTTGACCCTGGGGAGTGATTGGCACTTAAATTATTTATAAGCAAAGAGGAAAAGGCGGCTTCAAAGCCAGCACATGAGGGTGTTATATTTCTGTACCCATGGCTTCGAATGCTACCAAAAAAATTTTCTAATGGGTCTTGGTTGAAGTGCCTCATCCACAGAGATGCCAAATCATATTGAGTAAATATTTTTTGAACTAAATATTCTATATTTTCAATACTTTGCAGCCAATTAGTTATTGAAGGTACGACAGTGTATCCATTACTGGTAACAAACTTCATTGTTTTTAATACTTCTTTTGCTTCTCGCCATATTTTATGATGTCCAGAAGATGGGGTAACTGGTCCAAGCAATGGTTTGCCAGACCTCTTTTTTGAATTTTTGTGACTCCCATTTAAAGAGTCGAACAAATTGTCAAGAAATAAAAATAAATCAGCTGTTTCTTTACAGTCCTTTGAAATTATTCCTTTACCTGGAAAAGGACAAAAATAACGTTTATGAAAATTAAGCATAAATATATGAATTTTATTTTATAATAATCATATTATGTGATTACATCAGAAAATTCTAAAATACAAGCGTATTTCATTGTAGAAGGATAGACATACAACTGTTACTGTTATTTAATTTTATCTTGCTGCTGAATAAAAATATATTTTTTAAAACAAGGTTTTATTTAAATGCTTGTATTTTGTAAGAGTTTTTACAAGCCTGGCCTCTGACATGGCTTGTCGCAATCTTAACGATAGCAACTGGGACCAACGGCTTAACGTGTCGTCCGAAGGACTTGTTCCGCCGGGAATCGAACCCGGGACCCTTCGTGTATTGGGCACTTTCAAGTCCATAGCAGAAGCAACTACACCTCAGAGGTCGTCCTTGCCTTGTCGTCCGTGTTTGCCTTAGGTTTGATGTAATTAAAAGTTTTTTTTCTTTTTTTCTAATTGCAAGATTCCACCCGAACATACATAGTTACATACATACATTGCAAGTTAAATCAAAACATGTAATAAAACCAATGCAGAGCTCATCACATGCTACACCTGTCGACTGCACAAGTAAATTAAAAATAATGTTTGATAACTTACTTGCCAAATATCCCATGTTGACTGATACAGATTGGCTAAAAAGCTGAGATGCACATTTAACTTTCATTTTGGCTATCTTCTCAGGCACAACATGTTTGTCAGTTAATTTTGGCATTAACCTTATACCCTGGTAAGCTGGGTCTTCTTTGTACAACTGGAAAACATGCTCCCATTTTGCAGTTTTTTCTTCACCACCTATCTTCCATTTTAAGTTCTTTGTAAGTAAATTATTACGAATCCCCTTTAGAAGACGTGGGGTATCATATATGGGGATAATTTCTTCATCATCAATTTCGAACACCTTATTTCTTTGTTCTATATTATTTTTTAAATATTTTTCTTTTGTTTGTTGAATTAGATAATTAAGCGCACTGACATTTGCACAGCCCTGGTCACAAATGGTCCCCATAACCTTAAATCCTGCTGAGTTCAATTTTCTTATAATATTTTTTATTTGAGCTGCTAGCTCAGCCTTGGATGTACCACCAGCGCAAAAAGTATACGCAACAGCTTGTTTGTAATTATAATATATGCATCTAATCATGAATACCAAAGCATGGTCAGCTATTTTATTGTGCGTGACTTCTCCATTGTCGACAAAACCAATAATTGCATCTCGTTTTCGGTTATAATCAAAATGGGGCATCAATGAAATTTCGTCAAATAAGAGCAAACAAAGCTTTTGTTTTGTGTTCATCTTTTCAGCTCTAGTCTTAAGTTCTTTAAAAATATTTTCATTTATTCCAGCTTTCAATGATGCTGTGGAGATCATTCTACTGAGTGTTAGGGGGGATGGTAATATAAAAATATTTCTGAGCCATCTGTATGCTCTTGGTCCCTGTTTATACAGAGCTAATGCTAAAACCTTTTCTTCTTTCTTAAATCTCCTACCCATTTTTAATTTTTTGCTTTCACGAAACTGCATCATCATGAATAATAAACCAGCTGCAGTAAATTTGCTTACTGCCTTTTGGAATGTTGCATTTTCGGATAATTTCAAAGCCTTTTTCAACCTTGTCGCCATGGAGTTCTTGGACAGTTGGAGCTTGTGCAATTTCTTTTGAAGCCAAGATGCTTCATTTGAGTACCTCTCAGATAAAGGCAGATTTTTTGCACCTGTAAGGTAAAAATAAAAATAAGCTATACAATATACTTCCAAGATATTCAAGTGATGCCATAAATAATGATTATTCCAAATACTCTTTGGCATAGTCATTATTTCACAAATCCCAAACATTATAAATATGGTTATTCTTAATACTTATGACTTTCATTTATTATTTTAACACAACCTCTAAAGACAAATATAAACATACAATAACCATAATTTACTTTATCAATGATCTTCTTCTTCATCGTCTGGCTGGTTAGGCCTGGAGCCAGTGTTTACAAGCTGCCTTTCTGGCCTCTGACATGGCTTGTCGCAATCTTTAATATAGCAACTAGGACCGATGGCTTAACGTGCCTTCCGAAGCACGACCAGACCGAAACAAAAAGCACAAATACTTGTTCCGCCGGGAATCGAACCCGGGACCTTTCGTGTATGGGGCGCTCAAGCTTTCTTGCTTTTTCGTTAAAATGTTAAAAAATATTGTTAAGATTCATAATTTAGTGACTAATTTGCTGAAAATAAAGACGTGTTTAGTAAACTACACGATAATACAATTTCTTTCATCCTACTAATATTATAAACGCGAAAGTTTGTAAGTATGGATGTTTGTTACTCTTTCACGCAAAAACTACTGAACGGATTTGGATGAAACTTTACAGTAATATAGCTTATACGTCAGAATAACACATAGGCTACTATTTGGCGCGATCACCGACATATACGCGGGCGGAGCCGCGGGCAACCACTAGTTAAATATATTTAAACATGAGTTTTCATGTAAAATGTAGGTAGGTGGGCCGATTTTTGTAATGACCAGTGTATTTTAGGTATCTATTTATGTTTTAGGTTAGTAAAACCGAGGTTATACTAAAAATGAACTAGGCAAATCTGTTTTGTAAAATTTGAAGTGAGAGATAATCCTACTAATAAGGTTACTTTTAATCTTACCTTTCAACACAGGAGAATCTGTTGATTTGTTCTCCACTTTTTCAATGCTGGCTTTTGAGGTAGACTGAACTAGTTCCATACTTTCACTATTAAATTTAGAGGTTGATGGAAATCCTGAAATAATGATTATTACTTTTAAATTATCATTCATGACATTTGTTAATTTCTCTAGCTATTTGCTAAGTTGTATATAGATGTATTTTGATTTTGAATGAAAGTTAATAAAGTTTAATGAAATTATTTTAAAACTGATGTACAAATAACCCTGTATGATACAAATGGATAGAACAAGGGACAAAAAGGTAAAAGTGCTAGTTAATAAATGGCATTAATATCAGCATAAGATGTAAAATAAACTTAATATTACCATCAAGCACAGGTTGCTTAGTTGATGTCTTATCATTGTTCGCTTTAGAGGTAGATTGATGATCGGTTTCAACATTTTCCAAATTGCAGATAGTATTGGTGATATTTTTCAAAGGAAGGCTCTTAGAGATTGAAAACCCTGTAAATATGTTATACATTTTAGGAAATGAATGGTGATCATATTTTTATTTCAACAAAAAACTTGAAGTCTAAACTACATTTAACTATAATTATATATTATATACGTTTAAAGCATCTTTCTCCTCATGTTGCGGTTCTGCTGCTTCGTATGTGTTTCGCGGTTCCTAAAATCACGTACTTATTGCGGACTACTCCAACCTGGCTTTGTCCGGAGGCTGTCTCTTTGTTCGACGGTGCTTTAAGAGATACTGCTGAGTCGATCCTTAACGTCTCCCTTGATGAGCACCAGTGGATCCAGGCAGCTCTGCCAATAAGATATGGGGGTCTCGGATTACGGCGTGTGCTGGATGTTGGCTTGCCAGCCTTCCTAGCGTCGGCACATGGGGTTGCGGACCTTGTCGCTGTCACACTTTCTCCAAATGGTGATAGGGCGAGCATACCTTATGTGTCCGAGGCGGTATCGGCATGGTCAGCCGTCAACGCAGGTGAGCCATTTCCAGTGACCCTACACGTCCAGCGAGCATGGGATAACATTGGAGCTAAGGGACTCCTTAAACAAATGTTGGATACCGCTAGGGGTACCGATCTGGCAAGACTGAGGGCCGTATCGCAACCAGTCAGGGGCATGGTTACATGCACTCCCATCGCCTCACTTGGGTACCTTGCTAGACGGCGACTCTTTGCGTGTGGCAGTGGCTCTCCGCCTAGGCTGCAGGGTGTGCGAACCACATAGATGCACCTGCGGTGCCATGGTGGAGGCCGATGGTCTTCACGCACTGAGTTGTCGTCGCTGCGCAGGTAGATTTTCGCGACACCATGCCTTAAATGACATAGTCCGAAGGGCTCTTATATCCGCCAATGTACCCTGCGTGCTGGAGCCATCGGGTCTTAGCAGATCTGACGGGAAGCGGCCCGATGGCTTGACTTTGGTACCGTGGAAAAACGGCAAGTGCTTGGTATGGGACGCTACATGCGTTAGCACAGTCGCGGCCTCACATCTGAGTCGCACCGTCCAAGCCCCGGCGGCGGCGGCGGCGGAGGATGCCGCTAGTAGGAAGCAATCAAAATACGCCGCAATGGAGACGCACTATTATTTTGTGCCTATTGCGGTGGAGACTTTGGGCAGTTGGGGGTCGGCAGCTAAAAAGTTAATTGCGGAGATTGGTCGCCGAGTTAGGGAAAAAAGTGGTGACTCCCGCTCCGGCTCGTTTCTGGTGCAAAGAATGTCCGTTGCAATTCAGCGAGGCAATGCTGCCAGTATCATGGGCACCTTTGCACCGGGAGCGACGCGGGGCGGGTTATATGATCTGACTTGAATAAAAAATAATAATAAATGTATGGGAAGGTGTTATACCTGTGGACATTTGCCGGATTTTGAATGAAAATATGGTTTAATAATTTAATTTTTATTTATTAGCCGTAAAGTATTACAAATGTTGTTCCAGGATTAGTTAACACTTAAAAATTAGCAGTCTTTAGTTTTGTACGAATTATGTTGATTAAAATAAACCAGTTTTTTTTAAATCACTAAATTTGTCCACAGGTACATCTTATGATTGTACCTCTGGACAGAAATACTTGTACCTATGGACGGCAATGTACCTATGGACAGATCACTTATCCTTACATAATAATCCTATAAAAATCAGCAAAAATAAATAGAATATCTTTATAAATCAACTTTAACATTAAAGAATCAATTATTCTTTTTGGTTTTGGCATCTAAATAATTTTGATATAGTTCTAAGGCAGAATCATCAGAGGCATCTGAATCACCATCATCTAAAATATAACACTTTTGATATAAGAAGTCTGACTCATCATCTGATTCAAAATTATCTAAATGTGATCTTGATACACATTTCTGGTGATATTTCAAATCGCATTGAGAGCAATTGAGCAGTTTGTAAACATTTTCATGTCTTTTACATCCCATACACATGGCTTAGGGTAACTGGTCATCTTGAAGAATTGTGACCCTTTTTTCTGCAGATTGAATTTTTATTTTTATCTAAATATTCTGCAAGCTGTTTTTCTTCTTCCTCATCAAATACTTTCTTCACGTCATTTCTCAAAATAACTACCCTGTTCTCGCTCAGATCATTCTCCTTATTCATGTGAAGGTATTTAAATATCGTAGATTTTGGTATTTTATATTTTTCTGCAACTTTTCGCAATGAACATCCACTAATTGCCTCTTTAATTGCCTCACATAACGTCTCTGAACACAACCTACGGCGCGTTTTTCCGTTGAGACACTGAAAAATGAAAAAAAATTTGTACCTGTGGACAGTCCATAGGTACATACACTTCGATGTCCACAGGTACAAATCAGACAATACAATCTAAAAATCTATTACCGGCATGATAGGTACTAGTTTACACCGTTATACCGATGTAAATGGATTGTTAACTACATGTACTACAGTATGACTAAAAATAATCATCTATATTCTGCATATGTTCACAAAAAAATAGGACGAAAAAGAGACAAATACTTACTTTTTTGAGCGAAAACCCTTAACGGTCTGTCACCGGTCACACAACAAAAGATACAAAATGGCAGCAAGTCAACGTTGCCACACATCAAAAATACTTTACGGATGCGTTCAATTCGTTAAATTTCTGTGTTTATTTTTTGAAATATCAATGATGTCCACAGGTAAAACCGTTCATAGGTACAACACGTTCCCCTAACTTAAATGTATGTATTAGATTAAAATTATATATTTAAATTTAAATCGTATAAATCAATTTACTACCACTCTTTCTACCGCATTTCTTCATTTTTATTTAAACATTACATCCTCAAGTAATTATACATTTTATGCATGAATTGAAACGCACTGAAAAAAGGTATTCTTGCATTTTTTTGTTACAGCACCATCTATTGCTGTGTACATAAACTAACGCTTCATATAATACGACTAAATTGGAAATAGCTATTAAAGTATAAGTGCGCGACAAATTTAAAGTATTTTTTTAGCGGTCGCATAATAATCTGCCTCATTTCTTTTGAGTTTTATCACCGTGGGTGCGAAATGCAACGTTACAATAAGTAAAACTATATAATATTATTATAATGGTTTATTTAATATTATACACTGTTAGTTCATGTTTCTGAGGAATTTTCGAAAGCAATTTCGCTCACTAGTAACACAGATGTATTTCACATTTCAGACAGATTCTTTCCTTTGCATCCGGGCTTTTTACATCTTGTAGCTTCTTTCTTTTGATCATATTCTGGCCGACAGATGGTCGACATGTCGACATGATGTCGTTTTAGTGTAACTGGTAAATTTACTAGACTGCTACCACCAGATGCAGGCCGTCGTCTTTTTTTGCTAGAAATTGGCTGCCCCATTTTTAGTAGAGCCTCTGCAACACGCTGCCGAAAGTGCAACAAATCTAAAATGTCTTTACTTGGTATATTCCAGGTCTTTCAATCTTCTTGGTGTTCTAGCCAGCTATTGGTTAGTGCTAGGTCAATGGCTTCAAATATCATCCGCAATGTCCATTTTTTGGATCTAATGAAGAAAACTAATCAGATGATCAGTTTTGTCTACACCACCCATACCATTGTTATATAATCGCACAAGTGCAGAACGCGATATACTAGCCCCGAAAGTTGATATTGGGACGGAACCTTGTCACAATAAGCGCTGCGTGACGTCATCCGTCGTACAAAATTACAGTTACAAAAAAAATTGTAATTAAAAGTAAATAGACTAGAGTTATAGGTTTATTACATATTAATATAATAATTTAATAAATACATAATTACATACAATGCAAAGTGTAAACTTAAGGCATTTCAAAGGACCGAGTTTTTTTATTAGGATGAATAAATATGTTTACTATAAAAAAAAATCTCACGAGGCCTGGATCCGCTTTTCTTTTCATCGATATTTTCCGTGAAGCGATTATCATATGACCTCCCCAACCATTACGGTACGGTACCTAAGTATTTCGGTTAGACTAGTTGAACTTTTTAGGGCTCCAACTACTCGTAACAACTGCTATAGATGTCATTTCCGTGCTATTCGCTGTAGATTTATTTACGAATATAAATATTTGATTGAGCGGGAATCGAACCCGCGCCTCCTGTAGTACATCCGAATATGACGCCCCTGGTGTTGCACACGTCCATAGGCCTCAGTAAGCACTTTCTATCAGGTGGGCTATGTGCTTGTCTGCCACATTTCTATTAAAAACCTATTTTAATGAACAACTAATAAAACAAAGGTATTTATGTAAAATCAATGTTTTTATTAATATGATATCTAAGATAATAATATGAGCTAGCCTAAGATTATTCGGCTAGTTCTTCAATTCCACTCATATCTGAATCAGAATCAGTTTCAGAGTCAGTGTTGTCAGATTCACTGTCTGCCGTATTTATAATAAATAACTCGTCAGTTATTCGGTCTCTTCGCCAGTACTCTTCTTCGAGTCTCTTGACATGGTTTATTTCTTTCTTCCACTCATCTGGAGTTATGGACGACAGTGCCTCCAAAGTCAGGGATTCTATCTTACTCTCCAATTGTTCAACATTTTTTTCCGAAACTTTTTGTTTGACTAAGTTCCAAATATATTCTATGGGATTGAGGTCGCAGTTATACGGTGGCAATCTTACTACTTCATGACCATTGTCAGCTAGTTGGTCGATTATATAATTTTTCGGTGGTTTGTGCTGTTTTATTAACATGTATAACTTTGATTTCGTGCAATTATTTGAAAAGTCAATGTTATGAGCTTGCAGCCACTCAACCATCACTTGTTTTCTACAATTCATAGTTGGTGGTTTTTTTTCTTCTTTGGTACGGGGCGTTGTTTATCACAATGATGGAATTAGATGGTATGTTGGGTATAAGTTTTTCAGTGAGCCTCTTGGTAAAATTCTCGGCATTCATCTGATCATGATAGTCCCTGGTTTTTGTATTAGCCTTAAACATCAAGATTGCATTGTTAACAAAACCGGCTTCACTTCCCGCGTGAAGTATAATCCATCGGCGACCGGTTCTATCGTTTCATCTCACTCCCACATCGGTTGCCGTTTGCCAACATTTTTAACCGTATAATGTGCGTGTATCCATGTTTCATCTAAATAGATGAAAGGCCTTTTGTTTACACCGAGTGACTCGTTCTCCTTCATGCGGCGTAAATATCTAGCCCTCCACGCTTGTATTTGGGGTCTCTCTATTAGTAGCAGCCTTTTTTGGTAACATCTTTTAAATTGATACCCTAAATCTGTTTTTATTATTTTTCTTAAGGTAGTTTCACTGCCTGTATAATTAAGATCCAATTTTGCAGCAGCCATAATTATGCGCATTGTTGGTATTTCCTTCCTGACCGTATA
Organism: Arctia plantaginis; assembly: GCA_902825455.1. Taxonomy (NCBI): domain Eukaryota; kingdom Metazoa; phylum Arthropoda; class Insecta; order Lepidoptera; family Erebidae; genus Arctia; species Arctia plantaginis. Next base: position 1,977,428 of record CADEBD010000289.1, on the reverse strand, counting down.
TATTAGGGTGGAGCGCTGTTGTATGGATTTTTTTTTCCTAGTTTTGAATTCTAATAGGGGGGGAACTAATCCCCCCCCTATTACGTTACGTTGCCTTACGTTAACGTAAAAATAACTGTTCTTTTTAAGTTCTGCCTCCGCTTGGGCCTTGAAATATTAAGATTTTCTGAAAAATCGTAGTATTTTTAGGGTTCAATGTATGGTATATAAAAGGTATATAGGGAGGACAAATGATACTAAATTGTATATTTAAGTGGTACAATTTTTAGTTATAACTAATAAAAACAAGTTTTCAGTCGGCCTTAAAATCTCTTTTTGTCTCAAATTTCGGCATTTTCTTACGGGCTTCCAATTTAGCTTTTATGGCTCCCAATCGTGATGAGTCCTTACACTGGGAAGTGGCAGCTTCTGTCTTCAACTTAACAGATCTTTCAACTGCTTGGGTATGGGCAGGGAAGACGTAAAAACAATAGTTCACCCTCGCCACCAGATTGGATTATTTGTTGAATTTCTTGATCAGTTAGGTGTTTCAAGATCGGAGGTTCGGTAATAGTTTGTTGCCAATTTATCATATCGATGTAATTCGACGCACTAAAGTTAACATCTGTCACTTCAAACAGCCTTGGTGATGGAAGTTGCGACATACTACGTGCTTTTAATACACGCCGGGCTGCCAGTTCACGAATGTGTCTCTTGTCATATGTAATCATTGCAAGTAAGATGTTTTCAGGATGTGCAAAATAGCTATTGCGTTGAATGACAGGATCGATGACCTTTTTTAGATTTTCTGGCTGGTACCTGGAGGTCAATATGATTTTAAAAAGATGCCGAGCCACATCTTTACAAGACGGTTTATTCTTAATGGAGATCCAACATGGGGCGTAAACTTTTGTAACAAATGTAGCCAGGGTTATCTATTTATCTGATGGTTTTTCTGTTGTTACATACAAACATAGTATACGATTAGCACGAGTGAGCCAACGAGCATGAGATAGTCTACCTGGAGACCTATTCGCCAGATCTTTTGGAAAGTCGCCTGATTGTACCGCTGAGACAATATCGTGCAAGTATTTTTGATCTGTACTCAAATCTACAGCCGTTGTTGGAAGCGGTTGTCTTTCGATCGGATGGAATTTTTTAACTGGCAATTGTTCACAAGTTTCGAGTGACTTTCCCAACTGCCCTGTGTAAGACTTGGGTCCCGAAGTGGCTCCGTCGATATGTAAAAACAAGTGTCTCAAAGGAAGTTCGTTCATATGAAGTAAACAAATTACCCACTGGAGAGGTCTTTGCAGGTTTTTTTCCAGGAGGCATATCATTCCGCCATATTTTCCAGTATTAACATTCGTTCCATCACAGCCAATCGCCATAAGATGCTATAGAGAAATGCTTTTCTTGGCCAAAAACCCTGTGATTGCGGTTTCTATTGCCTTTGCTGAACCTGTACTTGGTACTACGTACCCCATATAAATAGAACCTGGCTCCTGAATGAGCGAGATATGCTCTTCAATACACGTAGTTCTATAATGTTTATTACCTTTTTTAACAATTTTTAAAGTTTTGTCTTCCTTTCCGTCAAAGTATAAAGCAGAAAGCTCTGTATTAATGACTTCTTTCACTAATTTCTGTCGGTTTTTAGATCTCCCCCTTCGTAATTTATGTCTATCAATAACCTCAAGATCAGATCCAATATCGTGCAAAACAGATGATGCGATCGCTGCCGCCGCCCTATCAGAGACTCCATATCTGTCGTACGTCTTCGATAACGTAGGTAAGTTAATATGTGAGCTCTTTTTTCTCTTTATTTTAGGAATGCCATCGTCTGTAGTGTTTAGGAAATCATCATCTACTCCGCTCGGATGTCGGGGATGTCGGTGATGTCATGGAAACGTTAGTTTCTGTATCAACTCAACATAAACATACTCAACATAAAACTCTTACTCAAGGATTTACTTCTGGAGTTTTCGCGATCTAGTTTCCGTTTAAGGGTCTTTTGTAGTTTTTTTGTCGTAGTAATGTCAATTTTACCGATAAACATATTTCAAGAAGTTCGTTGATCTATTAAAAACGGTTGTTCCTGTTTGGGAGCTTTTTTATCAGTCGGGCAGATGCAATGTGGGAGTTCTTTACATTTGCAAGATGCAATATCAAAGAGCAGCTTACTATTTTCGCGAAAACTTTCCAATTTTTCTGGAGAAATCTTCTTAATAGACTTAAGTAAATTCTTGCATTTCATGTGACTTACCTTTAACATCTGTATTATTCTCGTTCGTGTTACAGTTGGAATAGATGCTGTTAGCCATATATTACCTATAATCCTAGGAACTATATATCTGCTAATTGTGCAAATGTTGGCTCCTTTGCAGTTTTTAATTGTAATTTGAGCTGATGTCTCGTCCATTCATAATACATCATTACATCTTCATAAGTAGGTAGAGAATTGTCTTTAATATCCACGATACCACCAAAAAGGGGACACTTAAATGCACTGCGAGTCTTTTCCATGCTTCAAAACAAACGTCCGTGCTGTCACTTCGAGTAATAACTGTGCACTGATACGACAAAATATATCGACACTTGAACTGCCTCTTGTTTTAAATACCTAAACCAACGTAAGAATACGTTTTTTAATGATTAGTAAACAAAATAGACTATTGTAACTGTCGAATAATAAAAAAAAATTTAATGACATATTTACGTAGCGTCAAACACGGGTCTAAAAATCAATTTATTCAAAAGTTCATTGACCTTGCGGAGGCAGATACCCTAAACTAATTCAAATTATATTTTGTGTGTGCTATGTTAAACCCTAAAGGCACCCTTTTCACGCTATTACATAACAATAACACGAAAAAAGTTTTTTCACTCCACCCTAGTATACATAGAGTGAATGATATGAACATGACATGAACGGTACTGACGGCTCGACTTCGCATACGTCACGAAGGTGGCCGCCAATCCCAATATCAACGTGCGGAGCTTATAGTTATGAATTTTTTGAATACTTTATTCCATAATCGAACTTCATCTTGGTTTTCTATTCCGGCAAAATTTGAAGCCAGTACTACACCTTTGTTGTCCATCCACTTGATGACAACTACATCTTTAGTACTATTCGTTACTTTTTTACCCTTCCTTGTCTGTTATGAGTGGTGGTTTTCCAAAACAATTTATTCTGATCGTTCCTCCTGCATACATTTCCTTCTCGCGAAGATCCTTCAGCAACACATAATTGGAAAATATTTTCCAAAAAAGAGGTAATGACCAGACCCATTTATTACATAAGCTGCAGATGCACCATATTACAAAACGTCATTTCTGTCTAGATTTGTAGTTCATCAACAGACTTTACTAGTCCCCTGCTGGACATAGGCCTCTCCTTAGAAGAGAGGTTTTGGCCTACTATACTACGCTACGCGTGGTATAGTAGACCAAAACCTCCTTTCTAAGGAGAGGCTTAAAAATATTTTCATATCTAAACTGGAATCCCAATACAAACCAATACGAAAATAATTTCATTTCTGTTGGGAGTACATGGCTAGAAATTACGGACTTAATTTCTCACAGCATACAATTTGTATTGAAAGTAAAATTTTCAATAAGGGACTGTTTATATTTATAAAAATAATCGAAGGTAGCGAGAGGTAAATCTATTTCAGAAGGTGGTGGAGCTGACCAAATGAATTGTGTAAATCTGTAAATCTTTTCAAGCTGTAAATCTTTTCTCCAAATTATGTCATTTTTAGGCTTACTACTTGATCCGGTTCTTGGTTCTTCCTCCTCTTCAGAGTGATCAACTATTACTCTTTCGTTTGGTTGTGTTAAATTACTAAACATTTTTTTTCTGGTATTGTCTGTACTATTTCATCGTCACTTTCATCGTCAAGGTCCGATATTGTTCCGTTTAATAAATTGAGTAAACTATTCACATTTTGGCGTTTGGATAGATCAAAACCTAAAATAAATAAAAATGACATGTGTAATTCAGTACAAAATCTTATTGTAAATATGAACGTTCATAAACGTCATAATGACGGGACCAACTCTTGTAATTGAAAATTTTTATCACGTGTATTTTGTACCTTGTCCTTAAATTTTTGTACTTCACACGGTATAAACGGAATTTCACGATAACATTGGTCTCGCCATTATGATGCGTTATAATGACGAGACCATGCCTGTACTCCAAAATTACAACGAATCACATAATTCTGTTGAAGTCAGTATTTAGTACCTGATTTAGTACTTCCAAAAATCAATAGTGGGTGACGGAGATATTAGTAGTCTCTTGACAAAATTATTTTTTCTTTTTTAACATTTACTATAGCCTGAATAATTTAACGAGCAAAAATACTTCAAGTAAAATGATGCAGCTACAATTCGTGGAGGCGCTTTATTATTGAATATATTATTTATATTATCATATAATATTATGTTAAAAATTGGCCTTATCGATATTATTATTTAAATATCGATTAGGCTCAGCAGAAAAAATATTATTTTACGTTGTTTAACATTTATTTATTTTTATTTATTTATTAAAAACAATTACAGTGTCTCTACAGGATTTATCCTAAAACGATACTGTAAGTAAAAACAGTAAATAACAGTTATTTATATATAAAAATCATTTGCTGTAATACATCTCTGTGCGACTTCTTTGAAGTTCGGCAGGCTACAGTTGTAGATATCTACTTGTATTGAAATAATATTAATAAGCCTTATGGCGCGTGATATAGGAGCATATCGAAGTAAATTTGTTCGCGTTACGGGAACGCTCAGCGGAGGGGGCTGGCGGCGCGCACCCGCGCACCCACGCACCCACGCAACCGTCAGGGGCGCACAGCCGCAAACTCGCCAGTATGTCGGGTTGGTGCAGACGACCGCGCATCACGCGCCACACGTATGTCACCAGCGCCACGTCTCGCCTCACGCTCAGGCGCACGTACCCGACCATGCCGAGGACGAATAAGCTTGGGTACATGAGTACTTGGGTACAGAAATCGAGCGAACTTGTTTTGGATTTTTTCCACCATAAGGCTATATTTAGCCTCATGAGGATTCCAAATTATAGCGGTCGCTTCTAGATGACTACGAACGAGAGCATTGTACAATATTTTCACCACTGACGTGTTATTAAAATCTTTACAGTTTCTCAAAATGAATCCTAAATTTCTAAATGATTTACTGCATGTAGTAACGATATGATTACGAAACGTCAACTCGGGCACCATTTCGACTCCTAAATCTCGGATGCTATTAAAGTACGGCATCAACGCACCGTCCATTTCATATGTGTAGCGCAGTGGAGCCCTAGCCCGGCTGTAACTCATAACTCCGCATTTAGCTATGTTAAAGTACAGCTTATTGGTATTGCTCCACTGCACTACCCGGTCTATGTCTTCCTGTATTTATAACATATAACATATTTTATATTAACTGTATTAATAAATAGTACTACGTTTATAAATATACTAAATATTATAAACGTAGTACTATAGTACTTATAAATACAGTACATCCTACTTTTAAATTGTATATGTACCAACATTTTTACGCCAGGGTTAGTCTGCAACATAATTAAAAAGTTTTACTCAAAATTAATATATTTAGCTGAGTCAATAAGGAAAACAAGTCAAACAGAGCCACTTTGAACTTCTCTGCTACTTGCTTTCCGTCTGGATTATTCAATCGAGGCGGAAAGCCATCTATTTTAATCTTGAAATTTTATTGGTGCGGATTATACTGTCTTATGAAAGAACGATTTTTATTGTTTTTTTAATGAGATACAACAAAAAAGGTTAAGATATAAATAAGTAGGCAAGTGTTTCATTAATAAAAAAATGTTTTTAATTAAACTACTTACTAAATTATATTTCTGCGTACATAATGCAATGTGGAATGACAAACGATTGACTTTTTAAAATTTTACGGTTCAAGTCATCATAACATTCCCATTTCCCTAGTACCCGGTTTACACAATTACATTTATAGTGGTCTATACCTGCAAAAATTGGCGGTACGAACTCTACTACAGCTACAATTTGATAGTATTTGTTATAAAGTTTTAAATTACTTGGAATTTCGTGTATATTAATTAACGTTTGTATTATCGTTTAATTCAAAAAATAACATATTTGACAAATCGTAAGAAATAGTTTTAACCCCAGTACATTCGCTTTGATTACATTGTTTTATATCATCTATTAACATTGTTTCTGCTTCTTCATTGAGTGCACAGATAACTTTCTTTTCTATAATATTTAAATCTAGTGGTAAAAAGCCAATATTTCTTTTATTATAATTAGAAGCACAGTTGACGTTGGTACAGGTTGTAATGACTTGTGCGCTATAAAGTATGTCCAATAGAATGTTTTCTACTATGTATGAAACATTGCATTCACAACTTACTTGTATCTTTGAACCCACGGTTTCTGTTTTGAAATACTTCATCAAAATTTCATTGCGCCTTAATAATAATAATAATAATATCGCCTTTATTTATATGAATTTCTGGATGCTCATTTTCTAATTCAGTGTTAATATTTTGGAATACTGATGTTCTTTTATAATCACTGCTATCATTGTTTATATTTATGTTAATTTTTTCTATGCTATCTTTCTTTTTAAATACAGATAAATTTTTCAACCTCATCCTTGCTTCATCACTTCTTAAAACATTGCCGTGAACAGATCCAATATATTTCGATAAGCATAACGTTACCATGTCTTTTACAGTTTGTTTGATTACTTTGTAATCTTGGCATTGCTTAATTAGCCCAGTCATATTAGGGCTTTCACCTCGGAATGAAAGATAATAAGCTGCAAATTGGTATGAACCTTTGTTTTGTCATTCTAAATGTTGTCTCAAAAGTCACAATCGTTATCGTGTCCGCGTCTCAAGATATTCAAGGTCAAAGGTCACAAAAATCGGTTTTTCGCGAATATCTGGCTTCCTATCGGTTAAATGAGATTTGCATTTATTATAAAAGTTGTAGGCTATAAAATTCCCTACAACTTTTGTTTAAACTTTTTTTTCATACGACCAACCGTTTTGAAGGTAGAGCGCGAAGAGTGCACATCGTACAGTCATATACGGCCTAATGCAAGGTCAAGCGTGAGTTATGGTTATCAGTACGTTATAAAGTCAATTATTTACTTGGAAATTATAATTATTAAACAATGCCTATTATTTATGTACTAACTATTAATTATTTATATTTAATTAAAGTAAGTAACTTGATTATTTATATATAATTATTCATATTTAACTATTTAAGTATAAAATATTATTAATTCTGGATTATATATTTTAGTTTTATTTTAAGTTAAAATGATAGTAAGAGTATATATTTTACACATATTTTTATTTATTATTAAATACGGCATAATATACATTTATCAAAATGTGAGTTCAAATATCAAAAGTATCTTTGTTGATTTTAATTGTAATGAAATTGGAAATGGAAGCTAATTATCTTCTTCTTGTTCGTCGTCTTCTTCTTCTTGTCGCTCAAAAATGTTCGATTCATTGTCATCATCCTCATTATCTGTCATGTTCATCTCCAAACCTTCCAGAATATCGGGATCATATGTATTTTCTTCATCGGGATTACTTGGATACAGTGAAGCGTTGAGGCAAGCTTGTCCGTTGCACTGGCCGCAAGCTAAAGAACATTGTAGCCCTGATTTTCTGCATCCACAGCGGGAACCACAACCATTTTTGCAATTGCAAAATATTACGTTTAGTAGTTCGGCTGGTGCTGGAGGTAATAACGTTCGTATGGGCTCCAGGATTTCATTTTCAAGCATCCAGCCCCATTCTTGAGGTTCTAAGTCCTTCCCTAACCACGTTTGAATCTGGTAGTAGACACGTTTTATGTGTTGATGAGCTGCTACACTTGTTGGTGGAAGTGTTGACAGTTGTACAGGTTTATTTAGTTTTGTAAATTTGATGAATTGCGTGTAGCGGAAATGATCAATGTTGTCCTCAGATTTTGGAGCATTATATAATGCCAACAAGATGCGCACTCCATTTTCTAATAATGTTTGTTTTGGGCAGTTTTCTTGTTGAAATACTTCCACCAGTTTATCTAAATCAGGAATTTTTTCCAATGCTCTAGTAACAGTTTTTTTTCCTTTTTTAAATAGCGCAGAAGTCGTGTCACAGCCACTGAATGCGTGTAAAAATAAAATGTGCTTTTTAGTACGAGGATATTGGTCAAAACTTTTAGTAGAATATATTTGTGTTTTGACATTGCCTTTGCCAACTTTTTTCAAAAAAATTTCCTGATGATGTGACTGAGTACGTCCAATTAAAATAACGAGCAAATCGATATCTTCTCCTATGATGACAGCAGTCTTTTGATGTTCTGATAAGGCAATAGCTGTGTCAATGATGAGAACATCAGCATCATCTCTAGCTTGTTTTGTTGTGATATTAACAGTTTTAAATTTTTCAACAAGCATGTCGATAAATTTTTTTTTATTAGACCGATTTGATAAAAAAAATTCTTGACTGATTGGCACAACCATTGTTTCGTCAAAACAAACTTCATATGATTTTGAAAGTGCAGCAGTTCTTCTTTGTTGTTCCAGTGCTTTAATATTTTTACTATAGTCCGAATATCCGTCAAATACAACAACAATTGCTGAGCCATAATGTGTTTGTAAATATTTAATGTACTTATTTAAAATAATAGAGAAAGTATCGTCTTTGCTCCATACGACGCGATGCAGAAGAAATCCACCATCGATGATGTATGTTACATTATTTTCATCAAGATCGATAACGACAGGCATCATATTGTCATATAATGTTGCTTTCGTGGTTTTTCTCATGCCATTACTATCAAATAAAGATGTCGGATACGGGCTTAGTTCATACTGAAGATATTCTTGTAAATTACTTTCAAATTTTTTGCTTACAGTTATTCTCTGGAAAAGTAACATTGGATCTATAGAAACTTTACAATCATTAATTTTGACAGATTTGTTAATGGCTGAAAGCGGTAAAACCTTATCGACGCGTTTTAACTTTATTTCGTTGAAGTTCAAACCAGTTATCTTTACCATAGATTGCAATCCGATTTCATGGGCTCGGTGACAATTAATTTGGTCATTTCCAACGATTCCTGAAGCTAAGGATACCAACTGATTCGTATTTGGAAAGGGATTATGAAGCGTAAACCAACCAACCAGTTCATTTACATCGGTATCATCCCTTTTTATTCGTGAATCTCTAGCATCAACATGTTGGTCCACAGAATCGAAAGAAATGTTACAAAACCGTTCAATTTCTTCACAAATTGTATTCGTGGCATACATAGCATATACCCACTTACATAGAACACTTTCTTGTGTACTTCGGCCTCGAGATACTCCTCCTTCTGTCTTCATAGATTTCATCAGACTTTGCTCGATTACCATGTCTGTCCATGTACCAGAATTGAATTTTTCTGTTCGTTTTACAGTAAAGAATCCGTTTTTAAAGTTCTCAAAAGCCTGTTGATCCATTGTCTCCTCAAGTTTTAACATATCTTGAAGATACAAATGAGCTGATTTCGCATATAGGAAATGACCACCAGCATGAAAATAGGGCAGCATTTTTCGCACTGCATCTAAATGTTCTTGAAAAAGTCCCAGCCTTTCAGCGCGAATGAAATCTAGGGCTATTGATACCATTTCAAAATATTGCACCCATAACTGTGCCGTGGGACCTCGAGCTTTTAATTCTTTTAGTTTATCCTGAAATTGATCAATAAACGAGTTGGAGCTGCTCGTACATCCTTCAACATCTTCGTAGGAAACATCGCGACTAGTTATCTGTTCAATTAACTCATCTAACACACAATTTTCAATTTTCATCTCTTCAAAAATCTTTATTGATAATGCAAGTCGTAATAATATATGGCCTCTGATACTTCTTGCATAAGCGTGACCATTCAACATTTTGTCGACCGAATTTGTAGCATATATTTTACTTAAAGCTTCCTTGAGACCACTACCGTCCATTACATGTCCTATGCATCCAAGAAAAGACATGAGCATATGAAATCCTCCAAGTTTGACAACTGTTTTAGACAAGTCTGAGTTTGCATCTGACGCAGCAACCATTTCACGTGCTTTTGAGTACAGGGGCTGATCAAATGTAATTATGCACGTTTTTTGTTGATGTGACTTGGCAATATTTATAGCACTATGTAAAGTTGTATAAATTGTGTCTAAATTACTGGCAGGATGATCAATGAAAGGTAGAAATATAACCTGAGAAGTTGAAAAATTTTGATTATTTTTCGTAAGTTGTTGAAGATAGCCATTCCACCCTGGCAACGGTGAAAGATTCTTCCATTTTCCGTATAACCACAACAAATCAACTGCATTAAATTTTTTTTCAATCAGTACTTGATCATCATGTAGATTTTGGACTTGAATCTTGCTGTACCCAGGTACAACTGGCTTTTCATATGCTAAAAGAGATACATGTGATATTGCTGCTAACTCTTTTGCACTCGGTTTAGTTGTACATTTTTTTATGCGATCATCATAAATTACAGCATCTTTCGGAGTAATTATTTTTATCATTCCCATAACGTGAAGAGTATTATTACCGTCAAGAGTACTGACATTAATATCTGCATTGTCTCCAACATATTGTACCAACGCACCAGACTCTGATGGTAAAATACGAGGTTGTGGATGGTAAACTGATGAAACTTCATACTGTATGGTATTACTATATGATGCAGCAAATCCTAAAGATGATAAAACATCCAACAATTTTTTAGACCCATATCTTCTGTGAAGAAATACGGAAAGGCCCAACAGTAGCTGTGATGAAAATGAACGTTCTCGTATCGAAGCCATTATTGCGTGGCTAATAGATGTGCATTTCGTTTTTAAATGATCTACTTGTCCTTTTCTATTTTTTAATATCATTTCTTCCAAAAAATGTGATAATGTTTTTGGTATTTCTTCATTAATACAATCTAGCATTTTATTCGGAGGTGGATACGTTTTTGTTTCAACTACAGATGATCTGATGTCTTCCCTAATAATAGCCGCAGCAGCTTCTACAATCCGTAGACGTTCTTCTACAGGAGTACTTTTTTTATTTTCGTGCCAAGCTTTTGATAATACGTTAAGCTGTGTATCACGGAAAGATATAATTGTAAATGATCCATTTTTTTTTGTGATTATTATATCAGTTAAATACTTTTGTTGTAATTTTGTAATAATTGTCTTATCGTCAGGTATGTATTCCGTAGGGACATCTTTAAGTTCTTTCAAAGTAAATTGAGAATCTTCATTATTTTCTATGTAATAAAAAATCTCCTTCATTGCTTGAGTGACTTGATCATCTTGGCGAGGCTTTTTATCTGCAGATGGTACTCGGGTTAAAAAGTTGGTATAGCAAATAGTATGATACTTTGCTTCAGCAGCGATCAAATCATACTCGTAATATATACGTTCCTTTACTAATTCTCCTAAGGAATCGTTTCGTTCTTCTGCTCTCTTAATTACGTTGTCTTTGAATGCAAGAGTACTTACATTACTTATTGTCCGTCTATACTTTAATTTTTTTTCTTTTCTGCTATTTCATCAGCTTCTTGGCCACAAAATAAGCATAACTTTCCAAAATCAAAGACTTCATTTCGTTTTTTACGAGGTGCACTTGACGTTGAAGGTTCACTCTCATCTGTGCGTCGTTTTGATGCAATAATAACATTTTTACTCGTGTACACTTTTCGACACTCGGAATGCACATTTACAGAACTTAAAGTATTTAAATAGTCTATATGTCCATCATTTCTTTCAATACTTGCAGTTTTTAAAGTTTGTAAACCACGTACGACATTCACAGAAACACCTTCTGAAAGTTTCTTATCACATATAAAACACAAATCAGCCATAGCTCTTAAAACCGTACGTCCGTAGTTGCAACGGTACAATTTCAAACTAACGAATAATCTTGACTCATACAAAGTGGAGAGAGTGGCCTTGAATACTATAGAACATCTGTCCCGGCAATGAATAGAAAAGGGCATAGGGTAGGGACAAGTATTTCCAGGTATATAAGTATTGAGAAATTTACGCGTTTTAAAGAAAAGATATATAATGTCGTGTTAACTTAAAATAAAACTAAAATATATAATCCAGAATTAATAATATTTTATACTTAAATAGTTAAATATGAATAATTATATATAAATAATCAAGTTACTTACTTTAATTAAATATAAATAATTAATAGTTAGTACATAAATAATAGGCATTGTTTAATAATTATAATTTCCAAGTAAATAATTGACTTTATAACGTACTGATAACCATAACTCACGCTTGACCTTGCATTAGGCCGTATATGACTGTACGATGTGCACTCTTCGCGCTCTACCTTCAAAACGGTTGGTCGTATGAAAAAAAAGTTTAAACAAAAGTTGTAGGGAATTTTATAGCCTACAACTTTTATAATAAATGCAAATCTCATTTAACCGATAGGAAGCCAGATATTCGCGAAAAACCGATTTTTGTGACCTTTGACCTTGAATATCTTGAGACGCGGACACGATAACGATTGTGACTTTTGAGACAACATTTAGAATGACAAAACAAAGGTTCATACCAATTTGCAGCTTATTATCTTTCATTCCGAGGTTGACCCCTTTTTTTACCTAATATGACTGGGCTAAATATTTTTCAAGCAAGTGACATAAAAAAACTTTACACGTGGGTCTATATTTTTGAAACAACCCAAATTGTTTAATATTTTCGAGAAATGGTTTGTATCCAGTCTAATATAACACTGTGGAGACTTGCAGTTAGGTATATTCAGTAACTGAAATGATTCATCAAGGTATTCCTTCGTTGTTGTATGCTTAGTAAATGCTTTTACAGCTGCTCCGATTAACGCAGATTAGTCGTCACATACTAATTCATTTGGTGGTGTATTTTTTTCAGACCAATTTTTAAGCCATTTTGCAATCGTGTCCATTGTCTGACTCTCCGATATCATTTGCAATATAGGCAAACTACTCTTACCATCAAAAGTTTGAACTACACATACATATAAAAAAAGATGTTTCGTAATTTTCATGTTACGATGAGGCCCAAATTCTTTTAAAATGCTGCCAGTAGCATCTTAACTCATTATGACTCTGTGCTTTGCAATGTATTTCTTGTAATACAATTCTTGAGCTGACAGCCAATAGTAAATAACAAAATAAGGATGTAATGATATATGTCTAATCAAATCGTTATAAGGTGGGGTTTGCGCCATAAGCCATACAGATATTGTTGGGTTCGGGTCGTAAAAGGAAGCCTTTTTAGTTTGATATTTAATTTGACGCAAAGTCCCTAATGTTGGTAAATGTGTAGGTTCTACATCATTGTCCTCCATCACAGAATCAGCAAGGGATCGATGAACAGATAATGCGGAATCTGTTTTCAGTTTCGCGCTAAGTGCCGAGCGTTTGAAGGGTGACATTGTAATTTTTCTCGAAAGTTTATGATTGACTTTATTATCAACATTGCTGAGAGTACACTTACATGTAACAATTTTTTCTGTAGGCCAAATTAAAAAAAATTCAATCTTCGCTTTGCATTCCTTACAGTCACCATAGAATTTAATAAATTCTTGTGCTTTTATAGAGACTGTTTTAAAAATCCAAGAAGATGGTTTCTTCGCAGCCTTCCATAATTCTTCTCGTAACATTTCAGCCCATACATGTTTTGGTAAGGACCACTTTTTTCTATAGTTAGAAGAAGTGAAATGAGAGCTACTTCTTTTAACTACCTTTAACAATCGGTTGAATTTTTTCCCAAGAGTAAATATCTAAATGAAAAGTGATGTACTCGTTGTTTAACTTTTCATCTTTAATATTAGAATTTGAGCTGGAGTCGTCCGTTTCAATTTCTTCAATAATTTCTTGATCTTCTTTTGTTACAGAGTCATCCTCTATGTCAAAAAAATAGTCAATGTCTTTTTAAGGATAAATAAATACTTTTAGGATTCATTAAAAAGTTTAAATCCTCACTAATTTTAGAGAAAATGTGGTCATTTGAGTGTAGGTAGTTGTTGTTCTTGAAGGCACTCGCATATTGCAAAAAAACTTTCTTTTGATGCTCCAAGGAAACTGCACCTCTTCTTCCTCTTTTCATGTTTAACAAATATTTTTGAAGTGACACAAAAATAAACACTTCGAAATCTCAATATCGTTAATCTGATAACCGTTCCTTAATATAACAATAACTTTGTTGTAAATTACAGTGGGTTTGGGTTTGTTGTAGCAAATAAACTAAGATTCAAGTGCTTTCAACGAAATGTAATACAATACTAACTTGTACAATACTTTGAACAGAATAAAGAAAACAATTTAAAAACACATTCATCTCTTTTGCTTTTTACTTTTCTATTCTATTTTCGTTTTGACGCTGTCACACATGAGATTGTAGAAAAAAGGTTCGTCAATTGATCAATTCTCAACAAAAAAAATTAATCCTTCACTAAGGAATCGACCTTCATTACTGTTAATTACAAATTGCTAATAATTACTATGTAGGCAGTTTAGTTTTTTAATGCGAATGGCGAAAGAATATTTCTTGACATTCTTGTCACTCATGTCATTATCTCAGAGTAACTAACAGTAATACTGAAATTAAAGTAAATATATTTATAGAACGCATAATAATAATTTTTCCGCTTCACCTAGCGACCTTTTATTGGGAAACAGAAATAATTGCGCCTAATGAATAAAAAAATTAAGCGCCTGCATGAAATGTGGCTGCAACTTTTTACTTGAAGTATTTTTGCTCGTTAAGTTATTCAAGCCGTAGAATAAGTCAAAAAAGAAAAATTAATTTTGTCAAGAAACTACTAAGATCTCCGTCACCCACTGGAGATTTTTGGAAGTACTAAATCAAGTACTAAAAACTGGTTTGATCAGAATGATGTGATTCGTTGTAATTTTGGAGTACAGGCCTGGTCTCGTCATAATAACACATCATAATGGCGGGAACTTTGTTATCGTGAAATTCTGTTTATACCATGGAGGTACAAAAATTTAAGGACAAGTACAAAATAGTACTAAATGGGTACAAAATACACGTGGTAAAAAATTTCAATTACAAGAGTTGGTCCCGTCATTATGACGTTTATGAACGTTCGACAACTATTGTTACCCTATGTCTATTTAAATAGGCATAGCATTCATCTACAATATTTTATTACAACAACCAAATAATTTGTATTTTTTTTTGTAAATAATACAATGTGTCTGGGTTCGGACTGTACAAACTTTAGGGGGTGATAGTTTGCTCTATTTTATCACTAAAATCATTCTACAGGTGGGGTCTAAACCCAACGGCCCGTGAATGGCAGCCATTTTTGTATTTTATTTGACTTTTTCGTAGCGTCCATACTAAAAGTTATGTAACTTTGGAGTTTAATGTCCGATTATCGTAAAACAAAAACTTCCCATAACGGACAAGTATTAGCAATCAGATAAATAACTCAAATAATTTTAATAATTGCTGTATCAAATTAAAATAAATGCTAAAAGATCAACTTTACGT
Organism: Arctia plantaginis; assembly: GCA_902825455.1. NCBI lineage: Eukaryota > Metazoa > Arthropoda > Insecta > Lepidoptera > Erebidae > Arctia > Arctia plantaginis. The sequence goes on along the minus strand of CADEBD010000289.1, from coordinate 1,961,855 downwards.
CAAAATTAACATTGTTTTTAAGTATTTCAAGGCTATTACAAAAAAGACACCTGTGAACTATCTCTTATTATGCACGTGTCTCACAGATGGTAAGCTTACCTTAAATAATGATACCAAACACTCGATTCTATGACAATTGGTTTAAAAAATATTGTTGTTGGAACATAGGCTTGTGCATGTAGTGAATTCATAACAATTTGGTTTTTCTTAAGATATTTACAGTGATTAGCCTATCCTATCATATGATGTCATCTGATGTACTGGAATGGTTCTCTTCATATCTTCGAGGGCGCCAGCAAACCGTCCGTGTCGACAAATCCACCTCCATATGGTGTGATCTTGACTCTGGTGTCCCCCAAGGCGGCATTCTCTCTCCACTATTATTTTCTATTTTTATCAATCTCATCACTCAGAATCTTCAATGTGCGTACCATCTTTATGCTGATGACTTGCAACTTTACTATAATGCTGCTGTAAAAGCTGTTCAAGTTACTACAAAACAGAAAGTATATTATCGGAGCAAAGCTGTGCAAACAAAATGTTCGAGTAAAAATATTTCTACTTCACCACTAAAAGTGTGAACTACATCTCGTTTCACTTCGCCATTTAAGATCGAACCATGTTATCTTCAACCTTCACAGTCAGGAGCAATTAAAGCAATAAAGAGAAATATAGTCTCGCAGGAAGAAAAATCTAGTAGTGATATTTCTTGTATTGAAGGTGATAATTATTCACCTTTTGTGGCTACATCATCACCAAAAGTTACTGACTCTGATACAGATAATATTGAAAATATTGAAAAATTGCAGTACCTTAAACATAATATGCACTTAATCAAAAGAAAACCCTTAATGTATGTTGGTATAACTAAAGAATGTTATTTTATAGTTCAGATGATGCATGAAGTGACCAACATAAAAATAAAAAACATTTTGCTATGCTTAAAAAAAATTAGACAAAATAGCACATTTTCTGAATTAGAAGATCATTTTGGCGTATCAATATCCTATGCTAGTAAAATATTTCTAGCAAATATACCTATTATAAGTAGCATTTTAAAACCATTTATTGTAAGTTTAGATTAAAAATTAATAAAAAAGAATCTTCCTATTGCATTTAGACACCACTTTCACAATGTTACTTGCATTATTGATTGTCTAGAAATTGATGTACAGAAACCATCAAAGGCTCTTCATCAGGCACTGACTTGGTCAGAGTATAAAAAAGGGAACACTCTAAAGTACCTTAATATCCTGCACGCCTAATGGTCTAGTTAATTATGTTTCCCAAGGATTTGGTGGCAGAACAAGTGACATTGTTGTAGTGGAAAACTGTGACTTTCAAGACACATTACCACAAGGAACTTGCATTTTAGCAGACAGAGGCTTCAAGAACCTAGAACAGTTACTACAGGTAAAAGGCATGAAACTAGTAAGGCCACCCAGTGTAAATGCTGGTACAAAGTTATCGAAAATGGAGGTTCGACAAACAAAAATGATCGCTAGCTTAAGAATTCACATTGAGAGAGTGATAAGGCGATTAAGAGAATTCCATATGCTAAAGCAACATTCAGTGATAAACACTAACTTCATTGGTATACTTGACCATATCATTATTATTGCATGTGCTTTAATAAATTTACAGGATTCTCTTATTAAATAAATACTATAGGTACCTGAATAATGAAAACATAAAGCAATAAAACGAAATAAACAATATCTACAGAATTGGAGCACAAACCAGCAAAAATCGCCCTGTAGTTGTTACTTTCTCTACTATGTGGAAGAAACATCTCATATTAAAATCTAAATAAAAATTACCAACAGGCATCTATGTCAAAGAGGACTTCCCCAAGGATGTCCTTGAAGCTCGGAAAAAACTACAGTCAAAAGTTGAGGAAGCATGGGAAACGAGAACCATAGCTTTTATGAGAGGAGACCAACTTGTAATTAATAAGCATAATCAGCGTGAAAAAAGGAAGAGAGATAAAACTGTATCCCCCAACTTACCAACACTGAAAAAACCTAACACTCATAACAAGCCCGAAAACCCACCAAATAAAGTGAAGACCATTGGACAAAAAGTAATATTGAAACCAAACATATTACAGTACATGGGAAGAGACAAAACTACTTCTACTACATTCTCGGAAAGTTCAAAAAACTATCAAACACACAAAAACTTATAAAAACAACAACAACAAGAACCGGTAAAACAAAACAAATACAGAATAAAGCAATGTGCAACTAAGAGCAAAAACCAAATTAAAATATATCCAAGAGATGGCAAGAAATGTCGCGGACGACAACAAATGTGCTGGGAAGATGAGCTGAAACTTACTGCGGGACCCAAATGGAGGAGAGTTGCTCAAGACAGGAAGCAATGAAAACTACTGGTTGAGGTCTTTGCCAAAAGGCACACTGAGTTGAGAGACATCCTATAGCCAAATGAATCAAACAATACAGTCATAACGATTAATCTCACCCAGTTTAACTGGCTAAATAAATAAATAAAAGCAATAAAACAAGAATCACGGAATGGTTTTTTATTTACATATCAAAATCTGGTGTTATTGTACAAAATAGGGTACATATTTGTTTTCCAAAAAGCAACTAACTTACTTAATAAATTATTAATATAGACACTATTATATGTGACTAAAATTATATCAACATTTTTTGTTTCCTCAAAGTTGCTATCAGCAATACAAAAATAACATTTTTGTACACCAGTTGCATACATTTGCAGTTGCACCTGTGCCTTGAACTTTTCAGTTATAGTACCATTTTTTATATACCTGTCCTTAGCTTTTGCCTTAGTAGGGCATTTTATTTCAACAACAGCATCTTTCATTAAGCCATCAGGAGACGCTGCAATCATTGGATACTCTTGACATACATAAAGCCCACATGAAGTAATTGGTTTTTTTAATATCTTAGAGATAGTCTTTCTGACAGATAGCTCCAATTGTCTGCCTCTATTCATAGCAGCTGTATCGGGAATTTTTGCACCCATTATAGCAGCCACCAAGGAACCATCTTTTGTATGACAGACACTAGCTTCATGAGCCTTTGATGCTGTAATACGGCCATATCGCATCTCATACCATAAGCTGCTCTTGTTCTGCCCCCTTGTCGCTTGTTCAATGGTACATAGCACAGTTTCAGTAAATGTTGCTTTCATGACATCTATAAGTTTGTCTATGTTTATCTTAATTTCTGGAGATTGGTCCATTATAAAACAGTGCAATGAGTACTGTGTTATTTTGTGTATAAAATCATTCTGATACCTTAGCAATTCACAGCTCTCAACTTTTCTTCTTTTGGCTTCTGGAAGAAATCGTGCATATAGTTCCATTGAACTTGGTCTGGATGGAACTTTCTTTTTAGCCAAATGCTGTGCAGTTATGTACTTGAGAGTAGTCCCTATACGAGATAAAGTAGGTTTCCTCCAATAGCATTCTACGGAAGTACATGCAGGCTCTTCGGAGCGACGATGGACCCACATCAAAAAAGCAACTGCATGCTTGCATCCTCCAGCTGAAGCAGCACAGTCGTGGCACTGACAACTAATAACTTCGTTTTCGTTTTCGTCAACAACTAATGTCACATTATAACCAGTGTTTCTCACTTTATGTTCCGGGCACATTTTACACTTAACTGTACAAACTCCAAGTTGCCGGTATAGTTGGACATATCCAATCGCATCATCTCCATAGGACTCCCTTGCAGACCTGTGAAACAAAAGAAAGACCATTAAAAAAAGTTATTTACACGTTCCATAACCTAAGAGATATGTTACAATTTTGTTAAGTTATATAAAATATTAGCAAATAAATGATTTGTACGTCATACTTACACTGCTGTTTTCACATTTTTAAGTTCCGCAGCATAATAATCAGCGTTATTCTTAAAGAAAAGTGCAACCATAAACGCGTCTATTTTAGGAAGAGTTCTGCTATCAGCTCGTACAAAATTTGACTCCATTTTGCGATTTGTATAGATATTAATACCACTTCTTTCTGAATCTATTAAAAAATACTTTTAGAAATAACTAAAACACTTAAAAAAAACACATAAATGCGCACTTAACATCGGTTGAAGGAATCCACAAATTAAGATTTTTATTTTGTTTACTTCATATCTTTTAATCTATGGTTCACTTTTGACACTTGTGACCATTGCGGTGTCGTCACAAATTTGTGTCCAATCACAGGACGTTCCCGTCCGAGATAAAATGATTAAAAAAAATTAAATTTATTTCGCTAAATTTGCTTAAAACTTTACACCAAATAGTGTAAAATAAAATAAATTATGCTTTTCTATCCTTTTATCTACTAGGATGGCCATAATTTAGAGAATATTTTCAATGTTGTCAAATAGCCTATTGGCAAACCCAGGTTACTAATGTCAGCCAGAAAGTTACAGGATCCCTGAGGGTGTTATACCGACTAAAGAATTTTTTACCTTCCGAGATTAAAGCGATGTTGGTACAAACTTTAATTTTTCCCATTATGGATTATGGTGATGTGTGCTACTACGACCTGAATGCAGATCTCCTCAACAAATACGACCGTCTTCTTAATAACTGCATTCGATTCATTTTTAATCTTCGTAAATATGATCATATTTCCTCCTTTCGACTTAAATTAAATTGGCTCCCAATTCGTCAGCGTCGTCACCTGCGGGCACTAACGACTCTCTACACTATTCTCAACTCTCCTAACTCGCCTACATACTTGACATCCTCCTTCCAGTTCTTGTGCTCCAATCATACATACATTTTTTTCGGCGGTAGGTGTAGAAAATTATAGAAGTGTCGTAAATCTCGTAAAATTGAATTTAAATTATATTTATTGTAACTTTTGCCTAATTTTATATCTTGGGAGAAGTTAACACAGTCTATGTGCTGGTACTCAAAAAAACTCATATTTGATGAACATTTAATGTGATATAAGCCAATAAATCGACACCACCTGCCAGCTCATCGCTTTACAGTGTTTAACAATTTATTTTATATTATAAACAATCCAGAATGTCGCAGTTCTCTGATATATTATCGGCGCAGAGGACACTTGAGGAGATATTCGCGAAGAAGATGTCTGATCTTGAAGCTCAGATACAAAGTGCCGGTCCCGCAAAAGACACTGTGGCCAAGGTTGCGGAGGAATTCCGAACTTTTCGGGAATTAATTTTTTCCATGTTGGGCATGCTTCGGAAACAAATCGGTGAATGCTCCAGTCCATGCTTGGGTGTCGAGGAAGCTGAGAAGGAAGACTGTAGGAGTGTCGCAATACAGGTCATAAACAGCAAGTTGGGCCTGAGGGATATACCTGCTTCCTCCATTAAGGTCTGCCACCGACTTGGAGTATCGAATAAAGAGCGTCAGCGGCCTATACTTGTTAAGTTTTCCACCATGGATGACAGATCGTCAGTTTGGAAGGCTAAATCAAGACTCAAGGGTTCCCCTATAACTATAAAGGAGTTCCTGACAAAGAACAGGCAATCCATATTCGCCAAGGCCAGGCTACATTTCGGTGTCCCTGCGTGCTGGACTCAAGATGGGATTATAGTCATCAAAGTCCCTGGTGGAATCCGGCACAGGATCACGACCATCGACGAGCTGAACCCGCTGCTGGTGAAATATCCAAGGGCGCAAACGACTTCCTCAAAATCCTCAAAGCCTGCAGGAGAAAGTAGGTCTGATAAATAAATTCAATTTAGCAGTGACATTTAGCATTCACTTAATAGTAATATTTACCATATAATTATACCACCTCATAATTATTCTTTGTATACAAGACCCTTAGCCCATTTCGTATACATATCTTTCAATTGTTTTTATTCGTGTAGTTTTCTAACCTTTATTTTCTTATTGTTTTATCCATTTTTTGTTCATTTTGACTTGACGTTTTAGGTGTATCACCAAAGAGTATAGAGCAGCATAGATTAAATATTTAATCATTCACTCATTTCGGTCACTGCTGTTCGGATACGCTGCGCGTAATATAATATCTGATATTGAGGGTGAACCATAGTCTAACATTAGTATTAACACCTATGTTTTCTTCACACTGTTATGAATTGCATTTTAAATTTTTGTTTTTTGTTCAAACTTTTTCTAGTGATGTAAGCTGGCGGGTGGTGCAGAGATACAAGCGTTGTACCAGAACATCGGCACGCACATAGTTAATCGATATATATATATATATATATATATTTTATTTTTATTACTATTAGTATTACTTATAAATATTTATAGTTCATTCGTACTTATGTCTTCAGGTAGTGAATATTATGTTTCTGCCAATGAATCTGAAACCTCTTTTAGTGATGATAGCTTCTCTTCCGTAACAGAAACTCTCGGTGGTGTTTTACGCAACAAGTTTAGTAGTAACACAAACAGCCAACTATTTAATGTGTGCCATCTAAATGCCCAAAGTGTTCCTAGCCACTACGCTGATTTGTATGACGCATTTTATGATGCTAATATTCATGCCGTTCTGATCTCCGAGACTTGGCTCAAACCGCATCTTCTCTCCACCTCTTACTCCCTGCCCGGTTTTATTCTTATCCGGAACCATCGGATCGGTGGCGTGGCTATTTACCTACGGAGTGACTTTTCCTATAGAATTATATCAGCTTCCTCTTCTCATTATAATGCTTCTGCTGAATTCCTATTCTTAGAGGTTTGTGTCAAAGGCGCTAAGGTTGTACTCGGTGTTGTCTATTGTCCCCCTTCAATTGACTATTTCACTGATTTCGAAACAGTTCTTGAATCTCTGGGTGCAGAGTACGCTCATCATGTCATCATGGGTGATTTTAATACCAATCTCCTAGCCCGAAACTCCACTCGTTCCTGTAAACTCCAACTCCTTCTTGAGTCGGTCAGCTTTCTTGTTCTGCCATTACAGGCCACTCACCACAATAATGTCAGCGAGGACACTTGGCTCGACTTAATTATTACCTCTAATCCTTCCCTTGTTTCCTCTCATGGTCAGCTTGCCGCTTCCGGATTTTCACATCATGACCTGATTTTCCTCTCCTACGTTCTCAAACCTCCTAAACCCAAACCTAGGATTCTTTACAGGCGTTGCTTTGGACGAATGGATATTGACAAATTGAATGACGATGCGTCACATATTGACTGGACATCCCTGATCGATTCTACTTCTATCGATGACAAGGTGCACGTATTTAACGAAATAGTGACTAAACTGTACGAAATTCATGCACCGGTTAAAAAGGTTAAGGCCTGGACACACCTGTCATGCAGCCTTCCGATCCGACTCCGGTCCGATATTGCTTAAAGAATCTGATCGGTGCGGGATCGGAAAGGGGTGAGCACACATGTCATGCCCACTTCCTGCTCTTTTCAGATTTGACACTCAGTCTACTCGAAATCGCCAGTTGAAACGGTTGCGAATATATTGCGCGAATGTTGAAACATTTTAGCAATCGTGATTTAGCTATTGTGGCTATCTGTTTAGATGAAGAAGATCGACTTAATGCGAAGTCTTCGATGAAGAGTAGTGGAAAACGTAAATATTGGGTTCATGATGCGTGGAAAACACGAGACAAAGAAGGAGAGTTTGCCACACTTTTACCTCACCTGTTGGACGACGAAACAAAATTTTATCATTATTTTAGAATGCCGATGGATACATTCAATCGGTTGGAACTTAAACTCCAAGAAAGATTAGCCATGCAAGACACGTATTTTAGAAAAACTATCACTCCTAGACACCGTTTGGCTACATTTTTAAGGTAAGATACTTTGTAATTTACATAGTTGTCGAATCATCCGTTTATAAATGCCGGTCACTTAAAATCTGTTAATAAGCCTATCTCTGAAATTAGGTAAAATATTAAACGTAGTTATAATAAATTGTTATTAAAATTATTCAAGCCTTTTTAAGATAGTGGCCATTTTACATCAAGATATTGTCATAAAATAAAATTAATTACAATCATAGTGTGTGAGTAAATCTTCATAAAAAATGGTTCAGCCGTAACAAACTATAAACTATAGGGATGTAAAATGCTTGCTAATCCCCTTCACACCTAAGTGTATTTTACTTTTTTGAAAGTGCTTTTTCCTTTAAATCAACAAAGAACTATATTGCGGCAAAGCAAGAATCATTGGTACAGGGACAATACATTACTGCTTTTTACTAGAATTAGAGCATAGTAGACACAAGGAATTTTTCAAAAGAGAATTTATTAATTTGTAATTACATAGTTACATCAAAACATAGATTTATTATAGTTGAAAAAATGTTACGTTGGTGTACGTGTCAGCATTGACAGCAGGAGATGATGATGTTTGTGGTACACCACTCGAAAGATGTCCATCTAAACACGATCCTTCTTCTTCTGACAGTGTGAAAGATGTTGTGTCAGAGGACACATTCCTTGTAACAACCATAGCAGTTTGTCGGTTGTTATTTTCACGAAGCTGCTCTAGTTCATACTCTTGAACAATATTAAAGATCTTCCCTTTGGCAGAATGTAAGCGCAGAGGATCCAGTGATTTCAGAGATGCAGCAATTCCAGACAAAAATACATCAACGGGATGCTGTTCGTCATTGTCACTAGGTTTTTTTTTTCTTCTCAGCTTCTTTCTCAGCCAATAAATATGCCATTAGCTGAGATGATGCAGATTCTCCAGGTTTCATTTCGGTATGTGGGAGCTTTCTTTTGCGTTTTGCAGATGGAGTCCTGTTGTCGATAGAAACTCGACTAGCTGATGGAGTTCTAGGTGGTAGCAACGACTCGGATTCTGCAGTCCCATCAGAGACATACTCATTTATATCTGCATTTATATCATTGTTTAGGTTCTGCATTTGGGGGTCATCAGTGGGTTGGGTTCCATTATTTTCTTCCGCTTCATCAGGAACGTTACCTATACCTTTCCGCTCGGCGAGGTGAGGAATCAGAAATTCAAGAATGGTCTCAAATTTGTATTTATTTGAAGATATAGCCGCCTGTCCAGATTTGGTTTTCCGTTTTTGTCTCGCTCTTCGCAGACTGTCACGAATTCCGTTCCACTTCTTTTTACATTCCTCCTCTTGACCTAAAGAATCAAAAATGTATAATTAAAACTATTATAATTAGATAGCATCATAGCAGGAAAATAAAAAACCTTATTAAATTATTAATAATTATTGATTAAATATAGTTTGTATGTGTATTAGTATAAGTTGTTTGTTACAGGTTTCTTGCTACTGGAGATTCTTTCAAGACCATCTCATTCACTTACAGAATGGGAAGAAGTACAGTTGGTTCCATTGTTCATCGTACAAGCAGAGTTGTAATTGAAGTACTTTTAAACGAAGTAATGCCAGCTCCGACAGAGGACAGGTGGAATGAAATAGCAATCGAATTTTGGGAAAGGTGGCAGTTTCCCAATTGCATTGGTGCTTTGGATGGAAAACATGTGACAATACAAGCTCCAAAAGCATCAGGAAGCCTCTATTGGAACTACAAGAAAACATACTCCATTGTTCTTTTAGCGCTAGTTGATGTTCGTTACAATTTTATTTTTGTAGACGTGGGAAGCTACGGAAGAAACTCTGATGGTGGTGTTTTGGCGAATTCCAATTTAGGTAGAAAACTATCTCGAAACCAACTTAACATCCCAGACAAAAAAGGCCTCCCAGGAACTAACATGGAACTTCCCATGGTTATAGTTGCCGATGAAGCTTTCCCCCTCACAAAAAATATCATGAGGCCATTTCCTGGAAAGAACTTGTCTAACGAGCAAAGAATTTTCAACTACAGATTGAGCAGAGCTCGAAGAATGTCAGAAAATGTCTTTGGCATTATGGTGCAAAAATTTCGAATGTTCATGAGGCCTCTCCAAGGAAATCCTGACAACATAACAAGGGTAGTTCTTGCAGCATGTATCATACATAACTTCATTAGAATTAACGAAGACTACAAAGTGCCAGAAGTAAGTGACAATACTGACACAATTCCAGTGGAGAAATCTCGTCTTCAGGATTTTCCTCGTCGCCGAGGAGGGGAAAATCGTGAAGCATTCAATGTAAGAGAGCAGTTTAAGCAATTCTTCAACTCTGAAGAGGGTAGTGTGGAGTGGCAAGAACGCCGGGCTTTCATAGGTTAATAAGTTAGTTGTTCTTCCTTGGAACTGTTCGAAACTATGAGTATTTTATAGCTCTTCTTGTGTTACTTACAACTAAACATTATGGTTTTATATTTTAAAAAATTTGAAAATTTGTGAGAACCTGTTTACAATAAAGAATATGTTTGAAACTTACTTGCACAAAATCAATGTGTTGAATTAATTATAATGCAAAATAGCAAAACAAATTGAAATAATACAAGTACAAAAGATAGCAAAAATTTGCCAAATTTCAAGCCGATATCTTCAAAATTGCGGCCGGTATCGCGTGACAGACATACGGACAGACAGACAGTCAGACAGAAAATCCAAATCAGATCGAGTCTACTCTCTAATCATAGACTCACTTACGTTCGTCAATTACTATAGATAAGAATAAATACCGGGTGTTTCAAAGGTCAGTTTACCAAACTAATTGAGGTAAACTGATTTATTAAACACAATGCTTTCGTAACTAATGTTGCACAACCTGTTTTTGAGCAATGATAAAATCAACTGTGAAGGTCATTGTCAACATTTTTATGTTTTAACTCGGTAAACTGACTTTTGAAACACCCGGTATATTCCTAACGAATAAATCCCTTGAATATTTTCGGAATTAATTAATTTATTTATTTTAATTCACAATTCCAACAGGAAACCCCTTCCCTAGAAGTGGAAGTGGATTTAAATATTGTTATTATGACAAGATTTTAATAGCTTAGTTTAAAACACAACAACTTAACAATAAATATACAAATGTTTTTACCTTCTACTTACATTTAGTTTCTTCGCAACTTTTTTCAACATAATGTCCTTGTACTCCGAGTTTCTATATTGCTCTTGTGCCTGATCATAGAGAGCTGGAAACATTCGGACAGTTTCAATAAGCTCCTCCGCTTTTATACCCGCCATTTCACTGAATTTAACACAAAAACTGCCACCGACAACCTTCCCGCATCAAGTAAACGAATGGTCTGCAATGTCGGAGCATGACGGGATACCGGAATCGGAGACGGGTGGGAGTAGGACGGGTCGCGTGTCGGACAGGTGAGACCTACTGCATTCCAAACCATTGTTTATTCCCATATCATACAGTCGTCCCGCTGTATGACCGTAGTCGGATCGGAAGGCTGTATGACAGGTGTGTCCAGGCCTTTAGGCTTAAACGACTGCCAGCACCTTGGATGACCAGGGGTATACAGATGGCCATGAGACGTCGAGATCGGGCATTTAGGACTTATAAGAGGGACCGTATCGAAGTCAACTGGCAATTGTACAAGTCTGCAAGGAATCGGTGTACCCAAGTGATAAGGAACGCTAAACGCCGCCACATTCTAGATAATATTTCCTCTTCATCTCCTGCCGTCATCTGGAAGTTCCTTGGGACTCTTGGTATCGGCAGATCGCGACATGTGGACTTTCCACAATCCATAAATCTCGATTCCCTACACCAACATTTTACCACCTCTCTCACGTTGGACATTTTATCTGAACATAACACCCGTACTTACATAAATAGTCTACCACGCCCTAACTTAAACCCTTTTCACTTCAGTCCGGTTGCAGAAGGAGAGATTAAGAAGATTATTCAATCTATCAGATCCCAAGCAGTTGGTTGTGATGGCATTAGTCGAAAAATGATCACCACATTGCTGGTCCACCTCCTTCCCGCTATCTCCCATATTGTTAACTTTTCTGTCATGTCTGGCACATTTCCTTCTCTGTGGCGGAGAGCGTATGTGCGCCCGTTACCTAAAACTCCCAATCCGTCTCTTCCCACACGCTTTCGTCCAATTTCTATCCTTCCCTTCCTCTCCAAGGTGCTAGAGGCCTGCGTCCACAAACAGTTCTCCCACTTCATTTACAGTAACAACTTACTCAGTCCCTTTCAGTCAGGGTTTCGACTCTGACTGAAAGGGACTCTGCTCTTCTTAAAGTGACTGGCGATATTAAGGTGGGGATGGAGAATACTAAGGTTACTACCTTAGTACTGGTTGATTTTTCGAATGCCTTCAATACCGTCAGTCATGAACTTCTCCTTGCTGTCCTATCCCATTTCTCGGTCTCTCAAGATGCACTGGGCTGGTTTTCCTCTTACCTTCGGGATCGTCAGCAGTCAGTCAGTGTCGAAGATTCTTCCTCTAGCTGGTGTGATCTTACTGCTGGCGTCCCTCAAGGCGGTATTCTTTCACCTCTTCTGTTTTCTATCTTCATTAATCTTATCATCCCAAGACTTCAGTGTTCCTTTCATCTCTGCGCTGATGACTTGCAGCTATACTACCAGACAGAGTTGTGCAATGTATCGTCCGCGATTTCGGCTATAAATAGTGACCTGACAGCCATTAAACACTGGTCTGATATGTTTGGCGTATCGGTCAATCCAAATAAATGTCAGGCTATTGTCATCGGGAGTAACCGAGCTATGAGCCAGCTCGACCTTGCCTCACTTCCACCACTTACCTACGATGGCATGGTTATTCCATACTGTGAGAGTGTGAAAGACCTCGGAGTGTATATTGACACAACTCTGAGCTGGCGACAACAAGTTGCATCTGTGTGCCAGAAAGTGACAGGTTCGCTGCGGGCCCTCTATAGACTTAGAAACTTTCTTCCATCGAAAACTAAGGTAATGCTTGTTCAGTCTCTTATATTCCCTATAATCGACTATGGTGATATGTGCTACTTTGACCTGAATGCAGATCTGCTCAATAAGCTTGACCGTCTTCTTAACAATTGCATTCGATTCTTTTTTAATTTACGCAAATACGATCACGTGTCTCAGCATCGCTCTCATTTGAAATGGCTTCCAATTCGCCAACGCAGACAGACACGAGCATTAACTACCCTATATTCTTTACTCTTTTCCCCAAATTCTCCTTCCTACCTCACTTCTCAAATTCAATATCTAGGTGCAAACCACGCTAAAAATCTTAGACCTTCAGACAACCTACTTCTTCACTGTCCGACTCACCGGTCTGACTTCGTACATTCCACTTTTTTGGTACAATCTGTCCTGTTATGGAACGCGCTCCCTCTCGAGATCAGGATGGCAAAAACTCGGCAAACATTTAAATACCTGTTGCGGCAACATTTTTTAAACACTCTATCAAATCCATCTTAATTTTATACTCTCTCCATTTAGAATTTATATTATATGTATTTAAGTATATAAATGTATATGTATGTATATTTATGTATTATGTGTATTAGTATTATATGTGTATTACTTATTGTATTTATCTTTAAAATTATTCCAATGTTATTTATATAAGTACTCTGGTTATATGATATTCTAGATATGCTATAGTTTTAATAAATCACATTTTTAATTTCTGTGCATCTACCACGTTTGGCTCTGCATCGCCCTAAGGTCGACTGGTAGAAAATGCCTACGGCATTAAGTCCGCCTTTGCCACATTTGTGCATAAAGATTAAAATAAATAAATAAATAAATCATAACAGAACTCTTCGCTCTACAAATAATCTTCTACTCTTATGCCCTGCCCACACTTCTGCGTGTGTTCATTCTTCCTTCCTCACTCAATCTGTACTTCTATGGAATGCTCTTCCCCAGGATATCAGAATGGCGACCAGTCGTAATTCGTTTAGGGCGAAGGTGCGGGCTCTTCTTGACCGGAATGTAGCGGAATCATCACAAATATGATAGTAGCCCGGATCGCTACCTACTGTGTTGACCGTCTCAACTGGTTTAGATCATCTTTAATTTCGGCAGCAGCAACGCGAATACGCTCCAGCAACTCTTCTCTGGTGTTGACTGGCTCAAAATAAACTTTCTGTTTCATCCAACGCCAGAGATAAAAGTCCAGTGGCGTTAAGTCTGGTGAACGCGGTGGCCAGGCTACAGGACCTTACAGGAAATTATAGACAACTGTTCGGTTCCATAATCGGTTTAATAATGTTCTAAATAAATGTGTGCAGTTACATATAAGGTAAGGCGAGCCGCACACTACACCTCCCCTTTTTATAAAAAAAAATGATTTATCCTATAAATTATTTTTATACACCAAACAATGAGAAAAAAAATACAAGTTTTACATAACATATTATGTTTAATACAATTTTACTAATTTTATGTAACAAATAACTTAGTATGATTTTTATGAATAACATAATATTTTCCATCTTTTAAAATTTTAACATTTGGTGGTATGTCCTCTAGTACTTTATATGGGCCTAAATATAATTTATCCAACTTATTTCCTACTTGATTTTTAACCAAAACTAAATCTCCATACTTATAGTTACATATATTCATATTTTTATCGTAGTTTATTTTCCTTAATTCTTTACTTTTTAATAAATTGAACCTAGCTTCGGTTTGTGCTCTCTGAAGTCTATATTTTAGTTCTAATGGGTAAGAATCAGGATTGTATACTGGATCTACGTACATATTTTGTGCTAAATTGGTTGGTAAATTACAATTTTTACCAAAAACCAACTCGAATGGAGAATATTTTGTCTCAGTATGAACAGTGGTATTGAAAGAAAAACACCAAAATGGAAGCCAAGTACTCCAGTCTGTTCTGTTGTTTTCACATTGGATTCTCAGATAAGCTCCTAGAACCCTATGAGTATTCTCTAAGCCTCCCAGAGTTTCGTGGTGATAGGCGGTAGAATGGAGTTTATTTATGTGCAATAACTTACATACCTCAGTAAAAACTGATGACATAAACTCTGTTCCCTGATCTGTAATTATTTCCTTCGGAATACCATATCTTAAAATAAAATTATTTACAAATAACCTAGCTACTGAAACTGTATCCTTCCTTTCTAAGGGATAAGCTTCAACGTATTTAGTTAAATCGCACTGTAACGTTAGAATGTACTTAAAGTTATAATTATCTATATCTAATGGACCCATTATATCTAAACTAACTCTTTCAAATGCTGTGGATGCCGTGGATGTGATGACCATCGGCTCCTTAGTGTGCCTGTTGGAGTGCTTTTGAATTTGACAACTTTTACACTTTTTAACGTACTCTATGACGTCATTATTCATTCCTGGCCAATAATAATATTTCCTGATATTATTTAACATCCTATTTACCCCCGCGTGGCCACTCGTGGGCAATAGATGAAAGTCATTTAAAATCACAGTCTTCGTGTCTCTGTCATCAATTCTTATCACGTCGTTAATAACAAGTAACTTAGGAATGTCACCTATAGAAGTAATTTCCTTTAAAACCTTGTTTATAATACTATTATAGCGCTTATTTTTTATTATGACGAGCTCTTTTAACTGTATTCGCTTGCAAAAACGTTGTAATTCTCTCGCTAACACACTTACGGTCGATAACGATCGAGACATTACATAAATTGCTGATTTTTCAGCTACGAATATGCAACTACCATTATCACTAGTTAAACAGTCTAGTTTTTTAATCTGATTTAACGTATCTTTACTACAAAATAAAACTAATTCGACGCTGTCAATTGGTCGTTTGAGAATTTCCACTACCTTAGGCTGATCAGACCTTGGGGCAGAAGATATCTCAGAAGTCGTGTCATTATTGTCACAGTCAGTCTGTAACTTACGAGCTTGAGCTCTTGTCATGACCAATACTGCATGCTTATACATATCTTTTAAACTGGTGGATGTAATAGGCATGGGTATCCGGCTCAATGCATCTGCAGCTGCGTTGTGCCGTCCCGGGATGTAACTTATCTCAAAATCGTACTCTTCAAGATATAGTCTAAATTTAGTAAGTCGGCTTGAAGGATCGGTCATATTGAATAAATAAATTAAAGGTTTATGGTCTGTCGTAATATAAAACTTTTTGCCATATAAATAAGGTCTAAAATGTCGTACCGCCCATACGATAGCAAGTAGTTCTAACTCTATCACTGGGTATCGCGTTTCAGCAGGTTTTAAGTTACGACTGGCATACGCGACAACCTTTCCATTGCTATTAGACAGTACGGCACCTAAGCCTTGTTTTGATGCGTCAGTCTGTAGCGTAAAACTGTTACTCTCGGTAAAGTCGGGATAATCAAGTACAGTCGGACTCACGAGTATCTCTTTCAACCTAAAGAACGCTCGCTCACATTCATCACTCCACACAAACGCTACATCTTTCTTACACAACGCATTCAAAGGGTAAGCTATTGCAGCGAAATTCGGAATAAAACGCCTGTAATAGTTAGCAAATGCCACGAATCTTTTTACTTCGTCGACATTCTGCGGTTTAGGATAGTTTTGAAGACACTCTATTTTTGATGGATCGGGGAATATACCTTCAGAAGTAATCTTGTGTCCTAAATAAACTATTTCCTTACGCAAGAACTCGCACTTAGAAGGGTTTAATTTTAAATTAACCTTCCGCAAACATTCTAAAACTTTTATAAGGTTCTTGTTATGGGTCTCAAGACAATTTCCCACTACTGTACAATCGTCCTGGTACAGAAAACATGCCTTATAATTTAATCCTGACATTGCTACAGTCATGAGAACTGCGAAAGCGTTAGGTGACGTCTTTAAACCCATTGGGCATCGTTTCATCTGATACTGTTTATCAGTAGTAAATGCAGTGAATTTTCTCGAATTTTCCTCTAAAGAAAGTTAATAAAAACTTTGACTAAGATCTAATTTCGAAAAGTAGATATTATTCGACAGTGAATCTAATATCTCAGTAATGTTCGGTAATGGAAATTTATCGTCCTGTATATTATTATTAAGCTGACGATAGTCCACTACAAGTCTCCATTTCCTTTCTCCTGACTTATCTGCCTTTTTGGGAACCAGAAGGACGGGACTAGACCATTCCGAAACTGTCTCTTCTATGATATCGTTCTTTAACATATCACTTATTTGCCTTTGTACCTCGCCTTTCAGTGCATTCGGCAACCGATAAGGCTTAACGTACACAGGAGACGTATTTTCCTTTAATTTAATAGAATGTTCTAATAAATTTGTAGTAGTGAGTGTGTCTCCCGGTAGGTGGAAAACATCAGCATACTTCGCACATATGCTTTCAATACTTCGTTGTTCCTCCTTATTTAGATATAAATTTAATTCTAAAGTACTAAGCAAAGTTTTGACTCTATCTGTAGTAACGGTATTATCGTCAAACCTACAAACGTTAAAATTCTCTAAACAACTAGTACTTATATCCGAAAAATGTATACTTACCGAACTATTAGTAGTATTTAAAATCCTAACAGGAATGAAACCATTGCGTGGTTTCGATACAATACCCGCTGTGTAAACACCTTTATAAATTTCTTTAGACAAAATGACGCAATCCCTATCTTGTGACGTCGGAAAGTGTTTTATTACTTCGCAGCGAGGCGGAATTGTAAACATATTGTTACTACTACTATTAACTGAAATATTAACTGATTGGTCTCGGTTTTCTAAACTTAAAGTACCATCTTTATAATTTAATATCCCGTTATATCTCATAAAAAAATCCTGACCGAGAATGCCTTCTGCGGTACAAGATAAGTTCTCAAAAATATAGAACTTTTGATTGAACTCTACGCCGTTAATAATAATATCTAAGTAAATATATCCCAGAGATTCTAAATATCCACTAATCCCTTTAATAGCTATCTTATCCTGCTGCATTAAACCTAACAAACTCTCGTGTCGCGACAACCATTCATACTTAAGCACACATAAACTCGCTCCGCTATCTATTAATAAATTGAAATTACTATTATTTCTAAGTTGACAATTAACTACACAAAAATTACTAAAACTAAAAATGGAATGAGTGCATTCCTTAGGGACGAAAAAATTCTAAGTTATTAGCAATGGTCGCATCATTTTGAACATTGGACTGTTGCACGCTATGCTGGACATATTGACTACGTGCCTTCCGCGCACCGCGATACTGCTGACGCTGCTGAATGTCTTTGCTATTACCTCGATGTATAAATAACGAGGGTCTTTGACCGCTACTCGTGCCATTGTACTGTGTGCGATTTATTTTATTGCTATTATAATTATTATAGAAGTGATTATTACCTCGGCCGCGAAAACCTCGTTTAAAAGTGAAATCACGCCTATTATTTTGGGTAGCCCTAAACTGCATGACCTGATCTTGATGTTGGGTACACATGGACTGTTCGTCTACCGCGGCTCTAATGGCCTCAGGCAATGACGTAAATTCCCTTGATGCAATGATGGTACCGAGACGATGATCGGCTAAACCATCACTAAACCTCTTGATTGCAGTCTTCTCATTGAGAGGACGCAATATTTCGTAGGCATCACGATTATCGTTCGCCTGAGCTATCGTGAGCTTCACGAACAACTCCTCGAGCTCTGTACCGAATTTCTCAATACTTCTACGCCCTTGAGAAGCCCTAAACAATTGTGTTTGCAAAGCGACCGTAGACTTTATAGGCAATAAATATTTTCGAATGTCCTGTACAAAAGTTTCAGCATCCCTATATGTAGACCTAAGCCGAAGTTTGGCACTTGGTGACAACCGAGTTTTTAAGACAAATTCTATTAATTTGCTTCTACTTTCCTCATTTAAAACTGAATTATAAAATAAAATACCATCTACGAGCTGCTTAGTCACCTGCTCCTGGCCATTCATTACCGGCAATAAGGAAATTGCAGTTTTAATATCAAATGAGTCAGCCATTTTAAAAATACCTAATAAATCCCTAGAACTAGTTTGACTGCTATTGTCTATCATACAAAATAAACCCTTTATATATTTAAAAGTTAATTGAATTTCATTAATTAATGTTTGAAAGCACTCACAAGATTCTTTGCTTAACTTGCGATCAGTAACTTCTTGGTTCAACTGAGTCAAAATATAATCCAACTTTTTATACTCCTTTTCAGCTTCCCCTAACTTCTTAAAACCTAATTCCTGTTTACGCCTATCCGGACCAAGTTTCACTAAATATTCCTTTAAATATTTTAACTTTGAATGCAATTCGTCTAATTGTTGGGACATACCTTTAATATAATACAAAAATACAGTAAAATAATACCATAACTATTGAAATAAAAATAATAACGTAAAGAAAATGATTGACATCGCAAAAATACGGGTGAATGCGCTTACCGCCACCGGATATGTAAGTAGGTCACGAATGACGTCGAACGTGGTGTAATTGATTATTACGAAATTCAACTATTGAGCTGGAACTGACTCCCGGCTGCTCCACATCGGACCCGTACTATTATCTCCCGGCAGCCTGCACATCCTCTCATCATAGGCTTGAGCATTCTCCCGACACCCGGCACCAACACACAACATCTTCAAAAATATCAAGAATCGAGAGAGAGATCGATCGATAATCGAATCAGATTTATTTTTGATCTTCTTTCATGGTATTCTTCTGTAAGAGTCTTTTGACTTTTGTCTTCTCTAAAATCTTCTATGAGTAATCTTCATCGTCTTTCTTCAAAATCAATTTCTCTTCAACATTTTCATTCTTCTAACGTTCCTCAATTTACATTCTTCAATAATCTTCTAGTCTTCTAAATAACTATACGCCTTCTTTCTTCATAATTTTAAAATTTCAATAAAAATTTAAATGAATAAAAAACTGCTGGCTAAGGGTCGCCATGTGACGTAGGTAAATTATAGACAACTGTTCGGTTCCATAATCGGTTTAATAATGTTCTAAATAAATGTGTGCAGTTACATATAAGGTAAGGCGAGCCGCACACTACAACCGCCGCGGCCAATCCACTGTGGATGATATTGGTCTAGGTGTGCCCTTACCGCTCGGGCAAATTGTGGAGGAGCTCCATCTAACTGAAGCCACATGCGTCGCCGATATGACAATGGTAATTCTAATAACGCTTCAGAAAATTCATTGGTCAGAAACTCTAAAAATCTTGGCCATTTTAAATTTCTTGGGAGTAACATGGGGCCAATCAATTGATCATCTATCATTAACAGAAAATTCATGCTGAAATGTTGACGTTCTAACAGCATGTGGAATTTCAGCCATCCACAAGTGTAGATTTCTAAAATTTGTAATTCCTCTTCTTGTGAATGATGCCTCATCTGTCCACATTATGCGTATTAGAAATGCTGTTGTACGTCGCATATTCTGAGTTACCCACAAGCAGAATACTGATCGTGCAGCATTGCCTAACTCTCTTATATCCTGCACACGTCTTAAATGATATGGATGTAGTCCTTCTTTCTTCAAAATCTTCCAGACTGTGCATCGTGATATGCCTAAACACGTTGAAATACGACGGATACTGAGTCTTGGATCACTGAAGATTAAATTCAACACCGCTTCTTCACTATGTACAGGTACAGATGGGTTACGTTCACCTTTAAGTTTTGGTCTGGTGATCATGACGCACAACGCTGCGGTATGCGCCGCAACGCAGCGTCACGACGCAGCATTTAGCGTCGCTGCGGAGAGGTGGTCAGTTGATTTTGCCGCAGCTACCAAGGTAGACGTGAACATGAACAATTTTTCTGTAATTTGTGCTTTGCTTGAAGAAGAGGAAGAAGAAGAATTATTAACTCCGAGGAACATGTTTTTACAACGGAGGAGTGAAGGTTGTTACGAAACCTTAATAAAAAGGCATTTAATTAATTGTGAAGAAAAATTCATGGGTTACTTTCGGGTTTCAAGGGAGATCTATAACAAGATTTTAATGGCCATAAAAGATGATATTAGTGACACACAGCCTAGAACCAGAAATCGGAATTTTGCTATTACGGCACAAGAAAAACTATTCCTAACGTTAAGGTAAGTTAAATGAATTTATTTCGGTAATTAAATAAAACAATTCATAATCATATTATTTTTATTAATCGAATACAGTACTCGGTATAACATCAAAGTATGTTGAATGATTGTTGTGGGGATGGTGTCTCTCGTTGCGAGTTGTATGCGTGGATTGGATGCTGTGGTGTGTTGAATGATTGCTGTGGGGATGGTGTCTCTCGTTGCGAGTTGTATGCGTGGATTGGTTGCTGTAGTGTGTTGAATGATTGCTGTGGGGATGGTGTCTCTCGTTGCGCCAAGACCAATAATGCCATTTCAGTAACGATGTTACAAACTTGTGCTCTGATTTGAGCTATTTTGACCGGAGGAAATTGACAAACTACGTCGGCCGTCTTACATAAACTTTTAATGAACAAAAAAAACTAATGAGTTAAAAATAAACATTTTTTTAATTATTTTCCCTATTAAACCAATGCAAAATATCAATTATTATCTGTAATATGTGCCTGTGCCTATCATATTCATAAAATTAAATAGTTAGGCTTTTTATTTATATTTAAAATCCAACAGAGGCAGATTGTGGTGCAAAAAAACAATTTTTTCTGCACGTTCGGGAGCAAGTCGGTTTCGTTTTTCCTCGTAAATTAAACCTGCCTCGGTAAATAGTCTTTCTGAATAAACAGAGCTTGCTGGTGTGATAAAGTATCGTTTAGCAAGCTTACTTATAATAGGAAATCTATTCTTATTGGTACTCAAAGTCCACCATTCATATGGGTTTATTTTTCTGTCAGCCTTTGGTAATGCGATGTAGTTGGCGATTTCTTCAGCAGTGGCATTCTTGGGTTGCTCTTCAGTAGGTTGCTCTATAGATGATTCTTCAAAACATGCCCAAAATAGTTTATGAGTTTCCGAATCGATCTGCTCACTTTCATTGTCTAAACGAGACCTTTTGGATGCCGTTTCTGGATCCGAATCATCATTTTCGTCATCTAAAGAAAGCCTAAAGGTGCGTATCCATTAGAGCAGCCTCAGGCCGAGCAGCCTCGACTTGAAGCAAACCGAGGCTGCTCACTCCGAGGCATAGGCTCGAGGCACGTTGCGGATCAAGGTGAGGCATGTCGCCTCGCCTAGATCCGAAACTAGTGTAAAGTAAGAACGCGATGACACCAGACGCGCGTAGAGTAGCCGCTGCTTTAATAGCCATTAACATTATAAAAAAAAAGAGAATACAACAAAAAACTATACAAAAGAGGAAGCATCGATGGTGGATAAAAGAGTTATAACGCAATAGAATTCAGCATGGATGTGACCCATTTGCTATTGGACATAACGTTTGAAGATGGTGATAGCTTTAAATATTTTACACGCATGAGCACTGGTGACTTTAAGTTGCTACTATCAATGATTACACCTTTGATAGAAAAAAAAGATACGAACTTTCGTTGTGCTATTTCAGCAAGGGAGAGACTAGTTGTAACACTGCGATATTTAGCAACTGGCGACTCATATACTAGTCTACAATATCTGTTTAGAATATCAAAGCAGTCAATTTCTAAAATTATACCACAAACTACTGAAGCAATAATCGAAGTGCTAAAGGACTATGTTAAGGTAAGTAAAACGCTCTGAAATTAAATTGAAATGTTTTTAATTGTTGAAAATTATGTCTAGCGTTAACAATAGGTGCCGAGTACGGGCAAGGTTATTCAGTAAAATCACTATCTGTCTTATTGTTAAGAACTGAATGCAGTGCCTCGAGTTGGACTTGCTTTGAAGTTTGCGGGCTTGTAGGAGCTAGCGTGCTGGGTGTGGGAGCTAGAGTTCTGAGTGTGGGGCCTTGCGGGCTGGGTGTGAGGGCTTGCGGGCTGGGTGTGGAGGCTTGCGGGCTGGGTGTGGGGACATATGTTGATGCGTAAACGGATGAAGAAGATGATTCATTTACATATTGTCTGCCTGCATATTGTTGAGTGAAATATCCATAATTGTTTTGGCGTGGAATTCGTCCCATGTCTGCTTCAAAAATGGTGTCCATTATACATTTCTTCACGCATGCTAACGTGTGGGCGTCATATTTTCTGAGTTCAGATGCCACATGTTTTCCAAAGGTATAGCAGGCATCATCTTTTGTATGAAGTACTTCCATAGCTTCCTGTAATAACATGTCATCTGTGGTATTATTTATATTTATTACAGGTGAGGCTTCTGCCGTTCTTTTTGTTACCCTTGTCTTTTTATTCTTTGCAGCATCTTTGGCTGACCGGTCCAAGTTTGTAGTAAAGTTACTAGATTCGTTTATCTCTGTGTTAGTAGGCAAATCTGATGTCTCATCTGTTTCTGTTGATTGTGTTGTTGATAAATCAGTTATTGGCGAGTCAGCCGCCGTTTATATCTCCTATAATCAGATAATTAAATTAACTTCTTTATTTTTACAGTTACCATCATGTGAAGAGGAATGGCTGCAACTGGCGCAAGATTGGGAAAAGAAATGGAATTTTCCCCATTGCATAGCATCGATGGATGGTGCTGGCAATGTCTCATATAGACCGTGAGTCTCTGCGGTCGCTTGACCGAAATGAACGTGCATGTTTGGCTCCTCTGAGTGTAAGAGGTGTTTCACACGTGTCGCGTCAGTGAAGTCTCCCATCCCAGTCAGATACTCTCCTGCTCCAGCCGCAATTTCTAGGGACCCGTATCCCTGGACGAATTGCACTAGCTTTTCCTGGTCAAACGAGCTGGTACCATGCTTTTGCGCTGCTAGCTCTAGCTTATACCAGAACATCAAATGGTGGTAGTATGCATGTGCTAACGCCGGAACGTCCGAGATGTCCACGATCGAACTACCCCTCGCCGTCACGAACGTGGCAACGGCCCCCCGGTTTAGGAGAACTAGGCCGATTCTTTCAGCCCAGTTCTCCAATGCCCTGCCCCTCGGGTTCGTGCGCAGGGAACCCCAAGCCTGCGACCAGGCGTTGAAGTCCCCCAGCACAAGAACCGGGTGGGGGCGATAGGCATCGACGACGACGGTCAGCTGAGCGAGCCATTGCTCGTACTCAGTTAGGTTTCGGTTCGGCGTGAAATAAGCGGCCACGACCGCTATATCCCCAACTATCGCCGCTACACAGCCCCGTCCCCTTGCAACTACTGCAAGAGGTGGAGTGCCGGCTTCGGTACCGTGCACCAGGGCCGCCGTGCCGTCCAAGTCGGTCTCCCAGGCAGGCCCGAGAAACCGATGGACATATGGCTCGGCGATAGCGGCGATGTTGATGGACCACTGTGCCATGCTCTGGAGCAGAAGATCCTGAGCATCGGCACCGTGGCCTACGTTCACCTGGAGGATGCGGAGATGTGGATCCATCACTGGACTTCCATCCCCGCATCCCGCAGCGAACTTTGCGGCTGTCCAGCGGCACTCCCCGTCTGGATCAGCGGCCCGGAGGCGGAAGGTCGGCCTCCCGGCTTCGGTCGTGATAGGCCACAGGTCTTACCACCAACCCGGTGGTCGGCAGGCTTGCCCCCCGCTGCGCACCTAAAGCAACGCAGCGGAGCGTTGCAGCCACCCGCCTTGTGACCGGGCTGGCCACAGCGGAAGCATCGGTCACCTACGGTGGCCTCCGCCGTGCAGTGCACTCCTACGTGCCCCACCGACCTACGTGCACCTTGCCGGTCGGGCCTGCAGGAGTCGTGCCTGCGCCCTCAGGAAACCTCCGACCAGGAGGCTCCGTCCATCGGCCACCTTCTGGGCCGCCGCGATGGGGCAGCTGACAACCGCTGCCCCCTGTCGACCGGGGCCGAAGCGTATTGCTCCGGCCTTCACGCTGTCCAGAGGGCAGCTTCCCGTCTCCGCCACGGCGAGTCTGAGCTCGTCCGCCGTGACAGAGTCGTCCAGGCCCGTGATGCGAACTTCGGCGCATTTAGTGGGCCTGGACACTCGGACGTCAGCTGCATCCAGTGACTCCCTCAGCTTAGCCGCTAGGGCGTCGGCTTTGGGGCCACTGGTAGCGCCGGCGACCTCGAGGAGCCGGGCTCCCGTCCGTGTGTTTTTACACCGGACGCCCGGAATCTCGAGGGCTTTGAGGTCCACGTTGGCCTTGACTTTCGTCAAGACCTCGGCGTAACCCACGCCCCTCTCCGCTGCCTCCGCCGTCAAAGCGATAACGACGGCCGAGGAGCGAGGGGCGCGGAGCTTCCTCGGCGCTCCCTTCGCGGCGGCGGCGGCGTCCCTCCTCGCCTTCTTGGCCGCTTTTTTGGCGGCCTTCCGCCTCTTTTTACTGTCCCCGGCCACCGTCCAGCCCCGCTCCAACGGGCGCTGTGCGGTGTCAGCTGAGGCCGAGACTGGGGCTTGGGTTGGGGCCGCCTTCCCCCTCCCTTTGCCCTTTCCGGCCTTCTGGGGCGGGGGCGCAGATGACGGCCCATCCACCCTAGCTGCTGGCTCTCTATTGCGGAGATGCGCCTCATTATACGCTCCTCCATCTCCGCAATGAGACGGACTAAGCCCGGCTCCGGCTCCGGGGCGGACAACGCCAACGGTGCCGAAGGCGCTGGTGTGGCACCAGCGTGGGCACGAGCCTTGACGAGATCCGCCTCGAGGCGGGCTCTCTCCCTAGCGTGGGCCTTGCTCTCAGCCACGAGGAGTCTACCCGCCTCAATTATGGAGCGCACGACCGCTACCAGGGCCTCCTGTTTGGGACCCCTGGCTACCCCGGATGTCTGGAGCAGGCAATCGGCCACGCCGATTGCCTCCTCGATCTGGTCCACGGGGTTGCCGGCTTTGCCACCCTCCTTCTCGCTCCTCTCCTCGCTCCTCTATTCGGGCACGTCTGTCGACCTCTCGGACGCGACCCTTTTCACAGGAGCGTAGGAGCATAGGGGCTCCTTCTTCTTCTCAAGGGCACCCCTAGGGAGTCGGCCTCCGCCGCGAGCGCCTCTGCGGCTTGTGCCGACTTTTGGAGCCGTGGCTTCATCGCTCGAGGCCGTCTCCAATTGCCTCTTCAGGCCCAGGCGAAGCGAGCGCTTTTTGCGCTTTGGAGTACCCTTCTGGTGCTGCTCCGCAGCTGAGACCATAGGGGTACTCGCTCCGCTCCTCTCCGAGGCAGTGTCGGTGTTCGACACTACCTCCAGGTTTTTCGCGTCCTCCGCGATAACGTCGCCGGATTTACTGCTCGGCGACGGGCAGGTTCGACATTCGGTGCTCCCCCCAGAATACGACTGGGAGCTGCCGGAGCCGTTTGGCTCCGGGAGGGATTCCCCAGACACTGTGTGTCCGGAACCCTCCTGGGTAGATTTCTCTATTTTCCTCATGTCATGTTTTTTAAGTTTTACGGCCTTCGACGGGGACGCCTTCGGCACTGGACTCCCTCCAGCGACTCAGCCCCTTGCCAGGCGTCAGAACGTGGGCGTTCGAGTACGCCTGTAGTGGGATTGAGCCCATATTTACCATCGTGGACCTTGCGGATAGATGTTTTGTCGAGGGTGAGGACGCGTGCATGTCCGGGATCTGTAATTAAGTCGCGCGTGTTAGGTGTTTGCGTCTGAGTTGGAGTGGAACGTGGGGATAAAGGACTCCAGGGATAAAAAAAAATCCTAGTGTATTCCAAGTGGTGTAGGACTGAGATTTGCAGCCTGTGAGGGAAAGGACATTAATGCCTTTCGGAGCCTGATCGATCGGGCAGTCACCACTACAGACCTCAATAAGTGGACTTGTGAGCCACAGATGTATATTCTTTTGAGTTTTGGAGCGAGACCCGAGGCTGTTCGATGAAGCCTCGGTTGTAGACATCGACATTATCTTATTTTATCAGTTGCATAGTTAATATAATAGTAGGGTACAGACTTGCGACAAACTCCGATACGGTTTATGCGTCAATCTGGTTGCGAATGTACGTTCGCGTTGTTTCTGGGCTTGCACCAGATCCGATACCTCTTTGCGGTATCTAGCAATGTAGGATTCTATTTCCTATCATTACTAGATACCGCGATAGAAGATGCATTAATGTTATTATTGTTAAATTCTAAGACATTATTAGAAGACCGAATTTTATCTGTTTACAAAGAGTAGTTGCTTATGTACTTAGAGCTATTTACAATTTTAAAAATTCACGTCATAAAAATACAAGTTTTCTGTCAACACAAGAACTGCAAATATCATTAAATTCTATTATACTTCAAATGTTTCCCGAAGAGTATACCATTTTGCATTTAGGGAAGTCCCTACCGCGTAATAATCGTCTCATTTCTTTATCTCCGTTTATAGACTCTAATAGCACTCTACGTGTTGGCGGTAGGCTTGACAATTCTCTCTACGATTTTAATATAAAGCATCCCATTTTAATTTGTTGTAAGCATCCTATAACAAAATTAATATTCCAATGCGAACATTTGAAGCTTTAACATGCTGGACCACAGCTTTTATTGACAAATATACGTCAGCGATACTGGCCTATGGCGCGAAATACACACAAACGGCGTAAGGCATAAGGCGCGGCGCAGGCGTGGAACGGATACGCCACGGACGCGATTGAAATTATATAGAAGAGGCGAAGCGACGTCACGATGCGTCATTATACAGGCTGATTTCGTTGCGATAGCATGTCTTCCTCTTCAGATGACGAAGATGCGCTTGCTTTGCTGCAACTAATTAATGTGCAGAGGCACAGAAGATATTGGATCCACCCCGTGTGGAAATTATCAGAAGAGCATAGATATTTTGAAATAATGGAAAGATTACATGAATATCCTGATCGTTTTCGCACAGTGTATAAAATGTCACAAGAATGTTTCCATAATCTATTGTCAAAAGTGAAACACGGTCTTCAGAAACAGCATACACATTGGAGAGAACCAGTCTGTGCTGAAGAAAGACTATTGATAACATTAAGGTAAGTAAAACATTTTTGTTGTTTAATTAATTTTTAATGATTTATTATTTAAGAAAATAAATTGACAAAACCAAGTACAGACAGGAGGTATAGAGCACAGCCATACGTTTTCTTAAATATACAATGAAATATTGGCTGTGTTTGGCAGAAAATAGCGCTAGGAAGCGCTTGTAAGCAAAATGGCGATCGCTAAGGGGAAAGCGCTGTCAAATGACACATATATTTTACTATTATTTGGACTGACATTATTATTTATTTTAATATTACTTGAAACTAATTGCACAAAACAACTTATAAATTCTACTTTTAAAACAAACAAAATAAATAAGAAAAATGGCGAATTGTGTCAGCGGTATTGAAGTTAGCAAACGTGTACTGGCCGAAAACTGTCAGCGCTAGTAAGCGCACATAAGCGTTTCCTAGCGCTATTTTCTGCCAAACAGCCATTGATGTTATGTTACTTATAAATATAAACATTATTTTATCGAGGTTTCTACGACATTCTAAAGTAATCACTGGCATCATCATCATGAGGCAAAACCGCAGTAGTTGGAGAAAACATCGGTAAATACGTTTTTCTGTAAGCACCAGTTGTCTGCGACTGCTGAGTTGCTGGCCCTCCGTAAGCACCGGTTGTCTGCGTCTGCTGAGGTGCTGGACCTCCGTAAGCACCAGTTGTCTGTCTGCTGAAGTGCTGAACCTCCGTAAGCACCAGTTTTCTGCGTCTGCTGAAGTTCCGAAGCTCCATAAGTGCCAGTTATCTGAGTCTGCTGAGGTGTCGGTTGCGTCTGATGAAGTGCCGGCTCGTGTATTGGACTTCCATATGATCTCAATTGTACAGATGAACCGTACTCTGACTCCCGTGACGGGGTTCTTTGGTAAGGGGATTCAGTTCTCAATGAACTCCTCGAATATGAGATAGGACTATTACTTGGTTCTTTTAAAATTTGTCCAATTAAGTTAAGTACGCCTATCTTAAATTTTATTTTCTGGTCTCGAGTCATTCCTTTCACATCTGGTAGCATGCTGCGGAAAAAGGCCATATCAGCGTCTGAATCGCCCACGTATTGTTCTTTTGTATTGATTTGTTTGGTTTTTCTTGAAAAGTATTCGTACGCAGACTTATTAACATCACTTAGATTAATCTGTGACTTTTTTGGTAGTAGTGGTGTAGGTTGTGGCGTTAGACAATCAATCACATTTTGTCCGACTGCAAATGAACCACCAGACATCGATGTCAATCCGTCTTCATCCTCATCGATTGGATCTGTATTTCTGTCTAAATTACCTTTGGAGGATCGGGATTTTAAAAAACTAAGAAATGTAAGTGTGATGCAAGGTAGTATATTCTTTTTTTGGTTTGGCGGCAGAGCCCGACGGTGCATTCATGTTCTTCTTATTCTTTGAGTAGCTGCATCTGATATTCTTCACCGCTCTTTGCACTCTTTAGCTGAAAGAAAGACCATACAACTATGACATGAAATTTACATTTATATGTATATGTGGATTGTTTGTAAAAATATTTCATTCTTTTTAACTGAAGACTAAAACGACAGTTCTTACGACCTTACTAGTTGATTCAATAAATTAACCCTAGAAGCCCAATCATATTTCACTGGCTATAAAGCCCAATCATATTTCACTGGCTATAAAGCCCAATCATACGTAAAAATAATGTGTAAAAATAAAATCGCTCTATTTTCTATAATTTTTTAGTTATGATCTATTTGAAGGGATTAGTTTATTAAAAATACAGTTTTCATTAATAAATAAAATGCTTTTTAGGATAATATAATCTTTATTCACACAATAATAGTACTTTTACTGAACCATAAAAAATAAATCAACAAAAACTTCAAAACTTTTTCTTTTTCTTATAATTAGGATATTTTTACAAAAATCAACTAGTTTTAAACTTTTTTCAAAAATTAAATTAACTTGTAATAATACTATATTAGTGTCATAAAAAAAAATAGCCTTTATAGACAATCTTGACAAATATCAATATTGTGTTCTTTGCCCTTTGGCCTTTTGGCATTTGCAACACTGCGCTTTGGTCATCCGCCTTTTTTTATATGAACAAAATCCGCAATAGCGTCGTTTCTTTGGTTCTGGCTCATCATTACTATTTTCTGGAGATGCTGGGACCACATTTTTTAAAACTTTTGTTATATTGTCACGTAGAGTCCCCTTCAAAGTGGGCGCCTCCAGTCGTTTTTGCATCCAAGGTGCCGTCAAGTCTGTGCTTAATTTTTTCATAAAATCTTTGCGGCTCATTGGTTTTTCTTGTTTACGAGTATTTATCTTATTATGACAGTATATGATATAGGAGTTCACAAAAGCCATATTTAACATTCCGTAAAATACTGCCATTGGCCACCTATTTGTCTTCCTGTTACTGGACATAGAGGAACACATCTGATCGAAGGAATCAACACCTCCTTTCGTTTGATTATAAAATAATATCATGTCTGGTTTTCCATTACTTTCATTTATTACGGCATTTTCATCACACGACGATAATAAAAATACCATTTTCGACGGCTTTGGTTTATAGGAAACCAATGTCAAAGGGCCATCGAAGCAAAAAATTGAAGATCCTACCGGCCGTGAACGAGTGTTTTTTATCTCTTCGGGTATTTCTCTTTTATTTGACCTGATGGTTCCTACTATTGTTAGGTGGTATGGAGTCTGGAGCAAGTTTTTAGCTAATTTGACCGACGTAAACCAGTTGTCGCATGTAACATTTCTGTTTGTTCCGTGTACTGTTTTAGTCAACTCTTTGACAAAACTCGCCTAATGGTAGACCATTTGTTTTCGTACTTTTACCAAGGTAAGGTATGGCATCTATCATGTACTTTGTTGAAGCGTCACACATCATGGGGAATTTTATCCCATATTTATCGGGTTTATATTATTATTAGATTTGCCGCCGTCAAATTTTTCTAACATCTCATGACACCAATTCATACGCTGTTCCCTTACCTCGTCAGTCATCGAATGTGGTACCCAAAGTGAACAAAGTTTCCTAACTTTTAGATGTTCGTGAAGAATTCCATGAACAGTTGGTGCATTTAAATGCAGGGTTTCTTCGATCTGTCGATATGTCACATGCAGGTCTTCTTCCAATAGTTTTCTCACTGCCTCAATGTTTCACGGTACGGTTTTCTATCGGTAGTCACCTCTATTGGCCTACCCGGCCTCGAATCGTCCTCCAAGCTAAAATTGCCGCGATTAAACTGAATAAACCATATTTCTATAGTCCTTAAGGAAGGACACGTTTGTCCTAATGCACCACTCATTTCTTCAAAACACTGTTGCTTAGTCAAGCGACGCTCGAATTTATATAACATTTTTACACGAATATCGCGACGAGTAAATTCACTCATGTTTAATTTTCAAAAAATCGCAATAAATTTACAAAGCTACTTTACGTTACGAAACTTGTACTGTAGGGTGTCCCGTCAATGTATGGGATTTATTTATTTATTTATGGGCCTCCCGAACGAATCCGACAGATCGCAACTACCAACAACCCGTGTCAAGCCGCGCTTCGAAGAAGACGTTTTTATGCTCGCTAGATCTAGCCCTTTTTTCGTCCGAGATCAATCTGGCTAAAAAAAGGCCGAGATCTCGCGAGATCGAGATTGCATTCCCTAGCCATGATACCAATATACGTCTGAGGATTGCATATACAGTTTCTAGCCGTCTTATATTTTTTCGGTGAAAGAAAATACCCGATCTGGTGGAATAAGCAATGCCCAGTGACAGGAAAGACAATCTCCACTTGTTAAGCTAGATCGTGTACCATACAACCATTTAGCAACCATCCCAAGAAGTATAGAATTTTTGTTTTGGCCGCCGCAACCGTCAGCCACAAGCCTTATCCGCTTTTTGCCATCAAGATTTAAATGATTCAGGCAATTGTATAAACATGATGAAATTTCATTAGCGCCTTCGGATGCCATGTCTTCTGTCCACATAAGCATAAACATTGTTTTTGGTGAGGTTAGCGTGAGAGTTTCCCTCAACAATCGTAAAGTTATAACTGCCGAGAGTAATAAGCTGATTGGTCAGCTACTTTTGGCAAAGGTAAAATCTTCTGACACTCAAAAGACCTAATAAGGTTTTCCGGGTTATTTTCCTTCAATTTCTCGAAAAAGCATTTTGCTCGCATTTTGTGTATCCTATACAGCGTACGCAATTTCTGTTTTTCGGTTTCACTTTACTGTATTTTTAGCTTTTCTAACAGGTGCAAGCAGTCCGAACACACGTCTTGGCGTGGAGAACCGAACCCAATATTGAAGGAGGTATTAAATACTTTTCTGAAAAAAGCTTTTAGTCACCGAGTATCCCGGCATCGACTGGTCCTCATACATTTTGTATAATTTAGAGATGTTTAGGCTTGGATCCAAATATATTCACCTTTTTATTTTGCTCCTGCAAAAATGGCTCTCTAACGGCTGAACTTTCATCACAAATTTCTATATAGCTTCTCTCTTCGAACGGAAGTATTTTCGGTCTCTTCCACGTTTTTCTGATGGGGTTTCTCCTGTGGCTTCTTTTTAGCTAATTCTGGTTTCACAACACTTATTTTTGTTTCCGAACTTGTTTTTGTTACGAACTCCACGAGATTTTGAAAACAAACAGACATTGGTCGAAGCGGAGTTGGATGAGTTTGATTTATACTGACATTGCGACTTAAGCAATATTGAAAAGAAAAGTAATATTTTGAGCCTTATTTCAATGAGTAAGATTGGTTGGTTTGAAGACTTTGTTTGATTTGATCTGAACTGAAATCTTTATTTTCGCGTGCAAAATCAGGTTTACCAAAAACATTTAATAATGACTGTAGTGGACTTAAGCACTTGAGTGTCAACTCAACTATAATAAAAGTATTTTGAATTCGTATGTAATAAATAGCTTTACTTTAATAATATTAAACAATACTTTGTTTTAGGTTTTATGAAAAATACCGGATCCCATCAGTATTAGGATGTATTGATGGCACTCATGTGGCGATAATTAAACCAACAATTAGGGAACATGAGGAAAGATTTTTTAATCGCAAACATTTCCACTCTAGAAATGTTATGGTTGTAAACAGTTAAATTTTTAATAACTCAATAACAATTTAGAGGATAATTTAGTTCTATCTTTTTATTTATATTTATAGATATGTGATGCAGATTTAAAAATACTGTCAGTTGATGCATCCATTGGAGGAGCATCTCATGATAGTTTTGTTTGGAATCAAAGTCCTGTGAAACAACATTAAATTGATTTAAATAGTAATAATGAAGATGCTTTTTTACTAGGTTAGTATTATTATGAATAAAGTCAAATATTATGCATTCTTAGTTTGTAAAAATATGTAATGATTAACATTTTTAGGTGATTCTGGATACTCAATACTCAATAACTTTATTGCTTCCATAATGTGAATACATAGGTGACAACAATCAAGCGACATTAATTATGGACCCTGTCCGGCGCAGCACAGTTTGTTTGGGAGAGAGGAAGATAACACAACCACATGTACAGTACAATATTTTGTTTCTAATTAATTAACTCGTAGTAGGATAAAATCATGGTAACTATACATTTCATGTATTATTATATTTTAAATTATAATCAATATTGTTAGTTTTATTTGTTCATAATTTTAAAATTGATTTAAAAATGTATAAGAGAATAAAATATTGACCGTTATTTATTATTTTAATTATTTATTAGTTGTTATTTTAATTATTTGATTGATTAATTATTATTATTTTAGTAGTCATAAATATATTATATTATGAGAAAATAGAAGAAAAGAGGACACTATTATTTCATCCTAATTTTTTTTGTCTCACCTGGTTACAACAATTATAGAATTTATTATTTTTGAGTATTTTATTTACTTTCCAAATACTCTTTTACGCTGTAGAAACACTTGCTTATTAGGAATAACTTTAATTTATTAACAAAAGTATCAAATTTAGTCTCGTTTTTAATATCAATTGGTAATTTATTATAATTTTTTATAGACATGACCAAAGGACCACGAGAATGCATTATTAGTCTAGAAAGGGGTAGATTTAATCTGTTTTTGTGTCTAAAGGAAAAGTTTGTTTCTTTGTCTTCCCGTTTACTATACAGTGCCGGGTATTTTCGGACAAATTTACTTATTTCTAATATGTATATACTGGGTAATGTTAGGACGCCCAATATCTGGAAATGAGGTTTACAAGTATCTGTTTCTTGTATATTAACTAGAATTCTTATTAACTTTTTTTGTAAGGTGAATATGGGTGCTGCGTCTGCACTATTACCCCATAATATCACTCCATAAGACAGCCAAGAAAAGGCGTAGGCGTAGTAGGTGACAAGTGCTGCAGCTAAATCTGTCGACTTTTTGATTTCTCGCAAGGCATAAGCGAATTTTGATAACTTTATTCTGACGTTTTTTACATGTTGTTTCCAATTGATGCTTGATCTATAGTGATACCTAGCAAGTTAAAATCCTTTACTTGTTCTATTTTTGTTCCTCAAAATGTGAAGTTTACATCTATTGGTGTCTTTTGGTAGGGATGGAAAGATATTACTTTGGTTTTGGTGAAGTTTATTTGGAGGTTATGTTTATCCATCCAATCAGTTGTTTTGGTAAGTAACACGTTTAGATCTTCGTTGAGGTTTACGTTAGTTTTACACGATATCAAAAGAGAGATGTCATCCGCAAACATAACACATGGTCCGTTTATTATTTTTGGTAGGTCGTTAATATATATGAGGAACAGTAGGCATCCTATTACACTACCCTGAGGAATTGAAGCTGTAACATTTCTTTTATCTGATCGAATGTGTTCTATTCTATTGCTTATTTTATTAAAATATTCTATTTCTACTAACTGCTGTCGGTTTGTCAAGTATGATGTAAGCCATTCATGGGCCGTACCACGTATTCCAATTCTATATAATTTAGTCAATAAAATTTCAAATTGCACTTTGTCGTAGGCCTTGGACATGTCCAGTAAAATTCCTATTGCGTATTGTTTATCATTTAAGATGTCTAGAGCTTTCTGAATGTATTTAAAAACTGCCAGTGTAGTCGATTTGTTTTTACGAAACCCGTTTTGACAGTCATTAAATATTTTATATTTTTCGGCAAATAAATAAATACGGTTACTCATGGCCTTTTCAAAGAGCTTAGAGGCTGTCGGTAGAAGCGCAATCGGGCGATAATTGTCAGGTATGGTAGGATATGCACAAAGGAGTAAATGATGACACCAATATTAGATGCTGCTGTGGGCTCGTTAGAAGAATATTATACCAAGTTACACTGCTCGGCCCGTAATACAGTGGAGGGGGAACACTTTTTAAATAAAATATTATATTTTTCGAATGGTATTCATCATGATTTATTTTATTTTAGTGTTAGATCCCATATCTTTTATACTACATACAAAAAATGATATTTATTTATTTTGATTTGGTAAAGTAACACAATTGAGCTTTTTTTAAGCTCAATTTTGTTCAAATGTGTTCAAAATTAAATGGAAACCATTAGAATATAATCAACAGTATATTTATGTTATTTTTATCTCTCCAATAAGTCATGATATCTTCTAGCTCTTGAAAAAATAAAAAAACTGGACGGTGGCATGCCCGACAGATGTCAACCGTACCATCTTTCAGGATATATTTCCGATAGTTATTCGTCATGATAACTTCGTCCATAATCGCACAAGCAAAACCTTCAGTTTCTCCGAAGAGATCACCATACCGTAGCCAAGTCGTAGATGCTTTTAAATCTATATCGAACCCGTTCAGGGCCCGATAAAACCGACCATGGAGCTCTTTGCCCTTCCATACTTCCCTGCGATCATTAACACTAAGTACTACAGGTCTGCGCCAATTCTCTTTAGCCAGAGCGAGCGGGGTGAATCCGGTATCCACTGCAACTACATTGCGATGCACTCCCACATCAGTATGTAGAAAATATTCTCTGAGATTGCATATCTCGCGATTATGTAAGGCCTTGATATTTAATAGTCCGCGACCCCCAAGCTTTCGCGGGATATACAATCTCATACCGATAAACGTGGGTGGTGCATTCGGGATGCAGCTAGCAGTGTACGGACTTTCCTGCAAAGGGCATCTAATTCAGTCTGAGTCCATCTAAGTACACCAAAGGAATACATCAGAACCGGCATGACTCGCCGAAAGACAATAGAAGTGAACGCATTAATAATTCGGATTTAAGTGGCAATGTTTCGTCTCTTAACGGTCGTGAAAACTGTGGGGAGTACAATTACTGCGAGTTAGTCTCACAGGCTACCGATTATTTGGCAAAAACTAATGAATTAGTTAATGATCAAGGATCTCGGATGAATGTAGGCAGTAAAACGGCAATTATGGATATTACTCAACGAATTACCGGTATCGTATCCTTGTTAGCAATAAAATCATCTGGCAACAAAACGAAGTTAGCGAATTTTGAGCGGCAAATGGAGGGTATCGCAACTCAACAAACGAGTTTGACGTACGCGGATAAACTTAAGCTTCGCTTACCACCTAAATCTGTTCCGTGCCCGGTACCTACTGAAGCGCGCGTTCCTAGGCCTTGTGTTATTGCCTATCCCACTACGGAACGCTTAGCGGACTATGCTACCTCGTCAGCAACGAAGCAAGGTCTCATGAAGGCTATTAAACCGAGCGATGAGGGATTCCAAATTGTTGGCGTTAAAAAAACCTCTAAGGCAGGCGTCGTGATACGTGTAGCTAACGAACGGCAGCTTAAGAAACTGGAATCTGTAGACGCCATTAAATCAGCAGGTTTACGATTAGAAAAACCGAAAGGCCGAAAGCCCCGTATAATTGTAAAAGACGTACCCGGTTCTATGGAAGATCGTGCCTTCCTAACAGCCTTATACCGTCAGATGTGATTGGTGGTGATTGTGATTGTGATTGGTGGAATGATAGATTAGCCGAAATTAAACACTATTAAAAAACATTACGTAACAGGAGATTTGTACAATAATGCTTTCATTGCTCTTAGAGTTGGCAGGTCCCACTACAGAGCTGCTGTGGAAAAATCCAAGGAAAACTTAATTCAAAAACTTGTTGAAAAACTCGATAGAAAGGGCCCGTGGTCAACGACAATACTTACCTTCACTTCCTGGAAATTGATTTTTTATTTCACTCCATAACTTTCTTGTTATTGTGCGATTACTGTGGTGTGGATGTTTACTTTGCCATATAGGTGGTTTAGATTGAATCGCACTTATAAACAATTCAGTATTTACCGCCATTTTACGTCTAACAGATACAGACGCGCATACGCCGAGCGACAAGACCGAACTGGTTTGTTACCCTCGCCACCCGCGCATTGGCTCACTCGCTGACTAGGCCTGTAGTGCGGCCAGAACGCGCGGACAAGAGCGTTTGAAAACTACGCGCGCTGTCACTACAATATGGACGAAAAGGCGCGTTTCATATGTTTGATACTTCGCGCCCGTCGTCGCAACCGTGCTAGGCTCGCAGTGTGGTCGCACACAATGAAGGCCATAGCTCGTCATGTACTTAGTGTGTCCTCTTCTTGTCCTATCCACCATCTCTATGCTGAATTTCCACGAGTTCTCACCCCGAACCATGGGCTGCAGTGACAATAATCACACTTATAAGTGGTTACAATCGCCTACGAACTGCTTGCAACACGTGTTAATTGTTGCAGACTGCCATACATTATAGAAATTAAAATATAAAAAAAAAAAAAAATACAGACAAATAAAAAGGTCTCTTACCTGCATAAAACCCCACAGATAAACTTGGAATCACATGACTATCAGTCAATTTGGGTATTAGTGTCATATCAAAATCCCTATAACTATTATTTTTTGTGCATCAACATAATGTGGTCCCACTTTGCTGTTTTTTTTTTTTTAATTTTTAGTAAGCAAATTTTTTCGTATTCCTATTTAAAGGTTCCTTTATAAAAAACATACCTTGTTTTTTCTCCGTGTGATAGGTTTTTGAATGTCTCTGGTGTCTATCATCAATGGTTTATTGTCAACGGCATTTGTATCATCTAAATAATTTTAAACGTTATAGTTGCTAATTAATTAAAAGCCTCTGTGGCGTACCTACTTACACCACATCCTACGAAATAATTAGCTCCGCTCAACTTTCGCACCTTGGACCATACACCCGAGGCATTAAACAAAAGGATGGCGTGTGACGTCGCACCGGCCTAGCGACCGGCAATGTACGGACCTACCTACGCACTCCGCGTTCGGCGCTCACGCTTACTACCGCTCTTTATTTTTGTATCGAGTTGTTAACCTAAATTTCTGTTAATTTTATAAAGTTTATTTTTAAAATATAGTTGTTGGAACGTAAACTAATAATATCGTTCATTTTTCGACTTCCACCTCAGTGTAGTGATAATTTTTCTTCATCGTCCTACCTACCTGACTGGATAAGGATCCCGGTTCGAACCTGGGAATTA
This sequence comes from Arctia plantaginis, assembly GCA_902825455.1. NCBI lineage: Eukaryota > Metazoa > Arthropoda > Insecta > Lepidoptera > Erebidae > Arctia > Arctia plantaginis. The sequence goes on along the minus strand of CADEBD010000289.1, from coordinate 1,923,671 downwards.
ATATGGCGGCAATACCCCCACACCTCCATAAGTGAATGAAGATAAGTATTTTTCTTCCTTCTAATAGCGTAAACCTTACATTTTGCCTTCTTAACACATCCATCGCAAAACTCAGACCAACATATTAAGCCATACATATTTGTGTGCATATGATTTTTGTTTTAATATATTTTTATATACAACTCTGTGTAAAAAGTATCGGGAATATGTCAATAAAAAGACCCGCGTAAAAGAGGTCGTTCTAATTTTTTTACTGCATGTTGGTAGCACTGTACTGATTAAGCGCGCAAAATTTGAGCGGGATCTGTCATTATTTGTTGTAAACTACACTTTTTGTTGGTGATAGTTTTGAGTCCTCGGCGATTTTTACAATGGAAAATATTGTTGAACAAAGAGTGTGCCATAAATTTTGTGTTTCGAATGATATTTCTTGTGGTGAATCACTAAAAATGTTGCGAAATACCTACGGCGAATCGTGTATATCGAAAACAAGGGCTTATGAATGGTATAAGGCTTTTAAAGAAGGCCGAGAAGTAGTAGTAGACTTGCCTCGTTCTGGTAGACCTTCAACCGCTACGACCAAAGAAAACATCGACAGAATCAAGAAGCTAGTGCTCGAAAATCGACGTATGAGTCTGAGAGAGTTGGCTAGTGAGGTGAACATATCTTTTAAGTCCGTCCACAACATTCTCATTGACAATTTAGGCATGAAACGCGTCGCCGCTCGACTAGTTCCAAAAGAGCTTAATTTTGTTCAAAAAGCGCAGCGAAAGCATGTCGCTGAAGACATGGTTTCCCGAGCTTCTACGGATCCGACCTTTATGAAACGTATAATAACTGGCGACGAGACATGGGTTTATGAGTACGACATGCAAACAAGCCAACAGTCTTCAGAATGGCGTCTCGAAAACGAGCCGAAACCAAAAAAACCGCGGCAAAGTCGCTCCGAAATCAAGGTGATGCTGACAGTTTTTTTGACCACCGTGGTGTGGTTCACTCCGAATTCCTTCCAGAGGGAGAAACCGTGAATAAAGAATATTATTTAGGCGTCATGAAGCGTTTGCGTGAGAGTATCCGCCGAAAACGTCCAGATTTGTGGCAACACAACTCATGGATGCTGCACCATGATAATGCACCATCACACACAGCCATTATAGTGAAAGAGTTTTTAGCGAAAAATTCAACAAAAGTTCTCGACCAAGCACCGTATTCACCTGATATGGCTCCGTCTGACTTTTTTTTATTTCCCAAGTTAAAATTACCACTTCGAGGAAAACGTTTTGAGTCGATAGAAGCCATAAAAGAAAATTCGCTGAATGAGCTAAAGGCCATACCGCAAATAGCCTATGAAAAATGTATGGAAGACTGGGTGAAGCGGTGGAGATGTTGTATTGCAAGCGATGGGGCCTACTTTGAAGGCGATAAAATAAATTTAGATGAATAATTTGTATTTTTTGTTTTATTGACAAATTCCCGATACTTAGTACACAGAATGTATATATTTTATTCCATTTTTTACCCCTTTTAGAAAATATCGTCCCCGTAGTTGGAAAATTAAATAAGTCCGGTTTTGGCGATATTGACTTTTCCCTATTTTGAAAACACCTAAAACATGCCGCATATTTGAGCCTGACAGGCATTTTCGTATCTTCTTCCGTTCCAAAAATATAGCCATTTTTGTCGGACAGATGGAATAATAAATATCTTCAGACTAACATAATTTGAAGACAAAAAAAAACTAAGTGAATAAATCAATAACTGTGGTCTTTAAATGTCAAATAAATTAAATTCCATGAGTTTTTGAATTTTGCCTCAACTTAAAAATTCTTTTACAAAACTAACTAAGTTCTAGGAAAACTAAATAACTCTTATTTAATTCTGCTATTCAGAATTCTGATACAACGTACCTAATTTATAAATACTTGTTGTTATCTATTTCTTCTACAACTAGATAATGATAAATTATAAGATGCTAGGCAAATAAAATTAAATAAATTAAGTTGTTTATAATTGCCATAAAACAAAATGTACCAAAGGGAAGGTTATCATTAATTTTTAAGAGAATTTCACGCGAAGTATTGTAAGTAGGGGAGACCAAGGGGATTTGAAACAAAGGTGATTTGAAACAGTAGGGATTTCTAGAAACTTAAAACCGTTAGCGAGTTGGCAACGTCGCTTTTTAACCACTTCCATCCGTCCGCTGACGTGTCAGTTCGCGTCGGTGGCGTAAGTCGCGCGGTTGTGAAGATCTGGGTGCCATGTGACAAAAATCGTCAAAAGTAAGTTTTTAACGTCTTTTTACGATGCCTATATTTTGATAAGGGTTTTGTATTTTGGTTTAAGTTATATATGTTTCGAAGGCTCATTAACTAAAGACATATTATATATATTTGGTACTATTGATTTCTGTGTATTTGCTTCTTGGTTGTGGATTAAATAAAAATTGGGAGGTTTTTTTTTACTGAGGAAATTTGAAACAGACTGATTTTTTACATGATTCTCGTACACCAAGTCCATCAATCTTAAATTTACCGGCTACTCCTGATCAAATCAGCTACGAAACAGAAGACGTACCCAAGTCTGCAGAAGATGCTGATAAGAATTCACCTGATCTAGCGATGTCTGAAGTAATGCTTAATACTATCACAATGCCTTCAACCACTGGATCTATAGCTGTAGCATCTACATCACGAGATACTTCAGTTACTGTGACAGCAATTCCATTCTCACCTGAAACTCTTAGACCCTTGCCAAAGGCGCCACCAAGGAAAGGAAATCGAACAAATAGACGCAAAGTTAAATCCGCTATCTTAACCAACACTCCCGTAACGGATGAACTAGCTGCAATCGAGGCAACTAGAACGGCTAAGAAAAAGGTAAAAAAACTTAACTTTGAAGAAGTAAAAACAAGAAAAAGATCCAAACTAGGTACTAAAACTAAAAAGATCAAGGATCAGTGAAGATAAAGAAGAATCCTTTTGCCTTTGTTGTTTAGAGCCATATTAAAATAGCACTTAAGTAAGCACTTACCTACTTAAGTGATATATCAGTACAAAATATTAATAAAAAAGTTTGTTTCGTACTTGAAAAGTTTTATTTTAATAAATACCTTTAAATTATATCATAATTTTTATTTTACAGCCTAATACTTCTCAAAAATCATATGTTTCAACTCTCCTCGGCCCCTGTTTCATCTTATCTCGGTATGAGGGGAGTTGAAACAAGTTGACTTGTTACGGTTAAGTCGATTTTTCACCACAATATTTAAGGCTTACAATTTCTTTGTGTTAGCCATTCGCAAGTGTAAAGAATGACCTATCGATTGGTACTAATATCATACGATTTCTGTCTACAGTATTTGGTGTATGAAACAAAATGTCAAAATTGTTTCAACTCCCCTCGGTCTCCCCTACCTATCTATGCAATGAATGATCGGGAACGACGGAAACTCTAGGGTAATACGTGACCTTCAATTGCGTTGACGTCAGAGTGACCAATAATGGATTCGCAAGGTAGATTTATGGTAAAAATGTGTCAAAAGGAAGAAGATTCATCTGAGGTATGTACTTACGATAATTTAGAACATTTTTTTTGCAAATTAAATTAAGAAATTAAAAATACGATACGATACGATTAGGTACGTAATTACGAGGTATTAGAAATTAACTCACAATCTATACACATAGGTACGTTTTTCTTAACCATAAAAACATGTTTGAACAACAGTACTTATGTCATAACTATGTACTGATATCAATTTTATTTATTTTTTCCTAACTTATGAGAGTTTGAATATCAATCATTTTGAGTTGTGGGAGAAGTTGATAACTCTTCTGCTTGCATTTGAATTTTGACTCTGAATTTGAAGAGTGGTTACTTTTAGCTTGTCACACTAATTGTTTTCTGTTAGGTATTTTCACCTACGTAGTTTCACTATTAAACATTTTTTTAATAGTGAAACTACAATTAGCGATTAAATAAAAAATAAAAGAAAAACATTAATGGGTATCTATAAAAAAAATGAATTTTAGTTAACAAATTTTTTTTGTTTGTTTTGTTTACTGGACAGTTTTGTTTACTAGGTGCTCAGATAGTTTTTAGGGGTAGTCCCGTTTCACGTACCTAACTCTTATTGTATGGCTGACATTATTACCTAAGTAACATAACTGACCTAACCAAGCTAGATACCTAATGTATCTAACCGTAAGTTGGCGAATTCCGAGGCTTATAAAGCTTGATGACCAAACGTGTGGTTTGACTTGACTTGACAAACTTGACTGCATAAACTCTTGTCACATGGTTATTCTTTTACATATTTCCTAATGAAATACCTGCAATATTAGAGCTTCTTATTGTTTTAGGACAAACATAAGACAATCAAACCGCAGGACCAAAGTACCGTTACTGTCAGCCCACAAAAACATAATGCCACAAATCACCATCCGAAATGAATAAAAATGTTTGCAACGACATAAATGTTGTTGTTGATATCACGATAGAAAAAATGCCAGATGGGTTGTTAGTTTCTGATGTTCCTAAGCTTACTGAGCATGACGGATTTAAGATAATTACATGCGAATCGGCTCCAGCATTAATAATGGTTAGCGAAAAGATTACTAATAACATCAACCCACCCCAATCAGCACCTATGCCTGTAAATGTCTTTAATTTAATTTAAATGAAGATGACAACATAATATTATACAGCTATAAAGATCTCAATTCGCCTATAAGAGGGTCAAGTCCCATTTCAAACCAATGCCACCTTCGACAGATGAAGATGAAAATAATATAAAAAGAAAACGTAGTTCTTTAATAAACATCAACATTTCAGCGGCTAAGAAGAAAAAAAGAATTAAAAGATTTGAACGAATAAACACAATTTTGTCGACTCATTCTGAAGATGAAACAGGTAATATTATAACAACTTGCGCTATTATTGAAACTCCTATTGACCAAGTCTCACCAGTTAACCCTGATAGAAGAATTATGGAACATAATTTCACAATCGCTGAAACAAGAGATTCAGAAATAGAAACAGAAAGTACGGAAAAAGAAATCTGTCAAAAATGCACAGAAAAGTTTACACAAACGAGCGTGAGAAAATTTGCAAATCCTATTAGTCTATACAAGATTTTAAGCTGCAAAAAGTGTTTGCTTGCTTGCTTGCTTAAGCGCATCATCATTAAGCCAGTGCAGACTACAAGAAAATCTGTACCGATCGACAACCAAAGAAGTACTAGCAGAGAATACGGTTTCTTTAAAAATAAGACTGTATTTGAACGAGTATGCAAGAACTGTTTTATGTCCACTCTTTACATTTCTAGTGGCCCAATCGAAACTGCAGTAAAACACGTGGATGATCATGGTGTATTTACAAAAATGGAGCATCGTGGCAGACAAGCGCCTGCAAACAAAACTCCTGAAGAACAGTGCCTCGCGCACGAAACATTTTCGAATGCGTATCGTAAACGTATCGAGTTCTCGATACGTTAACGGAGTTTTTAGTAATGCGTATCGTAACTGCCGTAAACCGCCTATCGTAAAACTCCGTTAACGTATCGAGAACTCGATACGTTAACAGAGTTTTACGATAGGCGGTAGCACGAAGCACTAACGTTAAGGTATCGTTCGAAAATTTAATGAAATAGTTAACTTTTTATTACTTTCGGGTAAAATACATATTCATTGACAATTAAAACAAAATTTACTTGTATAAACACATAATATAAATCTTAAATGAGGTATGGGAGATTTTAAATGTTGTATATTTGGAGAATTAAAACAATTATTATGACATTTTTTTCGGTTTCTGAATAACACGTCTCCACTTGAAAATTTATTGACATAGCGTTGTAGCTATGTCAATAAATTGTTTATTATTTTTATTGTAAATTCATCACCAAGTTTAAGATTATTTGTAAACCTCTGAAACTTTAAGAAGCATTTTATAGAAAATATTAATTGTATTATTACGTCGTGTTGGCTGTCCATTGTGACCAAAAATCCAAGCTTGCAATAATAGCCAAATCGTATACCACTAGACTAGTGAAAAGAAACTGATAAAAATTTCTTTAAAATAAATCACAGTAAGTCGTGCCACAATAAATCGAACTGTTGAACAGCACAGACGAAGACATGTTTCATCATCTTCTGCGCCAATAATCCCAAACATCTACTACATTTTATTAATACAGCATCAAAAAAGTCATAGTGAGTATAAGCCATTTACAATACGTAGCTATGGTGGTATTTCTGGAAAGGTAAGTGTATATTAAATTTACTATTTGCAATACTCGGTGTATTAAAATATCGATGTGAGTTATGGTAATGTTTAAGAATATAATAAATTTCATATATATAATCGAATTTCTCGTTGTTATGAGACTTCCACTGCTACTTGACATTAAAATAAATTCAATTGTAAATAACATCTGTCACTTTATAAATGTTACTTGAACACCACCACAGCAATCCTACAGATAAACATACCAGGGACAACTAATGTCTCATATCAGTCAATCTAGGTATCATAGTTCCAGTTCTGCTTAGTTTGAAACTAGATGGTGTTGTGTGTCAGATGTCTGAAAATATTATTATCGTTATTATATAAGTAATAAATGTTGTAATATTTTGTTGTAGATTGGAATACTGCGGGCTCAAGCAGCCAACCGACTGTGGCTCCTCCTTTACCAGCACCTGGGGTTCATTCTCAGTCTTTTCCAGTCACCGCAGTGGCAGAGGAGTGGAGGCCTCCTGAAGAAAAAAACTCAAAAAAAAGCAATGATATTTTAAAAACGTTAAAAGAATCGTAATCGTGTGAAATAAAATTAAAATTATTAACTAGATATAAAATTTTTTCAAAGTAAATAATGTTCTTTGTATATTACATGTATGTATAAAATGTATAAAAACCAACTCTGTATAATTCATTTTAAAATTATGGTAAATTAAAATATTCATACTATCTCATTTTTTACTATAAGCCTTTCATCCCTGTCTGCTGTGTAACCCCCTCTATCTAACCATATTTGGTACGAGCCTAGCAATGCCGCTTTGGATATTCCTTTAAGGAAAGAGTTTACTGAAGCAATCCAAGGTCTTAAACAGGTTATAGATTGATTTAACTGGTATACCCTTCGCACCCACTTCCACGGCATACAACGCAACAAAATAACCATTTTTGGTTATTTCGTTGCTTAAGTCAAACTACTTCTTAGCTTCAAGCGATTTATTTTGAAATTCGTTGTCATTTATATTTAAAGGAATAGTTGGTGCCCGAAACTTCGTTTGCGTAGAATTTGAAAAGCGCTGCCTTAGTGGGTTCGATTCCCGTAGCGGGCAATTTTTTTTAGGCCAGGTTACTCCTTATAGACAGCTACCTGGTAGTAAAATATTATCAAAATCGGTCCAGCCGTTTTGAAGATTACTCGAAACAAACAGACAGACAAAAAATATTTAAACTAGTTTTTAGGCATCTTGCAAATAACCGTGTAATTTTGCTTCACTTTTATATTTCTTCGTTTATCTCTGCGCCTTATTTCACTAAAAAAAGTATTAATTAGATTAATATATATGTAAGTACATACTAATTATACTACATTTTATTAATACAGTAGAAGTTTATAGATAAAACAAGATTTGCTCACCTCGAATCTAGTCGTTGAATACTCTAATTTCAATTAAACTTGCGACAAGAACATACATAGGACTAAAGCGGCGGTCTTTGCATTTTATCTCTACCAAAAAATAAAAAGTAATACTTCAAAATAGTAGTTTTAAAATAAATTGATTGTTTCGAAACTTTTCTCACAGCCAAATCCTTGGTGAATAAACATTCGACTAAGCTCGACAGGTGCTCGATAGCCAGCCTTCGAACGTACGTCAAAATTTCATTCGTGCTGCCAATTTTCTTTATAAAGTGTAACGTGTCGAATGCTTGACGATACGTTTACGATACGAAAGTACATTCGAAACGTTCGTGCTGCCAAAATTAGTTACTTTTACGCATAATAGGGGCGCGGCACAAATGTCATATAAATTTTTATCGAAGACGATACGAATACTTTTTCGCAAGTTGTTCGTGCTCGGGGCACAAATATCAAAAAATAGCCGACAGGAAGTGTCCAATTTTCAGTCAGCGATACTAACATAAATACTAATGCCTGTGATGCGACTTGATCATCTTCATCACCTACTTGAGGACCAGCACTAAACACCCAGCTTCCGTTGTTTGTGAAATAGCATTTGCCTTCGAATAGCCATCTCATCGAGTACTAGATTGCATATCAGAGGTTGCTGACTTTTAGTACTTTTTTTCTTCAGAGCTTCAAACGATTCATTTGTAAATCCTGGCTCACCATCAATCGTTCCATACCAGCGACAGAGAGTTCTTGTGTGTGGTAACATATTTCCATATATATCTCTCACCTATTTGTATGCAGCTGGCAAGTAGTAATGAAGCGTTAATGCAAATTTATGTAATACTGGAGAAAACTTTAAAGAGCATTATTCTTTTGTAGATTTCGACTAATTCTGCCTTAGCCAGAAAACTATTTTCAGCTAGTGCACCAAGTGGAAATTTTGTTTTTAATGATTTCACCAGAAGAATCAAGGACTCATATTTTTTCTTAAGATATACTTTTCGCAAATTGTTCGTGCTCGGGGCACAAATATCAAAAAATAGCCGACAGGAAGTTTCCAATTTTCAGTCAGCGATACTAACATAAATACTAATATTTTTTATTCATATTCTGACGCTGAAATTTCTTAAATTTGTCTGTTATTCTTTTTTTACCGTTGCCGTTTCAGAATTATTTTTCTTGGGGTATCAAAAATTGACTCTGACTCACTAACAGGTTCTGAAATCGACTCGATGGCTCCATGGGCAGAAACTTCTTGCTAAAACAAACAAAACATATGTTAGTGATGGCTTAGTGTAATGTAGTCAATTGTCAACATACGAAGAATTCAAAATAATTTTAATTTATATCATTACTTACATCATCATATGGCACAGCAGACTTCTTTAGAAAACGCCTTCCCCCTTTCGTTATATATTTATCATCCTCACGAAAATGCAACGAACATATATAACTATGATCGGATGGTAGCATGGTCTCTTCACAGCGGTTGTTTTGGGCAAACTTAATCCATTTTGCTGTTTTGTCATTACTTGGACGTGGAAATCTAAATTAAAAAGTATATTGGTAAACATAAATGTATAATATATTTACTAAATAATATTTTTTAACTAAATAATTTAATAATAATTTCATTTTATCGAAAATGAATTAAAATTTAACAAAAATGGACAGCTGACTGGAACATTAGGAAAAATACTTTTCAGAAGTTCAGATAAGAACTAATTTCACTGTAGGGTTAGCTTTATCTCCCGGCCGAAACTCCACCGTGGGACTTGGAGGCGAGAGCCCTTGCGGTTCTGTGTCAGTAGCGCAAGGAGGCGCGGGAGTTGGGTCGGCGTCCTGAGACTTGAGAAATCGATGACCGGGAATCCCAACTACGACGGGTCCTTCGTAGGGGATTGGAAGGCACGACTTGGGCAACCGAGCACCGGGCACGCCGTCATCGCGGCGATAAGACTCGTTATGGAGGATTGGCTCGAGAGGCACCACGGGACCCTCTCATACCGACTGACGCAGGTGATCACTGGGAAAGGATGTTTCGGGGATCACCTGTGTCTGATCCGCAAGGAGCCAACGCCTGAGTGCCACCACTGGGATGGTCGGACCATGGATATCCGCTCCTCACACTGGCAGAATGCCCGGCGTGGGTGGAGCAGAGGCGAGACGGCTATCGTGCGCAGCGAGAGTGCGTGGAACTCTGCCGTCTCCTTCTGCAAGCAAGTTATGCTTGCGAAGGAGACGGCGGTTCCCCGACTACTGGTACCTGAGACGGCGTGCGGTTTTAGTCGGTTCGAGTCCGACATTGCCACTGGTAAGTGCTATCCGAGGGGATTTCCGCACAGAAAAAAAAAGGGTTAGGTTTATCAACATTATCAAATTAGTTTTATCTTTTCATAGCTAAATATTTATATCAGCATTAAAAACAGATAACCATATTAATGGTGTAATGTCGGTCTCATGTACCTACACTACACTCTGATGTTATTTAGTCTATGACAAATAATGCAAAATGGCACGTGGTAATTAAATTATTCATATTTTTAGTGTCCGACCGAATGTTCGGTTTCGGTCAAGTTTCGGCAAAAAAACGAGTTTCAGTTATGTTTCGGTTTCGGCAGCAAACCTGCCAAAACTACGACCGGAACCGACTTCTGCATTCGGGAGTTTCCGCGCTGTGCTCGGGTGTGTTCGGCGCGGTAAATGAAATCCAAGTGACGATGACATTTGGCCGCGTCCACGTGCGTAATCATGTCGTAACCTGTTTGTTTGCAGTGAATTTTGTTTGTTGTGAGTTTTCGTGTGATAGCCCATCCAGACTCTCGCGAGGCCTCTCGCCCCGCCCATCGCCTCGCCCCGCGCGCGATTCTCGGCGAGTGAAATGTAGTCATCCACACTCTCGGTTTTATTCAGTCGCCCGCTACGTTTACTTCAATATGGACGTGATTCAAGTGACTGCGTTAGCTACTTTATGTGCCTACCAATATTATAATGTCTTACGATTATATCACCTAACCAAAAAAAGAAACTCAAAACGGAGAAGATGGTGGATGACGTCTATACACCGCAACAGGACGATGTAAGTATTTGTATTTGATGATTTTTTATGAATTTATTATTGAGAATATATATTGTATGCCTAATTTATTCCTAAGTAATCGGCAATCCAAACGGATGAAAATTCATCCTTAAATCCTCAATATGTTATTTTAGACTACAACAAAAAAAAGTACATATGTATGTCTTAAAGCATTTTGATGCTTAAGAGTACAATATGCACCACGTTTTTTTACCATTTTATTCGGTACCGCAGGTTCTGAATATGATGTGCAACAAGATTCGCGTCGTTTTGGTATTCTAATGTTATGTATAGGTTCTGAGTAAGACGATTGAGAAGAAGTAGGTCGTTGTGAGATGTTTTCAGAGGTATAAAAATTAGGTGATGGGCTACTATTACTGCGTAAACGGTTTATGAACATGCCGTCTATTTCGTACATGAAAATAGCACGTTCATTTTCGGGTAGCCCCCGTAATTTTTTGGCAAGTAACTTGCAGTACAAGTCGCACTCGTCTTCTTCAGTTCTTTGGCCTTTTAGAACACTATTTAGAGTGTTGAATGTATCCTTCATTTGTTTGCTAGTTTCACTGATTAAATATTCAGAACCTTTTGCTCGTCGACGCGGGTGCTGTGGTGGTAATGACTCTTGGCTAGTTGAAGCAATTGAAGATTGCGGCATGGGAGATTCTTCATGTGTACTTGATTCTTCTTCAATTTCAACAGCTTGTGAATTGTTCTCCTGAAATGCAAATAGAATATAAATAGCTAACTGTTACCCTCGACTTCGCCCACGTAGGATTTATTATTAAAATATAGAATATTTTTTTAATATTTTTTGTTTGTTTCAGATCCCGTCTAGTGCCCAGGAGTGGCTAGCCACTCCTGGGCACTAGACATATAGAAAAAGGATTTAGAACAAAATTTCCTCACTGCGTTGGAGCAATTGACGGCAAACACATAGTTACAATGCCCTGTTGGATCTGCATCTGAATATTATAACTACAAATACATACAGTATTGTTCTCTTGGCATTAGTTGACAGTAATTATCGTTTTATTTTCGCTGACATGGGAAGCCAGGGACGAATCAGCGATGGCGGAGTGTTTAGGAATTCTTTATTGTGGCAAAAAGTTTGCTCAAATAATCTTAAATTGCCATCACCGTCTCCCCTTCCAGGTTCAGATAAAAATGTGCCTTATGTATTTATAGCAGATGGCGCATTTGCTCTAGACACTCATATAATGAAACCATACCCAGGCAATCACACTAGTGACTCACAAAACGAATTTTTAACCAACGATTATCAAGCGACGTGCGCTAGTAGTAGTGCGCAGTAGTAGAGAATGTTTTTGGCATACTTTCGTCGAAATTTAGAATTTTCAGAAAACCTATATTATTAGATTCTAACAAAGCATCAGTAGTAACAATGACATGCATTTTACTGCACAACTTCCTTAGAAGGAATATAATAAATAATAATAATAATAATAATTTATTCCATAAACAGTGTTTTTGTACAGTACATGGTTTTACAAATATTACAGTGGGTACATAATACATTTAAATTGGGGCATCTGTGCCTGGACTAGATAAGAAATCTGTATCCCAGACATCAGCGCTTTTCCCTGATTACATCACCTAACTATACCTAAACCATTTATTTTAACAAAAATTTTACACTAGTTTTAAAAAATAATAAATAAACACTAATATCAGATTACTATACAAATATCACTGCAAATCGAAGCTCAAAAAATAGGAATATTTGTATTATTTGTCCTCTCTGTGAGTGGAGTGAAGATGTGAAAGTGTGAGTGTGAGAGGGTGAGTAGAACGGTTACTGTGGCACATTTAGGAGATTTTCAGTTTCATCATACGATAATTTATGTAAAAATGCGAATATTTTATTCTGGCACTGTTTTTTATTGAGGTTGTATAATGTTAAAATGTTATTAATTTTGGTATATAGATAAGGGCCAAGAAAACAAAAATATTTCCTTACATAGACATGTTTAAAGAGAGGTCGAACAAGATTTGGAATGGTTTGTCGTCTTTTAGTTTCAGTACAGCTTATGGGATCCAGTAAACAATGCTGTTTCATTAAGGTATGCACTATAAACAACTGTCGGACCGTTAGAACCTCGGATAACTGATATAGGTGATACGTAGGGTACCGGAATGGTCGGAAAGAACTGACCTTGAGTATGGTCCTTTGAGTTATTTCCAATGGTTTCATGGTTGTTTTGGCTACCCCACCCCAAACAGTTATACAGTACAGTATAAGTGACTGTCCCAGCGCCAAATAAATCTGCCTCATCATTTCTTGCTTAGCCACATGTCTAAGATTTTTGAAAACAAAAGTGAGTTTTCGCAATCTGGACACGATTAAATCGATATGTAGTTTGAAGGACAGGTTATTATCGATGACGACTCCCAAGTACTTCACGGAGTTTGTTGCTACTAAATTAGGACAAGGACAGTCTATATCATTACAACAGCTGTGAGCTGTTAAATAGTGCACACCCGAGGGCATATTTAAATTACGCATTGTAAATGTAACATACCTGGTTTTGTTCCTGTTTAGAGACAAGGAATTGCTCTGAAGCCAATGTGTAACAATGTTCAAACCATTTTGAGCTGCTTTGAATACTTTTTCCCAAGTATCTTCGGAAAACAACAAGACTGTGTCATCGGCATACGCAATAATTTTACCACTCGGTAAGACTAAATTACAAAGTCCATTTATATATACCAGAAAAAGGCTAGGTCCAAGGATACTGCCCTGAGGCACACCGTGAGTAATAGGTAAGTCAGTGCTACACATATCACTTATTTTCACACATTGAAAACGATTTGATAGATAATCAGTAAACAATTTTAATTGGGTTCCTCTTATGCCTAGATCTTCAAGTTTTTGAAGGAGTGAAACATCTAGTACATTATACACTCCTGCATGTGCAGTGGATATTTTTGGTGATAATGGGATTTTGGTCCAACCTGGTTCTTGGAGAAATGACGTTCAGAATGACGGTGCCCTGCAGCGTCTGAATCAAATACCACGCAGAGCAACATTAAATGCAACTCAGATAATAGAAGAGTTTACTTCATATTTCTGTACAAACTCGTATATCAAATAGACTTATATATTTCGCCAAAATAAACTAAATTCCTACTTAATTTACCTCCTACATGTCTCTCCGTGTTTATTGTAGGTAAACATTCATTGATGTCACCCAAAAAGCTTTCCATTAGTTCGTATAAAAACCATATGGGTTTATAAATATCATTTATACCGGCACCAGGTTTAATCGAAGCTTTTTTCCTTCTCAAGTGCCCTCTAAAAGTCGCCATTAATGATTGTTTTTGTTTTTTAACTCTGTATTTTTATGATATACTGTCACAACTGTTTACTTTTTTATGTTTTGCTGTATTCAAAAAGTTAGAAAAAAGTACAGGATTTGATTACTAATTATGAGTGGATTAGTGGAACTTGTGATATATGGACAAATCCGCCTAAAACATGCTCACGCTTAAGTCTCACTGGTCATTTTATTGTTGGACCTAAACGCCTTAAAGTTATACTAGGTGCTGAAGTACTCGAGAATGACCACACCGGATCATACGTATATTGAAGAAAAATTACGAGAAATGGTAGACAAATGGAATATCGGTAATAAACTATTTCTACTATTGCGTGACAATGCAAAAAATATGGTCAGCGCTATGCGAGGTCAATTTGAATCTTTAGGGTGCATGTCACACACACTACAGTTGGTAGTAAAAGATGCATTGTTTTCGGAGGAACAACATGACAGACATGAGACATATATATAGTAGGACACTTCAAAAGAAGCAAGCAGTCTTCTAGAAAATTTACAGAATGTCAAAATCAATGCGGATTACCAGTACACTCATTAATTCAAGATATTGAAGTTATATGGAACAGTATTACAACATGTTATCAAGATTGTTAGAACAAAAAACTGCCATAAATTTATACAGTTTGGAACATGGCCGTATTAACATTTTTTCGCCTTCGGACTGGGCAATTATAAAGAATCTTATTGAGGTACTAAATTTTTTTTATGAAGCCACACTTGATCTGTCATATGATAACGCATGCATTTCCCTGGCAATTCCTTTAATATCACTATTAAATAGAAAGCTGCAAGCACCAGTTTCGGTCGGACACTACGTATTTTTTGTAAAACAATGAAATTAGATTACTTACCGATGAAAAGTTATTCCTTTGCACTTTGCAGTGTTCCTGCAGTTATTACTGCAATACCTCAATACACATCAAGGCATTTTTTATGATTTTTACCGTGTTTTTGTTTATTAATAGTCAAAAGTACTACACGCGAAAGAGCTAGCAAGCGACTGAATGAGTTGCGGCGCGATCGCCGCAGTTGAACGAGACAAAGTAAAGATTTGCGGTGTCTTCTCTAGTGCGTAGTACTTATATCTCGATGCTGACAGCCGAAAATTGTGTTCATACTTTAAAAAAGTGGCTTTCTGAGTCCATATCTCACTAGATACCGATATTGGGGCAATAGTGACTGATGGTCCAAATGTCATGCTGAAGGTTGGAAAACTTGTTAATTGCAGAACACCAAGTTCATTTTGCACACGGTATTCACTTAGCCGTTTGTGATCCGTTTGTATGAGAGTGATGATATTGACGACTTGGATGATGATAGTGAAGAACTGAACTCAGGATTAGTCATTCAAACTGGAAATGGTCGGGATTTGACTAATGATCGGAATATTAATGAAGTAGTAAAGAAAGTTCGTAAAGTGGTTCTTATTTTCAAAAGAGCATCCTTGAAAAATGATACTATATGTTATATATGTAACTAGTAGGTAGTTTGTATTTAGTCTTGCAATACACGCAGTCGAGTACACTTGTCTTTTATTTAACATTGGCGAACGAGGAAAAAGATGTCAGTTGGTAAGATTTCCGAGTTTAAAGTTAGTACCGGGAACTGGTCTAGCTATATACAAGTAGAAAGAGTGGAGATGTACTTTCTGGCTAACAAGGTCGAAGAGGATGTCAAATTACCTACTTTAATCACTTTTATTGGAGAAGATACCTACGAACTGCTGTCTTCTCTCGCCAGCCGCATAAAACCAGCTAGTTTGAAGTACAAAGCGGCAGTGGAACTTCTTCAAAAGCACCTACAACCGAAGCCGTCGGTGCTAGCTGAGAGGTACCGGTTTCGTCAACGGAGACAGTTAGCGGAGGAATACGTATCGGTTTTAAAAAAACTCACAAGGAATTGCGAATTCCAAATGAATTTGGAAGAAAACCTTCGCGACCAATTTGTGTGTGGTATAAAGAGTGAAGTCACACGGCAACGACTTTTTGCGGAGAAGGACATTGGTTATACACAATCAGTGACATTAGCATTATCGTTGGAAGCGGCGGAACGCGATGCGGGAGCAGTCGTATTACAAAGTGAACAATTAGTGCAGAGTGACCCTGACCCCTGCGGAACACGGCACGACATGGCCCTGCGTCTCAAGACGCCATCTCGGTCCTCGAACATGACGGTTCGCTCCTCAAGATAGTCTGCCACTAGCCGCCTCAGGTACTCTGGCACTCTGTGGTAGCGGAGCGCTTCCCTGATGCAGCTGAATGGCAGACTATTAAAGGCGATGTCCAAGGACACCGCCAACACCACCGCCTCATCTCACGGCCTCTTCGGTCACGGCCCTAAGGCGCATTACAGCATCGATCGTCGAACGCCCCTCTCGGAAACAGAATTGGGCGTCCGACAGAACGGGGCCAACCTCACAGAGGTGCCGGACGATGCGGGCAGAGAGTACCCTCTCAAAAAGTTTACCCGCCTCGTCCAGCAACACGATAGGCCTATAGGCCGCGACCGAATCGGCAGGCCGTCCCGGCTTCTTCAGCAGGACCAGCTTCCCGCACTTCCAGCGCTCAGGGAAGCGTCCGGATGCCAAGCTAGCGTCCAACACTTCCCTGAGGTGGTCCGAAATGTAGTCGAGGGCTCGGGCCATCACTCGAGCTGGAACCCCGTCCGGCCCGAATATACGTTTCGGCATATTATGAAAATGACGATGATTGACGGCAAAGTATGCAATGCAGCCACAAACACTTCTTCAACAAGTCGTTGTTTTATATGTGGAGCGACATCAAAAGACTTCAATGATCTTAGTAAAAATAATGTAGTAAAATGTCCCGAAGCTCTCGAGTTTGGAATCTCTAATTTACACGCCAAGATACGGCTTTTTGAAAGCGTTTTGCATTTGGCATATAAATTACCAGTAAAAAAGTACAGAGAAAGGAGGACCCCAGAGGAAAAGTTGTTAGAAGAACAAAGAAAAGGGGAAATTCAAGAAAGATTCCGAACAGAAACTGGCCTTTTAATTGATATGCCTAAACATAACTTTGGTAACACAAATGATGGGAATACCAGTAGACGCTTTTTTGATGACACTGAATTGGCTGCTGAGATTACAGGCATTAACCATGAAGTTATCCATAGGTTGAAGGTTATATTAGAGGTGATTACCAGTGATCATAAAATTTTCTAAATATAATAACTACGCTTTGGATACAGCAAAGTTATATGTTTATCTTTATGGATGGCACCCCATGACGCCAACAATGCATACGATTTTAATCCACGGTGAAAGCATCATCGAACATGCATTGCTGCCGATAGGACAGCTCTCAGAAGAAGCGGCAGAGGCACGCAATTAACACTTTCGCACCTACAGGCTTAATTACGCGAGAAAGTTTCCGCGAGAAGAGTGCAACCTAGATATTTTTCATAGATTATTATTATCATCAGATCCATTGTTAAGTAGTTTGAGGCCAATCAGGAAAACCTCACATAAATCTTTTTTAAGCGAAACTATTGCAATGTTGTTGCCTGCGGATCCAAATGACACCGAAAATGAAATATCGGACTCCGACACATCTTTTTTTTTAAGAATAATAACTTTTTATAAATTTTTTAATCAAAATGTCTTTTATTTTTTTCATATAAGTATACTTATTTTTTTTTTTTTTTAAATATACTAGGTAAATATATGTATTTATATATATATATATATATCTTGGATCTCTTAATAATCAGTCTTTATTCAGTATCTAGTTTTAAACCACAGCAAGTTGTCACTAAACTTAGAATTATTATCATCATGATCAAAATAAACTAATAACCAATAAAAATAACGTTATCAAAATAAAAAGCATTTTAAAAACAACATATATTTTTTAGGTACGTGAAAGCTAATGTCCTATCCTAAATGTCCATATCCTAAAAATCCTCATTAAACACTCTTCTGTATGTATGAATCTTAGCAGGTACAACTCCACTATTTAGGCATCCTGTTTGGTAATCTGGAAAAATATCTGTAAGATTTTTACCCCCATTAATAAACTCGCGAGTCGTTTGTTGTCTTAGATAGTGGGATTCTATTCTAGGAATTGAGTCAATATGTTGTTTTATGCCCTGTATAACATCTGGACTCAACTTATTTTGTTTCCCATGTTTGCCCCTCTTTTCTTCTTCAACAAAACCTGACCCATTATTTTTTGCTATCACCATAGTTAAAAGTCTCAAAGGGCCTCTACATGGTGGACCCATGTCCCCATGCAAGCCTCTCAAAGGACCGGGCATCGTCCCGTGAATAAGTCCGCTGAGACAACATAATAATATATTATTTTTTTTAATCTTAATATTTATATATATTTATAATTTTTTTTTTACTCAATACAGTGTTTCATTTTATAATAACCTCTTTTAATTACTAAAACCCCATTTCATTTTAGGTTTCGCTTTATTTTGTATTAGTAAAGCAGTTTATGAAAGATTGTTTAATTGATTGATTGTATAAGTTTAGAGTTGCAATCATGTTCTTTGAAAATTAAATTTTATGACGGGTCTTTTGTTTATCCATTAGGGCACTTACGAGCGGATGTCAATTGTAAGAGTAAAACCAAAAAACTTGATTTGTATGTAATGAATAATGGTACAACAATTTTGTTAGGAAGACAATGGATTTCTGAATTAGCTATTCCTGTTAAAGTACCACAGTTGGAGTTGCAAAATCATTTTAAGGATGAATTAATTAATAAAGAAAAGTTAATTAAGGATATAATTTGTAGGCATAAAGGATTGTTCGACGGCACACTGGGTCGGTACACGGGGGCCCGCGCCGAGCTATTCGTCCGGGACAGTGTGCAGCCTATCTACTGGTGCGCGCGGCCGGTCGCGAGGTCGCGGGGAGCTGGACGCGATGCTGAGCGCCGGGGTCATCGAACCGGTGGAGCGCTCCGACTGGGCAACTCCTCTGGTTTTAGTACACAAACCTGATGGGAATTTGCGTGTGTGTGCGGATTATAAGGTAACTCTGAACAAGGTGCTAATGATTGATAGGTACCCGGTTCCAAAAATGGACGAATTATTTAGTGACCTTAGCGGTAATAAATATTTTTCAAAATTAGATATTTTTCAAGCGTATAATTCCTAATATTTCACTCTTTTTATTGTTAAATCTCTTTATTACAGACCAATTACATTTTATAGACATGCGGTTCTTACAGCTAGCAAAGCAAGGTAGGTTTTGGGGTTCTCATCTGACACTTCCATAGACAATCATAGACGAACCATAAACAATACAAAATCACTATTTTAACACACCTCCTTGATTTTGTTATACTTTCTTATTGTTACATTTTCACAAAGTACTTGACACAATATCCTAACATACAAAATATACTATCGTAGCTGTTAATTAACATCTATTAGCACACACAATTACAAGTTGAAAATTAAGTTTATCCCTTATTTTATTATTTTACCCCTAACATGTTTTAATTGTTTGAAATTTTACTTTACACCATGATGTGGTTAATATGTCAGCAATTTGCTCTTCAGTTTGATTTTTGCACACATTAATTATATCTTTCTTTTCAAGATCATGAACAAAATGATAGCTTATATCAATATGTTTTGAATTTTTACAGAATTTACCATTTTTTGATTTTAAATTTTAATTGAATTAGTACAACACCAATATCACTGAACACTCCTTTTATAGGTAAAACTTCTTCAACACAATCAGCTAAGGCATAATATTCAGCATGAGTTGATGAAGCTCTTGATACAATTTTCTGTTTTTGTGATTTCCAAAACACTGACTCACAAACACACTATTTCCAAATACTTTAATTGCTATCCCTGTGGTAGACTTTCTATCATGGCACGGTGCACCGCTGGGGTAGACCGCAGCCAAATGTGCTTCCGCTGCGGTCAACCCGGTCACAAGGCTGGCATTTGCACTGGCAAGCCAGCCGACCATCAGACCGGGTCAATGGCCTGCGCCAGGCCCAAGAAGAAGAACAATGCCAGTATCACGGATATGACAAAGAAGGCAACCAGCTCCTCGCAGCCGGTTCACCCGCCGGTTGCGGCAGAACATCCGCCGAGGGCTGGGAGGGAGACAACGGACACGGACATCAATCGATACCGCGCTCTTAGATTATTTGAAAGCCAACCGGACAGCGAACCCTCTACAAAAATTAAGAAACAAAAAAGTAAATCTTACTCCAGGTAAGTCTGTTTCCTTTCAATTATTCATGACGAAAAAGACATATCGAAGTAACATTAACGAAGCTCAGCAGACTTTTCTTGATCTAGAAACGAGTCTTGATGCAGAGCGAGTGATCGATGAGCCTAATTCAGAAACCCGACCAAAAGTTACTATTCTTTCAGAAGTAAGGTTTAGTCCATATAATTGCGCCTATACAGACTTAAAAAAGATGCTTCCATGGAATCTTAAAAACGTAGATAAAAGCTACAATATATTTAAATCTGAAAGTAAGGAGAATCTGCCCGTAATTCAACCTAAAGAAGAATTTTTAGAGTACATAGATTACGAAAACCAAGTACCATCAACGTCTGCAGATAAGAAAAGGTTGATACTTAAAGAACCGGAGTCATGTAATGCAAAAAAGAAGATAATGAGAGACAGTAGTGACGACAACAGCGAAAATAGTGACAGTTATTCCATAAGAGATACTTCTGAAGATGAATGTTTTATACCATCGGAATCAGAATCATGTGAAGATTTTGAAGAACAAAATGTTCAAAATACATTGAAAAAATGTGAAACTCCTCGGGTTGATAGTTACGTTTTGGTTAAATTTTGTGGACCAAGAACCAACAAATACTATGTTAGAAAAGTATTGGATATTATTGATGATTCTGTTATGAATGTTAAAGGACAATGGCAGGTCCCCATACATAATTTTATTTGAAGTGAAATGACAGCGTTTAAATATCAAAAATGGCTATAACCCTTGAGAATTTATTCTTGATCATTCTCATAAAAAAATTACTAGCGAAAGAAGTCTAGGAAAAAAGATATTGGATTTTGAATGTTTCGAGGTTAAGTACTAAAATATTGTAAATGTTTTGTTTGAAACTAGATGGCGTTGTGTGTCATATATTCGAAAATATTATTCATCATTATTATTACTCATAAGCGACCCTATTTTGCTGTAGAAAGTGTTAGCCGATTCTCTAAAAGAGTGAAGGAAGGAAGGCTATTTGCTTGGCATGTATTGGTAAACAATAGAAAAAAATCTTCGCTTACATAGCAGGTGTAATACTAGCTATAAATAAATAAATTATTAATAATAATTTGAATAAATGTACTTCAATACACATTTACACAAGGCGGGAGCATTTATTTATTTATTTAGTTATTCAACAGTCAGTAGTTGTAACATTATTTACTAAAATCTAAAGCATGCATCCATTATATTGAGATTAATGCACAACATTTTAAGGCATCACATCATGCATAATGGAGTAACACTATATGAAATTAAAATCAAAATAAACATATATGAGAGTTTAATACTAAACAAAAGTAAAACAACCAAACAAACTACAATTGGCTTGTGAGAAATGGTATGTAAGTCATGCGTGTAAGTGTCAAACGACAAGACTAGTAAGTGCGACGACGACGTATCGACATTTTAAAAATATCGATGTATGCCTATTTATGTGCCGTTATCAACCTACAATGTCTTTTTCTCATCACACTAAGCAGTATATTGTTTTAGTATTTTTCTGTAGGAAACTAACGTAACTATATTATATTTATTTTGGTGTAGCAAAAATCTTTTAAAAAGTGTCAAAAATATACTAAATTATTTCTAATTAGGTTGATTTAGTCACTACGGTACTAGTTACGGTAGCGTATGAGTAAACCTGTGGGCATATTTAAGCCAAAGTTATAATAATCGATTATCGATAAAACGTTCCATAATATGATAATGTCATCACGCATCCCTAGTCAGTTCGTGATGGCGATTCTGACATTACGTACTTAGGTCAAATAAAATCTTTAAAAATATCCAATCTCTTATTAGACTTATACAACACATGGCGGTTTAATGATAAATCATAGAAAAAATATTTAGTTAGTTTACTGTTAGTCAATTTTTTAAACGCTTCAGTTTTAGGTAAATATGTTTCTGCCATTGTTCTTTCTTACACCTTCAACAACTGCTAACGCCTCAAGCTCATAACTATGATAACTTTGCTCAGTTTGACTAGTTTTCTTACTCATATAATGAACAGGATGTATGAAGCTCTGTATCTAAACCAACTTCAAAGATCTTCAGTACAGGTTCACTGCACAGCTTAGTCTTCAGTGTTTCAAGTGCGGTTCTTTCTTCTTCTCCATAATAAAATTGTTTGTCTTTCTTTAACAAGTCGGTCAGAGGTTTAGCTATGAGTGCATAATTCTCAATATACTTGCGGAAGTATGAGGTCAACCCGACAAAACTATGAACCTGTTTAGTTGATTTTGGCTCAGGAAAATGTGCAATTGCCTTGTAGCGGGAAGATCGAACGACCCTTGTTTGCCACCGCAGTAGTCAACGCGCCCCGCGCGCCCGCTGTGACGCACGATGCGCAGGCGCAGGCCAGCCGTCCTCGGATCGCTAACGCTCGGTCGAGAGCGACAGTAACAAACTGACATTGACGCGGAACGTACGCTTGTTATTTACAAATTAAACGCTCTCAACTTTAAAAAAAAAAAAAAAATCATACTATAATCAATTCAAATCTAAAAATGGATGATATAAATTTAGATCCCCGAAAGAAGGCCGCACCTTTGCCTACCCATTGTGACACCCCTCTTACTTTAAACAATGCCAGAAAGGCTCTACTGGTCCCTGCTCCAGGGCAACACATTGACAAACGCAACTGGGTGAGAAAAGAATATGAGGAAATGAATAGGGCTCTATATTTTAAAGAGCCCAATTTGTTTGATCTTGCTAAAGTTCAATTCACATTCCTAAATCAACTACCTATTCCTATTGCAACACTCCCACTTTTAGAGTACAGACAGGCTTTGAGAGTAGCTAAAGAACTTTATACTCTGCAAGTTTTAAATCCGTTAAAACATCTTGGAGTCTCTGGTGTAGATATTGACATCCAACCATTAACAGCAAACAAACAGCTGCAGAAATTATATCTAATTAAGTGTTTCTGGGAGGAGGCAGTAATTTTGAGTGGGTCTACTACCACAACAAGTGGATCTTGGTGGACTAAAAGACCAAATAAACTAATTGAATATCGACTACCAGGACTTGATATGATCGCTGGCTCAAACCTGTTTATGATACAAACCACTTTAAACACAATTCTGGTCTCTCGAGATCATTTAACAATCTTATCTGACTTAGCAGCGGAGCGTTTCAATGTATATTTCCAGTCAATTCTGGCTGAACTTCAAGGATCTCAAGATACTCCCACCCAGAGTGAATTGGACACTTTTATTAAAACAGGGGAGTCCGTTTCTACACAGTAAAGCAGTGATGGAGTAGAGCTGTTCTAATTCTACTCCACAGTGGTGACCCCGATACGAACACCAAGACTCAAGATGCCTGGTGGAAGTGGAGGAGAAGCAAAGGCCGTAGCAACTGAAGGAGATATGGGTAACATATGTCGTGTGGGGGTACGTATACCTCCGTTTTACCCAGATGACCCGGAGCTGTGGTTTGCCCAACTAGAAGGCCAGTTCATATTATCCAACGTGACCAGTGATTCTACAAAATTCTATTACGCAGTTTCGCAGTTGGATCACACGTATGTAGCACAAATTAAAGATATTTTGTGTGCACCCCCGGCGGCGGGTAAGTTTGAAAAATTAAAATCTGAACTAGTTAAGCGATTAAGCGCGTCTAAAGAAAAAAAATTAAAGCAGCTATTCTTGCATGAGGATATTGGTGACCGTAAGCCATCACAATTTCTACGACACCTAAGAAATCTCGCCGGTCCCACTGTGCCTGACGACGTGTTGCAGTCGTTGTGGACTGGTCGCTTACCACATAGCTTGCAAACAGTTGTAGCTTCGCAGCCTAAGCTGACGCTTGACGATCTCGCCGACTTAGCGGACCGCGTGCACGAGATAGCCCCTGCATCACCTGTTCATCACGTAGCCATGGCAAGCAAATCGCCTGCAGGGCCTCAGCCATCAGTTTCACGCTATGAAGAGCTCAGCCAAGAGATTAGTGCCTTAACCAAACAAGTTTCTAAGCTTACCTCATATGTACACAGGCAGGAGCGTTCCCGTTCACGATCGAGGTCTCGAAGGAGCGACAGCCGCTACCGCAGCGCGTCGCGTAATCGCCAGCCACCACCGGACCACCCACACTGTTGGTATCATTATAATTTTGGCCCTAAGGCTAAGAAATGTAAAGAGCACTGCCAGTATAATGCGGGAAACGCCACAGGCAGCCGGAAGTAGCGGCCAACGACTGCCTCACTTCATCAGGCCGTTTATTTGTAATAGACCGTGCTTCGAAAATGCAGTTTTTAATAGACACTGGCTCAGACTTGTGTGTTTTCCCACGGCTTGCAATTAAGACGCCCTGTATTAAAACAAAATATAGCTTAACAGCTGCCAATGGTAGTAGAATAGATACTTACGGGCCCATAACTCTCCATTTGGACTTTGGACTAAGGCGTGACTTCAGTTGGCAGTTCACAATAGCAGACGTGTCTAAACCAATAGTGGGGATAGACTTCCTTAGTTTTTATAATCTTCTTGTGGATTGCAGAAACCAGAGATTGATCGATGGGAAAACATCACTATTCATCGACGTACCACGCCAGAAGATTTCAGAAGAGGTAGTTTCTATTAAGACAGTCTCGGGTGAGTCGGTATACCATGATATCCTTCGCGAGTTCCCAGATATTACACGTCCAGCAGGAATACTGAAATCGGTTCAGCATAACACAGTCCATCACATAAAGACTACTCCAGGCCCTCCTGTTGCCTGTCGACCGCGCCGACTAGATCCCGCGCGACAGAAAGCTGCGAAAAAAGAGTTTGACCAGATGTTGTTAAATGGAACAGCTAGGCGTTCAGATAGCCCATGGTCCTCGCCGCTACACCTGGTGAAGAAGAAAGACGATGGGTGGAGACCATGTGGTGATTATAGAGCGCTTAACGCCAGAACCATCCCAGACCGATATCCCGTACGGCACATCCAGGATTTCGCACATCAATTGTCAGGTTGTACCATATTCTCCACGATAGATTTAATAAAAGCTTATAATCAACTTCCAGTACATCCTGATGACGTGGAGAAGACAGCAATCACCACTCCGTTCGGGCTGTATGAATTTCGAGTCATGACGTTTGGACTACGCAACGCAGCACAGACTTTTCAACGTTTTGTGGACGAAGTCTTGCATGGGCTGGAGGATTTTGCATACGGGTACTGTGATGACATCATCCTATTTTCATCCTCGAAGGAAAACCACAAGGACCATCTCCGCCAAGTTTTTACCCGTTTAGAGAGGTATGGCCTTCTTATTAACTCTGACAAATGTGTGTTAGGGAAGTCTGAGGTTGTATTTCTAGGCTATAAAGTATCTGCAGCTGGCACCAGGCCCTTGGAGTCAAAAGTCCAGGCCATTGTAGATTATCCAAGGCCCAGGACGGTGAAAGAACTGAGAAGGTTCTTGGGTATGCTTAATTTTTACCGCCGATTTATACCGAATGCAGCGGACATACAAGCCCCGTTAAACGCACTTCTGGTTGGTGCTAATGTAAAAGGTTCACATCCAATACAGGTGACACAAGAAATTACGCATGCTTTCGAGGAGTGTAAGAAATCACTAGCAAGTTCTACACTATTAGCACACCCTCGTCCTGACACGGAGCTGAGTATCGTTACGGATGCCTCCAATGTAGCTATGGGCGCTGTATTGCAGCAGCGAGTTGGTAACATATGGGAACCACTAGGATTTTTCTCCAAAAAACTAAGTGCTGCACAAACGAACTATAGCCCATACGACAGGGAGCTGCTAGTAATGTACGAAGCCGTGAAATATTTTAGATTTATGGTCGAGGCTCGTCACTTCTTTATCTTCACTGACCATAAACCCTTAACTCATGCTTTCAAACTGTCAAAGGAAAAAACTTCACCCAGACAATTCAGACATTTAGAATATATATCTCAATTTACCACCGACATAAGATACATACCTGGCAATCAGAACGTTGTCGCAGACACTCTATCAAGAATCGAAGAAATCACACAGGGAATTGACTACAAAGAGCTTGCACGTTCTCAGACTGCTGATCCTGAGCTGCAAGATCTAATATTGAAAGGATCCTCACTTAAATTAGAGAAGGTCAGAATGCCAAATACGAAGATTGATGTGTACTGTGATACTTCAACGCAGCCTCCTCGACCTTACATTACACCCGAATTTCGACGACAAGTTTTTAACACGCTACACAACCTGAGTCATCCGGGCCACACCGCTACGGTGCGATTGGTCTCACAAAGATTTGTTTGGCCAGGGATACGCCAAAACTGTAGAGCGTGGTCTCGAGAATGCCTTAAGTGTCAAGGCTGTAAAATCACCCGTCATACTTCTGCTCCTCTATCCTCATTCCCTACAACTTCATCGAGGTTTTCCCACATCCACCTCGATTTAATCGGCCCAATGCCAAGTTCTTCTGATTACAGGTACTGCCTTACAGTTGTGGACAGGTACACACGATGGCCCGAAGCTTACCCTATCAGAGACATCACTGCGGAGACGTGTACAGCAGCCCTAGTATCCGGCTGGATGGCGCGGTTTGGTTGTCCACTCAAGATAACCTCCGACCGGGGTCGTCAGTTCGAGTCCCAACTATTTCGGTCTATCGCAGCTGTGGTTGGCGCGAAACATTATCGTACGACCGCCTATCACCCAGCCGCAAACGGAATGGTTGAACGCTTGCACAGACAATTGAAGACTGCCATTATGTGCCACGCTACGCCACAATGGACAGAGGTTCTTCCTTTAGTACTGCTGGGTATACGCAGTGCATGGAAGCCAGACCTCCAGGCGTCCCCAGCAGAGCTAGTGTACGGTGAGCCACTGCGTTTACCAGGCCAGTTTATAGCTCCAAACGACGACCACAAGGCAGAAGACTTCACGAATTTTTCAACACGTTTACGCAGTCACATGGCACAACTCACACCGAAACCTGCGTCTTGGCACAGGAAAGGTCCCTTCTACATTCCTCACAACCTTCGTGATTCGTCACACGTATTTCTACGTCAGGATTTTGTCCGAAGGCCATTGGAACCACCGTACGCTGGACCTTATAGGGTGGTAGAACGAAATGCTAAATACTACAAGATCGACGTGCATGGCAAGGACGTCACTGTTAGTATAGATCGCCTGAAACCTGCATATATCACCCAAGAAACAACGCTATCAACATCAACACCAGATGTCTCTGGTCACAAGGAGAAGACGACTAGGAGCGGAAGACGTGTCCACTTCCCGGACTATTACCGCCCGCAGTAGCGGTCTCAGCGGGGGAGTACTGTAGCGGGAAGATCGAACGACCCTTGTTTGCCACCGCAGTAGTCAACGCGCCCCGCGCGCCCGCTGTGACGCACGATGCGCAGGCGCAGGCCAGCCGTCCTCGGATCGCTAACGCTCGGTCGAGAGCGACAGTAAGAAACTGACATTGACGCGGAACGTACGCTTGTTATTTCCGAATTAAACGCTCTCAACTTTACGAACGTGTATCATTCTGTCTGCGCCCTAAAGTTACCACAGCCTCAATCTTGCTGGGTGCGGGTTTCACAGTTCCACCTTCAACAACATGCCCCAAATACTCCACCTTCTTTTGTAACAGCTGACATTTTTTCCAATTTATTTCTAACCCGTACTCGGATGCCACCTTTAGAACCATCTTCAGTCCTTCCAATTCATCTTTACTCAGAATCACAATATCGTCTATAAAAATTAAAACTACACCTTCTGCTATTAATTCTCTGAAAATCATACTGATGAACCTACTAAAATACTTTGGACATGTAGACAAACCAAAAGGTGCACGGAGGAACTCATACTGTCCTTCCGGACTGCTAGTTACAAAGGCAGTGTATTTCACCGACTCTTCATCAACGCTTAAATGAAAAAAAACATTTCTCAAATCTAATGTACTAAAAACTCTGTATTTACTCAACTTGTCAATATGATCCTCTATCACTGGTAATGGAAACTCATCCTTAACCATTTTCTGATTAATTTTTCTAGTCCACACAAACTTTGAAGCTACCATCTTTCTTTCTTACTAAAACCAAAGGACTGGCATACTCTGAAAAGCTAGGCCTTATTATTCCCTTCTGTAACCATTCTTCAATTTGATTCTTTACTACTTCTTCCTCCTTAATTGCTAATCTCCTAGGACGTTGAACAACAGGGACATCATCTTTCATAATAATTTTTAATTTAAGTGGCGCCTCCTTCACTTTTAATGGCTTATAACTGTTGATAAGTTCTTGAACTGCAGGGATCTCAGACATGGGTTCTTCACATGCTGTAGGTAAACTTAACAAGCACAGATTGTAATCATCTTGCGGCATGAGTCTGACTGCACCCTTGTCCAATAAAACAATTGTGTTTTCTAAAAACGACTGACCTAATATGACTTGATAGGGTATAACACCAGATGGAACAATATAGAAACAAGTCTTAAAACTATTGTTATCAATATACAAGTTAGTAGTAAATTTACCTAGGGTACATACCTTCGCTGATCCTAACCCTGATAACACAACAATATCTTTCACGAATGATACATAACTTAAGTTGAAAAATAAATCAGCTGTGACCAAATTATAGTCACAACCCGTATCCATCAAGCTATCGATCGTAACATCACATATTTTAATAGTTTTCACAGCTTTATTGCTAAAGTTTAATTTGTTTACATTTAAAACGTCAAAGTTACTTTGACAGTTGCGACATCTGTCCACGTCACGCGTAAACCGTCCGTCATTCATTCGTTCTTGCGAAAAATGTTCGTCATCAATGCCGCCAACTGTCTGCGATGAATTTGATGCAACACGAACGCCCTCTTCCGCCGACACACACATTGAATGTCCGATACTCTTTGATTTGGTAATGTTGGTACCAATATGGACGCCACAATCCTTACTAAGATGACCGAAACTGTTACAACGAAAACACTTTACCCCCTTTTCACACTGATTTGCTAAATGGCCCTTTTCACCACACTTATAACATGCACGACTAAACACAGACGACGATTTCTCGTTGGATTTCTTATATGAATTTTGTTGACTCGCTCTGCCGCGTGTAACACCGCCGCCGGCGCCGCTCGTACCGCCATGTTTAATATCATTACACCTTTTCATTTTTGACTTCATCATTTCGTACACTGCAAGTTTTTCCTTCAATACACTAAACGAAGTTTTGCCGTATAATATCGCCTTGTTGTTTTCGTAATCAGGAATGCCATCCACTATATATTGAACGGTAACATAATCAGGCAACTTAGCCCTTTTACCTAACTCCCCATCAACAACATGTACTGATACACAGTTTCATCCTTTTTCTTCCTTCTTCCCGCCATAAGTTCATGCATCTCCTTGGTATTGAGTGCGTCTGGAAACACTTTCGTTAATGCCGTTCTCAACTCTTCGAAAGTTCTGAATGTCTTTTCAGACCTCAACCACAACTCTGCTGTGCCCACTAACGATCTTCTCGCTATTATTAGTTTTTGTTGAGCGGTCCATCCGAATATTTCAGCGTTGTCTTCGATATCATTTGCCCACTTTGACGAAGAATATGTTTTGTCCTCGCCGCTAAATTTGCATACGCCGTACGCGTCCATGGCGGACGTTCCCGCCAACGTGCTCGTCGCACCGAAGCCGGGAGCTATTCCCGCCTCATCTTTGTCGCCAGCCATCTTTTAGCGTATTTCTTCGTTGGATGAGATTGATAATTAATTGCGTCTTGTCCGTTCTTGACAATGCAAACTAGCCAAGCCACCTTGCTCGTAGCCGCACTGCGCCTTCGTAACCTTTTTAAATTGACTCGATCCCGGACGAGCCCCCAATTGTAGGAGCTGGGTAATAGGCCAAACAACTTCTTCTTGTAAATATCAGCTTTATTTTTTAACGTCTTCTACAGTTATGCACAATAATTAATTTTAGAGCACTCCACCACATCGTTTTTGCTCAGACCCGCCATCTTACCTCCTTTTTTACTTCCTTCTTCTCACTCACTCCCATATCACTCTTACATTCTAATCATCTTACGCTCCGTTTCACTACTCTTATCTTATTAATTTATTATTTTAAAACATAAATTATTTATAATATAAAAATGCCTACATGGTATATTTGTATGTCTATAATAGGTCTTTACCTATGAAATTGCAGTTTTGTATGCAATAAGTGAAAGTACTTATTTTTTCAAACTTTTTTATTTCTGTTATTCGAAGTAATCACCCATGCAATCGACGCACCTTTGCCAACGCATTGGCAGTTTATTGATGCCCTTCTTGTAAAAATCAGCTGGACGGGAGGCAACAAACTCTTCAGAGGGATTTTGTACTGCCTCTCGGGAATTGAATTTTTTACCCACTAAAAAGTTGTCAAAATTTTGGAAAAAGTAATAGTCGGTAGGTGCAAGGTCTGGTGAGTATGGCGGATGAGGGAGAGCTTCCCACCCCAGCTCCTGCAGCTTGGAGACTGTCTGTTGCGCAGTATGGGGTCGCGCGTTGTCGTGAAGGAGCAGTGGGGACTACCGATTGACCAAAGCTGGTTGCAATATATGAATATGAATGTATGTATTCTTGTATGTATACGTTGTTATTTTTATATTATTTCATTGCTTTTTCTCATTGTTTTTTCTCTTCTCCTTCTGTGCGAGACAGTACTGCTAACATTACTTCTTTTATGTCCACTTCATAATTCTCAACCAAAGGGTAGTGCACCTCCATACTCATTTCCACACCACCCTAAGGTAGACTGGTAGAGATTGCCTATGGCATTAAGTCCGCCATTGTACTTATGTGCATAAATTTATTAAATAAATATAATAACAGCTTTAAAAAACAAGTTTAATGCAAAGAAACTGGGAGAAAAAGGTTTTTAGGAATGGAAATAGAAAGAAATGAAGATAATATTATTATAAAATAGAGCAACATGATAGAAAAGATATTGAATAGATATAATATGACTGAGTGTAAAGGAACGAAAACACCAATGGAAATAAATTAAGTATAATATACGAATTAATGAAAATGAAGAAATACTTAATGTGCCTTTCCGTGAACTGATTGGAAGTTTACTTTACTTAACTATGACATCAAGACCAGATTTGACATTTGCTGTATCTTACCTTAGTAGATGCCTGGATAAACCAAATGAACAACTGTGAAAAGCAAGTAAGAGGGTGATTCGATACCTAAAGGAAACAAAAGACAAAGGGCTTATATTTAAAAGGACTATTGATCAAACTTTGTATGGATATTCTGATGCGGATTGGGCAGGTGACAGAAATGATAGAAAAAGTGTAAGTGGTGGCATAATTTTGCATAGAAAAAATCCCATAGCATGGTTCTCAAAGAAGCGATCCTGCATTGCATTGTCAACCGCTGAATCAGAGTACATTACAGCTCAAGAAATAATAAATCTGAAGGAACTTAGTGAACATTTAAATTATAAGATAGATGTTGTGTTATTTGTAGATAATATGGGAGCCATATCAATGTCGAAAAGTTACGAAAATTCAAAAGGAACTAAACATATAGACATTAGAACACATTTTCTTAAAGATATTGTTGAAAGGAACATTATAAGAATTGAATATACAGTGGACCCCCGGTAATCCGGCCCTGTCTAATCCGGCACCCCCTGTGTAATCCGACATGGTTTATTATTTATTACGTATTGAATAATTTTTTGATAATATTCGCTAATGCATGATTGAACAAGTTACAACTTGTACGCACCATCACTATTGTGCTCGACGCGTAGGGTTTGTTTTGATTCTGATTGCTTAGTTTGAAATTGATTACATGCGATGAGGATAGCGGTGCGGCCTAGCGTGTGTTCATTGTTTACTGTTTATTCATTGTGTATTACGTATAGGGTAGACCGAGGCGAATCGGATCACAGGGCGAATCGGATCAAAATAAGAAATCTGTGGATAATTCAAATATCGCATTCACATAGAACGCACTCAACCGGCGTTTTGCGTCTCTCCTCTCACCCCGCACCACAGGGCAGTATTTCGATCGCGCTTGTGAATCAGTGGCGACGCCGCTCGTTAGCGACTCGGTCGTTTGTGTGTGTCGCAATTTTGGCGCTCATCTAAGGTACGTACTTA
This sequence comes from Arctia plantaginis, assembly GCA_902825455.1. NCBI lineage: Eukaryota > Metazoa > Arthropoda > Insecta > Lepidoptera > Erebidae > Arctia > Arctia plantaginis. Next base: position 1,891,246 of record CADEBD010000289.1, on the reverse strand, counting down.
CAATTTCTTTGTCATATTACAGATTTGTGTTAAAACTCAACTACATTGGTTTATATTGTTAAGCAAGGTAGACACCTTGCTATTGCTATGCTATATATTAGAGAACCAATTCGCTTTTAAGTATGATCTTAGAGGTTAACGCCTAAAATATTTATTTCAAGTCTTGATTATGGGGCTAATCGGATCATATCGTCAGGGGCGAATTGGATCACACTTTTAAACTGATTTATTACATGTTTGAGGTTATTGATTCATATTTATTTCATTGTAGATGGTTCGCACGTACAAAAGAAAGACTGATGCCGGAGAATGTCTCAAGAAAAAATGAAAGAGGCTGTAAATAAAGTTCAGAACAAAGAGTTGACCTTACGTAAGGCTGCTGAGATTTTTGCAGTACCGTTCACGAGCTTACAGAGAAGAGTTACTTCGTCCAGGGGTATTATTAAGCGTCGAGGTGGACAGCCAGCTTTAGATGAGAACGCAGAAAAGAAGTTAGCTGACCGGCTGTTGCACTTGGCAAGTCGTGGCTTCGGAATTACACCCAAAGCGGTACGTAAGTACGCGTTTGAATTTGCAGAACGTCAAACAAAACAAGGAACACAAATATGACAGAAATGCTGGAATGGCTGGCCAGGACTACTTTCATCGCTTCATGAACGAGGTGAAAATGTAACCGTTCTAGCCTGTATGAATGCAGCAGGACAGTACATACCTCCATTTGTTCTATTCAAAGGTGTGCGTAAACGTGATGATTTTCTTCTAGGTATGCCACCTGGTACTGAAGTTGCCATGACAGAAAAAGGCTGGGTCACCGAAGAAGCTTTTAAGTTGTGGCTGCAACATTTCAATCGCTACCGGACCCCAGGAAAAGTAGTTCTAATTTTAGATGGGCACGCGTCTCACACCAGCTACTCAGTGGTAGACTTGTGTGACTCTTTCGAAATTGAACTTGTACTTCTTCCTCCACACACATCACATGCCCTGCAACCACTTGATGTATCGTTTTTCAAACCGCTCAAAACCTATTATCACCAAAAAGCTACATCATGGCAACATTCACATCCGAATCAAGGAATCACAAAAGTCGCTTTCGGAGCACTTTACCAACAGGCTTGGAATCAGGCTGCCACTGTTGGGAATGCTACAAAAGGCTTCGAAAAGACTGGAATATTTCCACTAAACGCCAATGCAATACCTGACCACAAGTTCATCGGTGATCAAGAATCGGATATTGTAGAGTCCCAAGTCCAGTCCTCAAGTTCCCAACAAATGCAGCTACAAGTGCAAGCCACAAATACACAACCAGTAGCTGATACAGGGTCATCTGCAAGTTCACGACAGTCTGACAAAGCCCATTCTTCCACCTGTGCAGATGAAGAAAGAAAGAAGATGAAGAATAAAGCAACGCCTGGGATTAAAATTAAGAGTTCATCAGCAAAACAGAGAGAGTGTCGAGTGCCCCAAGTCCAATCCTCAAGTGAAGAACAAGTGCAGTCAAAAATAAAGGTCAAAGTTCAAGCTACAAATACAAAACCACTCGATAATATAGTGCTATCCACAAGTTCGCAACATTCTGACAAAGCCCAGCCTTCCACCTGTGCAGAAATAATTAAAGAAATTCTTCCATCACCTTTAAAGTCACCAATTGCGTCTAAAAGAATTCGTAAAGTTTCAAAACTGGTCTTGCATTTAACATCACCTCAGAGTAAGACTACTCTTCTCGAAAAAGAAACAAAGAAGAAATTTAAGGTAGACAATAAAACCAAGGAAAACAAGAAAAAGGCTGTGGGCAAAGAAAAAACTATGAAAAAGATGAAAAATAAAGCAAAGCCTGCGATAAATATTAAAAGTTCATCTGCAAAACAGAGAGTGGCACTGCATTTACTGTTCCGAAATATTCGTTCATCCACCATCAGAGGATTGGATTCAGTGCAATGCCTGCGAAGAATGGTGCCACGAAAAATGTGCTAATATGGGGGGGAAAAAAGGACCATATATATGTGAATTATGTGCCAATAATTAAAATTGATCTCATTATTAATTTTTTACTGATTCCAAAGCTATAGTGTTAAGAAACTTAAAATTTTGTTATATGTTGTGTACGATCCGATTCACCCCAAAAATTGGGGCGATTCGGATATTTTTCTTTTTTCAGTTTTTAAGAGCTAATGAAGCGAATATATGTATGATTTAAGTTTTCCAATGTTTATTTCATAGCTGATTGTTACTTCTTTCGTTTTCAACAATAAAAATAACATTATATAACACTTTAGTATGATTTACTTAACCTCAAAGAAAAAGTGATCCGATTCGCCTCGGTCTACCCTACGTACCTAGTAATGTCGTCACAAGCTCAGAAGCGAAAGCACAATCCTGTAAGGAAATTTTGAAATTTACTGTACCTAGAGGAACTTTTCATGAGTATGTAACCAACTATGAAGGATAGACATAACAACTGTAAGTTGGAAAGATAACAAGCAAGTCGTCTTAGCTTCCACCTATGTGGGTGCTCAGCCAGTGCAAAGTATAGAGAGGTATAGAAGGAAAAAAGGAGGGTAAATATTGATTGTCCAAAATTGGTAAAGGAATATAACGCCCACATAGGTGGAGTTGATTAAATGGACTCGCATTTAGGCTGATACAAAGTAAAAACTAAAAGTCGAAAATGGTACATACGTATTTTTTACCATTTGTTAGACCTTGCTATTATCAATTCTTGGGTGCTTAATAAAAAAGCACTACAACAAGGAAATGTCCCTGCTAGAAAGAAACATTTATAGTCTTGCTGAGTTTCGGGCTGAGCTAGCTGATGTTTTATGCAAATACATCTAGGGGCCGGCCGAGTACCAGCAACTTACAAGATGGACCGCAGCCAAAAAATAGAAAAGGTAAACCATGCCAAGTTTTACCGGCTACTGAAGTCAGGCTAGATCGAAGTGATCATAACATTATAAGACGTGACGTGACGTGATTATAAGACGATCTGATGGACGTGGTAGGTGTATGCTACCGTCTTGTCAATTGCTGAGCACTGTAAAATGTAGCAAATGTAATGTGTTTCAGCAAAAAAAAAAACAAAAGACTGTGTTACAGCATTTCACAGCTGCCACAATATTTAGTATGATGACGTATTTCTTCACGCTATCAAAAACTATACAATAGTTAAATAAATAAATAAAAAATTAAATAAAAAAAAATACTTTTAGATTTTTTATTTTATCTTTCCCGGTATTTAGACACAATTTTCTTCAATATATTTTTTTTTCAACACCTGAAGTTGTATCATGTATTAAAGGGTTAAAGGTATATCTGTATATCACTAAAATGGAACATATTAGACAAAGTAAACTTCGCAGTGTCTGATAATGCAAACAATATTTGTAATACAATTACAAACCAATTAAGATGGAAGCATTATGGCTGTTTTGAAACTCCTTTAATTTAATCGTAAAAGAAGTCCTCATACCAATACAGGTTAGGATCGAAAGTAAAAAAAAATGTCACACATTTTAAGCGTAGCACCCAAGCCAACGAGAAATTCATGAAGTACCAAAGAAACCACTTGGGAAACGAGCAGCCAAAAAAACTGGCCATGGAAGTAGTCAGAAGGTGAAAGTCGACATACCTCATGATAAAAAGATTTATGGAGCTCAGACAGCCGTCAAAGCTACTACAGCAGTGATAAATAAAGAGCGGCCAAACTTGACGGAAGAAGAGTGGACTAACCTTAAGTTGTTGGTAAGTGTTTTGGCACCATTTGAAGAAATTACTTCTAGTTTCAGTGGTCAGAACTATGTGACTGGGGGGTTAGCAATAGTTTCATGTAATAGCCTTCGCGATATTTGCCAAGAGATGCTACAAAACAGACACTACATAGACGCTGAGATAGTACAAAATGTTTTAATAAAATTGAAAAGTGGCCTTGACTCACGGTTCCAAAATATCGAACCGAGCAAGACTCTGGCTTTGTGCACGTTGTTGGACCCTCGTTTTAACACCGTACCAACAAAACATCCATAAAAGAATATTGTCACGAGATAATGGAAGGCATTTTGTCAAGTCAGGTCCCAACTACAATACAAGTAGCTCCTAGCGCAACTGATTCTGCATCAAACGTGTGGGATAAAGTAGACATTCAGTTAAGCAAGACTAGCTAATTTCCAAATCGGAAGAGACCTGTCCCCGCCAGCAATCATTGCTGCCATACTGGCGGGTGAGGGATGGGGCGCATTGGTCTCTTTCTGTGAAGCTGTAATGCTCCGGAAAGAAGTTAAAAGCATTCTCAAAAGATCTGTATTTGTGGCAATACGTGACCGCTTCCTGGTGTGCCGTTCACGGAATCTACGACAGTCTTTATTTCTTGTCTCCTGGACTTCTTCGGAGAGTTGTCCAATGGGACGAAGAAAAGACTTTATAACTTCCGCGCTGTGAACAAGAATATATAATATTAAGAATATTATTACGTACTTATTATTACGTTACTTATTATTAAGATTAGACGTAAGTCTAATCCTGTAATCAGCCTTGGAAAAGAATCTACGTGCTGTGTTTCCATCGTTTGTGTTACCATACCCAGGTTCTGGTTTATCTACAATGAGACATATACGATCTTTAAACAATTTTTGTATCTCTTGTGAGCGTTGCTTTACAATAGCTTTGTCGTTATCTCCACTTTTTTATTTCTAAACGATAGCTGATGTGAAGCAAACATTCAAACGTGCGGATCCATGCATGTAAAGTAGATAAACCAAATGCAAGATGTTCTTCGTTGCTGGGATATTTCTTTGACTCTGATAGTAGACGGGGTGGCACCGCAAATATAACACTTTTGGGTTGAACTTGTGTCTGTTAGGGCATTGCACACTTTGCCATCAGTCATTGTTAACAACAAGTCGTGTTTAACAGAGATTTGAGATCCAGCAACGTTACATTATGTTAAAAGTAGCTGACTTACTTCATCTAAAAATTTAGAAGTTTCTTCTTTCGTAAACTCTTTTGACTCCTTGGCAAAAATAAACTTAATAGGACGGCAATATAAAGTAGAGGAAGGTCTTTAATTTGCCAGATCACAGTTTCGCCATCAAGCAGTCTCAAAGGGACAAATGAGTATACGAACTAAAATTCGTCTGTAACGTTATTGTTCTCAAATTTCTGTTTATACGTGCTATGCCCCGAACTCCCATCACAGCCCCATTTGCTTATCAACGTATAATAAGAACGAGGTAACACACTTCTAATGACTTCCGTCTGAACTTTAACTAATCGTTCAGCCGTTTTATCCAAAATCGCCTGGAATTTAATTTCAGCTCGAGATTCAGTCACAGAAAGATATTCGTCAGAAGGACAACAAGAAGCTTTGGACTTACGTAAACTATAAAACGATGGATACACTTGATGTCCCGCTTTCATTTTCTTGTTTGTCACTTTCTTGTTTGTTTATATGAGTGAGAAGTCGATTTCGAGTCCACATAATGCTTCTGTAATAAGTTCACTTGCACTTCGCGATTCCAATAGATCTTCAACTCTCCGTCTCTTCGTTTTCGTTGATGAGTCTTCAAAAGATTTTCTGGGTCGCCCTACGGAAAGAGCCGCTGATGATGTTGAAGTGCACGGCTGGTTAACGCATATTTTATTTATTTGGATTCCGGATCCCTCTAACCAATCTTTATGTTTGATTAGAAACATTTCTTTGTTACACTTTAAAGAAGTCCACTTTTGATTGAATTTTGCTGAAAGGCTTGATATTTTCTTTTTGAGTCGTTTTAGAAAATCCTCAGAAACATCAGACATATTGAAGTTTTCACTTATATAATAAAAAATACCACTGTTTTGTTCAGTGTTGTCATGTTTTAGCCATTCTTCAAAAAACTCAATTTTCGTCATAGTCATAAATCGTTCTGAAAAAAATAAAATAATTTTACTTTCGGGCTTTTTCGGGGTCTATATTATATATAAATCTTTGCCTGAATGTTGTAGGTATTACATATAGATGTATGTGGATAAAAAAAGTTGCCACTCTTTAAAGTTTACGATTAATGTAAAATTTGCTGAATTTATCAATACATTTACAAATTGATATTACACCAAAAGTATACATATTTTTTAGAAAAAATAAAATTCATAATAGAGTACATACCTTCAACAGAATATTCCATCACAAAAAAATAGTTTCACTTTGCTACCAATTTTAAAATATGCTATCACAAGTGTGCATAAAATGCTACTGATTTGCAAATGAAAATTACTTCTCTTATAAGGGTTACTTTGAACCCCTGATAAGATACCTTTATAAACAAATTAATTCTTGGAATTCGTTACCTGGGGGGGTTGTTTACAAGTCGTTATCAGTGGTTCCTGGAAATCACGGAAATCACATCAATATTGTCCCGCTAGCATGTTCTAGCCGAATCACTGTGCGTCGGGGTGGTTTTAGTGGAATCACCACATACTTCTGGATCCTGAGTAGTAGCAGGAGATCCGAAGGGATTTTGAACCCGTCAAAAAAAAAAAACTTCTGTGCCCTGAGCTTTCAAGTACCAAATTATAAAAATTGGCTTTTCTTAATATCAACTCTATTATTATTATTATTAAAAGTAAAGACTAATATTAATTACCTTATGTTTATTCTATAACCTCCTTAACAACGTCCATACTTTTTTTTAAATATACCAGTAGAAGTCATAATGTTGAATATCGTATCTAAAATTCTAAAATCTAAAATTCTAAATAATTTAACAAAGTATAAAGGTGTTGTGTTCTTCTATTTTGTTACCCTGTTGTCTAACTTCCGAAATTCCCATGATGTTGTAGTTTATTTTACTTAAACATTCTTCCAGTTCTAATAGTCGGTCGTATGATGACAGGGGTCTGACATTGCATGTTATAATGTTTAAGGTTGAGTTTGAATTTGGGGTTTGTAACTTTGGAGGGTTTTGGTCCTAACCTTCCACGGTGACCAGCCGGGTTTGTTTATTTGTGGTATCTGTGTGAAGAAGAGAGGGGGTTAGTTGCTATGCATTTTTATTCGTTGTATTAGTATTTGTCAAGAAGTTCAACATGCTTGGTTTTATAACTCCTTCGGTGACACTGTTTGACCTTGTCACCTTGATTTTCGAGCCCGACTATTGTTGTTTATTCTGTTTTGTTTTATTTTCTTGTATATGAATGTTTTCAGGAGATATTGAGAGATTTCTCTTGTTTGCTGTGTTCTTGTTTTTATCTAGTATAATAAGTTTATAGTATTTTATTGTGGCAGTGTTTACCTTTTCTCTTTCAGTCTTTATTTTCTCTTATAATTCTTTTCTTTTATTTAGTATGTCCCGCGGATATTCTTCCTTTATGTAGTATGTTGTGTCTTTCAGTGCAATTTTTTGTTTTAACATATCGATTTTTAATCCTAGGTTAGAAAAAGTGACAACGATTGGTCTAGGTCTTTCTCCTTTTTTTCCAATGCTCTTCGTTCAGTGTTTAAATCAAAATATTTTTTAATAAATTCAACCAAAATATTTTCCAAGTTTGAGTATGATATCTCTTTCTCTTCTTTTCCGAAGAATACAATGTTGCTTTGTTTTTCCAAGAAATAAAGACGTTTCTTTTAATTTTCTACTTTTATTTGGAGGTTGTTATATTTTTCTTCTAATGTTCTAAATTTTTCTTCCAAAATGTTATTTATATTTTGTGTTACCAGTTCTGTCACTTGTTCTCCACTTTTTTGTATGGTGACTGTTTGTTTATCCAACTCTTTTTGAATGTGACGAAGTGCATTCATAATGACCTCCATGGTTATACAAATGCAGACTGGGCTGGTGATAAGTTAGAAAGAAAATTAACCTCAGGTTACATCACGAAGCTCTATGGATGCCCCGTATCATGGTGTAGCTCTAAGTAACAGTGTGTAGCCTTATCATCTACCGAGTTAGAGTATATTGCTCTAGCAAAGGAGATAGCAGAAGGTTGTTGGTTTAAAAATATGTTAAAAGAAATAGGTTTAGGTTATAATGTTAAATTTATTGTTTACATTGATAACCAGTGAGGCTATTCATGTTGCAAAGAATCCTGAAAAACATCAAAGATTAAAACTCATAGATCTAAAGTATCATTTTGTAAGAAACAAAGTAGAAAATAATATTGTAGTGTTGCAATACATATCAAGTAAAAGGCAAATAGCAGATGTTACTAAGCCTTTAGGAAAAGAAACTTTTGATAAGTTGTGTAGTACGAGTATGATCAACTAATAGATAATGTGGATGTTGGGTATGTATGCTTACTTTAAGGAACATTAGTTAGTTTAGTCGTTTGATAAGAGATATAGAGTTCTTATAGAAGTTGTTAGAAATAGATAGAAAGATTTGTACTGTTTTTATTGAGGAAGGTTATTGTAAATTGATTATAATAGTGCCTCTATTTATTAATTAAAACAGAACAAATTATATAAGTGTAATGCTATGTAACAGCGGAATTTGTAATAAACGTATTGATACCCGTAGAAAGACAGCAACAAATGTATAAAATAGTTCCAACCGTAGAGCGCTGCAATAGAAAATTCGGTGAAATGTAAATTCCTCGCAAAACCCTTAGCATAATACGAGTAGATGAGTCTCTTTTGTTATGGAAAGGGCATCTATCTTGGATACAGTGTAGGTATGCAGACAAAAGCAGCAAGATTCGGCATTAATTCTTATGAGCTATGTGAAGCAGAACCGGCTACCTCTTTTTTTAATATATGCTGGTAAAAATCAAGATGCAGGAAAAGCTGTGTGTGTCAGAGGATTACTTTGATAAAGGTCATTGTATATACAGACAACTTTTACAACTCTGTAGGCTTAGCATCCGTGTGGTGACGGATTAAGAATACGGAATGTCACCACCCCTATTCCTCCGGTGGGTGTTGTAAGAGCCGACTAAGGGAGCAAACTACGCAGGACAACAGCACTGCAAAGAGAAAGAAAACTTGAAACAAACCCTTTTTTTTTTTTAACGTGTGGAAACAGGGCCTGTGATGTAGAGACGTCACGAGCAACAATTGCTCCTCGTTTGACGAGAAGTCATCCACTCCACTTCCACTTTTCTCCTTCCTTCCTTTCTTTCCACTTTCTTTTGTATTTTTATTTGTTCTTGATTCCATAATTGATCCCACGAGTGGGGGAGAAATAAAGGTCGACCCGGGCAGATAACCGAGGGGTCCGCAGGTGCCCCGGCTGAGAGGGCGCTTGCGACTGAACTACCCATCAGCCATGCATCCCCTGACCACGCACTAGAACACGGGACTCGGAGTAATTTTTTAGAGAGGTTTTCTTCCTCGCAGTCCGGCCGGCTAAGCCAAGACCCTCGCCCCCGATGAGAGTCGCGAGACATAACCACGACACTCCTACCGGGATTACGATGTACAAACGGCGGCAAGGAGACGCAGTCCCCATTGCCCGCTCGGTAGCAGAGTAAGTGCTCACCGAACCCGTCGTCGTTCCTCCACTTTGAACAGTGGAGCAACTATCGGTGACCCAAGAAGGGCCCCACCGAGTATCCTTTTTAGTCTGGAGTCTCCCTCTGAGCCAATCCGGCATGAGTGACTCTACCGGCATTTCCAAAATTTAGACAACTTTTTAGTGGGTAAAAAATTCAATTCCCGAGAGGCAGTACAAAATGCCTTTGAAGAGTTTGTTGCCTCCCGTCCAGCTGATTTTTACAAGAAGGGCATCAATAAACTGCCAATGCGTTGGCAATGATCCGTCGATTGCATGGGTGATTACTTCGAATAACAGAAATAAAAAAGTTTGAAAAAATAAGTACTTTCACTTATTGCATACAAAACGGCAATTTCATAGTCAATGTCGATCTTACTGTTCACTTCCATTTCTAAGATGCACTCACCATCAACCATCTCCTTCTCACCATTGTAGCATGTTAGTACTTCGCTAGAATAATAACTTTTGACTCACAATCCCACTTACTTATGTATTTCCAACCAATTACATTACATGTCGCACCCGTATCTATTTGAGCTTTAAGAATCATACCGTTAACCTTTACATCTGCTAACAATTTTTGTGCTTTCCTTGAAGAAGCAATACTAAGCACACCGTCAGTTTCACTGGAACTGTCAGGCTCTTTTCCTAATTGCTTTACATACATTTTACACATATTTTTAAAATGATTGAATTTTGAACATTTTAAACACACCATACGCTGGACACTTTTCTTTTTCAAATGGGTCTTTTCCCCCAGTATCTACAAATTCCTATGTTGCCTCCACTTCTGGTTTTAGTCATTTTTGTCGATTTAAATTTTTCAAATTTATTACTAATCTCATCTTCGAATTTAAAATCCGATTTAGAATCTGGTTTCATTTTAATTGCTTAAAATGAAACCAGATTCTAAATCGGATTTTGTTTTGTTTCTCTGTTTCTTGAACCGTCATCGCTTCATCAATTACTTTTTGAAGAGTCAAATCTCTCTGTCTTGAAAGTCGTTTTCTAAATCGACTCTCGAATGATCTCTTATCATTTCATCTTTTAAATCTTTGAACTCGCAAGATCTTTCTTTTAATATTCGAATAAAATTAATATAATCCATTTGTTGATCTTGTACAGTAGAGAAAAAAACATACCTGAAAGGTATATGATGTTTTACTGGGGTATAATCTCAGCATCTAATCGTTTTATTATGTCATATACTGAGGTTATTTCATCTGCTCCTATTTGCCGTAACAATCTCACCCCTTCAGCTCCAATGACTGTTTTGAAAACTGCTGCTCTTTTCTTATCTTCCTTCTTGTCAGGATCAGTCGCCAATTCATAATTCTTCCAAGTTGGTTTCCACAAAACCCAGTTTTCCACAATATCTCCTTTGGACACGAACGGAACTGGGGCCGGCAAATTCATTTTTTATCTCGTTACCATCTATTTTTCTTCTGACACCATGTTGGTTTACTCAATAAACACTCAAAAGTTTTGACTGATATTTATTAAGCAATATAATTACAATAGAACTTGGTTTACAACATTCTGAAACACATTGTTATATCTGAGAAAAATGCGAGGGAATAATAATGTTCGTAAACCAAAGAGAACCTCGCTACACAACAAGAGTGGCAGTGTTGCTCACACTGTCCTGCACGCTGCTCACGCTGCACACAGTCCTCTCCCATGGTGCATATGTGTTCTTTAATATCCTCTGTGGTTATTGATGTTTTTAATCGCGATACATATATCGCGCACTGCATTTCCGCCACTAGAAGCTTACTCGAACTAGTCGCGGTACCACGCATATTCCTACTACGGGACGCTTTTTATTTGTCACTAAGGTGAAGCCATCCTCAGTGATATAATCTTTTTTGATTTTATTGTGTTGTGTTCCTGGTTTTATATTCTTGTTGTTTTGTGCAAGATATCACGATAAGTCTGTGGAGCGCGCCTCACTGTCTCTGTCTGGCTATGCGTTTGCTCTTCGCACTCACTCGGCCCACATATTTGCAAATCATTGTGACTAGCAATAACATTAACAATTGACGGTCTTTCTATATTATTTTGTGTGACACTTCTCGCATAGCCATTTTCATCCTTATCGCACTGATTATTGGATTCACTATTGTACTCACATGAGTTGTTCACCATATTCAAGTCAATTACCTGTAAATCTTTATAAGTATTCTTTATATACATTTCTAAGTCCTTTTTTGACACTGCACTACTTCTTAATTGATGTAATTCATTTTTTAACACATTAATATCCTTCAGTAAGCGGGTCACATCGACATAATCAAAAGTTAAAGGCGGCAAACGATTCAAATTTTTCGCCTTCGATTCCTTAAACGCCTTGATGACATCCTTAATATTCTTCCTGATTTTATCATTACCTTTTCGTTGGATATTCCTTAAAGACAGTGCATTAAATAGTTCGGTTTTTCCCTTTCCAATCTCGACTTCCGTAAAATTACTCCCACATATTTGTATTATACTCAGTTCGTCTAACACATCTATTTTATTTTAGATAAAAGTTAAAAACTCGTCGATAATTATCGTTTCTGCCATAATTCTCGTGGTATATTGGTCATCTGATCCTTTTTATAATAACCCAGATATTTCATCACAATCACTTTGAACAGATTCAAGAAAATACTACAAAACTTACATTTAAACGATAATAGAACTGAAGAACCGCGAGATACCGTAAATTTTGATAGGTTACATAAACTGAGACCACTAATTGATCAGTTGAATGCAATATTCTTACAGCAGGCAGAAGAATCTGGCATTTATTCAGTGGACGAGTGTATGGTAAAATTTAAAGGTCGGTCTTCTATGAAACAGTACATGCCTATGAAGCCAATCAAGTGTGGCTATAAGGTATGGGCTCGTTGCGATGCACGTACAGGTTACTTATATTGCTTTGAAATTTATACAGGTAAAACAGACACCTTGGATAAAGCTGGGTTAGGTTTTACCGTAGTAAGTAATCTGTGTAAGAATGTACCTCGTGATTCACTAGTTACATTGCAAACTGGTCGATGTTTTGTATCAGAATGGTATTTTTTCAATCAACTGTAAGAAAGACTAGAAGAGGGTTATGCGAATTTATGAAGGAAAAGCCACACAGCAAAAAAGAAAAACTAGCAAAAAATTAATTTTGTGCAATGACAAGTGAGCCTATAGTCGCTGTAAAATGGTTAGACACAAAAGAAGTGACTGTTCTAACATCGGCGCATAAGCAATCAGAGGTTGCCATTATAAAGAGGACCCAAAAAGATGGTTCAAAGAAAGAAGTTTTCTGTCCAAAAGCGATAGCAGATTACACTTTACACATGGGAGGGGTGGATCACTTCGACCACTTTTGTTCACCATATCCAACGGGAAGAAAGTCGAGGAAATTTTGGATGCGTTTGTTCTTTTTTATGGTTGATGCTGCAGTCATAAATGCCTACATTCTGTTCCTATCAAAACATGCCCAACGAGATTCTGCCCATCGTGAATTTAGGCTGCGACTTGCTAGAGAATTCATTGGCAGTTTTACGTGTAAGAAACAGAGGCCAATTATTTTTAAAAATAAGAAAGGCGGCAACTTTGGCGTCCCTGATGAAATTAGGCTTCAAAGTGAAGGTGGGAAATAAACAGAACATCCAAAAAAATTGTGCATTTCATCAAAATACGAGTATTACATTTTTTTATCTATTAGGCTATTATTTTTACCAGAAAATGCAACTAAACAAACATTTTAGTGATTTACCTAAAAATAGTTCTATTTTTGTTAATCGTCTAGAAGAAAAGAAAAGAAATGCATCAGTTATGTACTCTTCCGTGGACCGTTTCCAGTTGACGTTTATATGTTTATGGACGAATTAAAAATACATTCATCGAAAAATTTGAATTCTTTTTTATTACTTACCTTACCTATTTCTTATTATCATTAATTAACTATATTGTAAAAAATAATCATTTCAAATAGACATATTATTACACATAAACCTAGTGTTACCATTGGATCCGACTCTTTCCGTGGTCTCATTATAATACGTATTCGATGCTGAATAATCGAAACGCATCTTGGCTTTATTTATTTTTGTTGGCAACACTGTTTAGCTGTCAGTTAAAACTTTTATGTCAGTGTGGTGCATGTGTGCAAATAAAACAAAGTTTTATTTTAATGAATGTTTGTCCATAATTTACGTCATAGATCGTTGTGACTTTTCTGTTACTTTGATATTTTGGTAAGTATTGTCTTAAAAAATTGTTGCGTTGTACATCCTAGTGAGATATCGTCGGCCATTATTAAAATGCACGTGAGTTTTTTACTAACCTCATTTTTTTTTATTTTGCACCGCTATTTATAACCTATTTTCTCTTCCGTAGACAATCTTTTCAGTGGACTCTATGTCCACCGAAGGGTAAGCGTCCACGGAATTGAGTCCGAGCCCGAAAATTAAGCTTTGATACTTTTATGATGAACATTTTGAATTCAATTACTTTTACGCAGGTGTTGCTTGGTGCTTTAATAAACATGTATATATTGTATAACTATTTTTTAAACTTATAATAGGTATATGGTGTATAAACTATTTGTATACCGCTAAATTGATAAAGCTAAGGAAATTAAACCCGAGTAGTATTGTTGCTGAGGTTTTATTGTGTGTGCAAGTAGAGAGGTTGTGCTTACTTTGACATAATCATTCGTAGAAGATTCTGCAAATACCCTCGGAATAAAAAGATTTTGTGACAATGTACCATTATGCCATTATCACACGGATGACTTTCTCTTGTTTGCTAGTCAATTTGAGCGACGAATCTAACAATACTTTGCTTGTATTTTAGTCTCTAGCTTTGTGCGTATATGTGGAATGCTGCTTTATTTTCAGGAAAAGATGCCGCCAACATATAAATCTAATCTCCAGTTAAGTGACGAAGACAAAATGGCTCGACGACGTGAACAAAAAAAAATTAGCATGCGTCGAGCACGAAAAAAACTGAACGAAATTGCTAAAGAAGAAATAAGAAGAAAAGACAGGGAAAGGTATTATAAAAAAAAAGAAAAAGGTGAAATTAAAACTATTGACCAATATACTCCAAGACAGCAGCGTCAAACAAGAAAAATGTGGCGGGAAAAATAAAAAAAGGACGTAAATTATAAAAAATGCGAAAAGCTGCAAATGTTATACTGGAAGATAATACTCCGCCAATAAGTCCTTCTTCATCATTTTCACGTTTTAAAGTAGGAAGAATAATTGCTGCTCGCAACAAGAGAGACAGGAAAACAGAAAATAAGGCTTTGAAGATAAAAGTTTTAGAAATGCGAAGAATCATTAAAAGATACAAAATGCGTATAATGCCGGCACTACACATAGGCCAACGCGTTGGCAAGCGCGCTGCCCCAGCCACTTGCCCAATGTGTAGAACGGGCGTTGGCGCATTGTATTTGAACGTTGGCCGGCGCGCTTGCGAGCTTGCCGCGCGGTGTCGGCAACATCAAAGGGCACTTGTCGCAAACTTGCGTCGCACCAACCACAACATTGCACACACAGTTTGCCCGGAGCAGCGATCAAGAGTGCATGTTTTCTTTTTGCGGCGAATTAACACCTAACTTGACGAAATGGCGAACAATATGAGTAATGAGGAAACATTTAAATTTATTGAGCTCTATCAGAGTGAAAACTGCATGTGGAACCCGAAAAATAAGTACCATAAAAATAAAAATGTTGTAAGTATTAAAAGTGCTAAATAAATAAGGTTCTGGGACATGCTTTTTTCCTCACGATGTTTTACTTCACAGTAAGAGCATCCTACTTTATTATTATTTTAATATTTATAAATGTGAAAGTAAGGTTATTTCTTTGTTTGTTACGTTTTCACGTCTTTTACTTTTTTATTTCGAGAATATATTTTTTTATTCATATCAACTCCCTAATTATTTTTTTCAGATCAACGATTCTTGGAAACGTATTGCAGATACAATGGGTGTACCAGGCCATGAAATAAAGAAGAAAAAGAGAGCTTGATGAAAAATTACCATGGAAATTATAAAATGGCAAGGAAATTATAACGAATAGTATAATTTACGATATTTAAACTACTACAGGATACATAAAATGGGCAGAACGAAGAAAAAGCAAACAAGGGAAGAAAAATTAGGAGAAAAAGAGATTGGCAGAACGTATTAGATTGCAAAAAATAAAAAATGATCCCACATTATATGAAGAATTTAAAATTAAAGACAGGGCGAGGTATTATAAAAAGAAAGAACAAAAAAAAGTAGTTCCTATAAGTGAAATGACACCCCGCAGACAACGGACTCAACGAAAAAGAAATAGAGACAATTTTAAAGCATATTATATACACGACAGAAAAATAAAAAAAGATTAGATACGTTACTTTCTGAAAATAGCCCTCCTGAATCAGGCGATGAATTGCCACCACAACCAATAGTTGAGAATTCCACATCAACACGACCAGTAGCTACAAATAGTCGCCCTCCATCGCCTCTTTCTTTATCGCGGTGCAGTCGGTCCTAACAAGAAGCAATAGGGTACAGAATACATACCATGACCAGTTGATTCTTTCTTCTCCATGTCCAAGTGATTCATCGAATGTTTCAGTAGTTTCGAAATCTACTTTTGGAAGACATCAGTACAAGAAAAATTAAAATCATCCAATCTTTACAGAAGACTGTAATCGTAGAGTTACAGAGACAACAAAAACCATTCAGAAAACAAGTACAACGACTGCAAGTAAAGAAAATTGTAACAAACTATAAAGAGACAGAAGGAAGTAAGAATCGCACGATCTTAAAAGTAAACATGCAAGTAAAATTCATACATTAAAATTATCCGTTCAAAGATTTCTTTCAGATGATAAAAACAGCAGGCTTTGTCCAGGAAAAAAGGATTACATTTCTAAAAATATGATTAAGCACCAAAAACGTTATTTATCTGACTCGCTACAAAACTTACACCAAAAATATGTGAAAATATCACAATGCTCATTATGGTACTTTTTGCAAGCTAAGGCCGTATTGGATTTTAGATCCTAGCGTTAATGTTCGTGATACTTGCGTGTGCAAACTGCACGAAAATATGGCTTTACTGATAAAATCATTGAACGCTAATAAGATTATTTTTGAAAGTAATCCTACTGAACTAGTGCAGAACTTAACTTGTGACCGAAACAGGACTAATTGTTTACAGAGAAACTGTGATCATTGTAGACAAGAGTTATAAACTACAAGGAATTCGACAACACCCAAAAAATAACGTACAGTTCATGGGAAACAAGCAATCAGTCTTATACAAAACAAGGTATAGAAAAGCAAGGGTACATCACGGAGAAAATCAAAATAACGAATAGTCCTTTAAATATTATAAAAAAGTTAGAATGTGATCTCAAGCCATTCATGAATCATTGCGCCAATATTGTTAACCAAAGTCTGGCTCTTAGAAATACCAAAGATAATTTAAAAACCTATGAGTGCGTACTACACATAGACTTTAGTGAAAATTATAACACCTAGTTTGGCACGGAAATACAATCAATGCACTTTGGAGGCAACAGGAAATAACTAACACTGCATACGGCAGTCCTTTATTATTATAATCAAACTACTGGATCCAAAGAAACTAAATCAATTTGCACACTGAGTAAGTATTTACGTCACGATGCCGCCGCCGTTTGGGCGCATATAGTACCTTTATTAAAGTATATTGAAGAAAATTGTCCACATATTAATTCAATCCACATTTTTTCGGACTCACCATCTTCACAATACCGCAATAAAAGGATATTCTACATGATATCAAAGCTTTCTTGGTACCTACCGAAGTTGCACAGCGTTACTTGGAACTACAGTGAGACTGGACATGGAAAAGGAGCCCCAGATGGCGTAGGCGGTGTTCTTAAACGAACGGCTGATAAACATGTTGCCTACGGTAATGATATTGCTAACTTAGATAGCTTAGTGTTATTTTTAAGAGAAAAAGTTACTGGTGTATTAATAGAGGTGGTAGACGAGTATAACGTCTTAGAAAAAGATTTATTATTTCCGCAAAAGTTACCAGTCTTTTCGGGATCGATGAAGGTACATCAAGCTGTTTGGAACTCCCAAAGCAGAGATTATGTTACTTTACGTAGTATGACATGTGTTCTTCCAGACTGTTTTTCAACTACTATTGTCTGCGTTCATGGCAAACATATAGGCTTTTATAAAATTGAAAATCCATTAGAATCTGAAACTCAAGTTAATTTCAATAAGAAAATTAAGGTTTTATCTGAAGTGATTATTAAACCTAACCTTGCCAAGAATTACAAGACCAACCACCTAAATTTGCCAAATGTATCTGTTTTTTTTCAAATAAAAATAATGTTCAAGAACCCAATAACAAAATTACTTGTGATTTAAGTATGAATTCTTTAAAAGAAGAAAATATTTCTCCGATTACGCTTGGGTCTTGGGTTCTGGTGGAGCTTAAAATTAACAAGCGTATTGAAAAGTGTGTTGCTTCGGTGGTTGATATTAGAATGAGTGATTATCATGTTATTTTTTTAGATCATGTTGATGGTTTACTATACACTTGGCCGAATCATGGCGATATTGATATAATTACTACCAGTTCTATAAAAAGAGTGCTTAAGGAACCTACTTTAAAAAACGATGGTGAGATTTTGTTTCAAGCTTTAACTTAAGCTGGTCCATTAAAGGATTTAAATGTTGATTCAACTTATATCCCAATTATTTTCAGAAGATACTGTTTGTCTATTTATTTTTTTTATCTTGTTTTTATTGATTACAAATTTTACATGTAGTTTGGTTAAGAAATCCAAATTAGATATTTTTGGTTCATTAGTGACGTTTTTTAATAAGTATAGTATTTACTTTGTTACCTGAAACTATGAATAAGCCTTTAATTATATTATTTTGTTTGTGTGATTACTTTGTAGATTTTTGTAATGTGAATCATGATTACGTTGTTTCTTTTTTGTTTTTGATTACATGCATACTAGAAATGGCATTTTTCTAATTTCCACGACATAGTCCTAATTTCCTTGCAATAGAAACATAATTTCCTTGAAGCCTTCCTAATTTCCTTGTCTAACTAAAATTTCGGAGCCTATAACTTTTTTTCTGGCACCACTTAGAAAGTCCCCTTCTATATTAAAAAATCATGTTTTGGATCTTCCAAGTAATGACCAATCAAGCTGGCATTTATTCAGAAAAAATATCATTCCATGGAAAATAGGCAAAAATTAAGATTTTTGGCGAATTACCCGTATAATAAGTGAATGTGTTCTTCCGTATCGATTTGTGTTTTTTCAACGACTTGGCTACGTTCTTGGAATCTGTTTGGATTGCTTTACTGTACGACCTCGACTTACTCACTTTTAAACATTAAAATAACGCTATCGCAGCTTGCAATGGCGTCTGGAAGTAGTGGAAGTGGACACCCGGAACCGGGACCGTCTACGAATTCGGGCCTTGGTGGAGCATCGGCAGTATATGAAGATGTTTTCGAGGACGACGGCCCCTTCTCGATCGACCAATGAGCAGTGTGTGGCATTGTGTGGT